>OY987321.1:20985401-21585401 GCA_963920655.1 Geranium rotundifolium
TTGAAGAAAATATGTAATTTAATCCCTCCTAATTGGAAAAACATAAAATTTGTATTTGACATAATTAATAATACCTAATTTAAACCTTCATCTAATTAATTTTTCATAATTAATGTTAGTAATAAAAAATAATATCTAATTTGCGGGAAATATATTGTTACGTCAAGATTATAACTTAATCCCCTAGTTAGACTTAATCTTATTATTATTATTATTATTATTATTATTATTATTATTATTATTATTATTATTATTATTATTATTACTATTATTCCTAAAATTTATTAAAATAAAATTAATCTAATTCTAATTAATACAAAATTAGTCAAATAAAAAACAAATAAAATGTTAATTTTGTTAGAATTGCATATCATGAAAGTCTAAAAATATTTTCAAAAAGAAAAGCTCAAATAGATTAATCAGCAACCCAATATTTCAAAAGTATAATCAATTTTCAAATTAAAAATATACGGGAAAGTGAAAATCCTAAAATGTCATTATCTCCTCAATCATACTCTGCCTCCCATTTTTCTCTCAACCTCTCCTCCAAGACCCAACGGAGACTAAGGCTCCTCTTAGCTCTTCCGCTCGCCACCGCATCGCCCTCTAATTCGTCTCCGTCCTCGGCCGAGGACATAGACGAAGAGGAGGGCAATGTAGTTATCGACGTTCGTCGGACAGGTCCAAACATGCCTCAGTGCCTCCACCTCCTCGTCTCGGTGCCTTTTTCAATTTGTGTCATTTGATTTTTATTATTTAGATCTTGAGCCACCAATTTGGGTTTCAATAGTTTAGGTTCTTTTGGGTTTGATTTTGAAAACACAAAAAAAAAAATCAATAAAATATTCACTTTGATGTTTGGAAACTGCTAAGGGGCTTCTAAATTTAAGGACCCACTATAGCAAATCTGTAAATATGGGGATAGAAATGGGAATTTGTGGTCCGCGTTGTAGGGGAAAGTAGACAAATTTGAAAATATTTGCAGATTTACTTAATCTAATACCCTATTCTCATTACTTATTACCCAATTATTAACAAAAACTAAGTATCTATCCCCATCAGTTCCCAACCCAATCTCCAAAAGTATCCATATTTATCACATCAAATATCATTTTTCATTATTTTAATAATAAAATAATTACATATTTTATTTCATACATTTTTGTTATAATAATTAACAATAGATTATAAAATAAATAATATATTTAACTAATTTATTATAAAAATTATTTACATAATTTATGACGACATGTAATTATTTTTGTCCAATCAATTTTTTTATATGGAACTAAAAATTCACTAAAAAGACACATGAATTAAAATTCGCTAAAATAATTTATTGATTATGATGAATTTACTGGAAATGATAAATTTATAAATATTTGTTGGTGTTATTATTTATATTTACTGAAATGACAATGATTTATTTGAATTAAATTTATTTTCACAAATGAAAAAAAAATTCACATAATTATTATAGATTAAGATTTATTTTCTTATTATTATAATAGAGTTAATCAAATTGTATCTCTTTAAGCTTGGGTATTACAACCATTCCTTCATTTTTATCACCAAGCATTTAAAATTCCCCGTATTATCCAAAAAATCCCATTTTGACTCATTCTGCATCGAATCATATGGATCGATCTAGCAATGATGGAATTTTTATTTTGTTTACTAAATCACATGAAATTGGAACCAATCGCCTACATGTAATGTATAAAATACGTAAGGACGTAGAAAGGACTTGAAAAGGTCACTAAAAAAATACTGCTACAGGCACATTTACTACGAAATTTAGACAAAAACGGAGTTGTAATCTTGGGATCTTGGGTAGAAGCGGGCGATATTTTAGTAGGTAAATTAACACCCCAGCTGGCCCAAGACTTATCCCCGGCAGATCAATTCGTAGACGTCGTATTTGGCACTCAGCTAACCACTTCAAGGGAAACTTGTCTAAAACTACCTAGAGGTGGGAGGGGCCCAGTTATTGATGTGAGATAGATGCGTTCTAATCCAAAAAGAGAAAGGATTCATGTATATATTTCACAAAAACGTGAAATCAAAGTAGGTGATAAAGTCGCCAAAAGACATGAAAATAAAGAGATGATTTCTAGATTTGATTTTTATAAACACGATATAATACAAATTTAAAAACAATTTTATTACTGAAATTTAGTTAAAATATATACTACTGAAAATTAGTTTTAAAAACTTTATTACTCAAAATTAAAATGTTCAAAATGGCCCAAAATGAATTATTAAATTTGAACCAAGCCCTCATTTATATTAGAAATCATTTAAGTCATTTATATTAGAAATAATTTAACTCTAATTCATGTGTCCTCTCTGCCTTATCTCACGATACATAACTCTTATTGCCAAGAGCAACTCTCACCTCCGGCCACGCCCGCGACTCTGCGCTCTGCCCCAGGCCACTTCCGCGTCTCTGCTTCTTTCTTGGCCCTCCACCATAGCTTCTGACCGTTCTCGGCTGCGCCTCTCTTCTCCTTGCCTCAAGTCTTTACGCCTCTGGCCTACTCTCCGCCGATGTGGTTTGTAAATAATTTCTTTTCTTAAAATTCGATTTCGAAATTTTTTGATCTAGTTTGAAGATTTGTAAAATTAAACTTATGTTATTTGTATTTTTATTAGAAATTTGACTTTCTATTTTTAGGTTGATTTATTAGTTTTTCTCCGATTTGACTTTTCTGATTTGGGTATGAGTTTTTTCAATCCGATTTGATTTTTCTGATTTGGTTCTAGGGCCGACGTCCCTTTGCCTGACCATCTCTTCCTGGCAGGGCTATGCACATTTGGGTTCGATTTTGCTAATAGAAAAAGGGAAGAAGCTGAATAAAATACTCAACTTTATTGTTTGGGGACTACTATAGTGAGTTCTCAAATTTGATGACTTACTGTAGTAAATTTGCAAATTTGGGGATGTAGATTGAGATTTGCCTACTGCATTGTTGGGGAAAGTAGGCAAATTTGCAAATTTACAAACTACGTTGGAGGTGCCATAAGGAACCAGTCATCATATACTCCTCTCAATCTCTACTCGTGAACCTCTCTTCTTGCTTATATGTTGAAAATAAACGTTGACCAGGCTGTAGATTAAAATTTTAGCACTTGGAGAATCGGTATCATATGTAGAAATAATGTAGGTGCTTTTGTAGCAGGTTTCTCTCGAAATTTTTGGGGATCTCTTCATCCATCAGTGGTAGAGGCCGTTGGTATCTGATAGGCCCTTTTGTGGTGTGTACAAAACGGTTGTTAAGAATCGAACATCAAATCAGATTGGCAAGTTGTGGTAAAGGCGACCAGGAGATATTATAGGACAGGTTTGGAAGCATAATTTTCGATTGCATTGTTCTTTGCAATATGCTTGGTCCTAGTTTTAATATTAGTTTCGCTCGTAGAAGTAGCAATGAAGTAGCTCATATGCTGGCTCAATATGCACTTGTTAATCCAAATTGAGATTTAGGTGGGGGTTTTGTCCCAGCGGCCTCGATATAATTCTAAACCATGAATCACAATTTTTATTTATAATAACTAGTTATCTTCAAAAATAATTTGTTGTTTGGGATCATTATATCAAAAATATTATAAATTATAAAAAAAATATTTTATTTATTTATTTATAAAATTTACATTTATTTATAGAATATTAAAAATAATGAAATAAATATAATTGCCGTACCATGCCTCCCTTTTGCCGGAAGCCAACCAGCACTGACCCAATCGGCATTCAGAGCAGTTTGAATTTGAAGGGACGATGACACCATTTTTTATTTTAAAAAATAAAGGGGAAATGACATATTGATACACTCAAAAGATTCACTTTCTAACTTTGTTACACCCAACTTTAAATTTTTTATTTCCGCTCACCTGAATTGTCAATTTTTTTATCCTGTCACTAATGAAGTTAGTTATCTTATACAAAGACTAGAATATCCTCCACTAACAATTAAATTTTTGAAAGGTACCATTGCATAATGATAAAAAAAAATCTTCTTCAAAACACACCATGGAGGATGTGTTGTTTTTTTAAGCTAACATCCTAAACAACCATTTCATTTTAAGAAGAAAGGAAAATTTACCCTTTAAATAAATACGTTATTTTACATGAGAAAAAAAGTGCAGAAATCATTGTGTTGTTATGAGACTTTTTATTGAAACCTAATTTTTTTTATTGGTATCATATTTGAACAAATTGTTTATATAAAAGAGCTGGTAATAAAATTTCGAGCATGTTAGGTCTTAAATAAGTAAAATCAAAGTTGTATGGGACTGTTGCAGGTATGGAAACGTTAGAAGTTGAAGACGTCAAAATTGTTGCCGTTTTGATAAATTATTCGTGCTTTAATTTGTATTAAATATAAATTGATTGTCATAAGTTAACAAAAGAGTTGTAGCCTAGTGGTCAGGAGCATGCCTCGCACGTGGAGGGTTGATGAGTGTATTAAAGTTAAAATATGAATCTTTTAGATGTATCAATATACCATTTCTAAAAAAAAAAAGTAATTTTTTATTATTTAGAGGTTAATTTGGACATGACACAAAATTTAACACGTTTATATATAGTTTAGATGTTGATAGTTAGTTAAAGTAGTAGGTATTGACATTACACAAAATGTTAAACCTTCTCAAGTATAGGAATATTAGCGTGATTAATCAACTTCAAATCATACAATAATCATCATTTATATACTCATGACCCGTACATTAATTATTCTGACTATTACGGGGAAGCTTCATCATCTACACAGTGACATCAATTTGACGCATAGTTTATAGAAAAAATCTCCAAAACTACATTTGCTTGCAATATATATAGCTTCCTATAACCAAGCAACAAAAAAAAGAAAATACAGATCCGACTTTGAAGACCAAAAACAGATACAAGTGAATTAATATTGTCAACCCCACAAGAAAGAGTATGTTTGAGAGCAAGAAGCAAGCAACAACCATTTATTATATCAAAACTAATTAATAGTTTACTATATTAGTTTTTCCCTAAATGGACTAGGGTTATAAATAGGGTACTCAATTATTACTAGTCTCTTAATTTCCATTTATTATTATTCACGTTGAAAGGATTTTCCTCTATATTGTATATTTGGCAATGTAAGTTATCTATCAATCTTTAACTTTTGTTAGCTAAAGCGAAAATTGGATTTGTGGCTGCTCCAACAGCAACCTAAGCCCATGTTTAAAGATTTTACATCCTAACAATCTAAATATTAACGAGAGATAATTTATTATCACTACGGTGAAGTTTGACACATTTGTTATGTCCACATGTGAGTTCAAAGTCTCACATCAGAAGAGTATTAAGTATAAGGAGGGTTTATATACACATTGGACCCTACACCCAATAGGCTAGTCTTTTGGGTCAAAGGTGGGCTCTAATGTGTGTATGGGCTTTCCTTGGGTGCTCCTCCTAGGTGAGGCCCGGATCTCCCCAACAGTGGTATCAGAGCCTTGGTTCGGTAGACTCTCCTGGTTAAGTGGGTCGGGTATTCCTATGACTGGTAAGACCAGGATCATGAGTTGGCCACTCTCATGGTGAGGCTTAGATAGGATGAAAAAGGGCCCTTGTGGGAGAGTAGACCAAGGTAAATATGTGGGCTTAGGGGGAGCCAGCCCGATGTGATGGGACTCAATGTGGAGGGGGAGATTGTTATGTCCACATGTGAGTTCAAAGTCCCACATCGGAAGAGTATTGAGTATAAGGAGGGTTTATATACACATTGGACCCTACACCCAATAGGCTAGTCTTTTGGGTCAAAGGTGGGCTCTAATGTGTGTATGGGCTTTCCTTGGGTGCTCCTCCTAGGTGAGGCCCAGATCTCCCCAACAACATTTTCATGTCATAACGGTGAATTTTTTTAAGTGTTATTTCAATAATGAAAATATACTGTTTAACTTTCAAATTTTATTAAATATCGAAAATACTCATGTATTTAAAAAATTCAAAAATATTATTTTTCTAACTTTTTTTTAAAAAATATTTTTTGTGGAATAAATAATAAAAACTGATTAAAAATATATGTATTTAAAATAAAAAAATGTCGTTCAAATTCGTTTTTTATTTTTAATTTTTTTTAGAAAAAAATAATAATATTGAAATCAATTTTTAATTATTTATTTCATAAAAAATATTTTTAGATTTATTTTAAAATTCTAATACAAGGGCAATATGGACATTTCATATCAAAATTAACTTTGTTAGAAATTGTGACACTTAAAAAAACTTCGCCGTGCTGAAGTGACACTTAAAAAATTTGACCGTAGTAACATGAAAATGTGTCAAACTTCACCGTATTGATCAGTAATTATCTCTAATAATAATTAACATCCTAGTGCCATAAAAATATATTCACATCCTAACCTAATCAACATGAACCCTGATTTCCTGCTATTTATAAAAAATGAAATTTTATTAAATTGATCCACTAACTTATCATTAAGGTGGTTCCCGAGGGGATACCACAACAGTTGGTCCTTCTCCACCACTCTATCTCCTGGGCTTCTTCAGCATTTGGGTTATTAAGAATACGTTAGTATTACAATTTAATATTTATAATCAGTTAACTAAAAGAATTGCAGCAAATGAAATCAACTAAATGTTTGAAAAAGGTAAGAAATTATCAAATCAGATTGAACCCAAATGGTGAAATTGGGAAATAATCATAAGTTAGGGTGGAGGAGAGGATGACGCGTAGGTCGGGGGGGGGGGGGGAACGCAATTCCGAACTCAGTGTCGGAGAGGCCGACCTCGACCTGTACGACGGAGCCACGGAGATGGTCGGTCACCTTGTCGGCGAGCGAGGCGAAGGAGAGAAGGCCGTTTCTGGAGGCACTGGGAGAGGGCGCGTGCGTACAACCGCTGGAGCCCGACCATGTGGGCCGGGTTTGGACCGGCCATCCTCCGGTCCACGTCCACCATTATAATTAGGTTTTTCTTAGTAACTACCTTTATGTAACCACCATCGCAACATTTGATTGTATAAATGTTCTTGTATTTGTATATATATGTGTGTGTGAATAACATGCCGAGGAAGAGTGCATTATATCATCCAACTTGGTATCAGAAGCCATGCTCTTATAATTCTCCTCTTCTTTACGTTCTATATAACAACCATGGTGGACCAACAGGACCCTCCCAACAACACTACAACCCATGACCCTCCGACCAGCACCGCAACCTCTTCTCGCCCCACCCTTCACCCAGTCTATACCGTTTCTAACATACAACATAAAGTTCATACTCTTGACCAACGTCTTGTTCTCCAAATGATCCGAGGCCTTCCCACTAAATTTGATACGGTAGGCTCTTATATAAATCAAACCTTACCGGCGTTTGATACAGCCCGTAGTATGTTGCGACTAGAAGAAAAACGACAACCGGCTCGTCAAGAACCACCTCCATCTGATGCCTTCATTAGTTCCACCACAGCCTCGATAGATAATTTCTCAGAAAAAAATCATGGTACCGGTCGTGGTGCTCGGCCTCGAGGCCCCAATGGACCTCGTCGTGGCTCCTATGGTCGGTAAAATACACGTGGTTCTCGCCCCTTTTCCAGCTCCACCTATTGGCCTCACCGACATGCTCCACCATTCCCATTTTGGTACCCGCCACCATGTCCTTACCCTACACAACAGGGATGGAGGAACCCATGGATGACTGACTCGCCACAATAACATCCGAAACAACGTCCTATCCTGCCTTCTCCTACCGCTCAAGCACATCATACTGGTTCATTCAGTCTCGAGCCTACAACACTTGGTCAAACCTTCTCCGCTTCATCGGTCCACACACCTGAAGATCAAAATTGGTATATGGACTCCGCTGCAACATCTCATCTCACCTCTCACTCAGGTATTCTCTCTCTCCACCTTATGATACTAGTAATATTTGCTCTGTATATGTCGGTGATGGCATGACTATATCGATTCACGGATCAGGAACGTCCTACATTCCCCATCCTACCCACACCTTGACTCTCCATAATGTTCTACACACACCTAGTATTATTAAAAATCTTGTTTCCGTCCGTTAATTCACTAGAGACAACAATGCTTATATCGAATTTGACCCTCATGGTTTTTCTATCAAGGATCTTAGGTCTGGTATGATCGTCCTGCGGAGTAATAGTGACGAAGATCTTTATCCACTCTATCATGTCACTCCTACATCTTCACCAACTACTCTCCTTACCGCAACCTCGTATTCACAGTGGCACAAACGGCTAGGGCATCCAAGTACTCATGTCATGAAATTCCTGCATAAGAACTCTACTATTTCTTCTACTTATCATCCTTCTACTCATTTATGTAATACATGTCAAATTAGTAAGCATAAACACTTACTTTTCAATGATTCCGTTACTTCTTATTTGGCACCTTTCGACATCATTCACAGTGACTTATGGACCTCACCAGTACGTAGTAGACTTGGTCATAAGTATTACATGGTCTTGGTTGATGATTTCTCCAAATACTTATGGACATTCCCTCTTAAATACAAATCTGAAGCCTTTTATAAGTCTATTGAGTTTCACAGGTCCATCTCCACTCAATTTGGAAAACACATAAAAAGTTTCCAATGCGACCTTGGATGGGAGTTCGATAATTCCCCATTTCATTCTTTCGCTCGCTCCTCTGGTTTCACTTTTCGCTTCTCGTGTCCACAAACATCCTCTAAAAATGGTAAGGCCGAACGAATGCTTTGTCGGCTCAACGAAATCACCTTAGCTCTTCTCCACCAAGCCTCTCTTCTATCTACATTTTGGGTAGACGCACTCCATACCGCTACTTACCTCCATAACATCCTCCAATCTAAACTCCTCCAATATCACACACCTCTCTCAACTCTCTACCTTAAGAACCCATCTACAGTCACCTTCAAACTTTTGGATGCCTATGCTACCCTAACCTTTCGGCGAAACGGTCTCACAAACTTGATACCCGATCCACAAGATGCATATTCCTTGGTTACCCGTCTAACTTTCGTGGCTACCATTGTTACGGCCCCTTCACTAGTAAATCCCACGTATCTCGCCATGTCACATTTGACGAATCTATCTTTCCTCTCTCGGCCAACACACCCATACCACCCCACACCTACTCCTTCCTCCAACATGACTCAACTCTCCCTGTTCAAACTCTATTTGATTCATTCTCTCCACCCACTCCTACTATCACTACAACTTCTTCCCCACCTCAAAACCCCCACTCCACGCTACATAAGCCTCCTCTCCTACCAACCCCTCATACTCCACCAATCCTCCCAACCCACCCCATGGTCACCAGATCTCAGAGAGACATCTTTCGCCCTCGCCAAATTCTCAATCTTCATACCTCTCACACAACACCAATCTCCCCCATTCCCAAATCTCCCCAGGCGGCCCTCCGTGATCCCAATTGGTGTCATGCGATGCAATCCGAGTATCAGACACTTATTGCTAATTGTACGTGGGAGTTGGTACCTCGGCCATGTGATTCTCCAGTCATCCGTTGTATGTGGTTTTTCCGTCACAAATACCATGCTAATGGTACTCTTCACCGATACAAGGCTCGTCTGGTTATTAATGGTAAGACACAACAAGTTGGAATCGATTGTGATGAAACTTTCAGTCCAGTGGTTAAACCTACCACAATCCGCATTATCCTCAGCCTTGCCGTATCCCGAGATTGGCCCATCCACCAACTCGACGTGAAGAACGCATTTTTGCACGGTGATCTCAAGGAAGAAGTGTATATGCATCAACCTTCTGGTTTCGTAGATCCATCATCTCCTAATAAGGTTTGTCGGCTTCGTAAATCGCTTTACGGTCTTAAACAAGCACCCCATGCTTGGTATCACCGTTTTGCTACATTTTTAATTACTCAAGGTTTTCGGAGTAGCTCCTATGATTCATCTCTCTTTGTGTTTCATCATCACGAAGGGACCGCTTATCTTTTATTATACGTTGATGATATACTACTCACAACTTCTAGTTCTTCCTTGTTGCAACGGCTGATAGCCTCTTTGTCTCGTGAGTTTGCTATGGCGGACTTAGGTGGTCTCAACCACTTTCTTGGCATCTCTGTTGTTCGGAACTCACAAGGATTGATTTTATCACAAGAGGCTTATGCTCAAGATATCCTTGCACGGGCCTCCATGACAGATTGTAACTCATCATCTACACCGGTCGATACTTCTCCAAAACTCAGTGCCACTGCTGGCGCTCCCATTGGCGACCCATCTTTATATCGCAAGATGGCCGGAGCACTTCAATATATGTGTATCACCAGGCCCGATATCTCCTACGTTGTGCAACATATTTGCTTATTTATGCATGATCCGAGAGAGCCCCATCTGCAGCTTCTCATACGTGTGTTACGGTATGTTCGAGGTTCCTCTCGGTTTGGTCTTCACATTACTCCATCTGCCTCTCTATCCATCACCGCTTACTCTGACGCGGATAGGGCTGGCTGTCCAGACTCGCGCCGCTCCACGTCTGGGTATTGCGTTTTTATTGGCGACAATTTGGTCTCCTGGTCTTCTAAGAGACAAGCGACAGTCTCTCGTTCAAGCGCTGAAGCGGAATATCGCGCCATCGCCAATGCGGTTGCTGAGACAAGTTGGCTTCGAAACTTACTCCTGGAACTTCACGTCCCGGTCCGCCAAGCTACAGTGGTCTTTTGCGACAATATCTCCGCCGTCTACCTATCGGGCAACCCGGTTCAGCACCTACGAACTAAACACGTTGAGTTGGACGTCCACTTCGTTCGTGAGAAGGTCAGCATTGGCGACGTCCGAGTCCTCCATGTTCCTGCTGCTCACCAATATGCCGATATTTTCACCAAGGGACTCCCTCGTTCTTTGTTCGATCGATTCAGGTCCAGTCTGAGCGTTCGCTCTCCTCCCGCTCCGACTGCGGGGAAGTCTTAGTAACTACCTCTATGTAACCACCATCACAACGTTTGATTGTATAATTGTTCTTGTATTTGTACATGCATATATGTGTGAATAACATGCCGAGGAAGAGGGCATTATATCATCCAACAGTTTTGTACTGAGATTTGTTTCTAGGGATGAGATCTTCTTTATGGACGCTCTGGTTTCTATTGTTATCGTGGTATGAAGAGAAAGATGGGTACTTTTCGAGAGAGAGTTCGATGGTGGAAGAAGGGGTTGTGCCTGTGTGTGTTCAAGCTCAAGAAAGAGAAAGTAGTGGAGGAGGAGAGAGGGTCAAAAGGGTATATTTGAAAATTTTAAACACACTTAAGGGCATTTTAGCATTTTAATATCTATTTTTAACATAAGTTAACGGAAAAAGAGAAAGTGAGATAAATTGTTAAAATAGTGGGGTGCATCTGAGACAAACAATTTTAAGGGGTAATATGAGAGATTTGTACCATTCTCGGGGGTATTGTCTGAAATTATCCCAATAAAAAGCACAAAATTGAGATGTACATGTTTAGATTGATTTTTTGGGTTGATTAGATTGATGAATTTTTTAAACTCAATTGGGTTGAATGAGGAGGATGAAAATGAAAGTGAAGAGGATGAAAACAGTCAATCGAAGAATTTAGAGATTTGGGGACCTACAGAAACGGGCGTGGATTTACTATACTTGCTACTTGTGCATTTTGCCAACCTTACATGTGGAATTAAAGAAAAAATATTTGTGGAAAATCCCTCTTTTGCTTCATCAATCCCCAACGCCTACGGATTTATTGGGTGCTACAATCTGCTTTTGCAGGAACAACAAGCTTGTTGAAGGAGAGACATTGACAAATGGTGCACTGTTTTGAAATTTTGAAAAGATAGCAAGGGCATAAATGTCATAAAAAGTAAATCAATTTTTAATTTGAACCGGTCAAATCAGCTTGATTTCAAATTAGAGCTATTGAGAGCATTTTGGACTTTTTACAAATCAATTCTGTTAGATTTAACAGACGTTACCTTAAATTTCACTTAAAAAAATCTTGTAATATTTGTAACAACAAATTTAAAGCTAGAGCGCTAAATTTAAATACGTGTATTATTAGGTATAGTGATTTATTATTATCCCTATTTTTGAACTCCAACTCGAGCTCGCCCGTTTTTTTTATTCTCTAGCTAACTTCATTGTTCCCAACAAACCACCACTGATTGTTCTTTTCTCTAGCAAGTTATCGATGTCCATTCACGAGACTTTTGAGCTTTGATCCAATCAAGTTCAACTCGAGTTATTTCTCCGACAAGCTTAAGTTGGTTCGACTCTCCCTCCTTCTCGTCATGGCGTTGAATTGGTTCGACTCTCCATTTTCATTGCTGTGCTATCAAGTTATAAGCGAGAAGTTGTCAAATGTAGAAGAGAAAAATATGTGGAGCCAAAAGAATTTAACTTTTTAATTTGTCATTTTCGCCATATTAAACAAATGTACTCATTTTGCAAACAATGATAAGTTGACACCTACTTTTTATATCAAGAAAACACGTAACTATTAATCACAAAAATGAGATAGACAACCACTTTTCATCGACCCTTATTAAAATATACAGCACATCCCCATCCTCATATACAGCACATCCCCTTCTAGTCCCAATTCGAAAATCATCCTAAAATATATATTATTTAGACATATATTTAAAATACAACTATTTTTTATACATCAAAATAGAATGAGATATGATCACCAAGACCTAGAGACAAAATCTTAAACCCCACTCTGATCCCTAAATGTTCCTAACCCAATCCTCCATCTCTATCTCCAAAATGTTACTACCCAACTTATCAAAGTCAAGGACATCGAATTTCATCAAACTCGAATCATCTCGTCATCATAATTATCATAACCAACATAAACCAGTTATCTCCGACCATGAGATTATAGGGATCTCGGCAAAACATCTACAGTATTCCGAAACCAGAAAAATATGAATATAACAGCTTGTCTTTAAACAATGAACTCTCAAAAGAGCAAACCAATATGGAAACAAATTTACAATAGACAGAAACGGGAATGGGAAATCAAGTATTGAGACTCTTTACAGTTAGGGTCTCGTGCTTACATGCATACTGGCTAGAATTTACACTCGGGGAAGCTAAACTCGGATACAGTTGTAACTATTCTAGAGGCTGAATATCGATATTATGTTTTTGAACATCTATTAGTAGACAGTACAAGCTACTCCGGGCTTTCCGATCATGAATCACTGCACTTTATTCTCGCTTTGGTTCTCAACGAGATAACCTTCTGCAAAATTCAGGAAAAAAAGGCTTACGCAGATACAGAGGAGCCTCCTTGATTGGTATTGGTATTGGTAATGAAACGGACTACGACACACGTAATGTTGTCCGCGCTGCCTCTCTGATAAGCCTCCATCGTGAGCTTTTTCGCCGCCTGCTCGGGGTCTTTGATTGGCTTGGTCATTTCAACAGCTTCCTACAAAATGAGAGCATTGTACAGTAGATAGTTAGGAATGTACGTGAAATTTTTGTAAGCTAACTCAAATAGGAAATACAAATAAAGTCGGAATAAAACTAAACTTCATAGGTTTAGTTGACAGAAAAGATTCAAACCTCATTTGAGACAACATCCCACAGTCCGTCACTGGCAAGGATAAGGAACTCCAGAGAGCTGTCAACTTTTTCCTCCTACAATCCATATGAAGGGATGTCAACACTTCATACGGAGCTTGGTAAACTGAATTATAACCATAGTGAACCACGACAAAAAGCTGAAGCAGCAAAGAGCACTTGAAGAGAACCCAAATCACAAATCCATCTCTGCCGATAAGGACTTGTAATAGCACAAGACAACAATTAGTATGCAATACCTCAAGCAGAGCTCGGTAATGAAACTACCAAAAGGGTTATTGGGAAATGGGAGTGAGGATGATATAGTGACATAGACGTAACATAAATATTACACATTCCTACTGTAGTAACTGGTAAAGATGACATCTTGCTGACACCTGACACCACTTTCAGGTATTTTGGTTTATGATCTCAAACCTAATATTGTGGATCTCTTTTCACGTCAATGTCTTTCCAGAGAGATAAGAATGTTAATCATTCACTATAAAAAGAATTTGATTGATTAAACATTATATGATAGGATTAATATGTCAACATAAATAATAAAACCTGAATTTCGGGATCAGCAACAACATATTGCTTCAGGAGCCTATCACCAAATGCACGAGAGACAGCAAGAACGCCTCCAACTCTCCAAGTTCCTACCAATAAAAAAATGCAGGCCATAAAAAACATAAACGATACCACAGTTCAAATTTAAAAACTACAACCATGGGATTTTCGTTCTTACCAGCCCACATCACAAATCCTCCAGCATCCTCAATCCGTCGCCGCTCATCAGTTTGATCGGGTTTGTGGTCCCGAGAAACAGCAATTGCTGAAGGGCATAACAATAATCATTTAGTGAGTAAATATAGAACACAAAATATAGGTGACACAAAAGGGAAATATCCGATTTCTTAAAAGGTATCTACAAAACTACAAAAATATTACCAGCAAATGAAAAAGTGCTATCGGGCAAACATTCCTCAAGTTTTTTCAAAACATTATGAACAATGATTAGGAATACAGAGCCAGACTATACATATTCATGTTCTATCAAGCCTACACATAATGATCAATTAGATTTGGGAAGGAGAATTAATGTCAACTCCAGTAAGGGTTAGTCGAGTTAATGAATGTTTCGCTTCCATACATATCCATGTGCCTACCTGTTCTTATAACTATCTCATGCAAAGAATATTTATTGTTAATGCCAATCAGGGTCAATAAGGTTACCTTATTTGTATTACAATATATAATACTATAATAAGGTAGCCCTAATTGACCCTGATTGACAATTAATTAATGGCATCCAATTTAGGCAAGTATGGCACTCATTTTGGAATGGAGGGAGTAATACAGAAGACAACATTATGAACTGCATATAAAAACAGAACCCTCAGTTACAACTCATTATCCGACTCTATTTGCTACAATTTCGGTATGATAGATACCATGCTTCGATTTTTTACCATCAACCAAGTATGACATATATTGGTTAAGCTAACCACCTTTCTTTATCATAGACCAATAGATGCATCATAATTTCTATAACAGAACCAGCACTCCTGAATCATACCTGTACCACCTCGGCAGATAACCGCTCTGGAATCCCCAACATTTGCAACCAGCAATCGGTCACCAAAAAGGATGGCAGTGGATGCAGTGGAACCCGCATCTCTGTTCTGTGTATTTTCTGACTTCAAAAATTCTGCGTCTGTATGATTATATGCATCGGCTGGAGAAAGCTCATGCGACATTTCAAAAGAAGTTGAAAATCAGTTAGTTTATAAAGCTATCAACAAAGCAGATTACTGTTTAATCAATTTCAGAGATACAGTCTGAGAGTGACAAACCTATCGCTGATTTGGTGTCAGAAATAAACTTTGGATGTTTGATCAAATTACTGAAAAGGTTTTGTTTGACATATTCAGCAGCTCTTGCACCCCCATGACCTAAAATAACCATACAAAAAGAATTACAAGCATCATTCAGTTATCGACTTTGGATGTGTGATCAAATTACTGAATTTTTTTTGTCTAACATATTCAGCAGCTCGTTCATTCTCATGACTTAAAATAACCATACAAAAGAATTCCGAACATCATTCATCTTTAAAGTTTTTCAAAAGTACTCTTGTAAATGCATGTTTTTTAATTACCACTAAAGGTACTACTGACAAAAAAGCCTACACAGGCAGATAAAGGTAGGTTATTTTCATAAATGGAACAAACCTATAAAGCAAGTTAGCTTCCTGTCAGGGCACATTATTCTAAAATCAGGAATAAGAAGAGCAATAAACCACATTTCTTCTCAAATAAGCCAGCACTTTAATCTGTAAACTGGAAAGCCTTACAGTTTTCTGGTTTAATTAGTTTCAGCACATACAGAAAAATTCATATTTGAATAGATACTTATCAAATCCTGAAGGTTAAAAAATGAACTATGATAGAGAATTTAAATATTAGAAATTTTATATATGCCCTATCAACAAATACATGAGCAGTGTACTTTGCATGTAGGGATTCCTATGTCAAGAATTTCTCATAAACCTTACTGTTTTTTTTTAAAACTACATCATCAAACTTGTCTACCCTCTTCCAAACTCTAAAAAGTACCACATTGAGAATACCACAGATGAAAGGGTAGATAGAGAATTACCATCATATACTCCAAACAGGCCAACTACCTGTCCATTGACACCATCAATTCTTGTCTCGTAGAAGTCTTCCATTGACGATCTCTTCCCTGTTGAACTTGCATACCCATAGCTGAACTTTCCATTCTGACTGTTGCAGATAAACATAACAGACTTGACATCAAACATATTTCATGATAATTTTGAGAGGGTGAAAGTGAGCTAAATTTAAAAATACCATCATCATCCTACAGAAATGAAAAACAGAACGAATGTTTCAGACGATTGAACGTCAAAAACCTCGCCTGAGATATACATGAATGAAGGTCAAATGCCAGGTTGTCCAAAAGACAATGAGAAATTACTTGGCAGAAACTGTTCAGATTATGAAATTCAGTGACAAAACCAAGAAACAAAGAAAAACACCATTGTTACTAGATACTAGATAGTCAAGGTCAAGGTCATGAATTAGATTATGTGAAAAAAATTGATTTTATCAAGGGTCGAAACATTTGTACCACTCAAGGGCTAAAATTGATTTTGCAATAATGGATACGACTGAAGAACTTTCTCTAAGCTGCATAATTAACCCTAATTTGGGAAAGGAATGCAGGGGAAAGAAAAGGGGCACTTAACTTTTCACCTTTTATAAAGGTAGAGGAAATGGTTTGAGTGGTTTTCGACGAACCCACTTAGAAGAAAGATAGACATCCAAATGATATGGTTTGGAATGGGAAGGAATGTCAATAATATTCATGTCAGGGCAAATATGTGACCTAAAAGTTCCAATGGTTCTTCAGGAACACCGCAATGGTTCAACATCACATTTCTCCAGTTGAGATTGTGAGTTCAAACGTTATCGGTTAGGATGCTGGTGCAGCAGCATCCTGCATAAGATGCTTTATGACTTGGTTGTTAAAGATGACATTGCATTACTTCAATTTTATTATATTAGGATTTATGGTGTATTAATCATAATTTCTTGCATTTTTTCCTAGGTGCGCTCCCCCAGTGGGCCTTTGTGCCTCAATAGCGTTTGAGGTTTACAAAGCACGGGATAGCAAAGCCCAAATAAATTGAAAGCAGAATAAGGACATATAGGGAGTCCGTGCTTGCTATATTACTCACACAGCACACAATCTCGCACAGAATGTAATTTTGAAGAATCAGCTGCAACCCAAAAGATTAACAAGCACAAAAACTAACCTGCGACCGCCACCAGTGACTGGTCCATCAA
Source organism: Geranium rotundifolium (assembly GCA_963920655.1). NCBI lineage: Eukaryota > Viridiplantae > Streptophyta > Magnoliopsida > Geraniales > Geraniaceae > Geranium > Geranium rotundifolium. The sequence goes on from OY987321.1 coordinate 21,002,842, forward strand.
TGCGAACCTGGCTTGAAGACGACATGGCTGAATTGAGGTATCCCATACTATTTTCCCTTTGTTCACACAAATTACCAACTATGTTCCCTTTGACCAAAAAACTGAGAAACAATACTATCTGAATTGATGGGTAATTCACAAAATAGCCTAATATAGCATGCCAAACAACCCAAATGACCATAAACATTCAATGAACCATTTCAAACTCAGGACATGACAAACTGATCCTGCAAACAAACAAATAAAGAAATAGACGCTCAAATTCAAATATTCAGAAAGCAAGCACACAGATCTCATGAATAAACTCAAATGCACACCATCAGCAACTGAATGAATCCAAATATTAACAACACCAATCATAAATGCTATGCATACCACAGAATTGAGTGAATCAACAAGACATGAAAACAGAGCATGAAATTAGCAATAGAAGGAGATGGGTACCTTAGAGAGGGAAGAGAAATTGAAAACCATTAGAGAAGAAAGAGAAGTGAAAGGAGAGACCTTGGAATTAAGGGTGCGTCAACGACGACGACGGAGGAGAAGAGTTAGAGAGAGAAAGTGTGATTTTGGTTTCTAGAGAGAGAAAGAGAGGGTTCTGTTTCGTTTCCATTTGTTTCAATTTCGTTTGTGATTTTATTGTTCAACGCAAGCAAAGGGAATTATTTATTTTAAAATAATAATCTAATTATAATTTAAATACGAAAATAAAAAATAGATTGTTTGTCAGCAAATATAGAATAGGTCAACGCCAATTCAGCAAACCATCTGAAAATGTGGGTGACCTTACACGTGTAGCAGAAGGTTCATATAGGGGTGAAATTAATAGTGGATTTCTTAATTTAAGGATGAAATTTTAAATTCTCATCTACATTTAACTAGGGGTGTCAAAAAAACCGTAACCGATATAACCGAGCCGAAATCGAGTCAATCGGTAGCCGAACCGATCGGTTCGGTTACGGACGGTTCGGTTATGTACCATAACCGATGGACTCTCGGTTCGGTTGTCGATTACGGGACCCCAGGAACCGCCCGTAACCGAACCGAACCGAATAACCGAACCCAACCTCCAAATAAATAATTGTTGGGCCTAAGTATGGCATCAGTATTGGGTTGCCAGGTTTGGATTTATTTGAGAATTGTTGTTGGGCTTAAGTGTGGTGGCTTGATGTGGAGGTGGGCCCAAAAACTTGAGCAGCCAAGCCCATTTTGTTTGGTTGGTGGGGTCTAGTGAAGACATCTTCTTCACTTTCCAAGCTCCGCAAACGCAGAACCAGATCCAGCGGCACCAGGTTGATTCGCAAACGCAGAACCAGCGGCACCGCTCCCTGTCCAAGCTCCTCCACCTCCCGTCCAAGCTCCTCCGCCGACGCGCCGTCCTCCAGATCCGGGGACCCTCCAATTCGGGGGATACCCGATAATTTCAAAACAAGTTCCGACCTCGTGCCCTGTCTTCCCGCGGTGGGTACATCGACCATGGGACTTTTCCGAACGTCCGCCGTTGTTCTTGGGCTGTGCTGGGTTTTGGGGTCGGTTACACCCCATAACCGACCGAACCGAACCGCCCAATTGGACGGTTATAACCGAACCGACCGATCAACTTTCGGTTCGGTTGTCGGTTATGTTGGTTTCATAACCGAACCAGTCGGTTCGGTTCGGTTATGGTCGGTTCGGTTCGGTTATGGAACCGTGAACACCCCTACATTTAACTACACTCAATAATACTCTTTTATTTCAAGTACCCAAATTTCAAAATTTTACACACAAAATAACCTTAGTTTATTTTACATATTTTGATGAAAAATGACAAAAATTTGTCTAATTAATTTCCTCGTTATGTTTTATATACGAATATACCGCATTTTTGGTCGTACGTCAAATACTCAACTGTTGTCTGTTCCATCAAACCTATAACATAGTTTTCTCATTGTTGTTGGTAGTTTGCTTTTCTGAACCTTTTCATTTCTCATGTCTTTGATATTTGTTCCACTTCTAATGGAATTATTTCTCCTATGAGATTGAATTTATCGTGCCCTTAATTGCAATTTAGACCATTATCAGAGCATGTTCCTTCTTAAATTTAAAACGATAATCATGATTTTTCTCATTCACTTCTAGGAATGACAAATTGCCGATGGGGCAATTTGATGATACAATTTTGTTCAGTAATGAGTACAATTAATTGTTTCTCGAAATGTATCTCCTAATATTGCTACTTCAAGAGCAATATGAAAATTTTGTTGTAAGTGATAAGATTGATTGAATATGAAAAGATAACGTGCTCGTGTGCTATGATTAATATGAAGACATATGAAAACTCAAGATCTTTGAAAATTCTGTAGGGAGTTCTTTATTTAGAACTTTGGGTTCTAGATGAATTTTCATTAAGTTTAATATTCCGCATTTGACAATTAATCTGATGATGTTAGAACTTCTGGTTCTAATAAAATTTCAAATTTGATATCACTTGATAATATATATCGATTTATATTTTCAATTAAAATATTAAAACTTCGTGTTTATATATTTTATATTTATAAGTGTTAGATCTGTGCTCTAATCCAATACAAAGTGTAATGTCTATCACAATTTGTATCGTCTATTTTGCAATTAATAAAATCGGCATTTATATTACTATTGTGTTATAGTGATATATTATATGTGATTTAATCTATATCATTGAGTGTGTCTTCACTAATAGTAGAATTGTAGATTGTATGAATCACATATAATGAGTCCCTGGTCACTTAAGCTTCATCAGAAGCGATCAGTATGAGGATGACTCTACATGATCACGCTCTACTGATCATTGGCAATGAGATTGCTGGAGTCAGATCATAGATATCATTTGGGAAATGATATTAGATGACCCAACCTGAATATGCGACATAAATACAATCATGTAGATATTCAGTTGTCGTGGCTTGTCATTATATCCTTAGACCAAGGAGTCTTTGTGATCATTATGTAGTCAACATCCGAGTTTGACATACTCCTAACGTTATCTGTAACAGGATAGCCATAACGACTATGATTGGCTCAATGACTGGCTGCTGAAGTGATACGAAAGACGGCTAAGAGATTTATTCCTCATACTCCGGTATGGGAATGATATCCGTTTAGGCCACTTGATGAGAATGACTGAAAGGAAACGCATGGCCATGCACATGATACGGGGTATCATTTTTCAGTCATCTCACATATCAAGAAACAATGATTGATTAAATAAGGGTGACGACTATACCTTATGATCAATCAGGATATCTAGCGATAAGAGGATATTGATAGACGGCATGTGGTTAAGTCGAATCAATCGATCATCATGCTCGTTGGGTAATCATAACGTCTTGCTAGAGGCCACTTATGATGGATAGGTTGAAATGAGATTTCAAGCCTGTCTGTCAACCGAGACATGATCCTACAGGGTCATACACATAAGGAACGACCCGAAGCTAGTGAGAGTTTATGGGTGAAAGGAGATAAAATGCAAAGAGCCAAGGACTGTGGCCATTGGCCACGGGTCCGTGGCAAAACCATGGCTAGACCGTGGATAGGTTGACCGCGGGACCATGTCCAATCAATTGGCCACGAGCCCGTGGCCGAACCAAGGGAAGGGCCACGGATCGTGGCGCCTTAGAAAGGCCACGGTGTGGCTAAGATTGGCCACGGCCCCGTGGTGGGATCTGTGGCGAGTCGAAACGCTACAGTTGCACAGATCGTGGAACCGCCATTTTAGCAATCGTGGAACCGAACCTAATCCAATTTAAGTCTCGTTTCTTTTGGGAGAGGTTAGTGCATTTTTGCGATAACAGTTTTCTCCTTCACACCCAGAACTCACAGAGAAAAGAAAAAAAGTTTTAGCAGGCTTGATTCTTCGTGCTTCGAAGCAATGCGTGATTGTGTGGATACTAGTGGAGGGTGGGTAACGCCTTCAATTGGTGATTCGACTGGTTCATCAAAAGTAGAATTTCGAAATCCCCAGAAACATTTTCTCTAGTAGTTTGCATGATCTAGGACGGAATTAAGGTTATGATTTAAATTTTTATACTTCCGCAGCGTGATTTGGATCCCATAATTCCCAACAATAAGGACTGGAAAATTCATGTCTTCGGCCTATCGAATTTCAAAATGGAAAATTCATGTAATGACTAATAACCGAAGGTATAAAACTCTTTTGAAATTGGAAACTCAACTGTTAATGTAAGTGGTTATGGTGTTGAAAACTCCTTCAAATAGCTTCCACATAGGTATGCCAATATTATTGACAACATTATCAATCAATATCATCCCTACTCCGGTTCTAACCTTTAAACACAAATATGATTAATGAGATTTGTAAAATAGTGGAACATCAAAATTTTGGTAGCAATGAAATATTGAAATCAGTTAAATATAAGTACTTTAAAATATAAAAAAATACCATGTGAAAATTTACATATCCCCTCTAGATGGGTTCTTGTGGTGAAAAGGTATAAATTACACGCTAAGACAATTAATAAGAATGATAGGATAAATCAAGAATCATTCACTATCTACTTAAGGCATAAAAGTCAAAACGGATAGGCATGACCTATTCACTAATTTTGAAGTGCAATAGCAATATCGATCAAATTTTGGGTGCAACTCACTCATGAACTAAAAGTTTGAGTTCACTAAAAAATCTTTCCCGAAACAAGTGTCCATTTCCCTTTCGGTATAAGTTCGTTACACGTGAATGAGTGATGATATCTTTTTACGTAATAAACTAGTCAGATTTCTTGGGTTTGATACAATAAAAGCCCATAAATAATATTACTGTACAAAATTTGGGTCGATTTTAAAATTAAATTCATAATAAACACACTAGTCAAGGATAAGAATGTCAGATAATAACATTCATCTAACTCGGAAGTCGATTTTCTCTCGTCATAATCAAGATTCTCACCAATCAAATAGAACATACAACCTTTTTTTTCACCTAAACATTATGAACTTGTTGAAGAAGGGCATTTGATTTGGTGGATCTAGAAAGTGGAGGATGAGAGAAGGAGAGAGACAGACAGAAAATGTGTTTGAAAATTTAAAACACATTTAAAAACATTTTAGTCTGTTAAAATATTTAAACAAAAGTTAACGAAATTGGGACAAGGGAGAAAATCGTAATTTTAGAAGAAAAACCTCATATAACTACATCTAGAAATAGAATTAGATGTTTCTCACATAACTATTATAAAAAAATTCTCAGCGCAATCCCTTAAAATTACAATTTTCTTACCTAACTCATTTCTGCTAACTTCTGTTAAAATATGTTAAAAAAACTAAAATGTCCTTAAATGCGTTAAATTTTCAAGCCCTACCCTTATGACCTCTCTCTCTCCACCCCTCACCACTTTCTCTCTTATGGGCCTCATTTCGACTCCCACATCTTCACTATTTCCGGCAACAAGGTTGTTGACGACTCCATCAACCGGCTCCACCTCACCCACGATGAAGGTCTGGTCACCATCTCTGGTGCCAAGAACCTCCGGAAAATAACCACTTGATTCTGAAAGTTCATTTGGTTTTATACTATCTAGAACCACCATAAGAGTGATGAATTGAACTCAACTGAAAAGATCTTGTCTTTGCAAGGGGCCAAGTTCAGAGCATGTCGGTCTTCTACTACTCCATCATGTGGTTCAAATTTCAAAAGAAAAAAAATGTCAATTTGCAATAATAGCACGGGAAATTGTTTGATCCAAGAAAAAGATATGTGCATGAAAAATAAGCTCAAATTGATTTTTGTAGAAGAATATCTCAATTTCTTGATGCGATGCTGATTTCAATTATAATATTAAGTTTACAGCCTAAATCCCAACCTCCACAATTACATGATCCTCCTTATCTCCATCGTTGGACCAATGATGATGGTGTTTCTCTATAGTGACCGGACCTCTATCATGGTTGAGGCGGAGCTTGTTAACGGAGCTAATGACCTTGTTGTCAGAGATGATGAAGGTGTAGGAGTCAAACATGAGGTTCCAGAGAAAAAGTAGTGAAAGAAGGAGAGATATAGTCAATAAAGAAGTGTTTGAAAATTTAAAACACAAATAAAGACACTTTAATCTTTTCAACATTAATTTCAACCTATCTTAACAAAAATGAGATAACGAGAAAATTGTAATTTTAAGGGTCAGGGTTCATATTATTTTTGAAAGAGTAATATGTGATATAGAGCTAATTTTAAGAGGAGTTATTGGAGGCCTTCCGAAACTCACATTTGCATAGAATAATATTTTTTGGATCCAATTGCAATCTGGCAGTTGAGGAACGATCAGTCAAAGCCAGAGGGCAGACTCGTTTTCAAAACCCTAGTTTATACTGATTTCTCTCTCTGATTGAATCATCTTCACGACAATGGTTCCTGGAGCTAATGCCGCTCATCGTGATTTGCCTCATAGCAGTACATGTCCTTGTTCTGGTACTCTCTTACTTTTAGGGTAAATTCCACATAACCCCCCTTAACTATACGCGAGTCTCACATGACCCCCCTTAACTACAAAATCAATCTGAAAGATGCCTTAACTATCCAAAAATCCCACGTTACTGGTTTCTTCAATTACAATGTTAACTTTGTGGAAAAAAGACGGAACTACCCTCTTTATATCAGTACATGAGAAGACTTCTCGGTCTTTTTTGTCTTAATCGTTCACACTAATCCTCGAGATGAGAATTGAAATCGTCGAGAGAGAGAGAGAGAGAGAGAGAGAGAGAGAGAGAGAGAGAGAGAGAGAGAGAGAGAGAGAGAGAGAGAGGCGATTCGAAGGTTGCTGTGAAATCGAGTGAGGAAGGATTCGAAGGTTGTTGTGATTGTTTAGGCTCTGCTTCGTGAAGAATGGAGGAGGTATGTAATTGTCTGCAAAAATATTAGAGAGAAAAGTTAGGGTTTTTGAAAAATAATTGGGGTTGGGGTTGAAGGGATTGAAAAATCGAATTGAGGTTGTGTTATTTTGCTAAAAGAGGTGTCTGAGTTTGTCTTTGAAAACGATTTAGGGTTTACAAATCAGAATTTTATTAGGGTTTTTCGTATTTCACATGTATTGGGTGGGTAGGTTGTCTTTGAAAAAGATATAGGATTTACTAAATTTGGTTGATTGAGCTTTGTTGAAATGATAATGGGAGTTTTCATTTGTGTTGAAATTGCAAATTTGATTACAATTATATGTTTGCAGTCCGATTCTGATGGCTACTACGAGTTTCACTCAAATACACTATTCACCCGAAGATACTTTGAGGTATATCATTGTGGGAAATTTAGTGAACCTTATAACGATTATGAGGTGGTACTGTAGAGATGATTGGCATAGATGAGGATCAATGTTCGATATTTAAATTGTTAGAGGTTGTTTCCAACTTAGGATATGAACCTACTAGCAACTTATTTTGGTCAAAGTTCGGAGCAGATAGTCGAGAAGCTATCCAAATACAGACAAATATGAATGTTATGGGAATGATAAGGTCTTAATCTGTTGAAGAATTGATTCAGTTATACATAGTAGCTGGTGATCCCTCGTTAGCCATTATGAATCCAAATGGGGAAGTTATTTATGTACGGGTGAGGTCTGAATGTGCTGGGGATGAAGGTGTACCAGTGAAGAAAAAAAGCATGGTACTGTAGAGGGTGGTGTGGGAGATGTAGAGGTTGATGTAGGAGTTGGTATAGAGGGTGATGCAAGAGCTGGTATAGAGGGTGATGCAAGAGCTGGTGTAGAGGCAGAAGTTGAGGAAAGTGAAGATGTAGTCGACTGTTATCATGATGCACATGGTGCTGCAACAACCGAAGACGAGGATAATTCTGAAGAGGTTGAAGATATGGATGAAGAACCTACTCCAGCATCAGGTGAGGAGTTTGCTGCACAAGTGATGCAATAAGATATGGAAAACAATTACACGAACTTGGAAAATATTAACAAAATGAGGGGAGAGTTGTGGCAAATGAACTCAACGCTAAAGGGGGTAGATATTGGGTCATATTCTACATTTCAAAACCCTTATGTTTTTCGTTTGGTTTTTAAGACTTACGCAGCGAAGCAGGCCTTTGACTACCGGTTTAAGGAGAACGAGCCCAATTCGATAGCGATTATGTGCAGACAACCAGGTTGTCATTTTTGGTGTCGGTGCAGCTAAGTTGGAGAAGGGTCAATGATGTATGTAGTTACGACGTTTTTCGAGATTGGCTATATTTGAAGGAACTGAAGAAACATGTTACAAAGAATGTCGAAACATCTTCTACGACATCTTGTGTGACATTGTTGACGGCATCTCGGCAAGCATCCTGATTGACAGAAATCAGGAAAGTGCAGAATCGGCAGAAAATCAAGAAGACGATTAGGAAAGTGCAGAACGACTCCTAATCTGAAAAGAAGAAAGACGGTGATTAAGAGGAAACCCTTTAGGGTTAGTACTCATCCACGATTGCTATAAAAGCTTAGGCTACCCCCTTAGCAATCGTGTGGTTCTTTATTTGTTTCCTAGCAACAATTTGCAAGGTTCTTAGACGTGAAGGTTTGCGGGCTGAGAAATTGCAGATTGAGCTTAGGACTTTGTGCATCACATAACTATAGAGAGTTAGGTGATTGAGGGTTTATTGAAGTCGTGAGTTGAAGACTGCACGCAACCACCAAGCTTGAAGAAGACTTGAAGACGACAGAGCAAGGCGATTGCTCGAAGAGTGGAATCAAGACGTTCTTGGATTCAGGGGGAGACCCTGAGATAGATTGCACTGTAAGATGTAGCATAAAGTATAGATCTAGGAGGGATCACAGGTACTTGTATGTTCTGACGGATTACTGATAAGTGAAATCTTTCCACTAGGCTGAGAGCCCCCAGACGTAGGTGACGTTGCACCGAACTGGGTAAACAATCTGTTGTGTCATTACTTAGAGCTTTATATTTACTGTCCTGCTTTATCTACGCAAGAAGTCAGACACAACGTTGTAGCATTCTGTGTAACATTGTGTGTGGCATCTTGCACGACTAGCTGATCAGAATTTCAATTAGTATCAGAGGGGGCACCTATAGCTTTAGGTGAGTTCCTAAACAAATATTTTGATCAAAGATGGACAATACCAGAGAAGGAGGATCCATAAATCGACCACCTGTTCTAGATGGAAGCAACTATGGCTATTGGAAGGCTCGAATGTGTGCCTTCATGAAGTCACTAGACAACAAGACATGGAAGGCTGTACTCAATGGTTGGAATGCACCACAACTCAGTGACAGTGATGGCAATCCTATCGGCCCAAAACCAGAAAAAGACTGGACCGATGATGAAGATGAAGAATCACTGGGAAATTCTCGAGCTCTGAATGCTATCTTCAACGGTGTTGACAAGAACGTGTTCAGACTAATCAACACATGCACAACTGCCAAATCAGCATGGGACATCCTGGCCATAGCATATGAAGGAACAACTAAGGTTAGAGAACAGAAACTGCAATACCTGACTACAAACTTCGAAGCCCTCATCATGAAGGAAGACGAATCAATTGCAGATTTCAATGTTCGCATTCGCGATCTAGCCAATGAATCCTATTCTCTGGGAGAACCAATGTCTGATGAAAAATTGGTAAGAAAAACCCTACGTGCTCTTAGCCCTAGGTTCAAGATGAAGATCACAGCAATTGAAGAAGTTCATGACCTCAAGGTCTTGAAATTTGATGAGCTGATGGGGTCTCTAATGACCTATCAGCTGTCTCTACCCAACATCGACAAAAGGAACAAAGGAGTTGCCTTCAAAAGCTCAACACACAAGCAACCAGATCCTGAAGATTCGGATTCTGATGAAGACATCGAGGCTACAATGGCTCTTCTCACAAAAAAATACAACAAAGCCATGAGAAGATTCAGTCGAATGGGTGGACGGAATGTCACAGCAAATGCCAGAAACAATGCTCCACAAAAAGCTCAAGCTGGAGGTAGTCTTGAAAGACCAAACAGGAGTGGGAAAGAAAACAAAAACAAAGGACTTCAATGTCATGAATGTGAAGGATTCGGCCACCTCCGTAGAGAATGTCCAAATTTCCTCAAACAACAAAAAAGAGGATACAATGCCACTCTATCAGATGATGACAATGAAGATAGTGGATCTGAAGAGGTAAGCAACTTTGTTGCATTCACTACTACTACTCCTACATGTAATGCTGATAATGCTGTCGACATCAATAATGATCCAACTCCAAATGAGAATTGGACTAAAGAGCAACTAGTCGAGGCATACAAAGGCTTGCACACCAGATGGATCAAGGAAACTCTGATACTTGATCAACAAGGCGAAAGGATCATTAGTCTTACCAACGACAAGTCTAGATTTCTGGAGACGATCGTGGAGCTGAAACGAGAAATCACCAGACTTAATGGAGATATTAGTCTCATGACTAAATCGGTAAAGATGATGAATCCGAGCACAGAAAGCCTTGACAGATTTTATCAGTGGGAAAACAGTCCAAAGATACGACGGGACTAGGGTACACACATGCTGTCCCCTCAACAACAGGGACAAAGTTTGTCCCACAACAAGCCTTGGCTGACAAAAAACAACAGGATGCCCCAACTCATCCTACAGGACGACCTACAACAAAAGCCACAACAACATCTACAACTTGTTCCTGTCAAGAAACTGTCAAGAGACATCCTCCACGCAGACAACAAAGCTACAGAAGACCAGCTTATCAATATCAATGGATATGTCATTACTGTGGTCAACCAGGTCATATCAGACCTTTTTGTTTTCAACTTCTTAAGAGGAAGCAAGCTCAGAAATATCAAAGGCATCTCCCATCTCCTCCGAAGACAACTCGCCTTGAATGGAGACCTAAGAACCTGACCTATCGAGCTAATGTTGCATATACATCATTAAGTGCTTCAACGAACAAGGACTGGTATCTCGACAGTGGATGCTCTCGACACATGACAGGTACTCCAGAGTTTCTCTCCAATCTTAAATTATATACAAACTGCTTTGTTACGTTTGGAGATGGGATCCGAGCTCGAATCATTGGAAAAGGAATGCTCAAGCACCCAGAAGCCACCTGTCTGACTGAAGCATTACTTGTAGAAGGACTTAAAGCAAACCTGATTAGCATCAGTCAGATCTGTGATCAGGATTTGGTAGTGAAATTCACTAAAGAAGCCTGTATAGTTAACAACATCGATCAGGTCACCATTCTACAAGGAGTTCGCTCGACAGACAATTGCTATATATGGTCTCCCGAGACACATACCGAAGCAACCAAGTGCCTTGTCTCCAAAGCAGAAGAAACCAAACTGTGGCATCGAAAACTTGGACATCTAAACCTTAGAAGTATGCAAAAGGCAATCTCAGAGCAGGCTATCACCGGAATCCCAAACCTAAAAAGAGTTGAAGGAAAGATCTGCGGAGAATGTCAGATTGGAAAGCAAACCAAGATGTCACACAAGAAGCTTCAGCATATCACCACCTCTCGAGTACTTGAGCTGATACATGTTGACCTCATGGGACCAATGCAAGTTGAAAGCCTTGGAGGAAAACGATATGTCTTTGTATGTGTAGATGATTACTCACGATACACGTGGGTTGACTTCCCTTGTGACAAATCAGACACCTTCTCGATCTTCAAGAATCTATGCATCCAAGTCCAACGAGAAAAATGAGAGACAATTGGCAAAATCATCCGCCTTCGTAGTGATCATGGTCGAGAATTCGAAAACAGCAAGTTTGCAGATTTCTGCAACTCAGAAGGGATCGCGCATGAATTCTCAGCACCAATCACTCCTCAACAGAATGGCATTGTTGAGCGCAAGAACAGGATTCTACAGGAGATGGCGAGAGTTATGATGCTGGCTAAAGACATACCAACTCACTTCTGGGCAGAAGCACTTAACACTGCTTGCCATATCCACAATCGAGTCACTCTCCGACCAGGTATGTCAGTAACTCATTATGAAATATGGAGGGGGAGAAAGCCCAATGTTAAGTACTTTCATATCTTTGGCTCCACTTGTTATATACTGGCTGATAGAGAGCCTCGCCAAAAGCTTGACCCAAAAAGCGATGAAGGCATCTTCCTTGGCTATTCGAGGAATAGTCGTGCATATCGAGTCTTCAACAAACGAACCAAGATCATGATGAAAACAATCAATGTTGTTGTTGACAATGACTGCGAAGATGCCTCAGAAGATGCGATGGACGAAGACGGAGCCTATCCGCCCAACAATGTTAGGAAGAATACTACCCCAGATGTCAGAGAAGATGCTAGCAGCAAAACCGAAGATGATGTCGCCAATAACGAAGTAGTTTCTGAAACCAGAAACAAGAATCCCTCACGAAGAGTCCAAACTAACCATCCTATCTCTGGAGTTATTGGAAACCTGAATGAAGGCGTACGGGTTCGGTCAAAAGCTTCTGAAGATTATAACGAGATGATAGGAAATATTTGCTTCGTCTCAAAGACAGAACCCAAAAACATCAATGAAGCCATCAATGATGAGTATTGGGTCAATGCTATGCAAGAAGAGCTGATTCAATTTGAGAAGAATCAGGTATGGCAACTGGTGCCCAAACCAAGTGAAGGAAACATCATAGGCACTAAATGGATCTTCAAGAACAAATCCGATGAGCTTGGCAACATCACTCGCAACAAAGCAAGGTTAGTTGCTCAAGGGTACACTCAAATTGAGGGTGTCGACTTCGATGAGACGTTTGCTCCCGTGGCAAGACTTGAAGCCATCCGTCTCCTGCTAGGGATATCATGCCATCTACAGATAAAGCTCTACCAGATGGATGTCAAAAGTGCGTTCTTGAATGGGGATCTCAATGAAGAAGTATATGTGTCACAACCCAAAGGATTTGTTGACCCTCACTATCCTGATCATGTGCATAAACTCAAGAAAGCTCTTTATGGGTTGAAACAAGCACCAAGGGCTTGTATGAAAGGCTCACAAAATTCCTCATCCGAAGCGGCTATACTAGAGGGGGAGTCGACAAGACCTTATTTGTGAAGAATGAAGATGGAAATTTAATGATAGCTCAAATCTATGTCGATGACATTGTTTTTGGAGGGATGTCAAGCAAGATGGTAGAGATATTTATTCAACAGATGCAATCAGAATTCGAGATGAGCATAGTGGGAGAGCTTACTTATTTTCTAGACTTCCAAATCAAACAAAAAAAGGATAGCATCTTCGTATCTCAGAGCAAATATGCGAAGAATATTGTCAAGAAGTTTGGGCTAGAGAAAGCCTCACATAAAAGGACACCAGCAGCTACACATGTCAAGCTAACTAAAGATGATCCAGGAGAAGCCGTCAACCAACACCTATACAGGAGCATCATCGGTAGTCTCCTCTACCTCACCGCAAGTCGACCAGATATTGCCTACTCTGTCGGAGTATGTGCATGATATCAAGCTAATCCTAAGGTTAGTCATCTATCCCAAGCCAAAAGAATTATTAGATATATCTCTGGGACTACAAACTTGGGTTTGTTATATTCATTCGACACATCCTCTACCTTGGTGGGGTATTGTGATGCCGATTGGGCTGGGAACACATCGGATAGGAAAAGCACATCTGGAGGATGCTTTTTCCTTGGCAACAACCTCATATCATGGTTTAGTAAGAAACAAAACTGTGTTGCCCTTTCCACTGCCGAATCGGAGTATATTGCTGCTGGGAGTAGCTGCACACCACTACTTTGGATGAAACAGATGTTAGTCGAATACAATGTCAGACAGGATGCCATGACTTTGTATTGTGATAATGTCAGTGCTATCAACATCTCCAAAAACCCTGTCCAACACAGCAAGACCAAACACATTGATATTAGACATCACTTCATTCGAGAATTGGTCGAAGACAAGAAGATCATCCTAGAGCACATCCCAACAGAGAAGCAACTAGCTGATATTTTCACGAAGGCACTAGACGCGAGCAGATTTGAGGATCTCAGATCATCACTTGGTCTGTGTTCCATCAACGACCAGTAAAGGAGATACAGAAACGGTTAAGAGGAAGTGTTGGTACCTCTTCATGAACCGGTCTAAAAACCAACGAATGCCATTGGGCCAGGCATATCAAAAGCCCATATAAAAGAGAAGGAAAGACACAGTCAAACGCTAAAGAAGATTTGAATCGTTTAGTTTTCAAAAACCTAGTCTGCCTCCTCTCTGTGCTCACCCTCATCGCCTTCACCATTCACTCTCTGCAAATCTCTCAAACAACAATGGTGAAAACTAGAAGCACAGTAGCCCCAAAGGAAGCCACCGCTTCAAAGAAAGGTGAAGCAAAAGGCGTCACAAGCAGTAGAGCAAAGACAAACAAGCATGGAGTGCGAATCAAAGGGCCAAAAACCCTGAAGAAGTCAGAAGAAATTCCCAAAGAGGCTTCACCAGAGAAAACCCCAATACCAGTTTTTACTCGAGTTCCCAAGAAGTCCCGGACCGGAAGTGCTGCATTCTCAATGTCTGACCTAACCGGCCCAGTAAGAGAGAATGATCTTGGTCAGGAAAATCGAGAGGCCTCCATGCAAATCGTCACAGTTCCAACACCAACAGGTAATGATTTCTCTGCTGATACTTCTAGAAACAATGATCTGTTAGAATCACTACTGGAAAACCAGGACCCGCCTCAAGAAGGTGTGGTAGAAGAACTGATACGTCCGGAAGAAGAAAAGGAGGATCTGACTCCAGTCAGTCATGGGCTGGAACGCATTGTGGAAGGAGAAGGAGGAGAAGAAGAAGGAACAGATGTCATACCAAAAGCCACTGAAAATGTTGTAGAAGAGGAAGAAATAACTGACTCGGAAGAAGCCGAGGAAGAAGAAGAAGAGAAAGAAGAAACCAGAAACGGAGAGACCGATCTGGAAGAAGCTGAGAAGAACAAGGATGCCACCACCAACAACACAGAAGAAAACACTCTGGATGCCAGAGAAGATGTCATGGAAGAAGCTGCTGAGATGGCACACACAGTGCTGTCGACCCTGAAGAAGAAAGTTCTAGAAGAAACTGAAAGTTTGGCTGTCATGGTTGGAAAATTGAAAGAAACAAGGAAAAGGAAGGAGGGAAAGGAGGCTGGAGGTCCCAGCAACAAAAGGAAAAAATCGCTTGTCAAAGAAAAGGGGAAGAAAGTAATTGCAACAAGGAGGTTGATAGATGAATCCACTGATGATGACCTTGAAAAGGTCCCTGCTGAGGAAGAAAGGAAGAAGAAGGCCCTGAAGACGGCCACGAACACCATGAGTGTAACTTACGACAACGTGTCGTTTCACTCAACAGAAGGCGCAAAGAGGTGGGAGTTTGTATTTCAGAGAACGGCGTACCCAGAGAAGACATTATCGTCGGAACTGCTTGGGCTAAAGGCCATTATACAGCTCCTGGAGAAGGCAGAATTGATGAGAACCGTCTCCGACATTGGCAACCACTATCCCCTTCTGGTAAAAGAATTCATTGCAAGTCTGCCTACCACGTTTGGTACCCCAGATGCTCCAGAGTTTGATAAGGTATATGTCAGAGGCATCCGCTTTGACATCACCTCCGACATCATCAATGAATTCCTGGTAAGGAAGAGGGTTCGATCTGTGCCACCACCCGATCTGAGCAAAGTCCTCCGAGAAATCACCGGAGATAAGAGCAGAACATGGCCATCCAAAGGGACAGTGGCAGCTTCAGATCTGACTTCCAAGTACTCCATTCTTTTTCGGATTGGAGTTGCAAACTGGGCGCCCTCAACTCACGCATCATCGATCAAACCTGAGCTAGCAATCCTTATCTACCAAATAGGTACTGGATCTAAACTTGACTTTGGACAATTTGTGATTGATCATCTTGTTCGCCATGCTAGATCTCTTGCTGTGAAAATTCCCATAGCCTTTCCATCCCTTATCTCTGAATTACTCGTACAACAACACCCTGGCGTGTTGAAAACGTCGGATAAGGTGGGGAAAAGAGGAGGAGTAATTGTGGTGAGCCACAAGTTGTTTGAAGGAAGGCATGCTCCCGATCTTGTCAGGCCGGAAGCCACGGCAAAGACCAGTAGAGCCACAAGTGCCGTCCCTCTCACAAGGACTACCAGCAGGGATGCCGTCATGTTCAAACAAGAAATTGAAGTGCTTGATGAGGACATTGCAAACTTAAAGACTGCTCTGAAGCACCTCTCGCAGCGCCGAACTCACTGCGCCAACCTGCTGCACTCAATGTCTCCTTCAGGCTCTGAAAATGATCCCACAAATGATCCAGAAGATGCTACCCAAGAAGCCTCCACAGAAGCTACAGAGACTGCAAGTTCCAACAGCAGCTCTATCTGAAAGATTTTATGAAATTCTCTGACTCTTGAACTACTGAACAACTTTTATGGTTTGTAATATTTTGTGAACAATGTATCACGCTTTCTCTCGACAGCTGATCGAGAGCAAGTGTGAGTTATGTTTGGATTTATTTTCTTATTTCCCGGATTTGTTGAAATATTTGTTTACGTTTTGGCTCTTTTTGAGCCAGCAAGGGGGAGTAAGTTTAAGTTTAAGTAAGATAACGCGCGCGATCACGACGATACAAAAAAAGGAAGATAGAGACGACGCGAAGACACAACGCGCGACGACACTGCCGATCAACGAAACGACGAATGCGACGCAGAATGCGATGAAGAATACGACGAAGAATGCTGTCCTTAAAAATAGCCAAAGGGGGAGATTGTAGTTACGACGTTTTTCGAGATTGGCTATATTTGAAGGAACTGAAGAAACATGTTACAAAGAATGTCGAAACATCTTCTACGACATCTTGTGTGACATTGTTGACGGCATCTCGGCAAGCATCCTGATTGACAGAAATCAGGAAAGTGCAGAATCGGCAGAAAATCAAGAAGACGATTAGGAAAGTGCAGAACGACTCCTAATCTGAAAAGAAGAAAGACGGTGATTAAGAGAAAACCCTTTAGGGTTAGTACTCATCCACGATTGCTATAAAAGCTTAGGCTACCCCCTTAGCAATCGTGTGGTTCTTTATTTGTTTCCTAGCAACAATTTGCAAGGTTCTTAGACGTGAGGGTTTGCGGGCTGAGAAATTGCAGATTGAGCTTAGGACTTTGTGCATCACATAACTATAGAGAGTTAGGTGATTGAGGGTTTACTGAAGTCGTGAGTTGAAGACTGCACGCAACCACCAAGCTTGAAGAAGACTTGAAGACGACAGAGCAAGGCGATTGCTCGAAGAGTGGAATCAAGACGTTCTTGGATTCAGGGGGAGACCCTGAGATAGATTGCACTGTAAGACGTAGCATAAAGTATAGATCTAGGAGGGATCACAGGTACTTGTATGTTCTGACGGATTACTGATAAGTGAAATCTTTCCACTAGGCTGAGAGCCCCCAGACGTAGGTGACGTTGCACCGAACTGGGTAAACAATCTGCTGTGTCATTACTTAGAGATTTATATTTACTGTCCTGCTTTATCTACGCAAGAAGTCAGACACAACGTTGTAGCATTCTGTGTAACATTGTGTGTGGCATCTTGCACGACTAGCTGATCAGAATTTCAATGTAGATTGTAGTTTGGAGCTGTTATGATAATTGTGGACAGAAATTGCAAAACAATCAAATCACGTCTGATTTTCTTGCTTTCAGGTGAAATGATTTATGTAATTATTGAATTTAATTAGTTAATTATTTATTTATTACGCATGTACTTAAGTGAAATTAGAATAGCATGGAAAATGACGGCAAAGACATTGCGAGCGATAATTAAAGAAGATTTGAGAGTAACACCTGGGAGGAGCTCGATATATAAAACACTGAGTAAGGCTAAGGAACTAATCTCTAGGGATTTAGGCAAGCAATATCAGGACTTCGAGACATACTGTGAGATGATCAAAAAAGCAAACAAAGGCAGTAAGGAGAAGGTAGAATTTGACAACAGTTCAAGGTTCTGACACATGTACATTCGATATGCTGCACAGAAGCAAGGGTTTTTATGGTGTAGACCGATTGTTGGATTGGACGGGTGCCACCTCAAGGGACGATTTGGCGGCCAACTATTATCCGCGATTGCACGAGATGCCGATGATGAGATGTATCTATTGGCCATCGCTATAGTCGGTATCGAAAACAAAGAAACATGGCGCTGGTTCTTAAAGGAATTGTTTGATGATTTTGGAAGTCATGAAGATCGAGATTGGGTGTTCGTCTCGGACAAACAAAAAGTAAGTCTTTAATTACTTGGTTACACTTTTCGAAGTTCAAATGAAGTATTCTTCTCGTTCTGTTTTTTGTTTCATGATGTAGGGTCTTGTGCAACTATTCAAGGATTGGCTGCCGAAAGTAGAGCATCGCTGTTATATGCGGCATATGGTAGACAACTTTCACAGAAAGTTCAAGAATCAAGACTTGAAGTTCATGTTATGGGATTGTGCGTGTTCAACCTCGACTATCGAATTTGAGCAGAACTTGGAACAAATTAAGACGATCAAACCCAAGGCTTATCAATGGATTGAGGAGAAGAATCCAAAGGAATGGTGCAAGGCTTACTACAGTGAGAAAGCTAAATCATCGGGAGAGACGAACAATTTGTGCGAGAGTTTCAATAAATGGTTATTAGACTGTAGGGATCTGACAATCTACAATTTGTGTGAAACATATCAGAGGCAGCTAATGCAAATGATTCACGACAAGTTTGAAGAAGGGAAGAATCTGGGAGGGAGGTTCTGCAAGAGACCAACAGAGATACTTGAGAAATACAAGGCGCTTAGTCAACCAATGCATTGCATTCCAAGTGGAGATAATGTCTTTGAAGTAAGCAATTTTAATACCACATGGGAGGTGAACCTAACTGCAAGGTCGTGCCAATGTTTGGAGTGGCAGCTCAACAATATTCCATGCCAACATGATGTAGGTGTAATTCAGTATATGAAGCATATACCCGAGGACTACGTAGACAAGTGGTATGAGGTATCTACTTATTTTTCTATCCATTCAAAATTCTTAAGACTAATAGATAGTAGAGACAAGTGGCCTCGTAATTTGGATAATACAAAGATTTTGCCTCCAAGTGTCCAAAAACAACCCGGGAGACCTAACAAAAGGAGAATCAAAACTATCGGGGAGAAGCAGACCCTCATTGACCAGCCTGCTAAGAAAAGGAGAATCAAAACTATCGGAGAAATGCACAAAATGTAACCAATCAACTCACAACTCAAGAACCTGCAGTGCTAACGTAAACGAGGAGACTAAGAAAAATCGAGCAGCAAGAAATAGAACCCTTGAACATGCCTCTTTGAGTGAGAGTATGAAAGGAAAAAAATCAGGAACTTTCTCCATAGAACAAGAGAGGGACGAGGTCTTCAAGAAAAGGGAAGTAACTGTTGAGAAGAGACTTCAGGCCCAACGTAAGTGTACAGAGGAAGAGATCTTACAGAAGCGTGATGGCGCATTAACTCGGAGAGCCCAAGTTGAGCAACAATTTGATTTTTGAAGTTCAGTCAGAGGGAGAGGAAAGTTCGCGAGGGAATCTAATGAAGGAACATCTGCAGTAATGAATGAAGGACTTACTGGATCTGCTCCACAGGTTCTATTCCTAACATTTTTTGCATAAATAATTAAAGATATAAATTCCTATTTACTTTATAGTTGATACATATTGAAATTGGGGCTTACAGGATGTAGGTGGAGGAAGATCTGCAGCATTGAATGGATGACTTACTGGATTTGCTCCACAGGTTCTATTCCTAACATTTTTTGCATAAATAATTAACGATATAAATTCCTATTTACTTATAGTTGATACATATTGAATTTGAGACTTACAGGAGGTAGATAGAGGATTGACTGGCAGAGGCAGAGAAAGGTCCGATAGAGGAAATAATCTCAGAGGAGGAAGAGTTGCAGGAAGGAATGAAGGTTCAACACCATCAGATGGGGAAGGTTGAGTCATAAAGTGAAGGGTAGTTTTTTGTGTTGTATTTAATGTGTGAAGTGGATAACACTGACCACTTGAGGGGACAAGATTCCCTAGGGTTTTTTTGTTGTTTAGTGGATACTGTTTTGGGTTTGGGAATCACTTTAGGGTTCTCGTTTTTGTTTGATGGAAACATTGGGAAACTGTTTTAGTTCAGTCTCTTCAAACTTGGATGTTGAACTTGTTTATGTTTAATATGTTTGTGGGTTAATGTTTACCGTTTGTAATGGCTAAAAACAACTTCATGTTAGTTTTAGAGTATGTTTATGATGATTGTTTTGTACCTTTATATATACTTCAGGTTTGTAAATGTAAAATAGTTGGTATACAAGTTTGATAAAGCATTATGTACATTTTGTGCAAAAATAAAGTCAGTGTAGATACAAGTTTAGAAAAATAATAATCTTACATTATGTGCAGAAATAAACTCAATGGAGATGGCATTCTTATTAGGTTTGCAACCATGTCAAAGGATCATAGCAGATGGTGTTCACCTAAACCATAACGAGCATTCAAACATTAAGTAATGCCAACTCCATAATTCAAACATTCAAAACATTACACATTTAATAAGAAATTACAACTTCATCATTTAAACATAAAACATTACACAGTTTGAATATAACACCTTACATAGTTCCTAAGAAAATACAACAAACATAACTCTTAAGCTAATTATTTCATACAATGTAGATTAACAGAGCCATTATTAGAACTAATGCAATCTTCAATCTCTTGATTTGTTGGCAATACATTCTTTCTTTCTTCTCAAACTCCAGCTCATTGTTTTACAAGCTTCTGATCCTTTGAAATAATCCAGGAAGTATCCTTTTCCATAACAACACGTTTCTGGATCCATCCACTTAAAGAATGTGCATTTGAAATTATTCTATCAAAACAAACATAATACACCAATTCAAATATGGTAATTCATTTCCCAAACAATGCCTAAATTCATGTATGCTCAAAAATGCCTGAATTCATAAATTCAAAATATGCCTAAATGGGACTGCATATTTCTAGAAAAAATCCTAATTCCCCTAAAATAATTATCAGTTTCATGACTTACCGAAAATTTTCCACAACCACTGAATCTTCAGCCTGGATTCTCAGCAGTCCAAGATGTTCGAACCGGTGCGTGAACACCACAGTAACAATTAAACTTTTCCTTCATCCTCTTCGGTCTTCAATCTTCGTTTCTACCCAGATTTCTCTCTTCGATGTTCGACCTCCGTCGATCGACCGCCACACCTCTGAAAATCGTCGATCTTCTCTGCCCATATTTCGCCAATTGACTGTCTTCTCCGCCTCAGCACAGAGCTCGTTTCACCTCTTCGATCTATGACTGAGAAACATTAACACAAGCTAGTATATTAGGGTTCAAAGTAATGAGAAGGGTAAATCGGGTATTTTAAAAATTACCCCAGGGCACATGACAACCACGTGATCAATTTTAACGAATTTTATAACAAAAACCGGTAGCGTGAGATTTTTGGATAGTTAAGACACCTCTCAGATTGATTTTGTAGTTAAGGTAGGTCATGTGAGACTCGTATATAGTTAAGGAGGGTTATGTGAAATTGACCCTACTTTTTATTCTAATTTCATTTTCTTACTTGTTTATCGAACACATCTCCCATTTTTTTTTCTAACGATGCGTCCACAGGTTTACTAGATTTACAGACTTGCCGTTGAGAAAGACAAGCGGCCACAGAGAAGAAGGCTCCCTGGATTAAAGGTACTCTTTAACATGCATTCTCAAAGCTCAAGGTCTGTTAATTAAACCTTAATCTGTTTATTTATTAATTTTTTGTTTTACAAAATATGCTAATTGTAATTTATTTAGCCATTTAGGTGACTGTAATTATCTAATCAAACTTTTGTACTGTGCTATTTTGTTGGTGTTGATGGAATGTAGCTCTCTTTCAATATTATGTAAAAGATTTTCTAACATATTGAGTGCGCGAAGTAAAATATGACACCAATTTAGTAATTTTTATATTGAGGTAATAACTACTAAAAAAATGGAAAATTGATGAGGTTTAACCATAGCCCTTTTCAAGATTTGAGTGTTCTTGGTCAATGTTTGCCTCACCCAAAACTTTCCTTTTTGTAGTAATTGTAGTACAGTGGTTATTAATTTTAGTTTTTCTAATGTGTCCCTTAAGTACGCATTGGAGCTCTTTTCAGTGCAATTGGTCTTGACTTCATAATTGAAAAGGAAATTTGATAAGATTGCAACACATAAGCGTAAAGTCATTCGAAATTTATGTGTTGTTGATCACTGATAGTCATATGACTACACCTAAAAAAATTCGTGTCAAGGTGAATAATTAATAATTTTATTTTTCTCACCATTACTCATTCCGTCCATTTTCATTACTTTTTAACATTTTTAACATGTGAAAATACTAAAATACCCTTCAGAGGTAAATAATTGTTTTTAAATTGAATGAAAAGACTAAGATACCCTTCACTATCTCTGTCTCTGTCTCTCTGTCTCTCTGTCTCTCTCTCTCTTTCTCTCCCTCCCTCCTCCCCCTCCACTATCTCCTCCATCACCACCACCACCTCCATCTCCACCACCACCATTCCCTCCCAGTCCATCACCACCACCACCATCTCTTCCCCTCCGTCGCCACCTCCACCACCACCACCTCCATCTCCTCCACCTTCTCCATCACCACCTCCATCTCCTTCACCGTCATCCCCTCTCCGCCCCTCCACCACCATCTCCTCCCCCTCCGTCGTCACCTCCTCCATCTCCTCCACCACCACCACCACCACCACCTTCATCTTCTCCATTTCCACCACCACCATCGTCGGAGCCTCGCCGAAAGTCGGCCAGAGGCTCGCCGGAGGTGGCGACGGAGGGAGAGGGGATGATGGTGGAGAAGATGAAGGTGGTGGTGGAGGAGATGGATGTGGTGGCGACGGAGGGAGGAGATGGTGGTGGTTGTGATGGAGAGGGCGGGAGGGGATGGTGGTGGAGAGGGCGGGGAGGGGATGGTGGTGGAGGAGGTGATGGTGATGGAGAAGGTGGAGGAGGTGGCGACGGAGGGGGAGGAAATGGTGGTGGTGATGGTGGAGGGGGCGGGGATAGAATGGTGGTGATGGAAGAGAGAGAGAGAGAGAGAGAGAGAGAGAGAGAGAGAGAGAGAGAGAGAGAGGTATTTTTTTAAAAAATTAAATGAATAGTGAAGGGTATTTTTAGTCTTTTCATTAAATTTAAAAAAATTTATTTCCCTTCGAAGGGTATTTTAGTCTTTTCACACGTAAAAAAATGTTAAAAACTAACTGAAATGGACGGAATGAATAACGGTGAGAAAAATGAAATTTTTGGGTATTCACCCTGACACGAAAAATTCTAGGTGTAGTCATGTGGTAATATGACTGATGTGAGACAATTATACTCCTTTCCAAGCTCAAATATCCCTCATCTTAGCACGTTTTCCCTCGTTTCGGTCATTCTAGAGCCATTTAGTGCGGAGATCTACCGTGGAATCAAATTGTGTGCAGGGACAACTTTGGAAGGCGTTAGGAGCAGAACCGAAGCAAAAGAGGAGGTGGCTTGCAGCTCAAGAAACCGAGGACAGAAGAAAAGAGGATGTCACGATCGTGACCACCATCGTCACGATCGTGACGCCAACTAATTGGGTCGACAGGAGCTCTGCCACGATCACCACAACGATCATGGCAAATCATCGTGACAAAGGCGAAATTGAGCTGTCACGGGCCTGCCACGATTGTGACAACTTCGTGACAAGAAAAGAAAAGAGTTAAGTCACGATCGTGACAGCTTTAGGAGCGATCATGACAAGGCCATGAGAAGCAGTAACGATCGTGACAACTTTAGGAACGATCGTGACAAAGCCAACGTTTGATGAATTGTGTTTTTGAGCCATTTGGAACGAATACCAATGAGAACCTTGCTCCTAACTTGAGAATTATGATTGTGTATGAGAGGTATATAGGATTGGATGAGTTTATATGAGATTCTTCACATGAGAAATGCATTTTATCTTTGAACCTCGATTAATGTCATTGCACAATTGTAACATTTCTCGCATCCCCACTCGTGTGTCGTGTTTAGAACTAGCAACTCGACCACACTCGGTTTCGGACCAAGGGTTAGAGACTGTGGAGAAGAGACCATAGGCCTTCATTGGACCGATTGAGCCTAAAAAGCCACCCTAACAATGTATCCTCGTTACCCTTTAGAGCCAAAAAGCTTTTGTCTTACGACCCTACAATACAAGATTATGTGCCACTACTATTTCTACATTCTAAGATACTTGACCCCGTGCACTACTTGATTGGTTGTCTCGTTGAGCGTGGGAATATGTACATGGTAGAATAGATCGATGTATAGGAATGGAAGTGCATAACTAGGATTGGGGAAAAGAGTGGCTTTGAAAATTGATTTGCCGAATCACAATTGGTTCGAGAAAAATGTTTTATCAAACTTGATTTGAAAATGCTTACAACTATGATCCTCAGATTTGGGCAAAAGAAGAAAAAGAAAAAAAAAAGAGAGAGAAATGAAAAATGGAAAGAAAAAGAAGTGAATTTGAGAATAAAAGCCCAAGTCCGAAAATTTTGATCTTCAAAACACTATTGAGCATTTCGGGTTTGAACGTGAAAATTTGCAAGTGTTAAACATTTTTACAATAAGAGCCATATTTTGGGAAGAAAAAGGGAAAAGGAGAGAGTGACATCTTAGGAGAAGAACATGTTCGGGGAGAGAATGAATGTAATGGGGATTAGTGAGGAACGAGGCAACTTCGTGGTAGTGCACCGCAAGATACACCGTTTCGATCTTCTAAACTTACAACCCGAGCCTAAGCCTACATTACAAGCCATAAAAGCCCTACGCAAGTGGTTTTAAGTCCTCATGTCTTCAACCATGTGATCAAGGGGATCCGGTTTAGTCACTAGCCTATGAACACCAACGCACGAGGGGAAAGGGAATTGAAGTGATGCAAGAAGTGCTATGATACATGTTACATGCATAATGGATTGGTTCAAAATTAGTAAGCATGCATTTCCCGTGTCTTGCATGTCATATGCCTTCACTAGCTTATATGCCTTGTCATGTACAACTGTGTTCCCATGTTGGTTGTTCTAAGACTATTTGCCATTGTATGTGCTCAAGTGACCCTGAGAATCAAGCAAGTCGTCAACACGTTTGTTAATTGTGTTTCTGTAGTGATTTGAGTTGAGGGTGTTGGACTTGAAAACCTCGGGTGAAGTCGAGCTCCCCCCACGTGAGTTGGTCATGGGGTGCCTAACTCGGCAAAAACCGCGCTTGTTTTTTTCTTTGTTTTTCTTTTCGGGGACGAAAAGTGCAGTGTGGGGTGGTTTGATGTGGGACATTTATGATCCTTTCCAAGCCGAAATATCCCTCATCTTAGCACGTTTTTCCCTCGTTTCGGTCATTCTAGGGCCATTTAGTGCGGAGATCTACCGTGGAATCAAATTGTGTGCAGGGACAACTTTGGAAGGCGTTAGGAGCAGAACCGAAGCAAAAGAGGAGGTGGCTTGCGGCTCAAGAAACCGAGGACGGAAGAAAAGAGGATGTCACGATCGTGACAACCGTCGTCACGATCGTGACGCCAACAAATTGGGACGACAGGAGCTCTGCCACGATCACCACAACGATCGTGGCAAATCGTCGTGACAAAGGCGAAACTGAGCTGTCACGGGCCTGCCACGATCGTGACAGCTTCGTGACAAGAAAAGACTAGAGTTAAGTCACGATCTTGACAACTTTAGGAGCGATCGTGACAAGGCCATGAGAAGCAGTAACAATCGTGACAACTTTAGGAACGATCGTGACAAAGCCAACATGAAGAACATCAACGATCGTGACATTAAGCGCAACGGTCCCAAAATATTCAAACGATGTCACGATCGTGACGCCAAGTGGGACGATCGTGACAAAAGCGTTTTCTGCGTTTTTATAAATAGTCAAGAGCTAGGTTGACCTAGCTAGACCCACTTTTTGGAGAAGAGAAGACCAAGACTTTTCAGCCTCTCTCCATAGCTTGCCACCACCTTCTTACAAGAACACTATTCCATTGAGGAGCCCAACACTTTTACTTCCACAACACCAAACATTGAAGCAAGGAGATTCAACAAGAAGAGCACAAGATCACTCTTAGAAGATCTCAAGCCCAACATGGGCCATAGTTTGCTTTTCTTCTTTTCTCTAGCTACTTTTGTTTATGTTGCATTGTTTTTCATTCTTAGCACCATGGTTGTAGGCTAAACACTTACAACCATGGGTGCTAGACATTGTATGAACATTGAGATTGTCAACATTGAGTAAAAGATTCATGCCTATGCATATGTGAATGAGCTACTTGGTTGAATGCTTGACTATGAGTTATGTTGTTATGAGTGAGAGCTCGTGAGGATATAAGTGGAGTCTTGCATACTTGAGTGTTTCCGATTGGTTGCATGTGAGAATGTGTGACACTTGGAAGCATGATTGTTAGCTAGAGATTTGTCTGAGAGGAAAGTCGTAAAGAGCCATAAGTAAACTCAAAGTGAAGAAGCCTAGCTTCTCGCTTCGATTCAAAAATAGTCGTACTTAATGTTTTTCTAACGTTAAATTAACATCCCGAGAGGGTAGTTGACGTTAGGAAAAGCTTATCCGAGAGGCTAAGCATATATGACTTAGATCGTTCACAATTGTGTTTGCATGCCATTTTACTTGAATGAACTCATTGTCTTTGGTCTAGCACCCATGGTATCTAGCTTAAACGAGAAAAACTTGTGAGTGTTGTGTGTTAGGAACTCTCTTGATTGGAAATTGTGAGTTAGGAAGTAGTTACATTATAATTCGTGACCTTAATCAAACAATCCACCAACCAACAATTGAGTAGTTTAAATTATTTTACAACACACCGAACCATCCACTTAAACATTCAAATACCCACACGTCGATCCTCGAGAGTTCGACCCGGGAAAGCTGAAAACACATTTGCTTGAACGATTAAAGGGCGAACCTTTTTTCGCCTTTCAAGATGGCGCCGTTACAGGGGATCGACGGTGTTTGAGTGTTAGAGTAGTAATTCGTCTTTGTGTGTTATCTTTTTCTTCTTCTTTTTACTAACTTGAGTAGTTTAATTAACTTAACTTTGTTCGATTTCACAGGTAGCGATTAGTGCATGACCCGTTCCTCCGGACCGCCTCAATTTGCACTCGATCGGGAAATTGAAGCTACTTGTAGGAGCAACAATTCAAGGAGAAGGCAAATGTCGCATCACGACACCGTCATTATCGGTGAAGATGAGGGAACACCCGAGTTGAACCTTGATATGGATCCGAATTTCAAGCAAGTTGGGAGAAATGTTCGAGTACATAAAGGGGAGTGGAAGTGCAAATCCCCTGCCAATGGAGGAGGATGCAACACGGCAAGAAGGAGGATGTGATATATGTGGAGATCCGAGCCATGGATACGAGCAATGTGGGCTCAACACACAAGGCGTGGCTTATGTCAATGAACAAATCTTGAAGAATCAACAATTCAATCAAGTGACAACGAACCAAGGAGGGCCACAGAGGCAAGATCGGGGTTACTATGGAACTTCGGGAAATGGCTACAATAATGGGAATCAAGGGCGAAGCGCCTATGGAAACCGGTATAGCAACAATGACCGTAGCTACAACAACAACGATCGCAATTACAACAACGATCATAGCTTTAACAATGACCGACAATACAACAACAACTCCGGAAGCTATGGGAACAATCAAAGAAACTATGGGAACCGAAATTATGCCTATGACGGAGCTCGGCCTACGAACTACGGGAATGGAGCTTACCAACACCAAGCCTCATAATCGGGTCAAGGTGCCGGTAATGGAGGAGTCAAGGACTTGCTCATTGAGTTCATGAAGAAGCAAGAGGAAGCAAATAGCCTTTTCCGACAAGATATCACAAGTGTAGTGGCAACCGTTCGCAATTTGGACATGCAAGTAGCTCAAACCCATGCGCCAAGGCAAGTGGGAGGTTTGCCAAGCGATACGGAGAGGCCACGACCTCATGGGAAAGATGTCAAGGTTATCACCCTTCGTAGTGGAAAGTTGCTTCCGGGTCCTCAAGGGCCAAGTTCGGGGGCGGTGCAAGAAGAAGAAGGCGAAGAGCCCCAAGAGGAAGAAAACCTTGTGGAAGGTGAAGATGAATTGCCGGAAGTTGCACAAATTCTGGCCGAGGCAAGGGAAACAGAGGCAAACACGCCTGTTGCGGCTTATGTTCCTCCTCATCAACGACTCCCATTTCCGCTAAAACCGAGGAAGAGCAAGATAGATGATGAAAAATTTGCTCGGTGCCTCGATGTTCTCCATCAAGTCACAATCAATATCCCACTCATAGAAGCATTGGGGGAGATGCCGAAGTACCATAGATTTTTTAAGGAAATCCTTGCTAAGCGAGAGCGTCTACAAGAATGTTCAGAGATCAAGCTTAGTGAAGAATGTAGCACGATAGTGCAAAACAAACTTCCCCCAAAGGCCAAGGACCTGGGTAGTTTCACTATCCCGGTAGCAATCGGCAATCACCAAGGATTAATGTCTTTGTGTGATCTCGGTGCGGGCATCAACCTAATGCCCTTGTCGCTCTACAACAAGATGAAGATTGGTAATATGAAGAAAACGTCCGTTATCCTTCACCTAGCGGATAGATCCACAGTGAATCCGGAAGGAGTTCTTGAAGATGTTCTAGTTCGAGCCGGGAAATTCATCTTTCCGGCCGACTTTGTAGTTCTTTATTTTCCCACCGACAGTGATGTTCCACTATTGCTTGGTAGACAGTTCCTCGCAACAACAGACACCGTTATCCGTGTCAAGGCGGGAATCTTGGAGATGACAGTTGGTAGCGAGACCATCTATTTTAACATTTTCAAGGGAATGAAGAACCCTAATGCGGATCTACCTACATGCTCGGGGGTGGATATAGTCGAGGAGGCGGTGAACACTCATCTAGAAGCAATGGTAATGAAAGATGACAATGATATCAATGCCATGGTTGTGGAGAAAGGTAGCGAGATGGAAACAAGACTCTTGCGGGAACTTACCACCCTAGAAGGGGTGGAGTGCCTACAGATTGAGACCTTGTATGACGAGTCTAGGACTACTCCGATGAAGAAACCTTCTACTATTGAGGCCCCCGATCTCGAGCTAAAAGCACTCCCCGAGCATCTCAAGTATGTGTTCTTAGGCTCAAACAATTCTCTCCTAGCAATTGTCTCCTCATCCTTAAGCACGATGCAAGAGGAAACATTAGTGCAAACTCTCAAAGCACACAAGAAAGCTCTTGGTTGGAGCATAGCGGACATCAAGGGAATTAGCCCTTCAATTTGTCAACATAAAATTGTGCTTGAAGACGAGAGGAAGGGGTCCATCGAGCATCAAAGGAGACTAAACCCGACGATGAAAGAGGTTGTGAAGAAGGAACTAATCAAGTGGCTCGATGAGGGAATCATATTCCCAATATCGGATAGTTCTTGGGTGAGCCCCGTGCAATGTGTGCCTAAAAAGGGCGGGATCACGGTTGTTGCCAATGCCAAAGGCGAGCTTTTGCCCTCAAGAACAGTTGTGGGGTGGAGGATTTGTATGGATTATCGCAAATTGAATGAGGCAACTAGGAAAGATCACTTCCCGCTCCCTTTCATCGACCAAATGCTAGATCGTCTTGCGGGAAATCAGTATTATTGCTTCCTTGACGGGTACAGTGGCTACAATCAAATATGCATTGCTCCTTGCGACCAAGACAAGACTACATTCACTTGTCCATTTGGCACCTTTGCTTTCAAAAGAATGCCTTTCGGATTGTGTAATGCTCTTGCGACTTTTCAGAGATGTATGATGGAAATATTTCATGACATGACGGAAGACTTTCTCGAAATATTTATGGATGATTTCTCGGTGTTTAGGAAGTCTTTTGACCATTTTCTCAATAATTTGGGAAGAGTTTTAGCTAGATGTGAAGAGACGGACCTTGTGCTAAATTGGGAAAAATGCCATTTCATGGTGGAAGAAGGAATCGTGCTCGGCCACAAGATATCCGAGAAGGGGATCGAGGTTGATAGAGCCAAGGTTGAGACAATTGAGAAGCTACCCCCACCGAGTTCGGTTAAGCAAATTCAAAGCTTCTTGGGGCACGCGGGTTTTTATCGGCGGTTCATAAAAGATTTCTCCACAATAGCCAAGCCTCTAAGTGGACTATTGGAAAAGGGAGCAAAGTTCATTTTTGACGACAAGTGCATGGAAGCCTATACAAGATTGAAGGAGATGTTGGTTTCCGCGCCTATAGTAATGCCTCCCGATTGGACACGCCCCTCCGAAGTAATGTGTGATGCAAGTGATCTTGCACTTGGAGCCGTGCTTGGGAAAATGCATGATAACATATTTCGGGTCGTGTACTATGCAAGCAAAACCCTCTCGGGAGCACAACTCAACTACACGGTGACGGAGAGAGAGCTATTGGCCATTGTCTATGCATGCGAGAAATTCTGTCCCTATCTCATCGGGGCAAAGACAAGAGTTCACACGGATCATGCAGCTATCAAGTACCTTCTTGCCAAAAAGGAATCTAAAGCGAGGCATATTCGTTGGGTCTTACTCTTGCAAGAATTTCAAGTGGAAATCGTGGATAGGCAAGGAAAGAAGAACCAAGTAGCCGATCACCTATCAAGGCTTGAACAACCGAGCGAGAAGGAAGGGTGTTGTATCTGAGAATCATTCCCGGATGAGCAACTATTTGGGGTATCGGTGAGCCGGCCATGGTACGTGGACATAGCTAATTACCTAGTTGGTGGGATTATACCTCCGGATATGAGCTCAAGTCAAAAGAAGAGGTTTTTGCACGAGTGCAAAGATTACTATTGGGACGAGCCCTATCTCTTTAAGCAAGGAGTAGATCAAATCTTCCGACGGTGCATCCTGGAAGACGAGGTACAATCTATTTTAACTTCATGTCATGATTCCCTGTATGGTGGTCACTACTCGGGTGAGAGAACCGCTTTTAAAATTTTACAATCCGGATTCTATTGGCCTTCGATTTTTAAAAATGCGTATACTTTTGCCAAAAGTTGTGACAAATGCCAAAGAGCGGGAAGGATTTCCCGTCGCCATGAGATGCCCCGCACGAATATCATTGAAGTAGAGTTGTTTGATGTGTGGGGCTTGGACTTCATGGGGCCGTTTGTGTCATCTTTCAGCAAATTGTACATTATAGTTGCCGTAGACTATGTTTCGAAGTGGGTGGAAGTGGAGGCATGCATTGTCGATGATGCGAAAACCGTGATAAGATTCGTTAAGCGAAATATCATATCTCGGTTTGGTACACCTCGAGCTATCAATAGTGATAGAGGCTCGCACTTTAGAAACAAGCTTTTCAAGGCACTCGCAAAAAAGTTTGGGGTTAAGCACAAAATGTCCGTGGCTTATCACCCTCAAACTAACGGTCAAGCCGAGGTTGCGAATAGGGAAATCAAAAGAATTCTCGAAAAAACCGTTAGCCCCACTTGCAAAGATTGGTCATTAAGGCTCGATGAGGCGCTATGGGCTTATAGAACCGCTTACAAAACACCGCTTAACATGTAACCTTATCGCATAGTTTTCGGTAAAGCATGCCACCTCTCTCTTGAAATAGAGCACAAGGCATATTGGGCGATCACTCGTTGCAACTTGGATCTCGAATTGGCGGGATCCAAGAGATTATTGCAACTCGAGGAACTCCAAGAGTGGAGGAGGGAGGCTTACGAAAATAATGCCATTTATAAGGAAAAGACTAAAGCGTGGCATGACAAGCATCTTGTTAAAAGGACTCTTGAACTCGGATCATTAGTGTTACTTTACAATGCCCGCTTGCATATTCACCCCGACAAGCTCAAGTCGAGATGGTCGGGGCCATTTAGAATTTTAACATGTTTGCCAAGTGGTGCAGTGGAGCTTCAAAACTTGCAAGACAAGTCTACCTTTACAGTAAATGGACAATTAGTAAAGACTTATCTCAGAAGTGATGGAGAAGTGGACATTCATGACGTCGAAGGCGAAGACGGACATCGAGAAGGCGGTGTGGTAGCACCGGAAAGGGAAATTGAAACAGTGATGCTAGTTATGGTTGATCTCAGGGAGATTGAATGAATTGCTAGCCATCCCATCGAGCTAACGACGTTAAACAAAAGCGCTATTGGGAGGCACCCCAACTTCTAACTTTCTTTGTGAATCCATGAATTTGTAGGTTAGATTTTTATCCATGTTAGTACCTCTTAATGATTTGACAAGTTGTGTCATTGTAGGTGAAGGTGGATCATGGCGCCAACTAAAAGGAGAAGTACAAAGCAAAAGGCGTTGCTACCTATACTATACACACACAAGTCGAGAAGCTAACTTGGACCACAAGACATCCGAGAAGGTTTGATCACCTTCATTTTGTTACATGAAGGGTCTTCTTGATTGGGTTAGTGCATTGAAAGAAAGAGGAATATCATGGTTTTTTTTTTTCGTTTTTTTTATGATACGATGAGCCCAAAGTGTGGTGTGTATCTTATACACACCACACTAAGGCTAGTTTTGAGTCTTGTTGGCACAATCCTTCACAAGGGCTTCAAGTGTGGTGTGTACTACGTACACACCACAATCAAAGTTATATCAAAGTGAGGTCGGGATGAGAAATTAAGTGTGGTGTGTGACTTATCACACACCACACTCGGGTTGTTTTTGATGATTGTTCAAGAGTGCGCAGGAAGGGAGAGAATTGAATACAAGGGGTAACAAGGAGTTGATCACTATGAAAAGAAGCAGAAAATTGAAAAAATGACATGTTAGGATCGTCGCAAGGGGTGCCACGATCGTGACGTTTACAAGTCTCCACGACAGGGCGAGTGTCACGATCCCCACAACGATCGTGACGAAACAGCGTGAAGAAGGCCAAATCAAGCTGTCACGGGAACGCCACGATCGTGACAGCTTCGTGACATATCAAAGCCAGGCAGATCGTCACGATCGTGGCAAGGAGCGATACGATCGTGACACGACCAAATCGACAGGACAGAGCAAATGTCACGATCCCCACAACGATCGCAACGAAACAGCGTGACAAGGGCAAAATCGAGCTGTCACGGATCTGCCACGATCGTGACTGCTTCGTGACAAGAAGAGGAAAGGTCAAGTGAAACGATCGTCACAAAAGGCAGAACGATCGTGACAGAGCATCCGTCACGATCGTCTCATATAACGAAACGATCGTGAAAAAGACGAAGTGGACGAAACAGAGCAAGTGTCACGATCCCCACAACGATCGTGACGAAACGGCGTGACCAAGGCGAAATTGAGCTGTCACGGACCTGCCACGATCGTGACAGCTTCGTGAGAGCATTATCCAAAAGACGTCTACACGGTGTTACGATCGTGGCGCGCGGCATGTCACGATTGTGACACTTGCAATTAAAACAGAAATCAGACTCTTTTCTCTCTCTCACGCGAAAAACACAAACCCTACCCCTCTCCTCTCTCGACCTCTCTCGCCGGAAACCGCCACTGACGACCACAAAACTCCTTCTTCACCACATACACACCTCTCACATCTACTTCCAACACCATACCCAACCTTCCCTTCATCACTCATGGCTCCGAATCCGAAGAAGCAAAAGAAGAGCAATGAGCCCGGGGGCTCGGGTTCGGGAAATCGTGACCCGGCAAATCCACCACCACAGCAGGTGATTGTGCGACTTCCCCCTATCCGAGCAGTGCTTCCAGATCCCGAGGTCGGGGTGCCAAACGTGCCTTGCCACATCTTCAATATAGCCAAGCAACGGGAGTGGTTTGAGGCGTTCAAGGACCTCCCAATGAAAAAGAACAGGTATTTCGATCAACAACTTTACTCTGAGCTGAAAATTTGGAGAAAATTGGAGAGGCAATCGGTCACTCTAGGTTGGCCGGGCATGCTGCAATGGCAGCCCCTGGTGTATAAGGCGTTGACATTAGAGTTCCTAGCAACTCTCCACATGCTCGCCAGTGACATGACCCGGCTCCGGTTCCGATTGTGTGGCCGGAATTTTGCTATCACTTTGAATAATTTGACACAAATATTTGGGTTCACTGGAAAGAACACCGAGCAATGGGACCTCAAGGACAACACTGATTTGTGGAATGAGCTGACCGGCCAAGTGGGTTACCGAACCCTAAACAAGGCACACAAAATTCCCGAATGCGAGGTCGAACTCATCTACTTGCAGAAGTTCCTAGCGGGGACATTGTTTGGAAGAAAAAATACCCAATATGATGTGAATATGAAGGAATTATGGGTGCTCATGACCTACAAGCGAAATCTGAGGGCGCCATGGGAGGATATTATCTGGGACCAGCTTCGGTCCTTCTTGAAGGAACCTTGTGCAGCCGAGCCATATTGTGGCTGCATTGTATCGCAGATTGCCTTTAATATGCCGATCGACGCGTTTGATGATAGCCCGAAGATTTGGGTGAAGAGCGAAGTTAGGCAGTTTATGTTGGAAGGGTCCATGAAAGCTACAGTGGATTTGGTATGTCTGCCGAGGTTGAAGAAAATTCTGGAGAAGATCATATTGGGAAAGCAGTTGAACGGAAGACCGCCACCGCCGGTAGCCTCTGAACCGACCGGAGAGGGAAGCAGTAACCAAGCAGGAGGCGCGGGGTCCCTCACTCCCGAGCAATATCAAGAATTTCTCGAGCAATTCAAAGGAGTGCACACTCGCATTGACGCCATTAATTGCCGGGAGGACAAGCCTATTTCGACCGGCAGGGCGGCTACGCTCCTCATGAGCAAGCTAGTGAGGCTAACCCCGAGGGCGAGGAGGACGACCCGAATGCTTACTTCATTCCAGACAATGATGATTGAGAGGTACAACCTCTCCTTGCTTTCCTTGCTTTGCGTTTAGGTTGAGATACTTTGGATGTTTTTCCTTGTTTAGACTTGTTAGTTGGATGATGTTTGGTTTGGGAGCCCTTTTGGAGTTGGCTCCCTGATACTTTTGATTTCTGGACACCGTTTTGGTGGTTTCTTTGGTGATATGCTGGTATGAGTACTTGTGAACGTTAAGTTTTGATTGTTTTGGTTGAATATTTTCTTTTGATGAATTGTGTTTTTGAGCCATTTGGAACGAATACCAATGAGGACCTTGCTCCTAACTTGAGAATTATGATTGTGCATGATATGTATATAGGATTGGATGAGTTTATATGAGATTCTTCACATGAGAAATGCATTTTACCTTTGAACCTCGATTAAATGTCTTTGCACAACTGTAACATTTCTCGCATCCCCACTCGTGTGTCGTGTTTAGAACTAGCAACTCGACCACACTCGGTTTCGGACCAAGGGTTAGAGACTGTGGAGAAGAGACCGTAGGCCTTCATTGGACCGATTGAGCCTAAAAAGCCACCCTAACAATGTATCCTCGTTACCCTTTAGAGCCAAAAAGCTTTTGTCTTAAGACCCTACAATACAAGATTATGTGCCACTACTATTTCTACATTCTAAGATACTTGACCTCGTGCACTACTTGATTGGTTGTCTCGTTGAGCGTGGGAATATTTACATGGTAGAATAGATCGATGTATAGGAATGGAAGTGCATAACTAGGATTGGGGAAAAGAGTAGCTTTGAAAATTGATTTGCCGAATCACAATTGGTTCGAGAAAAATGTTTTATTAAACTTGATTTGAAAATGCTTACAACTATAATCCTCGGATTTGGGCAAAAGAAGAAAAAGAAAAAGAAGAGAGAGAGAAATGAAAAATGGAAAGAAAAAAGAAGTGAATTTGAGAATAAAAGCCCAAGTCCGAAAATTTTGATCTTCAAAACACTATTGAGCATTTCGGGTTTGAACGTGAAAATTTGCAAGTGTTAAACATTTTTACAATAAGAGCCATATTTTGGGAAGAAAAAGGGAAAAGGAGAGAGTGACATCTTAGGTGAAGAACATGTTCGGGGAGAGAATGAATGTAATGGGGATTAGTGAGGAACGAGGCAACTTCGTGGTAGTGCACCACAAGATACACCGTTTCGATCTTCTAAACTTACCACCCGAGCCTAAGCCTACATTACAAGCCATAAAAGCCCTACGCAAGTGTTTTTAAGTCCTCATGTCTCCAACCATGTGATCAAGGGGATCCGGTTTAGTTACTAGCCTATGAACACCAACGCACGAGGGGAAAGGGAATTGAAGTGATGTAAGAAGTTCTATGATACGTGTTACATGCATAATGGATTGGTTCAAAATTAGTAAGCATGCATTTCCCGTGTCTTGCATGTCATATGCCTTCACTAGCTTATATGCCTTGTCATGTACAATTGTGTTCCCATGTTGGTTGTTCTGAGACTATTTGCCATTGTATGTGCTCAAGTGACCCTGAGAATCAAGCAAGTCGTCAACACGTTTGTTAATTGTGTTTCTTTAGTGATTTGAGTTGAGGGTGTTGGACTTGAAACCCTCGGGAGAAGCCGAGCTCCCCCCCACGTGAGTTGGTCATGGGGTGCCTAACTTGGCAAAAACCGCGCTTGTTTTTTTCTTTGTTTTTCTTTTCGGGGACGAAAAGTGCTCAGTGTGGGGTGGTTTGATGTGGGACATTTATGCTCCTTTCCAAGCCCAAATATCCCTCATCTTAGCACGTTTTTCCCTCGTTTCGGTCATTCTAGGGCCATTTAGTGCGGAGATCTACCGTGGAATCAAATTGTGTGCAGGGACAACTTTGGAAGGCGTTAGGAGCAGAACCGAAGCAAAAGAGGAGGTGGCTTGCGGCTCAAGAAACCGAGGACAGAAGAAATGAGGATGCCTCGGGAGAAACCGACGCCAACAAATTGGGACGACAGGAGCTCTGGCACGATCACCACAACGATCGTGGCAAATCGTCGTGACAAAGGCGAAACTGAGCTGTCACGGGCCTGCCACGATCGTGACAGCTTCGTGACAAGAAAAGACACGAGTTAAGTCACGATCGTGACAAGGCCATGAGAAGCAGTAACAATCGTGACAACTTTAGGAACGATCGTGACAAATCCAACATGAAGAACATCAACGATCGTGACATTGAGCGCAACGGTCCCGAAATAGTGGGACGATCGTGACAAAGGCATTTTCTGCGTTTTTATAAATAGTCAAGAGCTAGGTTGATCCAACTAGACCCACTTTTTGGAGAAGAGAAGACCAAGACTTTTCAGCCTCTCTCCATAGCTTGCCACCACCTTCTTACAAGAACACTATTCCATTGAGGAGCCCAACACTTTTACTTCCACAACACCAAACATTGAAGCAAGGAGATTCAACAAGAAGAGCACAAGATCACTCTTAGAAGATCTCAAGCCCAACATGGGCCATAGTTTGCTTTTCTTCTTTTCTCTAGCTACTTTTGTTTATGTTGCCTTGTTTTTCATTCTTAGCACCATGGTTGTAGGCTAAGCACTTACGACCATGGGTGCTAGACATTGTATGAACATTGAGATTGTCAACATTGAGTAAAAGATTCATGCCTATGCATATGTGAATGAGCTACTTGGTTGAATGCTTGACTATGAGTTATGTTGTTATGATTGAGAGCTCGTGAGGATATAAGTGGAGTCTTGCATACTTGAGTGTTTCTGATTGCTTGCATGTGAGAATGTGTGACACTTGGAAGCATGATTGTTAGCTAGAGATTTGTCCGAGAGGAAAGTCGTAAAGAGCCATAAGTAGACTCAAAGTGAAGAAGCCTAGCTTCTCGCTTCGATTCGAAAATAGTCGTACTTAATGTTTTTCTAACGTTAATTTAACATCCCGAGAGGGTAGTTGACGTTAGGAAAAGCTTATCCGAGAGGCTAAGCATATATGACTTAGATCGTTCACAATTGAGTTTGCATGCCATTTTACTTGATTGAACTCATTGTCTTTGGTCTAGCACCCATGGTATCTAGCTTAAACGAGAAAAACTTGTGAGTGTTGTGTGTTAGGAACTCTCTTGATTGGAAATTGTGAGTTAGGAAGTATTTACATTATAATTCGTGACCTTAATCAAACAATCCACCAACCAACAATTGAGTAGTTTAAATTATTTTACAACACACCGAACCATCCACTTAAACATTCAAATACCCACACGTCGATCCTCGAAAGTTTGACCCGGCAAAGCCGGAAACACATTTGCTTGAACGATTAAAGGGCGAACCTTTTTTCGCCTTTCAATGACATATCCAGGTATAGTCATATGGAATTATTCCTACTTTTTATTAGTAAAAAATGCAATTGCCTTGAAAGTTCTAAGAATGCAATTGTTAGTGGGTGAAAATCTCATATCATTATATTTTGGGTAAATTCCACATGACCCCCCTTAACTATAAGTGTGTCTCATTTGCCCCACTTTAACTACAAAATCAATCTGTGAGGTGCCTTAACTATCTAAAAATCCCACTTTACCTTTTTTGTTGACTTTTTTCAAAATTCTGTTAAGTTTTTGTGAAATGACGAAAATACCCTTGTATCTGAAAAATTAAAATAAATAAATAAAAATGATTTTGAACTTTTTTTTCTATTTTCTCGCTGTACAAAATAAAGAATAAAAATAATATTTTAGTATTAATTTTTTATTTTAAAAAAAATATTTATAAAAATTAATAAAAATAAAAAACGATGTTTAAAAGTAAATTTTTATTTTTAAATTTTTTTTATAAAAAAAACTTTTTAAAAATTATTTTTACTATTAACAAAATTTTATTCTTTATTTTGTAGAATGAGAAAATTAGAAAAAAAAGTTCAAAATCATTTTTATTTATTTTAAATTTTCAGATATAAGGGTATTTTCGTCATTTCACAAAAACTCAACAGAATTTTGAAAAAAGTCAACAAAAAAAGGTAAAGTGAGATTTTTGGATAGTTAAGGCACCTCACAGATTGATTATGTAGTTAAGGGGGGCATGTGAGACACGCTTATAGTTAAGGGGGGTCATGTGGAATTTACCCTTATATTTTATTCCTCCGAATTTGAAAAAAGTTTCAAATGCCGGTCAGTTGATCTGAAATCGATAGTTTTGAGTGATTTCACTGTATCCATAATTGATGACTCGTTATCAAGGGATGAGGAATCTCTAAGAGTTTATCTGGAATATAATTTCCATTTTTCAATGTTGTTATGGAAGACAACATTTTCTGCATGGATATGGTGAAGTTGAATGGAAAGTATGAATATATTATGTTTTTATGTCCGTGAATAAAACTCGTGAGCTGATAATATTCTTCGAATTGCTGAGCAAACATGAAAAAAATATATATTTCAATAAATATACTGCCATTTCGTTTTGATGAATGACATTGTCATCAAAAGCATCCTTAATTGTTGTGTTGATAATGAGAATAGTTGTGGGTAGGCATGAAAAGATGGGCTGTCAAACATCCATTACATTTCCCGAACTCGGTCAAGCTTCCATTTCCGTGTGTTTCATCTACAAATGTAATTACCAAAGAGATTAGAGAACCTGAGTATTCTAGGACAAAGAGTTGGGAAAGTATTTCAAGTAATTAGGGTAAGTGCAACTAGCCTTGCCTTGTATATATTGTTGCCAATAATCTCTATATATAGACTTAGGGTAGGTATGTGGTGTTTTGTTTCCTATTTTTTTCTTGTTTTGTTTATTTTCTAGTTTGTTATATTAGTTGTAGTTGGAGCCTATAAATAGGCATGAAATAAACCAAGAAAAGTATGTGATTCTATTGATCTCTCTCT
Organism: Geranium rotundifolium; assembly: GCA_963920655.1. Lineage (NCBI taxonomy): Eukaryota > Viridiplantae > Streptophyta > Magnoliopsida > Geraniales > Geraniaceae > Geranium > Geranium rotundifolium. Next base: position 21,042,519 of record OY987321.1, read on the forward strand.
ATTATTGTTCTGTGAGTCATTCTTAGATCCAACAATTGGTATCAGAGGTAATACTCACAAACAATAGTGGACGAAACATCAAAGAAGAACTCTATGGAGAGCTCAACGATGGTTGGGGCTCAAGCGCCTGTGGAAGGCTCGATTTCTATTACAAGACAAGGAAGAGGAGGGTTCGCAGTCACGTTCCCTATGCTAACAAACAGCAACTACGGGGCATGGACTTGTAAGATGAAGGTATCGATGCGTGCTATTGGAGTTTGGAGTGCGATCGAAGGAGAAGGCGTTGTAAGTGAAGAAATAGACCAGTTGGCTCTAGTTGTGATCTTCCAAGCAATTCCGGATGTTGTCATGATGTCGATAGCAGACAAACAAACAACTAAAGAAGCGTGGAAGGCTTTGGAGGAGATGAGAATTGGAGAGGATCGCGTCAAGAGAGCAAACGTTCTTGTGCTCAAACGAGAATTTGACATATTACTTATGGAAGAGTCCGAGTCTATAAGCGAATTCTCTTTAAGGTTGACAAACGTTGTGAATGAGGTTCGAACCCTAGGGGGTGAAATAACAGAAAAGTTGGTGGTGGAGAAGTTGTTTCGATCTGTCCCAGATCAGTTTCTACATATTGTAGGTACTATACAACAGTGGGGTGACTTAACTAAGATGACAGTTGCAGAAGCTGTTGGGAGGTTGAGAGCGTTTGAATCAACACTGAAGGGGAGGAGCCAGGAGAAAGAAAGCGAGAAACTCTTGCTTATTCGTGCTCAATGGGAAGCCCAGGAGAAAGAAAGCGAGAAACTCCTGCTTACTCGTGCTCAATGGGAGGCCCAGTCAGCTAAAGAGTCAAGGAATCACGAAGGACCAAGCTCATGGCGCGGCAGAGGTCGTGGTCGTTGTCAAAACAACTGGAAGAGAGTTGATAAGACAAAGGAAATGTGATATAATTGTTATGAGATGAGACACTTTGTCTATGAGTGTAACAATCCTGCAAAAGAAGAAGTCAATCTTGTGGAGCAGTGTCGCACAGAAGAACCTGCTCTGTTTATGGCAGTCACGAACCAGACCAGGAGGGAAGAGTTAGTTGAGGAAGAACTTGCTCTGTTTATGGCAGTCACGAGCAGGAAGGAAGAGTTTGTTGAGTTGAACGAATTGGGAGTGCATCCCGAGCTGGGTCTCGCAAAAGGAATGGAGTCAACCACCTGGTACCTTGATACTGGCGCCAGCAATCACATGTCTGGGAATAGAGGTGTTTTTGCAGAATTAGATCAAAAGGTACGAGGTTCTGTTAAGTTCGGAGATGCCTCGATTGTTAGAATAATGGGCCGAGGCACAGTACTACTCAAAGGTTTGAATGAGGAGCACCGAACACTGATTAATGTTTACTTCATTCCTCTCTTGAGAAGTAATATTATCAGTTTAGGGAAACTTGATGAAGAAGGATGCAAAATAGAGATTGAAGGAGGATGGCTCAGATTGTACGAAGCTGAGGGAAGACTTCTAGCCAAAGCTAGGAGAACTAAAAATCGCTTATATATTCTAGAGTTGCGAAATGCAAGACCAATATGTTTGCTCACCAGACTTGAGAAGAAGGAATGACTCTGGCACGCAAGATTTGGGCATTTAAGTTTTCGTTCCCTAGTATAGATGTTTAAAGAAGGTATGGTTGATGGGATGCCCAACATATGTCATACAGAACAAATTTGTGAAGCATGTCTGGCAGGAAAACAACGAAGAAGGGTTTTTCCTGCAAAATCCACTTATCGAGCAGAAAAGCAACTCGACATGGCTCACGCAGACTTGTGTGGACCAATTACCCCAGAGACTCTTGCAGGTAATAAGTATTTTTTACTTGTTGTGGACGATTATTCAAGATTTATGTGGCCTATCCTCATTAAAACAAAGGATCGGGCCCTTGATGTTTTCAAAGTGCTAAAGTTAAAGCTCGAAGTGGAAGTCGAACGCAAGTTGAAAGCACATAGAATGGACAGAGGAGGAGAGTTTCTATCAGGCGAGTTCAGTGTATACTGTGAGGGAGAAGGCTTGACACGCTATCTCACTGCTCCAAGATCTCCTCAGCAGAATGGAGTAGCTGAGAGAAGAAATAAGGTTATCGTGGGAATGGCGAGGAGCATGATGAAGAATATGGGCATGCCTGGTAAGTTTTGGGGAGAGGCAGTGATAACTGCAGTTTATTTGTTAAACAGAGCAACAACCCGAAGCTTGCAAAACAAGACTCCCTATGAAATGTGGTATAAGAAGAAACCAAAGGTGAATCATCTGCGAGTATTTGGGTGTGTGGCACACATCAAGGTGCTTGACCCAAATCTGAAAAAACTTGATGATCGGAGCACCTGTGTCGTGTTCATTGGATATGCAGATGGCTCGAAGGCATATAGGTTCTATAACCCACTCACTAATAAAGTAATGATTAGTCGAGATGTAGTTTTTGATGAAGGAAAAAAATGGGATTGGACCTCAGAAAATGAAGCACAAATAGAGAACAACGACATTTTCTATGTGGAGTGGGGTGATGAACCAGTCCTCGAAGACAAAGAACCAAAATCGCCAAAATCTCCTGAAACGCCTCACTCGCTTCATACACCAGAACAAAACACTCATGAGTCTCCTGAATCCGAAGAGCCACTTCGTGTAAGATCTTTAAGAGACATCTACGAAGAAACTTCAGAAGTCGAAACAGAGCATGTAAGCCTCTGTTTTCTGTCATCTGAGGAGCCCGAAAGCATAGACACAGCCCTAGCAAATTATAGATGGAGAAAAGCTATGGAAGAAGAGATGGAGTGTATTCAAAAGAATGGGACTTGGGAGTTGACTTCTCTTCCTCCAAATCAGAAGGTCATTGGGCTAAAATGGGTACTTAAGGTAAAAAAAGGATGTGAAAGGAGAAGTGACGAAGCACAAAGCTAGCTTGGTGGCGAAAGGTTATGCCCAGAGAGAAGGAATTGATTATGATGAGGTGTTTGCACCAGTGGCTCGTCTCGAACAGTGAGGCTTCTGCTTGCCATTGTAGAACAAAAGAATTGGGATGTGCATCATATGGACGTAAAGTCTGCTTTCTTAAATGGAGAGCTCATGGAAGAAGTGTATGTGAGTCAACCAGCCGGCTTTGTTGATAAACGTCATCCAAACCAAGTTCTGCGTCTCAAGAAGGCCCTGTATGGATTAAAACAAACCCCAAGAGGCTGGAATGTCAAGCTCGGTGCAAGCCTCAAAACTCTCGGGTTCAAGAAGAGTTGTCTGGAGCATGCAGTATATACAAGGCTCTCGGTATCATCACAGCTGATAGTCGGTGTATATGTCGATGATCTCATCATCACAGGATCGGTGCTCACCGAAGTAATAGAGTTGAAAACTAAAATGTGTAGTTTTTTCCAGATGAGTGATCTTGGCCTTTTAACCTACTATCTAGGGTTAGAGGTTAATCAAAGTGACCGCGGAATCACTTTAAGCCAAAAGAATTATGCTGAGAAAATCTTGAAAAAATCTGTTCTAGAAAAATGCAATTCCTGCAAAGCACCCATGGAGTACAGGTCAAAGCTGAGCAAGGAAGAAGGAGGAGACTTTGTGAACGCTATTGAGTATAGAAGTCTTGTGGGAAGCTTACGATATTTGGTGAATTCACGACCAGATATTGCTTACTCAGTGGGCACTGTTAGTAGGTTCTTGGAGAAACCTCGAGTCCAACATTTTGAAGCAGTTAAACAAATTCTCAGATATGTGAAAAGAACTCTTGGTTTTGGAGTTTGTTATGGTAATGGTGTATCAACACTAACTGGTCATAGTGACAGTGATTTGGCTGGCGATATCGATGATCGAAAGAGTACAACGGGGGTTGTATATTTTCTAGCGAACAACTTGATAACATGGTCCTCACAAAAGCAGAAGGTGGTGGCATTATCTTCGTGCGAAGTAGAGTATATTGCAGCAACTTCAGCTACGTGTCAAGGAATATGGCTTTCCAGACTTGTCGGAGAACTTCTAGGGAGAGACCCAGAGGTGGTGCGGTTGAGAGTTGATAACAAATCTGCGATATTGTTGAGCAAAAATCCAGTATTTCATGACCGAAGCAAGCATATAGACACGCGATATCATTTTGTGCGAGAATGTGTTGTAAAAGGTGAGATCGAGATCAAACATGTCAGCTCAAGTGAACAAATGGCGGATATTCTAACAAAACCACTTGGAAGACTCAAATTTCTTGAAATGAGAACAAAATTGAAGATTAGAGACATATATGTTCAAGATTAAGGGGAAGATTGTTGCCAATAATCTCTATATATAGACTTAGGCTAGGTATGTAGGTGTTTTGTTTCCTATTTTCTTCTTGTTTTGTTTATTTCCTAGTTTGTTATATTAGTTGTAGTTAGAGCCTATAAATATGCATGAAATAAACCAAAAAAAGTATTCGATTCTATTGATCTCTCTCTATTATTGTTCTGTGAGTCATTCTTAGATCCAACATATATTAGGGGTAATTACAGATCACTATACCCCACAAAACCTCGTTCTCACATCACTATACCCAACTTTCAATTTTTTTTCTCACTCTCTCAACTTTGATTACGTTACACTTAAGGTAATTACCAGTTAAATCTAACGGAAGTGATTTGTAAAATGTCCAAAATGTCCCTCTATATAAGCTTTAAGTGATATAATTATCTGATAAATGTAAAAATACTATTTTAACCTCACTCCAATAATAACATAAGCTTATAGTGAAGGGTAAGTTAGTCATTTCAAATAAAATATTAAATATTAATTAGTTAATTAATTAAAAATCTCATCGCAAATGACTAAATTGCCCTCCTCTCTCTCTCTCACTCCCCACCATCAATCTCTCTCTTCTTCAAAACATGTCTGTAACTCCCTCTCCCCTCTCTTAAAATCCCAGAATATGAAAGTATCAATTACACCAATCAATTGGGATTACACATAGAACATCAAAGCCACAAATTATCCAACAAATTGATTTTCTAATTAAATGGTACGAATCACAAACAAAAACCAAAATGCTTCAGCATTTTCACAAAAAAAACTAAAATTTATTGCTCAGGATGGGGCGTCTATTGAGTTCGTCGATCTCTGGGGTTTTGGTTCTCGATGACCCATCTCTGAAAGAATTGAGAAGAAGAGCAGATCCCATGGCGTCGAGGTTGTCACAGTCGGATCTTCTCTTCTATTCTTCTCCGCAGTCGATGTTGGCTCTCTAGCTCCGGGGTTCGAGGGAAGAAAATCGGGAGGGTCAAAGCTACGAGTTCTCACCGATACGTGGGGAGTTGCGATGGCCAGATTGTGACCACGACGTTCAGTTTCCGGTGGCGGTGAACAGATCGGCGCGGCGAAGCGGTGGTGGTCGGAGGCATCGATGAGAGCGGTCGGAGGTGTCGATGAGCCAGATCTGGGAGCTCCGATTATCAACTTTGCCGTCGACAGAACCTTCGTCGCCCAAGGCCACCGCCCCCGCCATACTCTTTGCGATGTCCTCTTTGATCTTCTTCGGGGAGAGGCCGAATTGCTCCGGTGATTGGAACTGTCACCGCCGGGGAGAGACCGAGTTGCTCTGGTGATTTGAGTTGCTTTGGTGAGAGAGATGAGAGAGGCAAGTTATAGGAGATAGAGTGAGAGGTCACAGAGAAAGTAAAGTTAGGTTGAAGAGAGGGTTAAATAGGAAATTCACACCTTATTTTTAATTAATTAATTTATATTTAATTTGTTATTTGAAAGGACTAACTTACCCTTCAATATAAACTTAGGTTATTATTGGAGTGAGGGTAAAATAGTAGTTTAACATTTATCAGATAATTATATTATTTGAAGCTTATATATAGGGGCATTTTAGACATTTTACAAATCACTTCCGTTAGATTTAACCAAAAATTACCTTAAGTGTAATGTAATCAAAGTTGAGGGATTGAGAAAATAAATTTGAAAGTTGGGTATAGTGATTTGAGAACGAGGTCTGTGGGGTATAGTTATATGTAATTACCCCTATATATAAAAAAGAGAAGTTAGGTGTAGACCTAAGTTAACATGGAAACCAATTGGAAAAGACATGATTACCCTTGGTTGAAGAAATGAAATTAACTAGATAGGCTGGAGTGGATCGGTAGAGGATCCAAAGGAGTTTTGCTAAAGAATTCATGCAGTTGATCCAAATATTGTGAAATGGCTTGATATTTGTTACTATATCCAAAAACGTGCATGTCTATGTGCCCCACATCTTTTGGAATATGCGAGAGAGTTCAAGAACTTGACCATGTTACAGAGTGGGAGTTTAGTTTGAAATTTGATTATGAACATTTGTAGTTACGACGATTTTAGAGATTGGCTGATTTTAAAGGAACTGAAGAAACATGTTACAAAGAATGTCGAAACATCTTCTACGACATCTTGTGTAACATTGTTGACGGCGTCTCAGCAAACATCCTGATCGACAGAAATCAGGAAAGTGCAGTTTCGGCAGAAAAGCAAGAAGACGATTAGGAAATTCCAGAACGACTCGGAATCTGGAAAGAAGAAAGACGGTGATTAAGAGGAAACCCTTTAGGGTTAGTACTCATCCTCGATTGCTATAAAAGCTTAGGCTACCCCCTTAGCAATCGGGTGGTTCTTTGTTTCCTAGCAACAATTTGCAAGGTTCTTAGACGTGAAGGTCTGCGGGCTGAGAAATTGCAGATTGAGCTTAGGATATTGTGCATCACATAACTATTGAGAGTTAGGTGAGTGAGGGTTTACTGAACGCGTGAGTGAAGACTGCACGGAACCACCAAGTTCATTGAAGAACTAAACCGACAGAGCAAGGCGATTGCTCGAAGAGTGGAATCAAGACGGAGTCTTGGATTCAGGGGGAGACCCTGAGATAGATTGCACTGTAAGACGTAGCATAAAGTATAGATCTAGGGTTGATCACAGGTACTTGTATGTTTTGACGAATTATTGATAAGTGAAATCTTTCCACTAGGCTGAGAGCCCCCAGACATAGGTGATGTTGCACCGAACTGGGTAAACAATCTGCTGTGTCATTGTTTATAGCTTTATATTTACTATCCTGCATTATCTACGCAAGAAGTCAGACACAACGTTATAACTTCTTCCGTAACATTGTGTGTGGCATCTTGCACAACTAGCTGATCAGAATTTCAACATTGTGGAGCAACTATGGCTACTGAAAAGCTCGAATGTGTGCATTCATGAAGTCACTTGACAACAAGACATGGAAGGCTGTAATCAATGGGTGGAATGCTCCACAACTCAGTGACAATAATGGCAATCCCATCGGTCCAAAACCAGAAAAAGACTGGACTGATGATGAAGACGAAGAATCACTGGGAAATTCTCGAGCTCTGAATGCTATCTTCAATGGTGTTGACAAAAACGTGTTCAGACTAATCAACACATGCACACCTGCCAAATCTGCATGGGACATCCTGGCTGTTGCATATGAAGGAACAACTAAGGTTCGAGAACAAAAACTGCAATACCTGACTACCAACTTCGAAGCCCTCATCATGAAAGAAGACGAATCAATTGCAGAATTCAATGTTCGTATTCGTGATCTGGCCAATGAATCCTACTCTCTGGAAGAACTAATGTCTGATGAAAAACTGGTAAGAAAAACTTTGCGTGCTCTTAGCCCTAGGTTTAAGATGAAGATCACTGCAATTGAGGAAGTTCATGACCTCAAGATCTTAAAGTTTGATGAGCTGATGGGGTCTCTAATGACCTATGAGTTGTCTCTGCCTAACATCGACAAAAGGAACAAAGGAGTTGCTTTCAAAAGCTCAATACACAAGCAACCAGATCCCGAGGATTCTGATTCTGACGAAGACATCGACGCTACAATGGCCCTTCTCACGAAAAATTACAACAAAGTCATGAGAAGATTCAGTCGAATGGGTGGACGGAATGTCACAGCAAATGCCAGAAACAAAACTCCACAAAAAGCTCAAACAGGAGGAAGTCTTGACAGACCAAACAGGAGTGGGGAAGAAAACAACAAGAAAGGACTTCAATGCCATGAATGTGAAGGATTCGTCCACCTCCGTAGAGAATGTCCAAATTTCCTCAAACAACAAAAACGAGGTTACAATGCCACCCTATCAGACGATGACAATGAAGACAGTGGATCTGAAGAGGTAAGCAACTTTGTTGCATTCACTACTACTACATGTATGTAACATTGATAATTCTGCCAATATCAATGATGATCACCTCCATCCAACTCCAAATGAGAATTGGACTAAGGAGCAACTAGTCGAGGCATACAAAGGCTTACATACCAGATGGATCAAGGAAACTCTGATACTTGATCAACAAGGTGAACAGATTATCAGTCTTACCAACGACAAGTCTAGATTTCTAGAGACGATCGTGGAGCTAAAACGCGAAATCACCAGACTTAACGGAGAAATTAGTCTTATGACTAAATCGGTAAAGATGATGAATCCTAGCACGGAAAGCCTTGACAAGATCCTATCAGTAGGAAAGCAGTCCAAGGATACGACGGGACTAGGGTACTCACACGATATCCCCTCAACAGTAGTAACAAAGTTTGTCCCACAACAAGCCATGGTTGACAAGAAACCACTGGATGCCCCAACACAACCTACAGGACGACCTACAAAAAATGCCATGACATCGTCTACAACATGTTATTGTCAAGTAACTGCCAGAAGACATCCTCCAGGCAGAAAACAATGCTACAGAAGACCAGCTTATCAATATCAATAGATATGTCATTACTGTGGTCAACAAGGTCACATCAGACCTTTTTGTTTTCAACTTCTTGGGAGGAAGCAAGCGCAGCTACCACAAAAGAGATATCAAAGGCATCTCTTAACTCCTCAAAAGACATCGCGCCTTGAATGGAGACCTAAGAACCTAGTCTATCGAGCTAATGTTGCATATACATCCTTAAGCGCATCAACAAACAAAGACTGGTATCTCGACAGTGGTTGTTCTCGACACATGACAGGTACTCCAGAGTTTCTCTCCAATCTCAAATTATATACAAACTGCTTTGTTACTTTTGGAGATAGGATTCGAGCTCGAATCATTGGAAAAGGAGTACTCAAGCATCCAGGAGCCACTTGCCTGACTGAAGCATTACTTGTAGAAGGACTAAAGGCAAACCTGATTAGCATCAGCCAGATATGTGATCAGGGGTCAGAAGTGAAATTCACTAAAGAAGCATGTATAGTCAAAGACTTCGATCAAGTCACTATTCTACAAGGAGTTCGCTCAACAGATAATTGTTACATCTGGTCACCCGAAACACATATCGAAGCGGCCAAGTGCCTTGTCTCCAAAGCAGAAGAAACCAAACTGTGGCACAGAAAGCTTGGACATATAAATCTTAGAAGTATGCAGAAGGAAATCTCCGAGCAGGCTATTACAGGAATTCCGAACCTGAAAATAGTGGAAGGAAAGATCTGCGGAGAATGTCAGATTGGTAAGCAAACCAAGATGTCACACAAGAAGCTACAGCATATCACCACCTCTCGGGTACTCGAGCTAATACATGTCGACCTCATGGGACCAATGCAAGTTGAAAGCCTTGGAGGAAAACGATATGTCTTTGTATGTGTAGATGATTACTCACGATACACCTGGGTTGACTTCCCTCGTGACAAATCAGACACCTTCTCGATCTTCAAAAATCTGTGCATCCAGGTCCAACGAGAAAAAGGAGAGACAATTGGCAAAATAATCCGTCTTCGCAGTGACCATGGTCGAGAGTTTGAAAACAGCAAGTTCGCAGAATTCTGCAACTCATAAGGGATAGCTCATGAATTCTCAGCACCAATCACTCCTCAACAGAATGGCATTGTTGAGCGCAAGAACAGAACTCTACAGGATATGGCTAGAGTTATGATGCTGACTAAGGACATACCAACTCACTTTTGGGCAGAAGCACTTAACACTACTTGCCATATCCACAATCGAGTCACTCTCCGACCAGGTATGACAGTAACTCATTATGAAATATGGAGGGGGAGAAAGCCCAATGTTAAGTGCTTCCATATTTTTGGCTCCACGTGTTATATTCTGGCTGATAGAGAGCCTCGTCGAAAACTTGACCCAAAAAGTGATGAAGGCATCTTCCTTGGCTACTCAAGGAATAGTCGCGCATACCGAGTCTTCAACAAACGAACCAAAACCATGACGGAATCAATCATTGTTGTTGTTGATGATGACTGCGAAGATGCCCCAGAAGATGCGACGGACGAAGACGGAGCCTATCCTCCCAACAATGTCAGAAAGAATGTTATTACTGATGTCAGAGAAGATGCTAGTAGCAAAACAGAAAATGATGATGCTAGTCCAAATGTCAATCATGACGAAGTAGTTCCTGAAACCAGCACCAAGAATCCCTCGCGGAGAATCCAGACTAATCATCCTATCTCTGGAGTAATTGGAGACCTGAATGAAGGCATACGGATTCGGTCAAAAACTCCTGAAGACTACAACAAGATGATAGGCAATATTTGCTTTGTTTCAAAGACTGAACCCAAAAATATCAATGAAGCCATCAATGATGAGTATTGGGTCAATGCTATGCAAGAGGAACTAATTCAGTTTTAGAAGAATCAGGTGTGGGAACTTGTGCCCAAACCATGTGAAGGAAATATTATTGGCACAAAATGGATCTTCAAGAACAAATCCGATGAACTTGGTAACATCACTCGCAACAAAGCCAGGTTAGTTGCTCAAGGGTATACTCAAATTGAGGGAGTCGACTTCGATGAGACCTTTGCTCCTGTAGCAAGACTTGAAGCAATCCGCCTCCTACTAGGGATATCATGCCATCTACAAATAAAGCTCTACCAGATGGATGTCAAAAGTGCATTCCTAAATGGGGACCTCAATGAAGAAGTATATGTGTCGCAACCCAAAGGATTTGTTGATCCTCACTATCCTGATCATGTGTATAAACTCAAGAGAGCTCTCTATGGGTTGAAACAAGCACCAAGGGCTTGGTATGAAATGCTCACAAAATTCATGATTCAAAGCGGCTACACTAGAGGAGGAGTCGACAAAACCCTCTTTGTGAAAAATGAGGACGGGAACTTGATGATAGCTCAAATTTATGTCGATGAATAGCTCAAATGAGGACGGCTCACAAAATTACTGATTCAAAGCGGCTACACTAGAGGAGGAGTCGACAAAACCCTCTTTGTGAAAAATGAGGACGGGAACTTGATGATAGCTCAAATGAGGACGGGAACTTGAAAAATGAGGACGGGAACCAGATATTGCCTACTCTGTAGGAGTATGTGCAAGATATCAAGCCAATCCTAAGGTTAGTCATCTCTCCCAAGCCAAAAGAATCATTAGATATATCTCTGGGACTACAGACTTGGGTTTATTATACTCATTCGACACATCCTCTACCTTGGTGGGGTATTGTGATGCCGATTGGGCTGGAAACACAGCGGATAGGAAAAGCACATCTGGAGGATGCTTCTTCCTTGGCAACAACCTCATATCATGGTTTAGTAAAAAGCAAAACTGTGTTGCCCTCTCCACTGCCGAATCGGAGTACATTGCTGCTGGGAGTAGCTGCACACAACTGTTATGGATGAAGCAGATGTTAGTCGAATACAATGTCAGACAAGAAGCCATGACTTTATATTGTGATAATGTCAGTGTTATCAACATCTCCAAAAATCATGTCCAACATAGTAAGACCAAACACATTGACATTAGACACCACTTCATTCGAGAACTGGTCGAAGATAAGAAGATCATCCTAAAGCACATCCCCACAGAGAAGCAACTTGCTGATATTTTCACAAAGGCATTAGATGCGAGCAGATTTGAGAACCTCAGATCATCACTCGGTCTGTGCACCATCAACAAACAGTAAGAAGTTGCAAAAATGGTTGAGAGGAGTTAGTTGGTGCCTCTTCATGAACCGGTCCAAAATCCCAACACATGCCATTGGGCCAAGCATACCAAAAGCCCATATAAAGGAAGGAAAGGATACACTCAGACTTTAACAGATTTAAATCAATCTGTTTTCAAAATCTAAACCTAGCCTGCCCCTTCTCGTGTTTGCTCTCATCTCCCTCACCTTTCACATTCTGCAAACAAAAATCTCACTACTCAGACATGGTGAAAACTCGGAGCACAATAGTACCAAAGAAGGCCTCCGAACCAAAGAGAGCAGAAGCAAAAAGCCCCAAGAGCAGCAAAGCAAAAACCAACAAGCATGGAGTTCGGATTAAAGGGCCAAAGACGCTGAAGAAAACAGAAGAAATCCCCAAGGAGACCTCACCGGAGGAAGCTCCAATGCCAACTTTTTCTCGAGTTCCTATACGATCTCGAACCGGAAGCTCTGTATTCTCAATGTCAGACCTAACTGGGCAAGAAAGGGAGACTGATCTTGGCCAGAGAAGTCGAGAAGCCTCCTGCAGATTGTCCCCGTTCCAACACCTACAAATGTTCCAAGTATCGATTTCTCCACCGATACCTCTAGAAATAGTGATTTGTTGGAATCACTACTGGAAAACCAAGACCCACCTCAAGAAGGTGTGGTAGAGGAACTGATAAATCCTGAAGGAGAAAAGGAGGACTTGACCCCGGTCAGTCATGGGTTGGAGCGTATTGCTGAAGGAGAAGGAGAAGAAGAATGAGGAACAAATGTCATTCCTGAAGCCACAAAAGAGGCTGTAATAGAAGAAGAAGTCGCTGACTCGGACGAAGCCGAGGAAGAAGCTGAGAAGGACAACAGTATCGCCACAAATCACACAGAAGAAGTTTCTCTGGATGCCAGAGAAGATGTGACAGAAGATGCTACTGAGGCAGCACACACTATGTTGTCATCCCTGAAGAAGAAGGTACTTGAAGAAAATGAGAGTCTACCTGTAATGGTCGAGAAACTCAAGGAAACCAAGAAGAGAAAGGAGGTCAAAGATGCTGGAGGCCCCAGCAACAAAAAGAAGAAGATGTATGTCAAAGAAAAAGAGAAGAAAGTAGTCTCCAAAAGGTGATTGGTAGATGAACCAACTGATGACGAAGAAGAGGAGGTTACTGCTAAGAAAGAAAAGAAGAAAAAGATCCTGAAGACGGTCAAGAACACGTCGAGTGTCCCTTACGACAACGTGTCGTTTCACTCGGCAGACGGTGCAAAAAGGTGGGAGTTCGTGTTTCAAAGAACAGCGTACCCAGAAAAGACCCTGTCATCGGAGCTGCTAGGACTAGAAGTCATTGTCCAGCTCCTGGAGAAGGCAGAACTAATGAAAACCGTCACAAACATTGGTAACCACTATCCCCTCTTAGTCAAGGAATTCATTGCTAATCTGCCTGCTGGGTTTGGTACTCCGGATGATCCGGATTTTGAGAAAGTGTATGTTAGAGGCATCCGCTTCAACATCTCCTCTGACATCATAAATGACTTCCTGGGGAGAAAACGTGTGCGATCTATGCCTCCACCTGACCTAAACAAGGTACTCCGTGAGATTACCGGAGATAAAAGCAGAAAGTGGCCGACAAAAGGCACTGTGGCAGCATCGGACCTTACTTCCAAGTACTCCATTCTCTTCCGCATAGGAGTAGCAAATTGGGCTCCTTCTACTCACGCATCGTCTATCAAACCAGAGCTGGCAATCCTAATCTTCCAAATAGGTACTGGATCTACACTTGATTTTGGGCAATTTGTTATTGATCATCTTATTTGTCATGCCAGATCAATTACTGTAAAAATACCTATTGCCTTTCCATCCCTTATCTCTGAGCTGCTTGTACATCAACGCCCTAGAGTTTTGAAGACAACGGATAAGGTTGGCAAAAGAGGAGGACTGACGAGGACAGTCGTGCTTGACGAGAGATAGCCGTGCTTGACGAGGACATCGTCAACTTGAAAACTGCCCTGAAGCATCTCTCCCAGCGACGAACACATTGTGCCAACCTGCTAAAGTCCATGTCCCCTCCTGGCTCCGAAGATGATGACACCACCTCTCTGCCTAATGATCCAGAAGAATCTACTCAAGATGCCTCCACTGAAGCGACTGAAGAAGAGACTGCAAGTTCAAGTAGCAGCTCTGTTTAATTTGATAAACTTTCTGATTTCCGAACAACTGAACACCTTTATTTTGTAATTTCTTTTTGGACACTGTTTCACGCTTATTCTCGACTGCTGATTGGGAGTAAGAGTGAGTTAAGTTTGGTTTATTTCTTATTACCCTGCTTTGTTACAATATTTGTTTAAATTTTGGCTCTTTTTGAGCCATCAAGGGGGAGTAAGTAGTAAGTAAAGTTAGATACGCGCGATCACGATGATACAAGGAAGAAAAATAGAGACGACGCGAAGACGCAAGACGCAATGATACGCGCGACACTGCCGATCGACGAGACGACAAATGCGATGCAAAATGCGACGCATAATACGATGAAGAATGTTGTCCTTAAAAATAGCCAAAGGGGGAGATTGTAGTTACGACGGTTTTAGAGATTGGCTGATTTTAAAGGAACTGAAGAAACATGTTATAAAGAATGTCGAAACATCTTCTACGACATCTTGTGTAACATTGTTGACGGCGTCTCGGCAAACATCCTGATCGACAGAAATCAGGAAAGTGCAGTTTCGGCAGAAAAGCAAGAAGACGATTAGGAAATTCCAGAACGACTCGGAATCTGGAAAGAAGAAAGACGGTGATTAAGAGGAAACCCTTTAGGGTTAGTACTCATCCTCGATTGCTATAAAAGCTTAGGCTACCCCCTTAGCAATCGGGTGGTTCTTTATTTGTTTCCTAGCAACAATTTGCAAGGTTCTTAGACGTGAAGGTCTGCGAGCTGAGAAATTGCAGATTGAGCTTAGGATATTGTGCATCACATAACTATTGAGAGTTAGGTGATTGAGGGTTTACTGAACGCGTGAGTGAAGACTGCACGCAACCACCAAGTTCATTGAAGAACTAAACCGGCAGAGCAAGGCGATTGCTCGAAAAGTGGAATCAAGACGGAGTCTTGGATTCAGGGGGAGACCCTGAGATAGATTGCACTGTAAGACGTAGCATAAAGTATAGATCTAGGGTTGATCACAGGTACTTGTATGTTCTGACGAATTACTGATAAGTGAAATCTTTCCACTAGGCTGAGAGCCCCCAGACGTAGGTGATGTTGCACCGAACTGGGTAAACAATCTGCTGTGTCATTGTTTATAGCTTTATATTTACTATCCTGCATTATCTATGCAAGAAGTCAAACACAACGTTATAGCTTCTTCCGTAATATTGTGTGTGGCATCTTGCACAACTAGCTTATCAGAATTTCAACATTGATAAAGTGTAGAGACATCATGAAGTTCGCATTTTTCTACTGAAAAGGGTATAAATATGTGGTCAAGTAGATTTGGTAAAGACGGTAGTCGCTCAATAATAGTTCCTATCTTCCCCCGCTCTTCTACATGAATGATTTCCTGTTGCTCTCACAATTCATAACCATTTCTTTTGGTTGCAGTAATTTTTGGACTAGAAGTTGATTTCATCTTTATCTAACTAGTGACAACATTTGTTTCTCAGAGGCTTTATTTCTTTTGGGTTCATGTTATTTGTCCATATAGACTGGTTTCTTAGATAGATGTCGGCCGTTGTAAGATTGCCTTCCTCAATATCGTAGCCTAAACAAAACATTTTTCTATTATTGTGAATGTATAAAGTACCGACGTCCATTTTGTTAATGTTCTCTGTAATAAATCTCCAAAATAGAGTGTGCTTCTCGTGAGATTGCATTCAGATTGTTGTTTTATGAGAAGTACCCTCCATGCTCATCCACATCCAAATCATGTCATTTTTCATTTTTGCTTGTAAATTTAAGGAGTGGGTCATTCTCATTCACATACAGAAATAATCTAAATGCAATCTTAAGTACTTGTATACATGCCAATTATGTATTCTCCAACTCTCTTGACAATACAAATTTGTTTTGTGGTGTCTTCTCAGTTCCGAGTTTGATCATCCGAGTTTGTGTTGCTGGTCAGTGGTAGAGATATTTATTTCATTGCACGCCCTTCTATTCTTGTGTTAGTTGGGCAACACTAGTATGATCACCAAGTTGAAGTTTTATTTTGCAATCAGTTTATGTTAGTATTACCTTAGACCCATTAATGCTAATCCATTAAAATTTAAGTACGTGTGTTAGGGTTTCTTATATTCTCAATAGAGAATTAAATATTTATCAATAAACCTTGATATTCATATGGTGTTAGAGTCTGGTTAAAAAAAGTTTGATCTATTTGTGGCAGGAAAATCACCACCGGAAACCAACGCACGCACCGCCGCCTCCTCCATGCGCCGCCACCTGCCGAGTTCAGATATGGCTAATTCCGGTTCGATTTTTGTCTCACCTTTGGCGAGTGAAGGTTCAAACTGCGATTTTCGGTTGTTCAGTGTATCTCCAATCTTTACCCAGCCACGTGTGTGGTCCACACACCACCACTACGACGTGCGATAAATCTTATTTGTGTGTATCTGAATTACCCAAAGAAGGGACAAATATGAAGAGTAGCCAAAATAGACTAGTCAACAGTCAACAGACTCCGCTAGCCACTAGCCTTAATTCCTAAGAGCTTCATTTATATGACTTTCTGTTCTGGCATATACACTCTTATCACTTTCCTTGTGTATCCATCTCTATGTCTCACGCACTACATTTCTTAGTTCTTCTCCTACTCATCCCATTCCTATCCACTACCTGCGGCGTTCATGGAGGCAGTGAGTCCCCAAACCCAAACAGTGTCTACAATCTCGTCCCTATGTGATCACGGTTGGATTGGGCAGTCCTGAACAAAAGAAGACATTGATCATGGACACCGAAGCGAACTGACATGGGTCCAATGCAAGCCCTGCTCTGTGAAATGCTATCATCAGAAAGAGCCCATCTTCGACCCTTCCGCTTCCTCCACCTACACCTCTAATATTGAAGACGATGGCTACGACATCTCCTACAGCGACAAGTCGTATTCTAGAGGGCACCACGCCAACGACACCCTCAACCTCCCCGGTTCCGGCACAATCCCCCATTTCACCTTCGGCTGCGGCCAGGACAACAGCGACGGTTTCAACGATTCCGCCGGAATGTTTGGGCTGTCGAAGGGCAGGGACTCGATCGTGTCTCAGACCAAGAAAAAGTCAGCGTTCGGTGGAGTCTTCTGCTACTGCCTCACCTCCAGCGAGAACGTCACAGGGTACCTTCTCTTCGGGCGAGACGCCATTAGAGAATGTCAGGCCGGGAGCATGACCTCCAGCACTCCGCTCCTCGCCCGCCCCGACAAGCCTCAATACTACTTCGTCGATCTAGTGGGGATCACCATCGGGACCAAACGACTTGCCGTTTCGTCGTTTCTTTCGGGAACCCCCAACACCGTCATGGACACGGGAACGGTCATCACTCGCCTACCGGCCTCCGTTTACTCGGCTCTCAGGGCGGAGTTCAAGAGCCTCATGTCGTTGTACCCGGCGGCTCCTCCTCCGCTGCCGCCGTTGTTAGACACGTGTTACGATCTAACCAGTGATGGTGATGATGGGAAAGCAGCAGCGATACCGAAGATGGCGCTGCATTTTCGGGGTGCTGACGTGGCTCTGGAGCCGTCAGGGGTGGTGGTGTGGGAGAAGGATTCGCGGGTGTGCTTGGGTTTCGCCGAGAAGGATGAGGACGGCGACTTCAACATTATTGGGAGTACTCAACAGAGGACTGTGGGGATACTGCACAACATTCCTCAAAACAAATTGGGGTTTAGGACAAATGCTTGCTGATCTCCTCGTGATATATGTCGTCGTACCTGTGCCGTATAGACTTCATATACTGTACTCAACCATGACTAATAGCCGCAATCCAAGTGTCTGATTTCAATACGTGAATGTTCATGCATGTGTAGTAAATAAATTATTATCCTCATCTAATACAAATATATTACTATTAATCAGTGTCATGGATATCCCTGCGACCGGGGATATACGAAACGGCCGATATCGATGAAAATGCCAGTCAAATCCGGTTGACCCAGCAAAATTAAAATTAACTCTGGTTTAATTTGGTCCAAATAAATTAATTATAGTATGCTCTAACTTAAATAAATTAATTTCGATATTGTCTGGTCTAATCCGGTCTTAGTCGATCCGCCTAACTAATTTCAGTTTGAAATTTGGGTTAATAAAGAATAAATAAAAAGTCAAACCCTCATTCATTCATCTCTTTCTATTTCACGTTTGAACTTCGAGTTTATTAACAAGTTTGAAATTAAAAATAAAGAAATATTATTCATTTTGTTTTTAATAAATAATATATATGTTTAATTATTTATTTATTACAAAACGTGTTTTGCTGCGATCTTTCCGTGATCTTCCCGAATTAGGCAGATCTCCCTTTTCGTCGAATGTTCGATATATCCTCGCTATCCGATACCCATAACCTTGCTATTAACCTATAATAAACTAACCGAGACATTATGAAATAAATTTTCCTTTTCTGTCGCGACCTTTGTCTCTCGACGAGTGTGAGGATACGTAGTATTCGCCCCGCCCCGTTTAAGGAGAATCCAGTATTCGCACGGGAACGGTCTAGGCAGAGTATTCCGGCCACGATATATTTATAAAAAAATTTTAAATCAAAATAATATTTCAAAATACATATTCAATGAAAAATAACATCTCTAACTATGTTTTTATCAAAATAATATTTATATATTCAATGAAAAAATTGTTTTTGTTAAAGTATTCCTTAATCTAGATCCCGAGCTTCTTCCGAATCCATCACCTTCAATATACATCTTTCTATTTTTTTCAAGTCCATCATGAGCCCTAAAAACTTGTTCGAATACAGTTCAAAGACACAACTTCTCTGGCCTTCATGGGGCTCTTTTCTACTAGTTTCGAAGCCATCAACACACATGTTGCATCAACTGTCTTGACGCTCAAGTCTCTGCAATAAAACCGTTGAAACAGAGACTTGTGCAGTGTCCGTTACCTCCACTGTTATTTTTTTCAACAGTAACGGCGTATAATTAATGCATACGCCGTTACAAATAGATTTGTAACGGCGTATGCACTAGGATACACCGTTACACTTTGTAAGGGCGTATCCTAGGGCATACGCCGTTACTCTACCTAATTTGTAACGTCGTATGTAGATAATACGCCGTTACAAATTCTCCCCGTTATGTTACGTTCTGGCGTAGTGTTACCGTTAATTAGTAACGGCGTATGTACTTACATACGCCGTTACAAAATCAATCTATAAATGTTAACAGAACCTCCTCCCATTCTTCCCACATTTTTCTCCCAATTCTCTCAAACATTAATGTTCCCGAGAAGGGCATTTACGTAATATCATTTCCATTTTTCGACAACTCTCTCTGAAAATACTACGGTTCATATCATCACTCCATATTAGATTGTGGAATCGAAGGTGCCGGCAAAACGTTGACAACAGTTCGGTGAATTAGTAGGTACGTACATTATTTTTTTTTTATTAATAATGCATTATGTAATGTATTTTATTAATTTAGGTTAGATAGTGCATGTAGATTATTGTTTTTGTTGTTATAATAATAATAAATGAAATATATGTTAATTGTTGTTATAGTTGATATATATAGTGAATTAATATTGATTATAAACCGTAGTTATTTGTATATATAATATAGAATGGATCATAGGTGGATAACATCTCGTAAGATGAGTGGGGAGTGGATGAACGGATTAAGCAGTTTCGTCAAATTTGCGAGACAGAACGCGCAAACAGATGGCGTGGGACGTTTCAAGTGTCCGTGCACTCGATGTTGTAATTATTCTTGGCACGATATGGACACCATTTGCGATCATGTATTGAAAAAAGGTTTCCTTACATCGTACAATCTGTGGATCTATCACGGCGAAGCTAGAGGGCCTAGTTCGAGCCGAAATATAGATATGAGTTTCCCGTCAAGTTCGCATAATCCCCCTTGTTCGACGTCGGCGCACACTCCAGAGTACGTCGATCTGGTGCATCAGTTCGTGAATGATGTAGATCCATCTAGAGATGTAAGGATTGGCGAAGATGAAGGCGAGAACGACGAGAATGAGGACGATGACCCACAATTGGAGATAAGTTCGGTGACCGAAGTCGAGGCCGGACTTGCTAAAGCGAAGATGACGGCATACAACCGGTTGGTGACGGAGTCACAACAGCCGTTGTACAAAACCACAAGCGCTGTCACTAGCGAGGATACTTCTTTGGAAGCGATGTTAAGGATGTTGTGTATCAAACATAGCACCGGGATGTCAGACGCGACTTTTACCCAGGTCGCGAAAAAGCAATGTCGTATGTTACCACAACCTAATTCGTTTCCATCTAGCTATGCAGCTGCGAAAAAGATAATGAAGGCCATCGAAATGCCACACGTGAAATACGACGCATGTTTGTACGGATGCACTTTGTATTACAAAGAGTTCTCCGCTCTGGACAAATGTGGAGTTTGTAAAGAACCACAGTTTACTATGGAAGGAAAAAAAATTATTTCCGAAGAAGACGTTGTGGTACTTCCCATTGACTCCTCGACTTCAACGGTTATATCTTGCAGAAGAGACGGCTGAGTGGATGCGATGGCAGGGTGAGCGGGAGAAGGAGGACGATTACGTATTAGTACATCCATCGGACGGTGCTGATTGGATTCAGTTTGACAAGAAATATCCTCAATTTTCGGAAGAAGTCCGAAATGTGCGGCTGGCCTTGTCATCCGACGGGTTTTCTCCATATGGGCCTAATGCTGCGAGTTACAGTTTGTGGCCTGTAGTTGCTGTCCCGTTGAATTTTCCGCCCTCGATGGCTATGCGAAAGGAGTATAACATTCTCACCATGTTGGTATCAAGTCCAAATCACTTGGGAAATGTTTGAATAACTTTATGCGTCCATTGATTGATGAGTTGAAACAAATGTGGACGCACGGAGTTGTCACATAGGATGCTTCCAAGAAAGAGCCGTTCATAATGCGGGCTGCTGTGATGTGGAAAATCAGTGACTTTCCGGGTATGGGAATGTTGGGTGGCATGACCACTAAAGGCTATATGGCATGTCCGTTATGTTTGGAAAACCTCGATTCTTCACGTAGTAACTCAAGAATATCTTACCAAGGTGCGCGTAGGTGGTTACCTTCGAAGCACCCACTGTGTTTTGTTCCGAAGGCATTTAATGGGGAGATCGAGACTCGTACAAGGCCTAAGCGGTATTCAGGGACTGCCGTACTGAAGGCCATTAGGCGTCATACTTACCTCGAGTCTAGTCTACACCCGAAGCACAATAAACGAACAGGTTTAACTATCTGTTGGTCTCATGAAAGTATTTTCTGGCAGCTGCCCTACTGGAAAACTCATAGAGTAAGACATGCGTTGGACTTAATGCATGTAGAGAAGAATGTGTGCAACAACGTCATAGGTACAGTTCTCGGACTAGCGGGGAAGACTAAAGATGACGAGAAAGTGAGGAGAACGTACGAGGAACAGAATGTGCGCCAAGACCAATGGGTGGGCCATGACGGGGAGCTCCCTGATGCGCCTTATGGGGTCAAGGGTGTACACCGGAAGGCCGTACTTGAGCATATCCGAGCAGTGAAGTTCTCCTCCAGATATGCGGGAAGTTTAAAGATCAAGGTCAATCCTGATGAGAAAAAGTTTCTCGGACATAAGACCCACTATTGTAACGTGCTTATCCAACGCATCTTTCCCCTTTTCATTCGGAAGTACGGTCCGACTCATTTGGCGGAAGCATTAGCAGACCTCGGCAGGGTGTTCCAGGTGTTGTGCACGATGGAGCCGACGAAGAAGGCACTAAAAAAATTGCACGAGGATATGGTGGTTTTAGTCTGTAAGTTGGAAACTATCTTTCCTCCATCATTCTGTACCATTATGGTTCACCTGCTACTACACCTACCGGATCAAGTTATGCGGACCGGCCCAGTTCATTTCACTTGGATGTTTCCAATTGAACGGTATGATCCTTCACTGCCAAATATCATTTCCAATTACCATTGAACTGTATAATCGAATATCACATTAACATTCATATTTCGAATGCATGCAACTTGGCGTGTACAAGAAAAGTGTGCGAAACCCGTGATATCTAGAAGGTTGTATAGCCCAACAGTAGTTGATGCACGAGTCTGTCACCTTCACTCAGATGTACCTAAACCGCGCCACTTCAGCTAGCGAAACATTTGATAGTCCAGCTCTAGGTTTCCACTTATCAGTTGTTTTCCCACATGTACAAGTTAAGAGCGTGATGCGAAACGAGAAATTGAGCGCATCCGAGATGTTCTGGGCGAATTGGACTGTTGTTGAGAATTGTGCCGAAGCAGATAAGTACGTAGAATCACATCGAGCAGGGTTCATTCAAAGATTCCCTAGAAAATCTATAAAGGACTGAGTTATGTCATTCATGTTTGAGTGGGGAAAAGTTGTAAGTACAATATATCTCTTATGTGTAAATTCATACAGCTTAGTTATTGGAACTAATATTAGAATTTAATATGCAAATTGCCGGTCGAGGGGAACAACGAGAGTTGATACTATTATCTGCAGGTTCTCGTTCTTCGGTCATTTATTCACAGTGTACTATGAATGGTATGAAGTTCTTAACGTTGCAAATCGACCAAGGCCGGAGAAATCAAAATTCAAGGGTCATGATTGAAGCAAACAGAATATGTTACTACGGTGTTCTTATGGACGTCGTTGTACTTACCTATTCCGAAAGCATGCCAGTCGTTTTGTTCAAGTGTCAGTGGTACGACGAACGAACCGTGAGGAAGGACGACAATCACTTCATTTCCGTAAACACTTCCACGGATTTTCATAAACAAAACCCGTTTTGCCTTACTATACAGGCGAAACAGGTGTACTACATCAACGACCCGGATGTGGTGCACTTTGCGACTTCGTGGAAGGTTGTCAACGTTGTCTCTCATAGGGGTCACTACAAACCGAGCACTTTAGCGCGTGCAGGTGATGAAGAGCCGGAGTTCGAAGTAGATGAACCGTACCAAGAAGATCGAATTGACATGGTGAGATCGGGTGGTGTAAGGATCGACTTGAGATACTTACATCAAAATCCACGGCCTGTCCCTACAGCTGATTCAGAGGACGAAGACAACGAGGACAGAGACAACAAGGACGAAGACAACGAGGACGAAGATAATATGGAAGGGCATGAAGATTATGATTCGGTAACTCAGATAGTTAGGAAAATATGTATTTATCTTTGTAATTGACTATCAATAAATCATTCGACAATCAGTTCATTTCCGTAAACACTTCCACGGATTCATCATTTTTCAGAATTAAATAACTCAATTACTCAGTTTTAGGAAGAACAATGTTGACGAGAAAAAACCAGAAAAACAAGCCTCGGCCAAAATTTTTCCAAGTGTGAAGATTAGTAATGGCGTATCTAAGAGAATACACCATTACTAAATTAGTAATGGCGTATATGCCCCATACGCCGTTACTAATCTAGTAACGGCGTATTCTCGTCAATACGCCATTATTAGATTATATATTCAATTCCAAAAATGCCCCTTAGGGGCATTTCGGTAAATTCTAAGGAAATGCCCCTAAGGGGCATTTTCGGTAATTTCTAAGGAAATGCCCCTAAGGGGCATTTCGATAATTTCTAAGGAAATGCCCCTAAGGGGCATTTTCGGTAATTTATAAGGAAATGCCCCTAAGGGCATTTCTGTAATTTGTAAGGAATTGCCCTTAGGGGCATTTTCGGTAATTTGTAAGGAAATGCCCTTAGGGGCATTTTTGGTAATTTTAAGGAAATTCCCCTAAGGGCATTCCGGTAATTTGTAAGGAAAAGCCCCTTAGGGGCATTTTGGTATTTTAGTACAAATACCCCCTAAGCGGTATTTTTGAAATTCAAAATTATTTTTTTTGACGATTTATAAATTTGAAATCGTCTTTAGATATAATGGTCTCCTCGTCAAGCGATTCAAACCAACGACCGAAGAAGCCTCGTGCTTGGGTACCGAGGCATGAGTTAATGGACCCGAAGTTTTTCTTAGCTTACGAGCAATCGGCGCTCGACACACCGCCTCCGTCGCCGCTTGTTTGAGGAGAGTCACCTGATCATAGGGATTGCTACATTCCCTTACCTCCACAGCCGACTCAGCCGACCCCCGATTTCGGTTTGGGCTACCAGGTTGTGCCGCCTACATTCACGTGTTGCGAACCCTCAAATGTCGGAGCATCCTCTACCCAGTCTCCGCCATTGAACCAGTACGGTTTTGTTCCCCTCGAGTGGGGCGAGACGCCGGATAAAGAGCTGTACTTCGACTTCAAGCTGCAACCGAATTGCTTGAATACCAACAGCTGGATAGCCAGGAAGGATGTCGATCCAAAACAAGACGTGTGCCTCGACTTGGAAGAAGAAGCAATATCCAAGGACAGAGGACCTTTAGGATTGTTTTGGGACGCGAAGTTATAGCGTCCGTGGAGTATTTTTCCGCACAGAATCAACGAGGGCTGGAATATTCTGAAGATTAAACACATGGTAGGTAAGTTTGCACGCGAGTGCGATGCTTCCTACCAGCTATTTTGCGATCTTCCTATGTCCAAGTACTATAAATTTTGGAGAAAAATTCGGTTAATTTCAAAACTTTCAAAATTTACCACCCGAATTTAACGTACTTGGATATTTACATTGCAATTGTTTTATGCCAGCGCTACTATGAATTGCCCACAGATTCAAGTCCCCTCAAGAAGTGAATTCGTGAGATGGCGTGGTCCGCTTATAAAGAGCGGAAATCAAATATGAAGGCATGGTACAAACTCTACGTCTCGCCTGACTATCTGAACCGCAATGGAATTTCCAACATATTTAGAGTGAAAAAATCACAATGGCGGTGGCTCGTCAAACACTTTGACGAGAACGAGGTATTTTCTTACTTTCATACGCAATTGTATGAAACCTTTATTTAATTCTAATTTTGTGGTCATTTCAACTAACTTCATTTCAATGTGTAGGGTGTAGGTGGTCTTGGAGAACATATGAGGGAAATTCGCTTGAGCGACAACAAGATTAACCATCGATCCGGCCGGAAATCATATCGGACTCTTTGGATGGAGAGAGAAGAGACAGGCAACACAAACATCTCCTCCAAGATTGAGACTTGGCTTTTTGTTAACCGGGAACCGGGACAGGATGCTTCTGAGGCCGAACTGTTACAGGAGGAGGACAACAAGCCGAAATGCGTAAGTTCTTTTATAGGTTATATTAATAATTAATATTTTATTCTTTTATTCTACTTTATTATTTTTTCATTAATTTGATATTTTATTTTGTTACATATATACCTTAAGAGGGCGTTGCTGGACTAGAGGCAGGACCCGGCCAATACAGCCCAACACGAAAATTTAAAAAGGATGACCGAAGCGGAGGAGACTGAAGTGATGATGTTAGCGAATTAGCATTGTCACGACCGGAAGCTTACTGTGAGACAATTAGATGCCCAATTCCCCCGAGGACGCAAAATTCGGGGATTTGGAGATGATTACCAGGTACATGCCAGACCTAGAAAACGTGGCCAATCCTCCAGCGGTGTGTCTGCAGAGCAGTTTGAAGATATGCAGACTAGGCTTAGCCAGGCGACGGAGCAGTTTGCCGCGCAAAATGAGAGGTTTGAAGCTCAAGGAAAAAATATCGAAGCTCAACGAAGAAGCTTTCAATGGATGTACGAGCACATGCGAGCAACCAATCCTTCCTTGCCCCCTTACGACCCGAACATGTTTTCCAACTTTGGTCCTCCACCTCCACCGTCGTAGTTTAATTAATGTAATTTTTATTTAAACATTTGTAATTTTAATTCATTTGGATTTTAATTTCAAAATTAAATTAACTATGCAAAAAATAAAAACCGAATAAAAGTTATATATTATATATTTAATATTTAATATATAATTTTTATTCGGTTTTTATTTTTTAATAAATTAATATTTGTAACGGCGTACACTTTATAATACGCCGTTACAATGTTGACAATAAAATAATACTTTTTCATACTTGTAACGGCGTATTATATCAAGACATACGCCGTTACTAAGTTGACGGTGTCAAGCCATATAAACGGCACCGTCATCTTTGTAACGGCGTATGTCTTGATATAATACGCCGTTACAAAGTTAACGGCGTTATAAACCATGACAACGTTAACGTACAGCCAAAACAACTTCGTGTTGGTGTAGCGGCGTCATTTATACGCCGTTACAAATTATAACGACGATTTTGTAACGACGTATCGACTAATGGCTGTTTGTACGCCGTTACAAATTGTAATGGCGTATTTTTGGTCTGTAACGACGTACTTTCATATGCCGTTACTAATGAAAAAAAATGGCAGTGCTCGTCTGACAATCTCAGCCGTTTCCCACTCTCTTCGATGAGAGTACATCCTCAGTGAGGTTTCATTACTGCCTTGTTCTTCTCTGGCGTGTATTGTCATCGTTACAAGAAATAGAGAGGGATTGATATTTGTGTGTAAATATATATAATTATAGAAAATAAAAAAAACTTGCTTAAACCCTTTTATAAAAAGTAGTAATAATAGGAATAGGAACCCTAATAGATGACTTAAACCCTAATAGATTACAATCAGCGCATAATCTAAGAACCCACATGAGCCGCATGATGATATCATCAACATGTGCCCTAATATGTGCGGAGAATGCCTCTCATTTATTTTCAAATTTTTAAAATATGGCATTTCTCTTTAAAAATGTCATTTCTCTCCACTTCACTACATTTCACTCCTCTCCCGACCACCACCTACGACGTCGTTCCCTTCACTCACTTCCTCCATTTAACTGCCCTCTCTTTTTCTCGCTTCGACGTGGTGGGCATGTCCATCTCTGGCCGAGGCAATTTCCAGAAACTCGACCCACATCACCGGCGATAAGGAGGAGGAAGATGGAGGGGAAATGCCATTGGGTGGTTGTTTCCGACTCGATCCAAAAACTGAGCGGTTGTCGCCGGAGAAGAAATCGTCGTCTAATGTGCCGACGCGGGTGAGGTAGAGGAAGGGGCGGCGGCGCCACCGGAGGAAGGCGGTGGAGAGGTGGTCGGCGCCGACGAGGTCGAGGCGGGAGAGGAGGTGGCGAAGGGAGGGTTGTGGTCGATGAAGGAGGTGAGAGAGGGTCCCGTGAAGAAGAAAATAAAGAAAAGGATGTGAGGGGCATTTTGGTCTTTTCAAAATAAAAATAGACCAACAGTGAGACAAAACTTCATTGTGGTGACCTCTGAAATTAAATTAGAATTATAGTGACCTAACTGAGACTACAAACTTTTGTGGTGACCTCATAAATTAAATTAGAATTTTGGTGATCTAAATGAGACTACAAACTTTTGTGGTGACCTAATAAATGGAATTACTCCTTAATACATTTTTATTAAATTGTGAACGTATAAAGTATTGTCGTCCACTTTTGTAACGTTCTCGGTAATTAATGAATCTCCAAGATAGAGTGTGATTCTCGTAAGATTGCATTCAGATTGTTTTCTGCATGAGAATTACCCAACAGGCTCGTCCACATCAAAATCATGTTAATTTTCATTTTTGCTCGTAAATTTATGGAGTGGGTCATTGTCATTAACATATAGAGATGATCTAAATGCAGTATCTTAAATACTTGTATACAAGCCAACTGTGTATTCTCCCATTCTATATTGACAACACAAATATGTTTTGTGGAGTCTTCTGAATTTCGAGTTTGACTGTGCTCGTTTGTGTTGCTGGTCAATGGTAGGGATCAGTTATTGTTGGACAAATTTTATAATTAAGTACAAAATGGCTAAGTTAATAAATTTATTAATTTGTGACTACGTCAACGTGAGCCTTGATTCGGAATATCAAGTCTGGGCATAAAATAATGTGAAATATGTTTACATATTATATGAAATGAGATCTTTCCAATGATATACCAAAGCTCAAGATGGGTAAATAAAAAATTGAACCTGAATACGACCCAACAATAAGGATTTGCATTTAATTTTAAATGGGCTCACAATACGACCCAACAATAAGGATTCACATTTAATTTTAAATTCAAGAAAAAGATAAAACGTGGAAAAACCATTAATAATTAATTTCCATTGACAAATAAATTATGGAAAATCCTACTTTACCAAAAGAATGATTTGGTAAGTTATTTCATTTATTGTCTTCCAAGTTTTATATTCTTTCCCTAAGAGTATTATTTTCCTAAAAGAAATATTTTTTTAGTAGAATTATATTTTCCTTAAAAATATATTTTCCAAGAATGAGGGATGTTTTCTTCTATAAGTAGGGAAAAATCGCTAGAGCTAAAACACACCAAAAAACCCTAGACGTCGAACCTCTGTCAAATTCATTCCTCCTCGATTACTCTCTATAGCCCGGTTAGAGTTTGACTTTGATCGTCGTTTTCTCCTGAGAGCAAGTTGCCCATACAGGGCAATAACTGTCTTAAGGAAAGCGGATTACTGTGACTCGATGATATTCAATTCCGTCTCTATCAATCGGTCTTGTACCGGTTACAGGTTCTATAATATTTACACTGTTATTTTTATTGTATGATTATTACTAATAAAACTGAGGTATTATTTTAATTGTGTTTGTATTATGTGATTTACTTATTTTCATCTTGCATGATAAGATGGAAACAAGTATATATTGATTTGTGTTTTATATATATATATGTATATAAACACGTGTTAGTGAATTATATAATATGTATATAAACGTTAACATGCATGTTATGACAAGATATACAGAAGTGTGTGTATGTGTGTGCTAAGAACGTTTACGCATGCTTATAAATCTATAGATTTGTATGTAAATGTGTTTATATTTTTGTATATATGTCAAGGGCGATATAACATATACATGCATATTATTTTATAGATGAATATATGAATATACGTACTAACATAAACATGAGTATATGTGTATAGGCCAACTTACTAGATATATAATAACATATGCGTTTTTCTTTGACCATAATATACACATGTGCTAAGGATTTAAATCGTGTATACATAATTGTAAATATTATATGCATGGTTGTGGAAGAATTCACAGAAATCTAAAGTATATATATATATATATATATATATATATATATATATATATATATATATATATATATATATAACATATTCAGTAAATAAGAGATTGTAAATATATGTATGTATATTAAAGTGATTGATCTCTATGTATATATTTCGGTGGATAATCATTATATTTTTATATATATATATATATATGATTAAAAGGCATAAATTGATGTGTGGTTTTGATATTGTATTTAACTATGTTTTAACAAAATATATCTAGCCACCTAACTACTTTCATGAGAACGAGTAAAAGTTTGTTTACTGAAATAAATGGAGTACATGTATACATGAGACCTGTATAAGTCATTGATAAGTATGAGAGGTTTATTTGGTGTTGTAAATTAGACGAAAATAATTTTGGTATTAAAGTTAAAGCGTTAAATTGCACATCAATTGATATAATATGATTTGACATAAGTGCTCAAATAAGATTATGATATAATTTATACAATTGATGAATATAATGGTCTAGTGTTGCTCGATGTTTGAATAATCGATTCTGTTTCCTTTCTGGAACACGTAAGAACGATTCAATCAATATTGTTATGTAATCGATCTGTTTCCAAGTGAAACATGTAAAGACGATTAACATAAAGTAGTGATGTGAGCTTCTAAATCGGTTTGATCCCGGTCTATTTATTAGGAAACACGTAAGGACAAATCGAACCAAGTTCCAACGTACTGGAACACGCTGTTTGTGTGGGGGAACTACGTTTCCCTACAAGTGGAAATAGATTCTCTATGTTGTGGAAATACGTTCCACTAGCACGAGGTCTAAATTTTCAAACTTTATTGATTTGAATTAATGTTCTATGTGAACACGTTAATTAATTAAATCTAATGTTTGAATTTCTGTTGTCTCAGATATGAGTAACGAAAGTGCGAAAGTTGCTTAATCTACAAAGAATCTACGAATGCAACTGAATCTGCTATTTGAGCCGGTTTAAACGTTTCTAGTGTTCAACTTGAGATGAATCACCAGATGACACTTGTGCCTATGTCCCACCTTGATAAATCCGAGAAGGTTCTTGGGATAGATGTTAAGACATAACGCTGCCAGCCAATATGTGGCTAACATGGTGGAGGTCTAGAGAGATCCCACAAAGGGCAAGAAACCTCAAGGAGGCGTTGCCATGAAACCCAAGTTTAATGGGTAGGGCTTAAATTGCAATAAGGAATGACATATGTCTTACGAATGCAGGATGCTGAAGAATGTAAATAACCTTGAAGCTAACGTTGTGGATGTCACAACACAAGAGATGTCTGACTTCGATTTAAGTGCTTAATTTGGATTTGTGTTAAACTTTGAAATTATTTATAATTTCATTGAATTCCAAATTTATAAATAAAATAAGAGAAACGTTTATTATCTTTATGTCAGTAAGTCACTTATGTTTCTTGATATTGGGAAATACGTTTCATGTTTATGGAAACAAACCGAACAATTTTCGATTATAATGAAAACAAGTATATATTACTTAAGTAATTATTTGTTTGAATAGTATTGTCTTAATATTATATACTGTGATGTTAAGTCAATTTGATTCAGTTCATAGATGAACACGCACGAACAAATTGGAAGACTACAATGTTAATTTTGAATAACATGGTTTTTTACGAGGAAAATGTAAATTGAGTTCTTATGATCCAACTCTAGACAAAAGTACGAAAAGGATACATTGAACAATATCAATGCTTTAATTGATACACTTAGAGTTTATTCTATGTATAAACATTTATGAACGATTATTTTACAAATTATTAATTAATCGATTCTACGAGACATGTAAGAAAGATTAAACAACGTTGAAGTTTCTTTGTGAAACACGTGAGATCAACATGTATTGAATTTGTTGATTGGAGGTCGGTATGATCCATCATGTTCAAGAACATAAAAGGACAAACCGAATGATCTTTGTGATCAACGAAAACACGCTACGAAAACACATGTAAATAAATTGAATGTTTTCAATTATTCGTCTAGAATGCGTAGAATCGAGTTAGAACAATTATTTCCATTACGGAAAAACGTTGAATTGTCTAAACTTGATATGTAAAATTGAAATTAAACATTTTCATTGATCAATTTCATGAATGTTTTTTTGGAAAAGAAGTAGTTCTGCGAAATGTCACTCACGTATCGAACATTCGCAAGAGAATTGTGTCCGGCAACCTCTTAAGCTCACAAGGCGCTAAGATGGTGCAAGACTGAAATAAATTTTGACTAAATAAGGGATGCATGTGGAGAATGAATCAGTCATTTCCTGCAAGTCAAAGTGCGAAATAAAATAAGAGGGACGCTTCTTATATTTATTTCAACAAGTCATTTATGGATGACATGTAAACTTGGACAAAGTTAACTACATAGCGCTACGTAGGTTCAAAAAAAAGTGGAATCCCTAAATTCTAAATGTGAATTTGTGATGAATCAAAACTAACGAGATCTTATTTTCTTACGTCGCAAAAAAAATGGTCTGATTTAACCTTTAATTGGTTGTCACGATACACGTGGGGGGAAACTGTATGTCAGTTAGTCATTTTTAAAAATAAAGTAACCCCGCAAGAAATCAGACAATATATTGTAGGAATTATGGAAAGGTAATGAACCTTCCAATAATTGCCTAAGAATGTGGGGAGTTTCATGCCAAGGTAACAACCCTCTGCAAAAGGAAATGGAAATAAATCCAAAACGTTGGACAATTTTTCCATTGCATATGTTTTGCATAGTGGAATCGGTTCTTGGTGTATGAATCAACGGTTTTCAAAAAAATACAGAAGAACACGATAATGTGTGTCCATGAAGTCCATGAAAAAGGGAATCGTAAGAGTATTGAGGTATGTTCGAGAAACCCGTAATTATGGATCGTACTATGCAAGAGAACCTACCGTGCTAGAGGTATAATTTTATGCTTGCTGGACATCTAATGTAAAGAATTTCAAAGGCAAGAGGAGAAACTTCTCAACCCTAGCAGGAGGAGCAGTGTCATGGAAATCCTCATGACAAACGATAATAACCAGATTAACATTTAAATCTGAGTTTGAATCTTTGGATAAAGTTGTGGAAGAAGCCTAGGAGTTACGTAAGTTCCTAGAGGATATTCCTAAATGGCGAAAGCTTGTGCCTAAAATATGTGTGCATTGTGATCACCAAGCAACTATTTGTAGTGCACAGAGCTTGGGGATACCAGTAAAGATCGACACATGTGTCGTTGAAAGGCAAGAAAAGGTCGCACCCTTTAATCGTTCAAGTATTTGTGTTTCCGGCTTTGCCGGGTCGAACACTCGAGGATCGACTTGTGGGTATTTAAGTGGTCTAGTTGATGGTTCGGCGTGTTGTAAAATGTATTTAAAATTACTTAATTTTTAAGTTGTTGGATTCTCGATTATACTGACAAATTGTAATTTAAAAAGATCTTCAACCACAAGAATCACACTATCGAGAAGTCTTAACACAGAAAAACCACAAAGTTTTCTTAAATACGCTAGCCACCACAGGTGCTAGACCGATGGCGATGAACCAATTCAAGTTGAATGAACATGCAAGAGCAATGTGGGCGATCTAATCCTTAAATGCTTAGCCTCTCGGGTAAGCCTTTCCTAGCGTCAACTACCCTCTCGGGGTGTTACATTGACGTTAGGAAGCAATAAGTGCAACTATTTCGAATCGAAATAAGAAGCTAGGCTTCTTCACTTTGAGTGTACTTATGTCTCTACTCAACCTTCCTCTCGGACAAGTTTCAAGTTAACTTTTATGTACCCAAAATATCACACATTCTCACATGCAAACATCTAGCTACACTCAAGTGCAAGATTAAAATCTATATTATCACAGATTCTCACCATAATAATATAACTCATCATCAAGCATTCAAATAAGTAAACTCACACACATATGCTCAAACATGAATATTTACTCAAACTTGAAAAGTTTCAATCTTCATACAATGGTCTAGCACCCATGGTTGTAAATGTTTAGCCTACAACCATGGTGCTAACAATGAAATGCAAGGGAACACAAACAAAAGAAGCAAAGGAAATGAGAAAGAGCAAACTATGGCCCATGTTGGGCTTGGGATCTTCTAAGTGTAGTCTTGTTGCTCTTCTTGAGGAATCTCCTTGCTTCAATGCTTGGTCTTTGTGGATATGGAGTTGTTTGACTTCTTCAATAGAATAGTGTTCTTGAGGGAGAGTTGGTGGCAAGCTATGTAGAGAGGTTGAAAGTCTTGAGTGTGTGTCTAAAAAGGTTCTCCTAGGTCAACCTAGCTCTTGACTATTTATAAAAACGCAGATTTTTCCTGTGTCACGATCGTCCCTACAGGCGTCACGATCGTGACATTGTTTGAAATTTTAGGTCCGTTGCGATTGTTGTCATGATCGTTGCTGCTCTTCATGTTGGCTTGGTCACGATCGTCATTGTTCTTGATTGCGTTTGTCACGATCGTGGCTAAAGGTGTCACGATCGTAACTCATGCCCTTGTCGTCTTCTTGTCACGAAGCTGTCACGATCGTGGCCGGTTTGTGACAGCCCGATTTTGCCTTTTTCACGATGAATTGTCACGATTGTTCTGGTGATCGTGACAAAGCCCCTGTCGTCCCAACTTTGTAGTGTCACGATCGTGACAGTGAGAGTCACGATTGTGACATCTTCTTTTCTTCTTGCTCTTGGTTTCTTGAGCTGCAAGCTACCTCCTCTTTTTGCTTCGATTTTGCTTTCAACACCTTCCAAAGTTGTCCCTGCACACAATTCAAGTCCACGGTAGATCTCCGTACTAAATTTTCCTAAAATGACCGAAACCAGGGAAAAACGTGCTAAGATGAGGGGTATTTGGGCTCGGAAAGGAGTATAAATGTCTCACATCAAACCACCCCACACTTAGCAACTTTTTGTCCCCGAAAAGAAAGAAAAACAAAGAAAAATAAGCGCGGATTTGCTGAGTTAGGTACCCCGTGACCATCTCACGTGGGGGGAGCTCGGCCTCTCCCGAGGGTTTCAAGTCCAACACCCTCAACTAAAAACAACTAAAAACGCAATTCACAAGAATGTTGACAACTTGCTTAACTCCTAGGTTTACTTGAGCACTTATAATGGCAAATAGTCTCAGATCAACCAACATGGGAACAAGATTATACATGACAAGGCATATAAGCCAGTGAAGGCATATGACAAAGAAAATACAGGAAATGCATGTTTACTAATTTTGAACCAATCATTTACTCGATCATTACACATCATAGCACTTCTTGCATCACTTCAAATCTTTTTCCCCTCGTGCATTGGTGTTCATAGGCTAGTGACTAAACCGGATCTCCTTGATCACATGGTTGGAGACATGAGGAATTAAGACCACACACGTAGGGATTTTGTGGCTTGTAATGTAGGTTTAGGCTCGGGTGGTAAGTTTAGTAGATCAAAACGGTGTATCTTGTGGTGCACTACCACAAAGTTGCCTCGTTCCTTACTAATCCCCATTACATCAATTCTCTCCCCGAACTTGTTCTCCTCCTAAGATGTCCTACCCCTCAGCTCACTTTTTTCCTTTCCCTTTTTCATCCAAAATTGTGGCTCTTATTTGTGAAATGTAGAACTTGCAAGGTTTAGATTTTGAAATCCGAAATGCTCTTTTTTTTTCTTGAAGACCACTCGCTCGAATTTGGGCTTTTATTCTATACTTCATTACTTTTTTCTATTCTTTTTTCATTACTTTTTTCACTTTTTTTTTTGTATTTTTCTTTAATTTTTTGACTTTCCTGCCCAAATATGAGACTTTTTCAATGTAAGCATTTTCAAATCAAGTTTTTATAAAACATTTTCTTTGAATCAATGTGATTCGACAAATCAAGTTCATAGCCAGATTTCCCCCAATCCTAGTTATGCACTTTTATTCCTATACATTGGTCTACTCTACCATGTACATGTCCCCAAGCTCAACGAGGCAACTAAGCAAGTAAGTGCACGGGTTCAAATTTCTTAGGGTATAGAAATAGAAGTGGCACATAGTCTTGTATTGTAGGGTCTTAAGACAAAATCTTTTTGGCTCTAAAGGGTACTAAGATAAAGTGTCAAGGTAGCTTTTTAGGCTCAAACGGTCCAATGAAGGCCTACGGTCTCCTCCCAGCAGTCTCTAACCCTTGGTCCGAAACCGAGTGTGGTCGAGTTGCTAGTTTTAAACACGATACACGAGTGGGGATGCAAGAAATGTTACAATTGCGTAATGAAATTAAATCGAGGTTCAAAAGTAAAATGCATTACTCATGTGAAGAATCTCATATAAACTCATCCAAACCTATATACCTATCATGCATAATCATAGTTCTCAAGCTAGAAGTAAGGTTCTCACTGGTATTTTTCCAAATGGTTCAGAAACGCAATTCCTCAAAAAGCAAATGATCAACCAAAAACAATCAACAATTCGACGCTCACAAGCAATAATAAAACTAGCATCATCGCCAAGAAATCCACCAAAAAGGTGTCCAAATAACAGTAGTTCTAGGGAGCCAACCCCAAAAGGGCTCCCAAACAAAAACATCATCCAAGCAAAAGTTTCAACCACAACAATGTTCCAAAAGTAAATCCAACTAAAACCACAAACTAAAACAACTACGAGCAAGGAAAGGTTGTACCTCTCAATCATCATTGTCGGGAATGAAGTAAGCATTTGGGTCGTCCTCCTCACCATCGGGGTTAGCCTCGCTAGCTTGCTCGTGAGGAGCATATCCGCGTTGTGGGTCGAAATAGGTTTGTTGGTTCCCCGGCATTTGGTAGGCCCTCCGCATGTACCCAAGAATTTCTCCAATGTCCCGTGCCATCCCGTCATATCGCGCCGTGGTCTCCTTGTGGTAGTCTTCTTGGATCTTCACAACGGCGTCAATGCGGGTGTTCAGTCCCTTGAATTGATCGAGCAACTCTTGATATTGCTCGGGAGTAAGAGAACCCACGCCCTTAGCTTGGCTACTGCTTCCTTTCCCAGTTGGTTCGGTGACTCTCGGTGGTGTTGGTCACCCATCCAATTGCTTCCCGGCTATGATTTTTTCCAGTATTTTCTTCAATCTCGGCAAACAAACTAAATCCACCGTTGCATCTGTGGACCCCTCCAACATAAATTGTCGTACCTCGCTCCTTACCCAAATCCTTGGACCATCATCAAATGCATTGATCGGCATCTTGAAGGCAATATGCGACACAATGGAGCCACAATAGAGCTCGGCTGCAGAGGGTTCCTTCAAGAAAAACCAGAGCTGATCCCAAATAATGTCTTCCCATGGTGCTCTCAAATCTCTCTTGTAGGCCGTAAGCACCCACAACTCCTTCATGTTCACATCATATTGTGTATTCTTCCTTCTAAACATTGTTCCCGCTAGGAATTTCTGCAAATAAATAAGCTCGACCTCGCATTCGGGAATTTTATGCGCCTTGTTTAGGGTTCTATAACCCACTTGGCCAGTCAACTCATTCCACAGGTCGGTGTTATCCTTGAGGTCCCACTGCTCGGTGTTCTTTTTAGTAAACCCGAAAATGTGCGTCAGATTGTTTAGAGTGATTGTAAAGTTCCGGCCACACAATCTGAACCGGAGCCGGGTCATGTCACTAGCGAGCATATGAAGAGTTGCTAGGAACTCTAATGTGAGGGCCTTGTAAACAGGGGGCTGCCATTGAAGCATGCCTGGCCAACCTAGGGTGACCGATTTTCTTTCCAATTTCCTCCATATTTCATATCAGAGCAGAGTTGTTGATTGAAATACCTGTTCTTCTTCATTGGGAGGTCCTTAAATGCCTCAAACCGCTCCTATTGCTTGGCTATGGTGAAGATGTGGCATGGCACATTTGGTACCCCGACCTCGGGATCGGGAGGCACTGATCGGAGAGGAGGAAGTCGCACAAACACCTGCTGTGGTGGTGGAGGATTGGTCGGGTCTCGATTTCCCGAACCCGAGCCCTCGGGCTTGGTGCTCTTCTTTTGCTTTTTCGAATTTGGGGCCACGGTTGTGGAGGGGAAAACTAATATGGTGTTGGGGATTGATGTGGAAGGTGTGCATGTGAAGGATTGAGGTGTTGATGGTCGGCTATGGCGGATTCCGGCGAGAGAGGTCGAGAGAGAAGAGAGGGTTTTAGGTTTTAGTCGCGTGACAGAGAGAAAAAGAGTATGATTTTTCTTTTAATCGCAGGTGTCACAATTGTGACAGGCCGCGCGCCACGATCGTGACGACAGTCTCTTCGGCTTATGGATAAGGCTGTCACGATCGTCTCAGGTCTGTGACAGCCCAAATTTGCCTTAGTCACGCTGTTTCGTCACGATCGTTGTGGAGATCGTGACACTTGCTCTGTCTCGTCCAATTCGTCTTTGTCACGATCGTGTCGATCTTCGTGACGATCGTTACAATTGTTCTGTCACGATCGTTATGCCTGTTGTGACGATCGTGGTACTCGATCTGGTTTTGCATTGTCACGAAGCTGTCACGATCGTGGCATCTCCGTGACAGCTTGATTTGGCCTTTGTCACGCCGTTTTGTCACGATCGTTGTGGAGATCGTGACACTTGCCCTGCCTTGGAAGAATGTAGGTGTCACGATCGTTTCATCTTCCGCGACGATCGTGACATGCCTTTTTTCATTCTTGGTTTTCTTTCTTTGTGCTCAACTCTTTGTTACAAGCGGGATTCAACTCTCTCTCTTCCTGCACATAGCTTGAACATTTATCAAAAACAAACCCGAGTGTGGTGTGTGCTAATTTCACACTCCGACCTCACTTTGATGAAAATTTGATTGTGGTGTGTACATAATACACACCTTACTTGATGCCCTTGTGAGGTATCACTCTATCATGACTCTAACATAGCTTTAGTGTGGTGTGTATGAATTACACACCACACTTTGGGCTCCATCGTACCATATAAATATACAAAATCGTGCTATTCCTCTTACAATCCATGCGCTAACCCAATCAAGAGGACCTTTCATATCCAAATATGAGGGTGATCAAACCTTCTTGAATGTCGTTTGGTCCAAGTTAGCTTCGCGACTTGTGCGTGTGTAGTATATGGGTAGTGACGCCTCTTGCATTTTTCTTCTTCCGTTAGTTGGCGCCATGATCCAGCTTTACCTAAAACGGCACAACTTGTCAATTCGTTAAGTGGTACAAACATGAAGAAAAACCTAATCTATAAATTTATAGATTCACAAAGAAGGTTCGAAGTTGGGGTGCCTTCCAGTAGCGCTTTTGTTTAACGTGGTTAGCTCGACGGGACGGCTAACAATTCATTCAATCTTCTTGAGATCAACCATAACTAGCATAATTATTTCAATTTACCTTTCCGGTGCTACCACACCGCCTTTTCTATGCCCGTCTTCGTCTTCTACGTCACGAATATCCACCTCCCCATCGCTTCCAAGGTAAGTCTTTACGAATTGTCCATTCACCGTGAAGGTAGACTTGTCTTGCAAGTTTTGAAGCTCCACTGCACCACTTGGCAAACATGTTAAAATTTTAAAGGGCCCCGACCATCTCGACTTGAGCTTGCCGGGGTGAATATGCAAGCGAGCATTGTAAAGTAACACTAATGATCCGGGTTCAAGAGTTCTTTTAACAAGATGTTTGTCATGCCACGCTTTAGTCTTTTCTTTATAAATGACATTATTTTCGTAGGCCCCCCTCCTCCACTCTTGGAGTTCCTCGAGTTGCAATAATCTCTTGGATCCCGCCAATTCGAGATCCAAGTTGCAACGACTGATTGCCAAATAGGCTTTGTGCTCTATTTCAAGAGGGAGGTGACATGCTTTACCGAAAACTATGCGATAAGGTGACATGTTAAGTGTTGTTTTTTAATCGGTCCTATAGGCCCATAATGCCTCATCGAGTCTAAAAGATCAATCCTTGCGAGTGGGGCTCACGATTCTTTCGAGAATTCTCTTGATTTCCCTATTCGCAACCTCGGCTTGACCGTTAGTTTGAGGGTGGTAAGCCCCATTCATCTTGTGCTTAACCCCAAACTTCTTTGTGAGTGCCTTAAAGAGCTTGTTTCTAAAGTGCGAGCCTCTATCACTAATGATAGCTCTAGGTGTACCACATCGAGATATGATATTTCGCTTAACGAATCTTATCACGGTTTTCACATCATCGGCAATGCATGCCTCCGCTTCCACACACTTTGAAATGTAGTCTACGCCCAGTATAATATACAATTTGCTGAAAGATGAGACAAGTGGCCCCATGAAGTCCAAGCCCCACACATCAAATAATTCTACTTCAATAATATTTGTGCGGGGCATCTCATGACGATGGGAAATCCTTCCCGCCCTGTGGCATTTGTCACAACTTTTGGCAAAAGTATACGCATTTTTGAAAATAGAAGGCCAATAGAATCCGGATTGCAAAATTTTAAAAGCGGTTCTCTCACCCGAGTAGTGACCACCATACGGCGAATCATGACATGAAGTTAAAATAGATTGTACCTCGTCTTCCGGGATGCATCGTCGGAAGATTTGATCTACCCCTTGCTTGAAGAGATAGGGCTCGTCCCAATAATAATCTTTGCACTCGTGCAAAAATCTCTTCTTTTGACTTGAGCTCATATCCGGAGGTATAATCCCACCAACTAGGTAATTAGCTATATCCGCGTACCATGGCCTTCTTGCCGATACCACAAAGAGTTGTTCATCCGTAAATGCTTCTCGAATACAACATCCTTTCTTCTCGCTCGATTGCTCGAGCCTTGAGAGGTGATCGGCTACCTGGTTCTTCCTTCCTTGCATATCCATTCCACTTGAAATTCTTGCAAGAGTAGGACCTAACGAATATCCGATCTAGTTCCTTGACTTCCGAGATGACTGATATGCTATTGGTGCGGCCGCACACTTCATCAGTCATGCTCATCAAGGGGCCCTGAACCATACCCTTCACCACGTCTCACCGTGGGGAAATAAATCCCTTCGGACGCAATGTGCGCTCCCACTACAGCCCGTCCAAGAGCCAACGATGTCCGTTATGACTGCCCTGTTACAGGCAGCGTTAGGACATGTCAAACTAATGGAGTGACGTGCATGTGAGCCACTTGCTCCAAGGTCTTAAGGCAGTGATCACACGATGACGGAGTATGCGTTGGTGACTTAATCTATGCGCCATACTCCTCCTCGGGTCATCCGATATCATCGTCCAGATGATATCCGTGATATGACTACGGTAATCCCACTACCTAGATCAACAGTACTTCATCTTAAGTCATCATCACACTAGTCACTTATGAATAAGTATTCGACTAGGATACCTCAAGCATAACTTCATAATATCTAAAGATTCTGCTGTCCTTGTGTAAACACTGACGACTTTAGACAACGTTATCGCTTGAGACATTATCACAACACAATAATAATGTAAATGCCTTTCATTGCGTAACTGAAGAAGATTACAAAGAAAAGACTTGGACTAGGGCACTAGATCTAACAATCTCCTACTTGCCCCTAGCTCCAATCTAAATACCTACGTAAACCCATTGACCTTACCTGTGCCTCATGATTAGGATGTGAGAGAGCCTTGGTCAATGAATCGGGTGTATTATATTCTGTCGCAATTTTACAAATCTTCACTTCACCTTGATCGATGTACTCTTGAATCAAGTGAAACTTCCGACGTACATACTCGGTCCGGTTATGCGGCCAGGGCTCCTTAGCTTATGCTATGGCGCCAGTGTTGTCGCAATACAAGTTCACCGGTGCGGACGGGTTTTTAATTACGTCCAGTCCGGCCATGAAATTCCAGATCCACACAGCCTCTTTTGCCGCTTCTCCAGCAGCTATGTACTCGGCCTCTGTGGTAGAATCTGCAACGGTCGGCTGCTTGAACCTCTTCCAGCTGAAAGCCCCACCGTTCAGTGTGAACACGTATCCAGACTATGACCGTGAGTCGTCCAAGTCAGTTTGAAAACTGATGTCGACGTATCCCGTCACCTCTAGCTCCTCATCTCTACCCCCATAGACCAGGAAGGCATCCTTTTTCCTCTTCAAGTATTTCAGGATCGTCTTCACTGCTGTCCAGTGGTCCTCTTCGGGGTTAGACTGGAATATGCTGATGCAGGAAAGGACATAAGAGACATCAGGTCTCGTACAGATCATGGCGTACATGATGGATCCTACTGCAGATGCATAGGGGATTCCACTCATGCGCTTCAGCTCATCAGGTGTTGTGAGACACTGAGTCTTGCTGAGCTTCACTCCATTTCTCATGGGAAGGAATCCCTTCTTGGATTTGTGTATCGAAAATCTCTTTAATATCTTGTCGATATATGTGATTTGGCTAAGACCAAGTATCCTCCCCGGGCGATCTCGATAAATCTTGATCACTAGGATATACGCGGCTTCGCCTAAGTGTTGGTGGCTTGCATGGTGGGGATGTTGTTTCCGATAAGGAGTATGTCATCGACATATAGCTCTAAGAATATGACTGCACTCCCATTTGACCTCTTGTACACACAAGGCTCGTCCTTATTTTGCATGAAACCGAATTCTTTAATGGCTTCATCAAATCGACGATTCCAACTCCGAGAGGCCTGCTTCAGACCATAAATGGACCTCTGCAGCTTACAAATCTTTCCGGTATTCTTTGGATCGACAATACCCTGAGGTTATGTCATATACACGTCCTCAGTTAGCTTCCCGTTAAGGAAAGCAGTTTTGACATCCATCTGACATATCTCGTAATCGTGATATGCAGCTAATGTAAAGAGTGAAATTCTGAATCGTAGCCGAGTCATGAAGTTGAACACAAAGTCGTAACTTGTGTATCGACTTCTTGTGTAAACCGTAAGCAAAGTAATAGACAGATAATAATAATGACACACGAGATGATTACCCAGTTCGGTGACTCCGCACCTACGTCTGGGGGCACTTTGCCAGTGGAAAGGTTTTTCACTATAGGTAGTCAATAGTACAACTTCAAGCACCAACTAGCTATCACACAAGCTATTGTCCTAAGCTACTATGGATCTCACCGTGAACAACCTCGACCAAGGGCCTCTCCCCCTGTCTTTGAGATCCTCTCAATTCCACCCTTTGAGCAAGCCTATGCTCGGTGTCGTTGTCTTCTTGGACGGAGTTGTGAATCTTCAATCACAAACAAAAACCCTAACCGATCCAAACACTCAATCTTCACGACTTGATGTTCGATCGGAGCAAATGCCGTTCTAGCGAATCTTAATCAGACTCTCAACACGCCGATGGTGCACGGTTAAGAGCTCTGAGAAATCTTGCAAGTTTAGAACAAGAACGGATGATCTGCTAATGGGAACAAAGTTTATCATAGTAAATAAGAGAAATACTTAAAATGAGTTGGAGTCATCAACATCATTTTCAGCAGTAGGTGCAGAGCGGAGGTCATTAAGAAGAGCTTCACAGGCGACTTTGCGGGTTGATAGCATCACAATTGACTTCTCCAGATCATCGATCATCTCCACCAATTCTTCCTCCATCCTAGTGCCAATTGGTCCTGAGGGTCGAGAGCTTGAACCAGCTCCTGATTCTTTGGCCATAGGAATTCCGAGGTCCTTCAACTGTTTCCCTTCGAAGTTCTTGAGACTGATAGCAAGGGGCAGTGGCTTTTTACCCGGAATATCCGATTCTCGAACAATGTGAGGACATTGTTGGAGAATGAGACCGGTGATCAATGAAGGAAACCCGATAGGAA
Source organism: Geranium rotundifolium (assembly GCA_963920655.1). Taxonomy (NCBI): domain Eukaryota; kingdom Viridiplantae; phylum Streptophyta; class Magnoliopsida; order Geraniales; family Geraniaceae; genus Geranium; species Geranium rotundifolium. The sequence goes on from OY987321.1 coordinate 21,085,318, forward strand.
GTTTGATAGCGCATGATTTGGCATGCTTGACTAGATGTTCAATAACATATGCGCCAAAATCAAGAGAAGACTGCGTACCTATTTGGTATATGAGTTTCACCAATTCGGTTTTGATGCTCGACCCATGTGTAGAAGGTGCAAAATTTGCCAAGACAATGCGGTAAAGAATTGAGTATTTGGCAGTGAGGTCAGTAGCCGCAATTGTGTCTTTGACGGGCCAGACCTTCTTTCGTCCTCCAATCATCTCAACCGCTACTTTGTTCAAGTGCGGGACTTCTGGGTCTTCTCTGCCGAGATAGCCATTGATGGTTGAGGCAGATATTTCGAAGCATTCTCCCCGAACGAACACCTTTCTGTATTCAGCGTCTTCTGGATCATCAAACTCGCTTGAAAGGTTGACAATAAACTCTTTGACCAATGCTGGGTAGAATTGCCCAATATTTATGACTGTGTTGGTCAGGCCTGCTCTTCGGAGAAGTTCCACAATCGCGTTTATCCCCTGCACCTCTGTGGAAAGCTCTATTTCCGGATAGATCTTGTGCTGGTATACATACTGCCACTTCACCGCGTTGTCTACAGAGTGGAAAGAGACATTATCTGTGGGAGCTTTAGACACATACTTGGGGAGTTTCTGCCCACCCATTGCCTTTTGACCCGTGGTAGCACAATCTCGGTGTCTTCTTCTTCAGATTCCTCTTCTTCTGGAGCAGATGTTGCTACAGAAGTTAGTGACTTCCCTCTAGACTTCTTCGGCTGTTTAGAAGCAGATGCTCCTCCTTTCTCTGCGGTTTTCCTCTTTGGGGTCCATCTCCTCGGAATTTGAGGTTCTTCTTCTTCATCGACCAACCTCCTCGGTTGTAGCTTCCTTCTTTCAGCCCTTTTGGGCACAGCTTCTTCTTCCATGGTTTCTGCTACATCTTCTTCTTCTATACTGGTAATGTTCTCTACTGGTTGAGCAACTTCTTGGACGACTTCAGTTTCTTCATTTATTCCAGGTTCACTGTCCTGGACTACAGGTGGGCTGTCGGCTTTTTGCAAGACTTCTGTTGGTGGGGATTTCTCTGGCGTAGGTGCAGATTTTTGGGGGCTAGATTTATCTCCACAGACGGCTTCATGGTCCTCAGGGACGAGAGTTCCTTGAGCCTCTTCAGACACCTCTTTGTCTATGGTGTTTACTACAGAAGGAGTAGTAGAAGTACCTTGTGGTGGCGTCTGCGACGTGTGAGAGCCTTCCTCTTCTAGGTTGGCAGCTTTATCCTTCTCTACAGTGGAGGTAATCGCCTCCATTGGTCCATCCATAGGTTTCGCCGATCCTTCCCAGGGAGATTTCTTCCACGAATCTTTACTCCATATTTGTTTGTCGTCGATTTGGAGGCCGACAACTTCTTGGCAATCACTTTTGCCCTCACTTTCGCTCGTAGCGTCTTGGAGGCAGATGGTATTCGTCCGCTTCTTGTTCCCACCATTTGCTTGATCCGTTTTGGTTTGGAAGAGATGAGCAAAATTTCACAGCAGCAGATTTGTTTAAGCCTTTCCCGAGGTGCCCTAGCCGTTTTGGGAAGATGGAGAGAATTGTGCAGGCTTTTTCTGCGGAAGTTGAAGGGGGTTGAGAGCTGATTGGATAGTCGTCAGTTTTTTCAATCATTCCCCTTTTTGAATTTTCAAACAAATAATTGCACCTGGGCTTCTGATAATGAGATTTGGGCCCGGCTAGATTTTGTGGACCCTTAGCAAAAATTCACTCAAAAGCCCTCCCTCTTCTCGCTTGACTTCTGGTTACTCGAGACAGCAAAGTCCAAGGGATGACCTCAGACTTTCAAACCTGTTAGCATCTAATGCTTTTGTAAAGTTGTCTGCGACTTGTTTCTCAGTGGGTAGGTACTCAAGCTTTATTTTCTTGTCTTCTACAAGCTCACGAATAAAGTGGTGTCTGATGTCAATATGCTTTGTCTTGCTGTGTTGGACTGGATTCTTCGAGATGTTGATTGCACTGATGTTGTCATAGAACAAAGTCATGACTTCTTGCTTGACTCCATACTCTGCCAACATTTGTTTCATCCAAAGAAGTTGAGTACAACTACTTCCGGCTGCAATATATTCGGACTCAGCAGTAGACAGAGCAATGCAATTTTGCTTTTTGCTGAACCAAGACACAAGGTTGTTCCCAAGGTAAAAGCAACCTCCAGAAGTACTTCTTCGATCTGGCGTGCTTCTCGCCCAGTCGGCATCACAGTATCCAACAAGAGTAGGAGAGGTATCAAAGGAATATAGCAAACCCAATTCAGTGGTTCCCGAGATGTACCTTATGATCCTCTTTGCATGAGCCAAGTGACTGACTTTTGGATTGGCTTGGTATCGAGCACAGACTCCCACGGAGTAAGCGATGTCGGGTCGACTTGCTGTTAGATAGAGGAGACTTCCTATGATGCTTCGATAAAGGCTTTGATCAACTGATTCTCCCATCTCGTCCTTTGTGCACTTGTCATGTGTGGCAATAGGAGTCCTCTTGTGCGAAGCCTTTTCTAACCCGAACTTTTTGACAATGTTCTTTGCATATTTGCTCTGGGAAATAAATAATCCATCTGACATCTGCTTGATCTAGAAGCCTAGGAAGTATGTGAGCTCACCGACCATACTCATCTCAAATTCAGACTGCATATGTTGGACGAAATGTTCCACCATCTTGTCTGACTTTCCTCCAAATACAATGTCGTCGACATATATTTGCGCAATCATGATGTCCTTTCCTTCCTTCTTCACAAAGAGAGTTTTGTCTACTCCCCCTCGAATATAGCCATTATGTACAAGGAATTGGGTAAGACGTTCATACCATGCTCGTGGAGCTTGTTTGAGACCGTAGAGAGCTTTCTTTAGCTTGTAGACATGGTGCGGAGAGTCATGGTCTTCGAATCCCTTTGGTTGGGCTACATAGACTTCTTCGTAGAGATTTCCATTAAGAAAAGCGCTTTTTACGTCCATCTGATAGAGTTTGAAACGTAGATGACATGCGATGCCGAGAAGAAGTCGTATGGCTTCCAGTCTGGCTACTGGAGCAAAAGTTTCTTCGAAGTCGACTCCTTCTACTTGTGTGTATCCTTGCGCCACCAGTCTTGCTTTGTTTCGAGTGATGTTTCCTTGCTCGTCAGACTTGTTTTTGAATATCCACTTTGTCCCGATGACATTGACATTGTCAGGCTTAGGTACTAGTTCCCATACTTCATTCCTTGCAAATTGAACCAATTCTTCTTGCATGGCGCAGACCCAGTACTCATCATTGATGGCCTCTTGTATATTCTTTGGCTCAATTTTGGAAATAAAGCAAACGTTACCTATCATCTCTTGGTAGTCAAAAGATGCCTTTTGCCGAGTCCGAACTCCCTCATTAATGTCTCCAATCACATCCTGGGGTGGATGATTCTTCTGAATTCTTCTTGACGGAGCTTTTTGCCGTATAAGAGATGTCTCTTTGTCCGGGATTATTGGGCTTTCGTCTTCAGACTCTTTGTTGCGTTCATCGTCTTTGACTTCGGGTCTGACTTCTCCTCTGGCTTCTGGTCTGACTTCTCCTGAGAGATTTAGGACTTCTTCGTCCTCGTCACTGGGTTGCTCGTTACTGTCATCGATCATGACATTGATGGATTCCATGATAGTCCGGGTGCGTTTGTTGAATACACGAAAAACCCGACTATTTCTGGAGTATCCGAGGAAGATGCCTTCGTCGCTTTTAGGATCCATTTTGCGTCGAGGTTCCCTATTTGCGAGTATGTAGCAGACTGATCCAAAGACATGGAAATATTTGACATTCGGCTTTCTCCCCCTCCATATTTCATAAAGAGTGAGCGAAGTTCCAGGGCGGAGGGTCACTCTATTATGAATATGGCATGCCGTATTCAAAGCTTCAGCCCAGAAGTGCTGCGGGATGTCTTTGGCTAACATCATGACTCTTGCCATCTCTTGAAGAGTGCGATTATTTCGTTCAACGATCCCGTTTTGCTGAGGAGTGACAGGAGCAGAAAATTCGTGTGCAATTCCTTCAGCATCACAAAAGTTTGCGAAGCTGATGTTCTCAAACTCCTTTCCATGATCGCTCCGAAGTCGGACGACTTTCCCAATGACTTCTCCTTTTTCTCGTTGAACTCTCCGACATAAAGCTTCAAAGACTGAGAAGGTGTCTGACTTCTCTCTGATAAAGTCCACCCAGGTGTATCTAGAGAATTCATCTACACACACAAATATGTACTTCTTTCCTCCTAGACTTTCTACTTGCATCGGTCCCATAAGGTCAACATGAAGAAGTTCTAGGACACGAGAAGTAGTAAGATGTTGTACCTTCTTGTGTGACGTCTTGACTTGCTTCCCAATCTGGCATTCTCCACAGATTTTTCCTTCAATGATCTTGAGGTTGGGAACTCCAATGATCGCCTTTTCAGAGAGAATCTTTTGCATGCTCCTCAAATTGATGTGTCCAAGTTTTTGATGCCATAGCTTTGTCTCTTGAGCTTTGGACAACAGGCACTTGGTTGGCAAGGTTCTGGCTGTTGGGGACCATAGATAACAATTGTCAAGGGACCTGTGGCCTGTCATGACTTCCTTCTGTTGTTCGTCTTTGACCGAGCACTTATCACGAGTGAAGTGGACATCCAGATTTAAATCGCATATTTGACTTATGCTGATGAGATTTGCTGTGAGACCTTCTACCAGTAGAGCTTCTTTCAGACATGGTGAGTTGGGAAGATTGAGTTTTCCTTTCCCGAGCACTCTAGCTTTTACTCCATCTCCAAAAGTGACGAATCTATTTGTGCAAGGTATTAAAGTGACCAAGAATGAGCTGTTACCCGTCATATGTCGAGAGGATCCACTATCAAAGTACCAATCATTGTTGGTTGAAGCCTTTAGCGCGGTGTATGCGATATTAGCTCGATAGTTGACCTCCTTAACTCGCCACTCTTTGCGAGGTTATGTCTTTTTGATGGTGGTCCTTTGCTTGACAACGCTCCTTCCATATAGACGATAGCAGAAAGGTCGAATATGTCCTCTTCGTCCACAGTGATGACAAACCCAGTTATGTCTTCTGCTCTGGGTTTTTGAAGCGGCCAGGGTAAGAGATTTTTTGGTCGCTTGGTCAGACGTGAAGTTAGGAGACTTCAGATGGGGCTTCTGGGAGACAAACTTCTGAGGGACGAAGATGGTGTGCGATGATGAGGCTTCTTTTGAATATCCAAGACCTTCCATATTCCTAGCTGGTTTCCCGATTGAGAGAATTTGATCTGGAGTGTCCGTGCTTGGATTCATCATCTTCACTGACTTCGTGACTTGTTCTAACTCGCTTTTTAGTCGAGCCACTTCCTTTTTGAGATCAACAGTCGTTTTGAGAAGTCTTGACTTGTCTTCATTAAGAGTAAGGATGAGGGCATTCTGTTTTTCGATTACCTGAGAGTCTTCAAGCCACTTGACATACCATTCGTTATAAGTGTTGTTGAGAGTCTCATCGGATAGCTCATCATCAGAGTCATACTTCTTTGAGCTTTCTGCTGGTTGATCTATTGTGGAGGAAGTGAAAGCAACATAGTTACTTGTATGCTCAAGGTCACTGTCTTCCTCTTCATCATCAGTTAAAGAGGCATTGAATCCCTTCTTCTGTTTCTTTAAGAAGTTGGGACATTCTCTCTGCATGTGTCCATACCCCTCACATTCAAAGCACTGAACTCCTTTACCTGATCGTTCTCCTCGTCCTCCATCGTTAGCTGTGTTTTCGAGCTTCTGAAACTTGTGCTGTGGCTTGTCTCTGACTTCTCGGGTGACTTTTCTCCCTGTCATCTGGCCAAATCTTTTCATGACTTTATTGTAGTTTTTTGCCAGCATGGCGATAGTTTCCTCAATGTCACTATCCGAATCAGAGTGCGTCGTGTTCTTCTGCTTTTGAGTAGAACTTTTGAAAGCCACACCTTTATGTTTCTTCTCGATAAGAGGTAGGGAGAGCTCGAAAGTCATTAGTGAGCCCATGAGCTCATCAAACTTTAGTGTCTTCAAGTCATGGACTTCTTCGATGGCGGTGATCTTCATCTTGAATCTGGGACTTAGAGCTCTCAGCATTTTTCTGACCAAATCTTCATCGGTCATAGGTTTGCCAAGTGAATATGATTCATTTGCCAGATCCTTGATGCGCACATTAAACTCCGCAATAGTCTCGTCTTCATTCATGGTCAGGGCCTCAAAGTTAGTCGTGAGGTACTGTAACTTCTGCTCTTTGACTTTGGAAGTACCCTCGTAGGCAACAGCAAGAGTGTCCCGTGCAATTTTGGCGCTTGTGCACGTGTTGATGAGGCGAAACACATTCTTGTCTACTCCATTAAAGATAGCATTAAGTGCACGAGAATTACCTAGGGCAGCTTCATCTTCTTCCGCGCTCCACTCCTTTTCTGGTTTGATGCTAGTTTGATTTCCATGAGCATCTGCATAGTGAGGTTCCTCCCATCCATTGATGATAGACTTCCAGGTTTTGCTGTCAAGGGACTTTAAGAAGGCACACATCCGTGCTTTCCAATATCCATAATTCGTTTCGTCGAGTACCGATGGACGATTGACAGATCCTCCTTCCTTTGAGTCCATATTGGCTATTCAGAAATTTTGCAATAAAATCACCTAAAAGAAAAGGTGCCTCCTCTAATACCAATTGAAATTCTGAATCGTAGCCGAGTCAGGAAGTCGAACACAAAGTCGTAACTTGTGTATCGACTTCTAGTGTAAACCGTAAGCAAAGAATAGACAGATAATAATAACGACACACGAGATGATTACCCAGTTCGGTGACTCCGCACCTACGTCTGGGGGCACTTTTCCAGTGGAAAGGTTTTTCACTATAGGTAGTCAATAGTACAACTTCAAGCACCAACTAGCTATCACACAAGCTATTGTCCTAAGTTACTATGGATCTCACCGTGAACAACCTCAACCAAGGGCCTCTCCCCCTGTCTTTGAGATCCTCTCAATTCCACCCTTCGAGCAAGCCTATGCTTGGTGTCGTTGTCTTCTTGGACGGAGTTGTGAATCTTCAATCACAAACAAAAACCCTAACCGATCCAAACACTCAATCTTCACGACTTGATGTTTGATCGGAGCAAAGGCCGTTCTAGCGAATCTTAATCAGACTCTCAACACGCCGATGGTGCACGGTTAAGAGCTCTGAGAAATCTTGCAAGTTTAGAACAAGAACGGATGATCTGCTAATGGGAAGCAAAGGGCTTTTTATAGCAGCTCACATTCCTAATCCTTCTCGGACCAGGAACAGGAAAGTCAGGCAAGTTGTTGCCGCCTTCCACGACAGCTGGAAGTCGTCTTGCTTGTTCTGACTTCCTGAATAAATCAGGCAAGTCGAGTTGCCGTTGCTGACGTGTTACTGCCAGCTGGAAGTCGTCTGACTTGTCGATGTCACTCTCTTGTGCTCCAAGTCTTCGTGGTGTCTTTCTTCTTTCGCTCCGAGCTTCGTCGAAATAGGACAGCTTTCAGTTCTTTCCTAATCTGTATTGTAACAAGTCGTTCCACAAGTCATGTAACTTGTTGCACGACTTCTTACTTTTGCGCTAAAAAATTATGCCAACAAATAAACGTAGCAACAAAGAGAATTCGGATCGATTTGACCATGGCCACTGGCGAGAAAGTTTCATCATAATCAACTCCTTGGATTTGCCTGAACCCTTTCGGAACCAGTCGTGCCTTATAGGTATGAGAAACTCCATCCATGTCATGTTTGATCTTAAAGATCCATTTGCAACCGATAGTCTTAACACCCGGGGTTGGATCCACCAAGTTCCAAACTTGGTTATCATGCATGGATTTCATCTCCTCCTACATGGCGCTTAACCATTTCTCAGAATTAGAACTCCTCATGGCTTCTTGATAGGTTGTCGGATCATCAGAATCCACAATCTCCAAGTCACCACCCTCAGTTACCATAAATCCATATCTGACGGGTGCCTGACGAGGCCTTTCAGAACGCCGTGGGCTTCAGGAACTATGTTGGGCACTGCATGTGCCTCTTGTTCCAGCTCAGGCTCCACATCTACATTGTCTAAGTGGGGTTCCTGAACTTCTTCAGGATTCTCAGTACTCGTGCCATCTTGAATTTCTTCAAGATGCACAGTTCTCCCACTTTCTGTTTTGGAGAGGAATTCCATCTCCAAAAAGACACCTTTTCGAGCAACAAAAACTTTGTTCTCGTCGGGTTTGTAGAAGTGATATCCACGTGTTTCTTTTGGATATCCCACGAAGATACATTTCTCAGACCGTGGTTCGAGCTTTTCTGCCTCAAGGCGCTTGACGTAAGCCTCGCAACCCCAAATCTTCATGAACGACAACAAGGGACGTTTCCCACTCCATACTTTGTATGGTGTTGTCTCCACAGCCTTAGTGGATGTTAGAGTTATGCCCCAGTCCAATATATATAAGTGATCTACAGATGTAATGTTTTATCATCTTTCCGAATAAATAAATCGGCATATATTACTAATGTGTTGTAGTAATATATCGAATGTAATTTGGTCTATGTCATAATGTGTGTAATCACTTATAATAGAACTATAGATCAGAAAGAATTGCATTCGATAAAGTCCCTGATCAGCTAAGCTTCTTTTGAAGCGAACAGTATGAGACTAACTCCTTGTGATCATGCTCTACTGATCATGGCAAAGTGCGTGCCGGAGTTATATGATGGATACCATCAGGTCGATGATATCGGACAACCCGATTGTGAGTATGCTGCATAGATCCAGTCATGAGATACTCACATATCGTAGCTTGTCATTATATCCTAAGACCAAGGAGTCTTTGTGAACACTATGTAACGAATACCTAAGTTTGACCTAGTCTAATGTTATATGTAAAAGGGTAACTATAACGGCTTCGATTGGCTTTGATATTGATTGTAGTAGTGAACTCGAAAGGCGTCTGAGGGATTTATCACTCATACTTCGTTATGAGAAAGATATCCGTTTAGGCCACTTGATGAGTATGACTGAAGAAAGAGCACGGCCGTGCAGGTGATACCTTAGTATCAGTTTTTAGTCATCTCAGATATCAAGAAATAGTTATTGATAAATTAGGATGACCATTCTATGCCTATTGATCAATCTAGATATCAGTTTGATAAAAGGACAGTGACATGTACGATAACAGGTTAAGTCGAATAATCGATAATCACGAACATTGGATAATCATAATGTCTTGCTAGAGGCCACTTATGATGGAAAGGGTAAAATAGTAATTTTATCAGTCTGCCAATTGCTCGTGAGCCTAGAGGGTCACATGCATTAAGCACGACACATGACAATTAATTATGGATGAAAATTGAGAACGATTCAGTAGTTTTCTTGCCTAAGGTTTTAACCAGACGGCTGAAGAAATCAATTCAAGGAAATTGAGCCGTTTTGTCTAAACCGAAATTAGAACTCAAGTTAATGGGTTTAATTTGGGTTTTAGTTAAACGGGCTTAAAGCCCATTTAGGGATTTAAGTTATGAATGGGAACAAATGCAAATAAGAGTTTATGAAGGATAGATATGCAATTTTAATTTGAAATTCAATTTTAATTTTCAAATTAAAATCACATAATATCTTCCATTATCTTCTCTAAATTTTAGCAACTAATCCCATCACTCTCTCCCTCTCATGGCTGAATTCTCTCTCCCCTATCATCCTCCATTGTTGTCAAGTTTCTCTCAAAATTCATAGCAAAAATTTGAGTGAAAATCTTCTTCGGTTGTGGTGCTTGTGTGGACCTAATAGAGAAACACTAAGCTTGTGTTTTCATCGATTAGAAGAGGTAATTTTCATATTCAAAATATTTATATAACATGTTGAATTTACATTAAGATCATAGCTTGCATCGATCACCACGGTTACATAACGTCCGCTGCATGATATTTATCGTTTGGAACCCGTGGTGACCTCTTTCAGTGGGTGCCCGGTTCAGTATGAACGCAGCTGTCTCAAGAGCGTATCCCCAAAAGGATACGGGGAGATCTGTCTAACTCACCATAGAGCGAACCATGTCTAATAAGGTTCGGTTCCTCCTTTCGGACACACCATTCAATTGAGGTGTTCCAGGCGGAGTCCACTCAGTCAATATCCCACACTCTCCTAGGTGGTCGATGAAGTCTTGGGTCAAGTATTCGCCACCTCGGCCTGAGCGAATTGCTTTAACTTTCTTCCCAAGTTGATTCTCAACTTCAGCCTTAAACTCTTTGAGCTTGTCAAACGAGTCAGACTTATGTCTCATAAGATAGACATAACCATATCTACTATAATCATCAGTAAATGTGATAAAGTATCGAAATCCCCTTCTGGCATGTGTACTCATTGGCCCGCATACATCAGAGTGTATCAGGCCCAATAAGTCACCCGCCCCCTCACCACTACCGGTGAAGGGCGACTTCGTCATTTTTCCCATCAAGCAAGATTCGCACCTATCAATTTGTCTGAATTCAAATGGACTTAACAGTCCACACTTGTGAAGTGTTGATAGTCGCCTCTCGCTTATGTGGCCCAGACGGACGTGCCATAATCGAGTCTCACTCGATTCATCAACCCTGAGCCTTTTGGTATTTACATTGTATACATCACGCTCGTTGACGTTACTAGTTTTCAAAACACAGAGACCATTAACAAGCGTTGGTTGTCCATAACAACATTATTTCTATAAAGTTTAAACAAACCATTATCAATGGTAAAATTAAAACCTTCAGTATCCAATACAAAAGTAGAAATAACGTCTTTACGGAAAGTCGGTACACAATAAACATAGTTCGATGAAGCCGTAAAAGAGTTCGGGTTTATCAGAAATCCAGATGAACCCTGTATCTACAAGAAGAGCAGTGGGAGTAACATAGTGTTCCTGGTGCTGTATGTTGACGACATACTAGTCATGGGAAATGACGTCCCAACCTTGATTGAGACAAAAGCTTGGTTAGGGAAGTGTTTCTTCATGAAGGACTTAGGAGAAGCCGCTTACATTCTAGGGATCAAGATCTATAGAGATCGATCCAAGAGAATTTTAGGCCTAAGTCAAAGCACCTACATAGATAAAGTGTTGAGAAGATTCTCAATGCTTGACTCTAAGAAAGGGAACCTCCCAGTAAGTAAGACATGACATCAAGCTCAGCAAGAATCTGTGTTCTAGAACACCTGATGAGCTGAAGAAGATGGAGGGGATCCCGTATGCTTCGGCGGCGGGATCCATTATGTATGCCATGATCTGTACGAGGCCTGATGTATCGTTTGCTCTCAACTGTGCCAGCAGATTTCAGTCTAACCCAGGCCAAGATCACTGGACTGCCGTCAAGTGTATCCTCAAGTATCTGAGGAGAACAAAAGATACCTTCTTAGTGTATGGCAGGATAGAAGGAGAACTGAGCGTCACTGGATATGTTGACGCTAGTTTTCAGACAGACCCCCATGACTTCAAGTCTCAAAGAGGGTATGTGTTTATGTTGAACGGGGGAGCTTTCAGCTGGAAAAGCTTCAAGGAAGCGACGATAGCCGACTCCACCATGGAGGCGGAATACATAGATGCGTCAGAGGCAGCTAAGGGGGCGGTGTGGGTCAGGAGCTTCTTGAGTGGATTAGATGTGCTGCCGCGAACGTCTGATCCCGTGAGCTTAAAGTGTGACAACATGGGGGCCGTAGCATTCGCTAAAGAGCCCAGATTTCACAACAGGACCAAGCACGTCGAGAGAAAGTATCACATCATCAGAAAAATGGTTGATAAAGGTGAAGTAGAGATAAGTTACGTTTCAACGCATGATAATTTAGCTGACCCCCTAGCTAAGGCACTTCCGCAGCCTAAGAATGAGGAGCATGTCAGGGGAATGAGTTTAGATTGCAATACCAATTGGGTCTTGGGCAAGTGGGAGACTGTTAGGATTTTGTGCCCTAGCACAATGTATTTACATCTACTCATGTAATGAGATTATTAGTTGAAATAAAATCGACATTTATATTACTAAGTGTTGTAGTAATATCTTAAGTATGATTTGATTTGTATCATTAATGTGTCAACACATAATAGTAGATCTACAGATTATATAAAATCACACTTAAGCTGTCCCCGATCAGAATAGCTTCACAAGAAGCGATCAGTATGAGGCTAACTCTAAATGATCACACTCTACGAATCATGGCCAGAAGGGGCCAAAGTTAGATCATAGTATCGCCAAACGGGGTGATATAGAACGACCCGATCCTGAGTATGTTACATAGATACAGTCATGAACATACTCACATGTCGGTACGTGAAATCACATCCTCAGACGTGAAATCACATCCTTAAACCGGATTAGACCGATTTTAGTTTAGGATTAAACCGGAGATCAAGAACGGTTTAGCTGGACCAATTAATTAGAATCTAAACCACTATGTTTAACTTCATAATATCTAAAGGTTCTGATGTCATTGTGTAAACACTGACGACTTCAGACTACGTTATCGCTTGAGACATTGTCACAACACAATAATAATGTAAATGCCTTTCATTGCTTAACAGAAGAAGATTACAAAGAAAAGACTTGTACTAGGGCACTAGATCTAACAAATACGACCCAACAATAAGGATTTGAATTTAATTTTAAATTCAAGAAAAAGATAAAACGTGGAAAAGTCATTAATAATTAATTTCCATTGAGAAAAATTATGGAAAATCCTACTTTCCCAAAAGAATGATTTGGTAAGTTATTTCATTTCTTGTTTTCCAAGTGTTATATTCTTTCCCTAAGAGTATTTTTTTCATAAAGGAAATATTTTCTTACTAGAATTATAGTTTGCTTAAAAATATATTTTCCAAGAATGAGGGATGTTTTCTTCTATAAGTAGGGAAAAATCGCTAGAGCTAAAACACACCAAAAAACCCTAGACGTCGAACTTATGTCAAATTCATTCCTCCTCAATTACACCTGGTTAGAGTTCGACTTTGATCGTCGTTTTATCCTGGGAGCAAGTTGCCCATACAGGGCAATAATTGTCTTAAGGAAAGTGGATTACTGTGACTCGATGATATTCAATTCCGTCTCTATCAACCAGTCTTGTACCGATTCCAGGTTCTATAATACTTACACTATTATTCTTATTGTATGAGTATTATTAATAAAGCTAAGGTATTATTTTAATTGTGTTTGTATCATGTGATTTATTTGTTTCCATCTTGCATGATTGTTCGATTTAATTACTTAATTATTCGATTTACGTTTACGGACTAACATATTATCTAACTGTTATTTCATTGCACCCTTCTGTTATTGTGATAGTTGGGCATCATTAGTATGGTCACCAAGTTCAGGTTTGATTTTGCTATCAATTTTAGGCGAGGTTAAGTTATTTTATTAAGAAGTTGCAACTTTATCACCCACATATATATAGATTATCTTTGATGTTTGTAAAATATTAGTGTGTCCCCACCAGTGGCGGATCCAGAAATTTATATAGGGCGGGGGGAGGGGGGGGGGGCAAGATTTCATACTAAAAAAAAATTATAAAGTGTTCAAAAAAATAGAAAATTTACTCAAACATGATCCATATATCTATTTTTCGACACAAGATCCAATGTGATGACGAGGTGGTAGTTGATTTTTACGACATGTCATATTCTGAAAATGATCCAAAATTGCATCATTGTCAATGCTCATAAATACTTCTTTCTCGATGTATACTACCAAGCTGTCATTTAACCATTCGTCTCCTATTCGATTTCGCAAATCACTCTTGACAATATTCATTGCTGAAAATACTCTTTCAACAGATGCTGTTGCAACTGGCAAAAGTAATGCCAATTCAATTAAACGGTACACCAATGGAAAAGTGCAAGGTTTTCTGGTTGCAACCATCTTCTTTGCAAGACTTCCTAAATCTTCAACATTAAAGAACTCTGCATCACTTTTGATATTACAAAAGTACATATCAAGCTGACTTCGAATCAACATCAAGTCTATCTCTGGGTAGTCTTTCGAGTATAAACTAGCAAGATGGACTAACTTTTCAACATCAAAGTTAGAAAACGAATTTCTGGGATCAAGACATGCCACAGAAAGAAGTAGGTCTGTGCTAATTTCCGGGAAACGATTATTCATCTCCGTTAAAATCAAATCAAGAACCTAATATTGTGCAAGAATGAAAATTTGATAAATGTACTTAATCAAATTAAAGAAAAATTTAATTTATTACCTCACAAAAAATTCCGATCCGATAATGATGATAATTAGTAACAATTGTCCCATCTCGCTTCATTCGGGTACGAGACTGTATGATATTGTAGTTACGACGTTTTTGGTGATTGGCTTATTTTTAAGGAACTAGAGAAGATGTCATAAAGAATGTCGAAACATCGTATGCGACATCTTGTATGACATTGTTAGCGACATCTCGACAAACATCCTGTTCGACGCGAAACATGAAAGTCTCTGCGCTTCATGAAGTACAATTACAATTAGGACATGTGGAAGTTCCAGCGCGTCTCTAATTATGGAAAGAAGAACGACGGTGATAAAGAGGAAACCCATTAGGGTTAGTACTCATACACGATTGCTATAAAAGGTTAGGCTACCCCCTTAGCAAGTGTGTGGTTCTTTTATTGTTTCCTAGCAATAATTTACAAAGCTCTTAGACGTGAAGGTTTGCGGGCTGAGAGGTTGTAGATTGTGCTAAGGATATTGTGCATCTTCATAACTATTGAGAGTTAGGTGGTTGAAGGTTTAGTGATCGCGTGAGTGAAGACTGCACGCAACCACAACGTTCAACGACAACTTGAACCGACAGAGCAAGGCGATTGCTCGAAGAGTGGAATCAAGACGGAGTCTTGGATTCAGGGGAAGACCCTGAGATAGGTTGCACTGTAATAGTAGCATAAAGTATAGATCTTGGGATGATCATAAGTACTTGTATGCTTTGACGAATTACTGATAAGTGAAACCTTTCCACTAGGCTGAGAGCCCCCAGACATAGGTGACGTTGCACCGAACTGGGTAAACAATTTGTTGTGTCGTTGTTTATTACGTTTTGATATTTACTGTTCTACTTCATCTACGCAATTTGTCATACATGGTGTTATAGCATCATACCTAACATTGTGTGTGACATCTTGCATAACTACCTGATCAAAATTTCAATTGGTATCAGAGGGGGCACCTACAGCTTTAGGTGAGTTCCTAATCAAAAATTTTGATCATCAAGATGGACAATACCAGAGAAGGAGCATCCATCAACCGACCACCAGTTCTAGATGGAAGTAACTACGGCTATTGGAAGGCTCGCATGTGTGCCTTCATGAAGTTCCTTGACAATAAAACATGGAAGGCTGTGATCAATGGTTGGAATGCTCCACAACTCAGTGATAGTGATGGTAACCCTATCGGCCCAAAAACCAGAAAAAGATTGGACTGATAACGAAGACGAGGAATCACTAGGAAACTCTCGAGCTCTGAATGCTTTCTTTAATGGTGTTGACAAGAACGTATCCAGGATAATCAACACATGCACAACTGCCAAATCCGCATGGGATATCCTGGCTCTTGCATATGAAGGAACAACCAAGGTTCGAGAACAAAAGTTGCAATACTTGACAACAAACTTCGGAGCCCTTGTCATGAAAGAGGACGAATCAATCGGTGAATTCAATGTTCGTATTCGTGATCTAGCCAATGAATCCTATTCTCTGGGCGAACCAATATCTGATGAAAAACTGGTTAGAAAAACTCTGCATGCTCTTAGCCCTAGATTTAAGATGAAGATCACCGCAATTGAGGAAGTTCATGATCTCAAGATCTTAAAATTTGATGAACTGATGGGATCTCTAATGACCTATGAGTTATCTCTACCCAATATCGAAAAAAGGAATAAAGGAGTTGCTTTCAAAAGCTCAACACACAAGCAACCAGAATCTCAGGATTCTGACTCTGACGAAGACTTCGATGCTACAATGGGCCCTTCTCACAAAAAATTACAACAAAGTCATGAGAAGATTCAATCGAACGGGCGGACGGAATATTACAACAGATGCGAGAAACAAAGCTCCACAAAAAGCTCTGACAGGAGGAAGTCTTGACAAACCGAACAGAAGCAGAGAGGAAAACAGCAAGAACAAAGGACCTCAGTGTCATGAATGTGATGGATTTTGTCATCTTCGCAGGGAATGTCCAAACTTCCTCAAACGACAAAAACGAGGATATAATGCTACCTTATCAGATGATGACAATGAAGATAGTGGTTCTGAGGAGGTAAGCAATTTTGTTTCATTTACTACTACCACTTCTGTATGTAACATTGATAACTCTGCTAATATCAATAATGATCTCCATCATCCAACTCCGAACGAGAATTGGACTAAGGAACGCGAAATTGCCAGACTAAATGGAGAAATTAGTCTTATGATTAAATCAGTGAAGATGATGAATTCTAGCACAGAAAGCCTTGACAAAATCCTATCAGTAGGAAAGCAGTAGGATACACACATAATACTTCCTCATCAGCACTCACAAAGTTTGTGCCACAACAAATGACACGACACATTCTACAGGACAACCTACAACAAATGTCGTAACATCTCCTATAACATGTTCTTGTCAATCAACTGCCAAAAGATATCCTCCACGCAGACATTGATATTCCAGAAATTTAGCATATCAATATCAATAGATATGTCATTATTGTGGTCGAAGAGGTCACATCAGACCATTTTGTTTTCAACTCCATGGGAAGAAGCAAGCTCCGTTTCCACAAAATCAAAGGAGATATCAAGGTTATCTCTCGACTCCTCAGAAAACATCCTGCCTTGAATGGAGACCAAAGAATCTAGTCTATCGAGCTAATGTTGTTGGGTTCTGGGGCATCCTAATCACGTTCATGGCAGCGGAAGCAACCTATAAACCGCCCCTAACCTGCGCAAGATCGACTACCAAGTTAGATCCTTAGGAAATAGAGTTTTCGGGTTTTACCAGAATCTGCCCGGCAGAAAATCGAGACTTTGAAGCTCCATATCTCGAGCTACAGATCTCCAATTACTTCGGTTCGTTTTGGAGATTAAACCTCAGCCAATTCTCTACATCTTTTGTGTTTTTCTCCGAACCCAGTTCGGACGAGAAGACCTCCGTCTGGAGCAAAACATTTTTCCCATCTCGCTGGACAGACTCTGCGGACCAGTCAGCTTTTCGGCCTTGTATCTCCCAAACCAGCGCACTTTTGGAAAATCAGTATTTCACAAAAGTTGTAGCCCTTTAACTTATCTTTTTAACGCCGCCAGTTTCAGGTCAATCGGAGCTCGGACGAAGCGGCTATAGCTCACACAATGTCGGTCGCCGAAACTGGACAATCTGGACAGTTTCTCCATTTTTGCATTTAGTCTTTGTTGAATCGATAAAAAAGAACTTTCGGATCTTCTTCTCTAGAGCAAGTCCACACCAAGGGGATGATCTTGAAGATCCTTCACTTAATTGCCTACTAGAACAATTAAATGAAGAACAAGAGAGCAAAGGGAGGAGAGAGAGAGTTGTATGATTCTTGGATTAATGAATGAATGCTAGATATTTCAATTCATCATCCAACTCACAAGCATGGGTCAAAAGTGACTGGTATGGGCTTAAAGGTGCTTTAACCCATACCCCTTAAATCACTCACCTCTTAATCCACAATCACCAACTAAGCATGGTGTTGTGTGGCCCCCACACATGGACCCACCATGTGGGCCGGCCAAGAGGGCTTATTGAGCCCTTAATGGGCCGGCCATGAGACCTCATGGGCCGAGCCCAATGGGCTTTCCCGTGTGGTCTCGTGCCGTGTCCAAAAGTCGCCCGACCCTTTTTGTCGTTACTTATCAAACAAAGTCCGACGCGACATTGACGAAAAAACTCAGTTTTCTCGATTCGCTAATTATTCTCTCAAACCGAACCCATGGCACAAAACCTCCAGTTTCGTCTATGTATTTCTCCTCAAGAAACGTTAAGGTTTCCTTGTCTCAAGTTATCCGTCTTGAATGTGTGTGACCCTCTAGGCTCATGCCACCGTTGGCAGATCGGCGCAAAAGATCGCTCTTGCCCGATCCATCATAAGTGGTCTCTAGTAAGAGGTTATGATTACCCAAGGTGCATGACGATCGATGATTCGACTTAACCTTGTGCGTACAAGTCACTATCCTATTATCTCTAGATATCCCGATTGATCACAAGGCATAGAGTCGTCACCCTTGTTTAATCAATCATGTTTACTTGATATGTGAGATGGCTGAGAACTGATAACCCGTATCACCGGCATGGCCATGCTCTTACTCTCAGTCAGTCTCGATCAAGAGGCCTTTTAACGGATATCTTTCCCATACCGTAGTATGAGGGATAAATCTCTTAGCCGTCTTTCGTGTCACTCATGCAACCCGTTCCGCCACCCAATCATGCCCGTTATTGCAATCCTGTTACAGAAAGCGTTAGATGCAAGTTAAAGCCGCACGTTCATTGCATAGTGATCAGAAAGACTCCTCGGTTTTATTTTTAAATAATGTTTATTGTGTACCTGCGTTTCGCAGAAATATTATTTCTATTTCCTTGCTTGACAAGGAAGGATATCATTTTTCTATTGATAATGGAATTTTCAATATTTTCAAGAAAAACATGTTTTATTGCAATGCTTCATTACTTGGTGGTTTATATATTCTTAATATTCAAAACACTGGCACTAGCTCGATTTATAATATCAGTAACAAAAGGGTTAAATCCGATGATTTAAACCAGACTGTGATATGGCACTGCCGCTTAGGCCATATAGGCCAGAAACGCATCTCAACACTTCACAAGTGTGGGCTTCTAAGTCCGTTCGAATTCGGACCTTGCTTGACATGGTTCGATCAATAATGAGTCAGGCCGACCTCCCTATCTCCTTCTGGGGCTATGCCCTAGAAACGACCGCATTCATATTGAATCGGGCTCCTACAAAGGCAGTGGAAAGCACTCCATACGAAGTATGGAACGGGAAGAAACCCTTATTAGCTTTCCTTAAGATTTGGCGATGTGAAGCTTACGTCAAGCGTTTGCTAGGCGATAAGCTCGAACCCAAATCAGACAAATGTGTCTTTGTGGGGTACCCTAAAGAAACAAGGGGGTACTATTTCTACAAACCCAGCGAGAACAAAGTTTTTGTTGCTCGAGGAGGGGTATTTTTGGAAAAGGAATTTATTTCCAAAAGAGCTAGTGGGAGTGTCGTGCATCTTGAAGAAATTAAAGAAGATACGGAGCAACCTACTACGCCGAATGTAGAAATACAGGAGCCAGAAGAGGTCATTGATCAAGAACCAATCCCGACACCCATTCCAGATGGTCCAAGAAGGTCTGAGAGATCTCGTCAAGCTCCTATCAGATATGGTTTCCTAGCCACTGAAGGAAATGACTTGATGTTGGTGGATCAGGATGATCCAGAAACCTACAGACAAGCTTTGGCCAGTCCAGACTCCGAAAAATGGCAGAACGCCATGAATGAGGAAATGAAGTCCATGTCAGATAACCAAGTCTGGAACTTGGTGGATCAAACCCTGGGATAAAACCCATCGGTTGCAAATGGGTCTATAAAACTAAGACCGACATGGCTGGAAAACCTCAGACCTATAAAGCTAGACTGGTTGCGAAAGGTTATCGCCAAATCGAAGGTATCGATTATGACGAGACTTTTTCACCTGTGGCTATGGTCCAATCTATCCGGATCATTCTAGCCATAGCAGCATACTACGACTATGAGATATGGCAGATGGACGTCAAAACCGCCTTCCTTAAAGGGAACTTAAAAGAGGATGTGTATATGACACAGCCCGAGGGTTTTATTGATCCAGAGAATCCCATAAAGATTTGTAAGATGCTTAGGTCCATTTATGGATTAAAGCAAGCTTCACGGAGTTGGAACATTCGTTTTGATGAAGCCGTAAGGGAATTAGGTTTTATCAAAAACGAAAGTGAGCCTTGCGTATATAAGAAAGCGAGTGGGAGTAAAATAGTATTCCTAGTGCTATATGTCGATGACATACTCATCATCGGGAATGACATCCCAACCTTGCTTGAAGTTAAAGCTTGGTTAGGGAAATGCTTCTCGATGAAGGACTTAGGTGATGCTGCTTTCATTCTGGGCATCAAGATCTACAGAGATCGACCCAAGAGAATATTGGGCCTAAGTCAGAGCACTTATATAGATAAGGTGTTGAGAAGATTCTCAATGCTCGATTCTAAGAAGGGATACCTACCCATGCGGCATGGCATTAAGCTTAGCAAACAACAAAGTCCTAAGACTCCTGATGAGCTAAGCAAAATGAGTAAGATCCCATATGCTTCGGCTGTGGGATCTATCATGTATGCTATGATTTGCACGAGACCAGACGTCTTGTTCGCGTTAAGCTGCACCAGCAGATATCAATCTAACCCAGGCCAGGAGCACTGGACTGCTGTCAAGAGTATCCTTAAGTATCTAAGGAGAACTAAAGACGCATTCCTAGTATATGGTGGGAAGGATGGAGAACTAGCAGTCAAAGGATACGTTGATGCTAGCTTTCAGATAGATCCTGATGATTTCAAATCACAAGCAGGATTTGTATTCGTGTTAAATGGCGGAGCATTCAGCTGGAAGAGCTTCAAGGAAGCCACAACTGCCGATTCTACTACAGAGGCTGAGTACATAGCTGCAGCAGAAGCAGCTAAGGAAGCCGTATGGGTTAGAAGCTTTCTAACCGGATTAGATGTAATGCCGCGAGCATCTGATCCGGTAAGCTTGTTGTGTGACAACACTGGGGCCATAGCATTAGCTCAAGAGCCTAGATTCCTCAACAGAACTAAACACATACAGAGGAAGTATCACATTATCAGAGAGTATATTGATAACGGTGATGTGGAGATTACTTATGTACCGACTGATGACAATGTTGCTGATCCCCTGGCAAAGGCTTTACCGCAGCCTAAGCATGAGGCGCACGTGAAGTCTATGGGGGTAGATTGGAACTTAGGTTGGAACTAGGGGCAAGTGGGAGGTTGTTAGGTTTGTGCCCTAGTCCAAAATAATTCCTCAATCTATATTGTAACGGACATCATTATTTTACATAATAAAAGGCAGAATATTACTAAGGTGTTGTAGTAATATATATCTAATGTGATTTGATCTATGTCATAATGTGTGTAACCACTTATAGAGGAACTATAGATCAGAAAGAATTGCATTCGATAATGTCCCTGATCAGCTAAGCTTCTTCTGATGCGATCAGTATGAGACTAACTCCTTGTGATCACGCTCTACTGATCATGGCAAAGTATGTGCCGGAGTTATATCATAGATATCATCAGGTCGATGATATCGGACAACCCGATTGTGAGTATGCTGCATAGATCCAGTCATGAGATACTCACATATCGTAACTTGTCATTATATCCTAAGACCAAGGAGTCTTTGTGTACACTATGTAACGAATACCTAAGTTTGACCTAGTCTAACGTTATCTGTAAAAGGGTAACCATAACGGCTTCGATTGGCTTTGGCATTTATTGCACTAGTGAACTCGAAAGGCGTTTGAGGGATTTATCACTCATACTTCGGTATGAGAAAGATATCCGTTTAGGCCACTTGATGAGTATGACTGAAGAAAGAGGATGGCCATGCAGGTGATACCTTAGTATGAGTTTTCAATCATCTCAGATATCAAGAAACAGTGATTGATAAATTAGGGTGACCATTCTATGTCTATTGATCAATCTGGATATCGGTTTGATAAAAGGACAGTGACATGTACGATAACAGGTTAAGTCGAATAATTGATAATCACGAATATTGGATAATCATAATGTCTTGCTAGAGGCCACTTATGATAGAAAGGGTAAAATAGTAATTTTACCAGTCTGCCAATTATTCGTGAGCCTAGAGGGTCACACGCATTAAGCACGATATATGACAACAATTATGGATGAGAATTGAGAACAATTCAGTAGTTTTCTGGCCTGAGGTTTTAACCAGACGGTTGAAGAAATCAATTCGAGGAAATTGAGCCGTTTTGTCTCAACCGAAATTAGAACTCAAGTTAATGGGTTTAATTTGGGTTTTAGTTTAACGGGCTTAAAGCCCATTTAGGGATTTAAGATAAGAGAGGGAACAAATGCAAATAAGAAAGAATAAAGGGATAGATAGTGCAATTTTAATTTTGAAATTCAATTTAATTTCAAATTAAAATCACATAATATCTATTCAATTATCTCTTGAATTTTTCAGCAACTTCCCCCTCCTTTCTCTCTCCCTCATTGCCGATTTTCAGCTCCCTCTCTTCCTCCATTGTTGTCTTGTTTTCTGTCAAAATTTCTAGCAAAATATTGAGTGAAAAATCATTTCGGTTGTGGTGCTTGTGTGGACTTGATAGAGAGAACACTACACTTGTGTTTTTGTCGATTACAAGAGGTAAATATCAGTTTTATATTTATGTTTATAAAATGTTCAAATAGCATTAAGATCTTAGTTTTTTACGATCACCACGGTTACATAAAGTCCGCTGCATGATATTCATCGTTTGGAACCCGTGGTGATCTCTTTCACTGTAGCTTGCTGAGCTTGATGCCATGACACGTGGGTATGTATCATTTCTTAGAATCAAGCACTGAGAGTCTTCTCAACATTTTACCTATGTACATGTTCTGACTTAGCAACATGTTCTGACTTAGGCCCAAAATCCTTTTGGAATGATCTGTAGAGATCCTGATGCCTACATTAAATGTAGCATCACCTAAGTCCTTCATCGATAAGTACTTCCCTAACCAAGCTTTGGTGGCAAGGTCGGGATGTCATTCCCGATGAATAAATATCAAGAATACAATATTACTCCCACTCGCTTTCTTATGTACGCAAGGCTCACTTTTGTTTTTGATGTAGCCGAGTTCCCTTACAGCTTTATCAAAATGACGGTTCCAACTCCCTGAAACTTGCTTGAATCCATAAATGGATCTCTGCAGCTTACATATCTTTTCGGGATTCTTTGGATCTACAAAACCCACAGGTCGTGTGATATACACGCCATCTAGTAAGTTCCTGCTAAGGAAGGGGTTTTGAAATCCATCTGCCATAGTTATGACTAAGAATAATCCGGGTCAATCTGACCATTGCTACTGGTGAAAAGGTGTCATCATAATACATGCATTGAATCTGACGATAACCTTTTACAACCATCCTAGCCTTATTGGTCTGAGGATTTCCATCCATGTCGGTCTTGATCCTATAGACCCACTCAGAACCGATGGGTTTTATCCCGTGGTTTGATCAACCAAGCACTAGACTTGGTGGTCTTACATGGACTTAATTTCCTCATTCATGGCGTTCTGCCATCTTTCAGAGTCTGGACTGGTCAAAGCTTGTCTGTAGGTTTCTGGATCATCCTGATCCACCAACATCAAGTCATTTCCTTCAGTGGCTGTGAAGCCATATCTGTCTGGAACATGAAGAGATTTTTCAGACCTCCTTGGACCATATGGAATTTCTGTAGGGACTGATTCTTCATCTACGACCATATGAGGCTCCAGTACTTCTACATCTTGCATAATAGGCTCCTGAATTGCTTCAGGCTGTTCCGTATCCTCACGAATTTCTTCGAGATGCACTGGACTCCCACTAGCTATTTTGGAAAAATATTTCTCCAAAAATACCCCTCCTCGAGCAACAAAGACTTTGTACTCGCTGGGTATATAGAAGTTGTATCTCTTAGTTTCTTAAGGATACCTTACGAAGACACATTTCGTCTGATTTTGATGCCTGCATCTCTGCTACCCAAATCTTTTTAGGAAAAACATACTAGGATGTTTCCCACACCATATATGACTGGTCCATTTCTTATTTGGCTACTACGCGAAGGCGCACGCATCCAAATAGAACTGACCATCTCATCCCGCTCCCATCCTAATGAATACTACGCGGAGGCGCACGCATCCACAGTAACGGGAGACGTAATGAGTGTCATATGGTGTACCTTCTGTGACTCTGGTCCAGCTCTTATTTGGATACTACGCGGAGGCGCATGCATCCAAATAGAACTGATTACCTTATTCAGCTCGCATCCTAATGAATACTACGCGGAGGCGCACGCATCCTTAGTAATGGGAGACAGAATGGCTGTCACATGGTGTACTATCGTTGTCTTCATCGGAGCCCGATTCAAAATGAATGCGGCCATTTCTAGAGTCAAGTATTAGTTCAACTCTCTTCTGCCCTGAGTACTCATAGGTCCACATACGTCGGAATGTATTAGACTTAACAAGTCACTCGCCTTTCACATAAACCTGTGAAAGGTGCCTTTGTCATTTTTCCCATTAGGCGAGACTTGCATCTTTCAGTTTGAGTGAATTCAA
This sequence comes from Geranium rotundifolium, assembly GCA_963920655.1. Taxonomy (NCBI): domain Eukaryota; kingdom Viridiplantae; phylum Streptophyta; class Magnoliopsida; order Geraniales; family Geraniaceae; genus Geranium; species Geranium rotundifolium. Next base: position 21,109,682 of record OY987321.1, read on the forward strand.
ATGGACTTAGAGTCCACACTTGTGAAGTGTTGAAATGCGTTTCTCGCTCATTAGGTAAGACTTGCATCTTTCACTTTGAGTGAATTCAAACGGACTTAAAATCCACACTTGTGAAGTATTGAAATGCGTTTCTCGCCTATGTGCCTTAAATGACATTGCCAGATTATAATTTGGTTTAAATCATCAGATTTAAGCCTTTTCTTATTTACGTTATAGCGATTAAGCTTACCAACGTAAATATCTGATCCTGAAGACGTGGATATCCACTCTTCTTCACATGATCCTTGTATTACTTACAATCCCTTATTCCTGTGTCCTGGCTCATTGCAGTGATAGCAGACCTCCTCCATTTTGTCCTTAGTCTTCACAGCAGCTTTGGGAGCTGCTTGAACCTTTGGACGCTTGGGGTGTCTGATCTGCCCTGCAAGGTGCTCAGGAGCCTTACCCTTACCCTGATCAACTTTCTTGAAGCTGACCTTCTTTTTGACCATAAGGACCTCCTTGGTCTTGCCCTTGAGGTTCTTTTTAGCGGTCACAAGCATCCCATGAAGCTCTGTTAAGGACTTGTCCATGTCATGCATATTGTAACTTACTATGAAATCACTATATGTATCTAGAAGTGACTGCAACATAAAATCCGCAGCCATTTTCTCCTGATCATCAAAAACGAGTCTGGTTAGATGTTCCTGAAGACATTAAATCTTCGTGACATGGGGACTAACAGGGCTCCAGCCTTAAGTTTGCAGGAGTTAAGTTCTATGAAAGTATCATATCTTTCGACACGAGCTTTCTCCTTGAACATTTCCTTGACCTCTGCCTTACAGGTATGAGGCTCATCTGAAACGTTCCTGAACTGCTTCTGCAACTCTGGCATCCTACTGCCCACCATAATGCATGACACGTCGCTTTGGTTACTAAGGAACTTTAATAAGTATCCTTAGTGCCCTACCGGCGTTCAGCGGTGGCTCAACAGGAGGTTACTTGGTAAGGATATATTACTTGCGTTCATGCTTGAGTACATGCCTCAAGTTTCTATTCCAATATGAGTAATTCACGCTCTTGAGTCTGTCCTCAATCTGGACTCTCAGTGCGCTATTACTCCTTTGTGTTGTGTTTGCCTTTTAGTTGTACATGGTAAAATTAATTAAATTTCAAGTTGGAGATTTAGTTATAAAACACTTGTCTGATTCTAACATTAGAATCTGAACCAGGATCCTATCATACCCTCAATTGAAGTGATCGGAGGCTCACTACTCCAATTGAGAGCATCAAGGTAGGAATACATCCATTTACAAAACCATGTAATTCCTGGCTAGGGTCTGTACTAAAAGTACACGGCATACCCTATACTGATACCCTAGGTCAACCCTAACCGACAATCGTAGACAAGTCTACCAAGCTTGAACTATGGATAGAACTAATGTGACTACTACGCGGAGGCGCACGCACCAACACAGAACTACCCATCTCATCCAGACTTTTTCTCTATGAATGTTACGCGGAGGCGTACTGACATCCATAGGGTCAAAGCCCTGTTGAGTGCCCAAACTTGGATTGTATCACACTTGACTTGTAATTATTTGCGTTTAAGTGAATTATAAAAGTCTGATTGTATATCGATATAATCTTAATCTGGAATCATCAATTGCAAATCCATGCAAAGATGATCCCTTAGCCGGTTATATGTGAGTCTGATTAAATTCCGATTTTAATCTTTGCATGTGGGTGATAGCAAATCATACATAAACTTGTATATTTAAACTATCATACATTCATACATTCAAACATATAAATGTAACGATAAAATATGCATAGCTAAGCCCATCTTAAGTTCCTAAGAATCTAGTAATACTGATCCTAAAGACATGGTCTTCAAGATCCAAACTTGCTCCATTCTTGTGAACTCCCACTGGCTTATAGCCTCCTCCAATCCGAGTCTTCCTCTTGACTTGATTCTTGTGTCGGTCTTCGTGATTACAAATTTAAATAAATAAAATGAAATACAAATCACGACATGCAGGCCGTATTTACTACAACCCAAAATTAAGCAACACGCAGGTTGCAAAACCGAAATTAAAATGCAAATCTAATGGGCTTAGCTAGCATCATGTGGAAAACATCATGTTATCAAAGATCATATATACAATCAACATGCTTATCAAAAAAATAAATTTTCCAAATTTTATCTTTCTTAAGTGTGGAAAATTCCGGTTATCAAAACCGGACGGTTTAACTGATTAATTGAATTTTGAACCAGTTCTCGCTGGTTTATCGAAACCGAACCAAATCTGAAAATTAATTTTTAGGGTTTCAAAATATTCTCGCTAACCAACCGGTTCAGCTCGAATCTGGTCGAGCAGAACCGGCTCAACCGAGGTCGCCCGCGAGGCAACCATGGTGGCCCTCACGGGCTGCCATGGTCGCCCGTAGGCGACCCTCGTCGGCCCTTGGTGCTGACGATGGTGTGCCCTAGGGCATTCCATGGTCCACCAAGGGTCTCGACCTGGTCGGCCATGGCTAACCCGAAACACCAAAAAAAATTATTTTCCAATTTTCCAAAACAATCAAATGTGAAATTTTTTTTTGATTCACATGCATGCTAAGGTGATGAACACATATAAACTCAAAAAAATCAGATTTAAACATGTAGAAGAATACATAACAACCATGGCTCTGATACCACTGAAAGAGATCACCACGGGTTCCAATCGATAAATATCATGCAGCGGACGTTATGTAACCGTGGTGATCGATGCAAGCTATGATCTTAATGTAAATTCAACATGTTATATGTACCTTTTTGAATCTGAAAATTACCTCTTCTAATCGATGAAAACACAAGCTTAGTGTTTCTCTATTAGGTCCACACAAGCACCACAACTGAAGAAGGTTTTCACTCAAATTTTTGCTACGAATATTTGAGAGAAGCTTGAGAAAAATGGAGGAAGAAGAGAGAGAGAGAAGTCGGCCTAGAAGGGGGGAGGAAGATGGGAGTGGTTGCTAAAAATTAGAGGAAGTTATGAAAATATTGGAATTTTAATTTGAAAAAATAAAATTGAATTCTTCAAATCAAACTTGCATATCCATCCTCTATAAACCCTCTATTTTCATTTGTTCCCATTCATCACTTAAATCCCTAAATGGGCTTTAAGCCCGTTTAACCAAAACCCAAATCAAACCCATTAAATTGAGTTCTAATTTTGGTTTAGACGAAACGGTTCATTTTCCTCGAATTGATTTCTTCAACCGTCTGGTTAAAACCTTAGGCAAGAAATCTACCGAATTATTCTCAATTTTCATCCATAATTAATTGTCATGTATCGTGCTTAATGTGTGTGACCCTCTAGGCTCACGAGCAATTGGCAGACTGGTAAAATTACTATTTTACCCTTTCCATCATAAGTGGCCTCTAGCAAGACATTATGATTATCCAATGTTCGTGATTATCGATTATTCGACTTAACCTGTTATCGTACATGTCACTGTCCTTTTATCAAACCGATATCCAGATCGATCAATAGGCATAGAATGGTCATCCTAATTTATCAATCCCTGTTTCTTGATATCTGAGATGACTGAAAACTGATACTAAGGTATCACCTGCACGGCCGTGCTCTTTCTTCAGTCATACTCATCAAGTGGCCTAAACGGATATCTTTCTCATACCGAAGTATGAGTGATAAATCCCTCAGACGCCTTTCGAGTTCACTAGTGCAATCAATATCAAAGCCAATCGAAGCCGTTATAGTTACCCTTTTACAGATAACGTTAGAGTAGGTCAAACTTAGGTATTCGTTACATAGTGTACACAAAGACTCCTTGGTCTTAGGATATAATGACAAGCTACGATATGTGAGTATCTCATGACTGGATCTATGCAGCATACTCACAATCGGGTTGTCCAATATCATCGACTTGATGATATCTATGATATAACTCCGGCACATACTTTGCCATGATCAGTAGAGCGTGATCACAAGGAGTTGGTCTCATACTGATCGCTTCTTAAAGAAGTTTAGCTGATCAGGGACTCATCAAATGTAATTCTTTCTGATCTATAGTTCTACTATTAGTGGTTACACACATAATGACATAAATCAAATTACATTTGATATATTACTACAACACATTAGTAATATATGCCAATTTATTTATTCGGAAAGGTGATAAAACATTACATCTTTAGATCACTCATATATTGGACTGGGGCATAAGTCTAACAAAGGTCTATGTCAGAGGCCCACACTTCAACATCTCCTCTGACATTATAAATGCCTTCCTGGGGAGGAAGTGTGTTCGCTCTGTACCACCACCTAATCTAAACAAGGTTCTCAAGGAGATAACTGGTGATAAGAGCAGAGTGTGGCCTACTAAAGGCACCGTGGCGGCCTCGGATCTCACTTCAAAATACTCCATACTGTTCCGTATCGGGGTAGCAAATTGGGCACCCTCCACACATGCATCCTCCATCAAACCGGAGCTGGCAGTTCTCATCTTCCAAATAGGTACTAGATCCACACTTGACTTTGACCAGTTTGTTATTGACCATCTTGGTAGACATGCCAGATCACAAGCTGTGAAAATACCTATTGTTTTTCCCTCCCTTATATTTGAGCTACTAGTGCACCAACACCATGGTGTGTTAAAGTCAACCGATAAGGCATGAAAGTGCGGAGGAATGATTGTGGTGAGCCACAAGTTGTTCAAGGGCAAGCATGCTCCTGATCTTGTCACGACAGAAGTCAAACCAACCAAGGCGACAATCAGTCGAGCTACCGGTGCTGCCCCTCCAACCAAGACTACCAGCAAAGATGCAATAATGCTCGAGAGAGAGATAGTTGTACTTGACGAGGACATCGTCAACCTGAAGATGGTGCTGAAACACCTCTCCCAGCGTAGATCTCACTGTGCTAACCTGCTGAAGTCGATGACTCTTCAAGATTCTGACAACAATGGTTCCTCCTCCCTACCTGATTCTACTGAAGACGCTACCAAAGATGCCTCTGCAATTTCTACAGAAGAAGATACTGCTAGTTCCACCAGCAGTTCTGTTTGAATTTTAAGTACTTTATGGATTCGCTAAAAACTGAACAACTTTTATGTTTGTATTTGCTCTGAATATGTTTCATACATATTCTCGACTACTGATCGGGAATGTGTGTGAGTTAAGTTTGTGTTTTATTATTCCCGGTTCTATTATTCGAATTGTTCTTTAAGTTTAGCTCTTTTTGAGCCAGCAAGGGGGGGGGGGGGGGTAAGACGTAAGACGCACAAGATGCACGATGATGCGCGAAACGACGCTCGATAATGCGCGAAACAACGCACGAACAAGACTTGACAACGACTGCCGATCGCTACAAAAAAAGCTGACAACAAATGCGACACAGAAGGCGACGAAGAATGTTGACCTTAAAAATAGCCAAAGGGGGAGATTGTAGTTACGACGTTTTTGGTGATTGGCTTATTTTTTAGAAACTAGAGAAGATGTCAAAAATAATGTCGGAACATCGTATGCGACATCTTGTATGACATTGTTAGCGACATCTCGGCAAACATCCTGTTCGACGCGAAATAGGAAAGTCCCTGCGCTTCATGAAGTATGATTACAATTAGGACATGTGGAAGTTCCAGCGCATCTCCGATTCTGGAAAGAAGAAAGATGGTGATAAAGAGGAAACCCATTAGGGTTAGTACTCATACACGATTGCTATAAAAGGTTAGGCTACCCCCTTAGCAAGTGTGTGGTTCTTTTATTGTTTCCTAGCAATAATTTACAAAGCTCTTAAACGTGAAGGTTTGCGCGCTGAGAGGTTGTAGATTGTGCTAAGGATATTGTGTATCACCATAACTATTGAGAGTTAGGTGATTGAGGGTTTACTGATCGCGTGAGTGAAGATTGCACGCAACCACAACGTTTAACGACAACTTGAACCGATAGAGTAAGGCGATTGCTCGAAGAGTGGAATCAAGACGGAGTACATAACATTATGTGTGGCATCTTGCACAACTACCTGATCAAAATTTCAGATATCATCCATATCAACAACAGTGATGGAATTCTTCATACAAAAAACACGAACTTCATCCAAAAATAGCACCCATCCCTCTTCTCGAAAGTAATTTAGTTTATCTTTCACAGTCTGAATTAAATGCATAGCTTCCACAATATTTTGATCTTTTTGTTGTAGCACGTTTGATAGTTCATTTGTATATGCCAATAGTTGATGAAGCAACTATTAAATAAATACAAAATCATAACTCTCCATCCAAATCAATAAGGTATTAGACATACCTCGTGTATCATTGTTACTGCCATCATCAAACACATTATGCAACACTTCTATTACAGAGGGTCACATCAAGTGTAATCGTAGCAATGTTATGTAATGTGATCCCCACCTAGTGTCCCCTGGTCTTGCCAATTTTGTTTCTTGATTTTTCCCTTTACCGCTAGTAATTTCTCCAAACTCAAGGTGTTCAATTATTCGATCATGTTCTCTTTGTCGAAGACTGTCAATCCGTTTACATGATGATCCACACGTGTTCACAACCAAGCTAATTAGAGCAAAAAAGTCACTAACACTTCAGTTAGTTTTGGCCACAACAACAATCACCTATTGAAGTTGATGAGCAAAACAATGAACATACATTGCATGAGGATTTTCTCTTAAAATTAATGACTTTAACCCATGAAATTGCCCTCTCATGTTTGAAGCACCATGATATCCTTGACCTCTCAATCTGGATAAAGATAATCCATGATTAGCAAATAAAGTGTTAATGGCAGATTTTAAACACTGTGCCGAAGTATCTGCAACATGAACCACAGCTAAAAATCGTTCAATAACTTCGCCACATTTGTTCACATATCTAAGAACAACACCCATTTGTTCCTTCACCGAGATATCGCGGGATTCATCTACTAAAATAGTGAACAAATTATTACGAAGATCATTCAATATTGCAAGTGTAGTCTCCATGGCACAAGCATTAGTCATCTCCTTTTGAATCGACGGAGAAGTCATATGACTATTTCCTGGAACATTTTGTCCAATAACCTTGCCAACATCTTCATTTCTTGCGCCGTACCATTCAAGAAGCTCAAGAAAGTTTCCTTTATTAACAGAAGTTGAGGACTCGTCATGTCCACGAAAAGATAAACCCTGTCTCAATAAAATTCTAATCACATCCAAAACTGCATTAACGCGAGTTTGATAATCAATTTCGAGCTCACGACCTTTAGATGATAACAAATGCGACACACTTTGTCTTTGATTATTAAATGCTTCCAGCTGTGTTAAAGCATGATAATGTGCCCTTGTTAGCCCGCCAACATGCTCTCTAAACTTTTGCAAGGGTTACTTCCAATTGTTAAATCTTTTCTCTGTGAAGACATCATCTCCAAAGCGAGCAATATTATTTGGCTTGAAAAGATAACATTGGAAGCAATATGCTCTATCCTTTGATACACTATATTCAAACCAATCAAATGCTTTGAACTATTCTTCTTTGAAACTTCTACTAGATGTCTGAAACATACTTTTCGAAAATTTAGGCCCAATTGGTTGACAAGGCCTTTAGATATATACTCTCTTCTGACGCGATCTCTGATTCTAGTGTCATATTCTTCAATTCTTTTACGTTCACCTGGAACACTAACAACATCATGTGCATTAAACTCAACACTAGAATTTGTGTTGAGTTCTTCACTAGGTGCACTAGACGAATCAACGGAAAGTTTTGGTCTTTTGATTAAATATTTATCCATTAACCTATACAAATTTAATATAATTAGAACTACTCAATCAATTGTAAGCAACGAGAAATATTTTAATTTGTATAAACATTTAAAATCAAATTATACATACATTATGTATACCAATAAATAATAACAAAAGATAAAACTTAACTAAATATTAAATAATAAATAATAAATAAAATTTAATTGATTAATCATAATGAGAATTGTGATCATTTAAGACATTTAATTTAAAACTTAACTACAAACTAATAAAAACAGCTTAATTAAAAATACAAGTAATATGTGATTGGAAACACAAATTTAATTAAAAACTAACAAAATGAATACAAGTAATATGTGATTGGAAATACAAATTTAATTAAGAACTAACAAAATGACTTTATTAAAAAATACTTACCTGCAATATATGTGATAAATATAAAAGGAGAGGTGACAATATCTGAAGGAGAGAGGTGGCAATAGTAGGATTGAAGGAGAGGGGTAGAGAAGACAAGGTGGAACGCACGCAGATATGGAGTGGATGTTGAGACCAAGAGTTTCTTTAACTTCTACCTTTTTTGAAGATGATTAATACATTTTTATTGAAAAGCCCCACATCATTAAAAAGCCCACAATGCAACAAATTAAAAAAGCTGACATTAATTGGGATAGAAACCCATGAACCCATTAGCCGCCCCTCCTTCGAGTTGCAGATTACCACTAAACCATTAAATTTTTGTGCTACTTACACACAATTTTTATATATATTAGAATTGAAGAGGGCATATACAATTTTCGAACAAAAAATTATATCGATAATTTTCAAATTCTCGGGCCAGGGGCGGCTCCCCCCCTCCCCCCGATCCGCCACTGGTCCCCACCGTTACCTGTAGAATACATCTCTTGCTTGCATGACATTAAAATGATAAATGCATGCAATAGCGTTGCACGTTCACTTGTTTCAAAATGGTGGGCACATGACAAGTTAGCCTATTGTATGACCACTTTATTTCTCCCAATAAAAAGTCACGTACTGTCTTGAATTGATAAGAAGAAGTAACAATCCGAGAGCTTTTCTCCTTGCTACAAACTTGCTTCCTTTTTTCCAAGTCTTGCATTGCTATTTTCTTATTTGTTTTGATAACTTTTCTTGGTTCTGAGACTTGTCTCTTTAATTGCATTGTTAACCCAACATTAACATGTAATTTAGTCAACCCGTTATCAGCACGATTAACTCAACTATTGTAATTTTTAAATTCCTAACTAAATTTAGTTTTTTAATTTACGTTTTTGAATTTATATATTTTCATAAATATAATCTGTGATTGCCAAATTTTCAGATCAGACAATTATGTGTTATTTATTATACATGTTGTATATTTATATATAATATTCGCAACCCGAAGTTACCATTAGAAAACTTAATAAATTGTAGGTATGAATTTTGAAACCCAGTTTACATCACAAAATATTCCAACACGTTAGAAAACTTATGAAACTGTAGGTATAAAATTATTACATCTTATCCAAACCAATTTAAACATTTATTTGTGTAAAGTTTCCGACATTAAGTCAAGTTTAGAATATTTCTATTGTACCACTGTATATGACCATTCGCTTAAGATCCAAATACTACTAATGTACTTACAACCATTAGTAAAATCATACAACCCACAAGTTTGAGCTCAAAATAAATGATTCATTTTCATAGGATTTTCTCATTACCTTATCATGCATTTAAGGATTATTTTCTATTACAAAAATCGAGACTAGTTCATCACTAACAAAGGTCTACACATGCACTTTAAACATAAAAGATCAAAGACAAATATATATCTCCACAATCTTTCTCTAAAGTGGGATTCTTATTTCTTTTACGTTTATCAGTATAAAAACTAGAAATAAGCTACTAGTTGTTGGAATTATGCTCTAGACCCTATCATTGTGCATAATTGTTAAGCACATTACGCATAATTTTTTTATTAATAGAGATTAATAAATGTCTTATGGTGTTATCATATACAAATACTTGTTGATATCGTAATATTATAGGTCCTTGATTAAGCTGTTATACATGACATCGTAATAGGGATTACGATAATGAGAGTCATGTATTATAAACCTTGATCTAAACTGTTCTTGATCGTAGGATCATCGTACTAGGACTACGATGATCTAGAAAGATCAATATAGGTATGATGGTACTCATTGGATGAGTTATAAAGGATCTCATTCATTAAGTTATACGTATAGATGATGCATATAGAGATATGATCGTTGAACTGACCAAAAGTGAGATTTCCCAAATGGTGATATTATTCGTACTGTAAATATGGAAATTGTCTTAAGGGAAAAATGTAGATCGTTTTCTTTTGATATGAGATCGTCACAGTAATGAATAGAATACTTGTTGTACTTTGATGATGGGCACCTAATGTACAATAATACTAGTTGAAAGGTCGTTGGGTATAATTGAGTACTTATATAATTAGTGGCGAGTCAAGAGGGAATCTATCAACTCAAGGTAATGAGTTTGAACTCTATACTGTCAGTAATCCTATGGTTGAACAAGTACCTTGGCCAAGGTAGACAAATAATTTAAGAAAATAGTTTCTTAAAATTATTCCACAACCATCGAGATTGACGTGAAGTATAGTAATTAGGGGTTTAAACGAGCCGAGCCGAGCCTCATTTTGACGTGAAGTACAATGAAGAATTTGGACATCATATAGATATAGATTCATCTGCTACGTCTCTAACATATTTTCTTTTAAAATTCTGGTTAGATGCAAGATGTCTATCACAATGTCGAGACTAAGTGTGAGATATCTTACTGGTGCAAAGTCAACGATAAAAATGACGAACAGAAAGTAAACGACACATGAGTTGGTTACCCAGTTCGGTGCAACATCACCTACGTCCGGGGGCAGTCTGCCAGTGAACAAGTTCTACTATATGTAATCAATCACGCATACAAAGCTTTACAATTATCACACAAACCTAAGCCCTATGGTATTATTACTAGTGTGAACTTAACCCAGGGTCTCCCCCTGTCTCCGAGCCTCCGACTCGAACCAACTCTTAGAACAGATCCCATTGTTTCGTTCTCTCTTTTGTCGTTTCTTCAAAGGTATGCAAGCAGCTCCACGGGTGCGAGTTTGTCCGGTTCAGTCAAAAAATCTTTCTCTTGAATTTTTGTTTGAACACACAGAAAGATATCACCATGGGTTCCAAACGTTAAATTTCATGCAGCGGCTACATAAGTAACCATGGTGATCGAAACAAGACGAAGATCTTAATGAAAAATTCAGCATGTTCTTAACCTTTTCAAATCTGAAAATTACCTTTATAAATCGATGAAAACACAATGTAGTGTTTCTCTATTAAGTCCACACAAGCACAACAACCAAAAAGATTTTCTCTCACACTTTTGCTATGAATGAATATTGAGAATTTTTGACAAAAATGATGGAGGAAGAGGATGATGATTTCGGCCAAGAGAGGGATAGGATGAGGGGGAGTGGTTACCAAATGGTTAGAGAAAAATAAGGAAGATATTTTGCAATTTTAATTTGAAATTAAAAATTGAATTTCAAATTAATTAATTGCATATCTAACCCTCTTAAACTCCTATTTGCACTTTTACTCATTCATCACTTAAATCCCTAAATGGGCTTTAAGCCCGTTTAGCTAAAACCCAAATTAAAACCATTAAATTGATTTCTAATTTCGGTTTAGACAAAACTGTTTAATTTCCTCGAATTGATTTCTTCAACCGTCTGGTTAAAGCCTTAAACTATAAAACTACCGAATCGTTTTCAATTTCCATCCATAATTATTTGTCATGTATCGTGCTTAATGCGTGTGACCCTCTAGACTCACGAACAGTTGGCAGACTGGTAAAATTACTATTTTACCTTTTCCATCATAAGTGGTCTCTAGCAAGACATTATGATTACCCAACATTCGTGATTATCGATTATTCGACTTAACCTGTTATCGTACATGTCAATGTCCTTTTATCAAACTGATATCCAGATTGATCAATAGACATAGAATGGTCATCCTAATTTATCAATCAGTGTTTCTTGATATCTGAGATGACTGAAAACTGATACTAAGGTATCACCTGCACGGCCGTGCTATTCCTTCAGTCATACTCATCAAGTGGCCTAAACGGATATCTTTCTCATACCGAAGTATGAGTGATAAATCCCTCAGACGCCTTTCAAGTTCACTAATGCAATAAATATCCAAGCCAATCGAAGCCGTTATAGTTACCCTTTTACAGATAACGTTAGACTATGTCAAACTTAGGTATTCGTTACATAGTGTACACAAAGACTCCTTGGTCTTAGGATATAATGACAAGCTACGATATGTGAGTATCTCATGACTGGATCTATGCAGCATACTCATAATCGGGTTGTCCGATATCATCGACCTGATGGTATCTATTATATGACTCCGGCACGCACTATGCCATGATCAGTAGAGCATGATCACAAGGAGTTAGTCTCATACTGATCGCTTCAGAAGAAGCTTTGCGGATCAGGGACATTACCGAATGCAATTGTTTCTGATCTATAGTTCTACTATAAGTGGTTACACACATTATGACATAGATCAAATTACATTAGATATATTACTACAACACATTAGTAATATTATGCATTTTATTATGTTGAAGAATGATGTCCGTTACAATATAGATTAAGGAATTACATTGGACTAGGGCACAATCCTAACACACACAAGCTATAATCTTAGCTACAACATACAACTTCCTAACACGCTGGTCCAACAAGCTTAGGAACTCTGTATATTATAAACCAAAATATAACTACACAACATCACCTTCTACGGAATGGAACGAGCATCTATTTGTAGAAGATGGCCGAGAATCTATTTAGGGTTTCCTAAAAGATCTCGTACGCACCTTGCCGATTACGTCTCCTCCAAGTTTCCTTTTGCTGCTGCACATTTGATGCGAAATGAATCCTTCTAATATTCGAAGATCTTCTAATTAAGGAAACTCCAGAAAGTCTTCTGGCGAGATATTCGATCGTGATGTCCGAGACTTCTAGATAGACATCTTCTGATTTGAGCATCGACGTCTTAGGTCGCGACATATGGATGGACATCTTTCGATCATATAAAATAGCCAACATCCGTAGGAACCACAATCTCCCCTTTGGCTATTTTTGGGGCGAGCACTCCTTTATTCACGTGTCCTGGAGAGAGTCTTCAATCCTCTTGACAGTAGCTCAAACTAAATGATGTCTGAGACATATAGTTAGCCATGATGTACCATAAGATGTCAAGACAAGAAAACAGGCAATAAGATAATGGAAGTAATGTTGTTTTCTTCAGTGAGCTTTTAGTGAGCTCCATCTTGGCGTTCTTCTTGTCCTTCTCCACGTGAAGCTAGTCTCAACTAGCCATACTCCCCCTGATTGCCTCAAAAATATGTCAAGAAGGCATATGCAATCAAAGCAGATATGCTCACAAAGCAAAATATAACATGAAGCGAAGAAAGAACCAAACCATAACTACTAAGGCTTCAACACCAGCCTTACATCGGTTCTACTCGGATATTCCCCCGAGGTTAATAAGTTTGAAAAAATTATCCCAAAAAAAATAAATTGTTCAAGAGCAAGGTTCATAGAAATGGTAACCAATTAAATGTTGTCGGAGCTTGACTCCTCATCATCTTCTTCATCAGCAGCGTCTTCTTCAGAAGGTATGTCCTCAACTTTCTTCTTTCCCTTCCTGTCTTGCAAGAGATCCTGGAGCACTCCTTCGCAGATAGTCTTTATGGAGAACATGATGTCTATAGTTTTCTCCAGGAATTTTATCTCCTCGCGCAGCTCTGTCACAACATCTTTCTGGACATCAGAGGATTCAGATGTTTTCTTTGACATTCCACCAAAAGGATGTCCAATGTCCGGGACATGAGATCCTTCAAAGAGCTTCGGGCTGAACGAGAGAGCAGCAGGCTTCTTTCCGACCACATCAGAGCTTCGAAGCAGCTTGGGGCGTTGGCTCAGGATGATCCGAGTGATAAGCGAGGGAAAGCAGATTGGCATTTTGAACGCAAAGAATTTTGCATGTTTCATCAAATGGTCAATCACAAATTTGCCAAAATTGAAAGTGGAACGCGTACCTATCAGGTATATCAGCTTAGCAAGTTCAGTAGTAATGCTAGAGCCGTGTGTGGAAGGCGCCCAATTTGCGATGCCGATTCGGAAGAGGACCGAGTATTTTGCAGTTAGAACAGAGGAGGATAGCTTGCCCTTGGTTGGCCAGATTCTCTTTGTACCCACATATATCTCTTGTAGAACTTTGTTTAATGATGGGACATCCTCGGAGACATCCGGAGTGTCTCTTCCCAAAAAGTTGTTAACAACCTCTTCAGTGAAGATGCAGGACTTTCCTCTGACAAACACTTTTCTATACTCCGAACTAGAGGGTATGTCGAAAGTAGGAGATATATTAACTATGAATTCTTGGACAAGCAGGGGATAGTACGTACCAATGTTTGAGATGCTCTGTAGGAGCTCTGCATCTGTAATCAGCTCTATCATTTCCTCCATCTTCAAAGCACTTGGTGACGGTTCACTTTCTGGGAAAACTTTCCTCATTGCAACAAACTTCCATTTCGAAACTGATTCCGCATGATGGAAGGAGATGTTATCTATCTTGGTTGGTGGAACAATTTTCGGGAGCTTCTGACCTCCAATACTTATGCTCAACAGGAGCCTTTTCTACAACTTCCACTTCTTCTTTGTCCGAGGTAGGTTCATCCACCAGATGCCTCGACTTCTTTTGAGACTTTGTTTTGGCATGACTTGTTGCCTTGTCAGCTTTTCGCTTCTTCCCACTCTTTTTGGTAGATTTCTTTTCAACTATAACCTTTTTCCTCTTCTCGGACATCCTCTTTACAGACTCAACATCCTCAGCAGTCTTCTTCCTTTTGGACTTGGACATGGATACAACAACATTTTCTTCCTTAGAGACCTCAGCCTCTTCTTCTTCTTCAGCAAACTCATGACGAATGGACACAGATTTCTTAGAAACTTCCTTCTCGTGAGAAACAATTTTCTCACTGTCTTCAACCTCTTGCCTCAGATCAGCAAGCACTTCCGCTACAGAATTAGAGGGACCAGAGTCTTCGTCATTCACTTCAGGAACATCTTTTTCTGCACTTTCTTACAGACATTCTCAGCAACAAGAGTTGGGACATCATCAGTCCCGTCAGCCTGACTTTTACCAGACACAACCTTTGGATTCTCTAGAACAACTTCATCACCCATAGTGCACTTCGCCTCCTCAATAGTCTTTGGAGGCACAACCGACACTTCCTCTTGTGTGCATTTTGCACTGTTCAGATATTGATCTGGAACTTCATCTCCTTCTTTTGATAGTATAGACGCCTCAACTTCTTGAGGGTTTTCTACAGCACCAGTCCCAACATCGTCAATTGGAAAGATCGTTTGCAAAGGAATCGCCTTTACAACCTCCTTAGTACTACCAAAGCTACCCAAACCCTCTAATCTTGTGGTCGGAGTATGAGTGATTTCCACAACATTCGAATCACGAATTTGAGAGCCATGGGATTTAGGATTACCTGGCATGGAGAAGGTCAGAGCTTCTGATGGGGCTGCTTTTTCTTCACTAGCACTTGCTTCAGCAATGGGTGCCTCAGAAGCTTCGGCTATGGTGATCCTTGTTTTGGTCGTTTTAAGGACATTCTCTCGGGCCTTTTCTTTCTTCTACTCGCCCTTCTTCTTCCCTAAGCTTGATCGTGAGGGATACATAGATTTAAGGCGTAGAGCCTTTTTCATGGAGAAGTTGGCCGCAACTCTACCGCTTCGAGTGCCCACCATTGTCGTGACAGTGCAAGCTTGAGCAGAGACAGAGAGAGGTTCAGAGCAAAAGGAGAGGGTTGCAAATCTTTTGGATAGTGAAAGGTTATAAAGACAATCCACTGCAGTTAAGAAAACCGTTTTGAATAAGTGGGACCAAAAAATAGGGAATAAAATAAACGATATATTTGTGAGGTCAGCACTTTCCTTTTTCCTTCTTGAACATCTTTCGGCCCATCATGTGGTGTGGATGTTAACTCCCATGATCCACACCACTCTTTCCTTGGCTTTAAGTCTTAGCTGACATCTTGATCATACAAAGTTCTAATGATGACCTTAGACTTTCGAATCGAGCAGTGTCAAGGGCCTTAATAAAAATATCAGCCAATTGCCTTTCAGTGGGAATGTACTCCAGCCGAATTACCCTTTCTTCAACAAGGTCTCTTATAAAGTGATGACGAATATCTATGTGCTTCGTCTTGCTGTGCTGGACAAGATTCTTAGATATGTTTATAGCACTGACATTGTCACAGAATAATGTCATGACATCTTGCTGGACATCATACTCTGACAGCATTTGCTTCATCCAAAGTAGTTGAGTGCAACTACTTCCAGCGGCTATATATTCTGATTCAGCTGTAGACAAGGCCACACAGTTTTATTTCTTGCTGAACCATGAGATTAGATTATTGTCCAAGTCAATACATCCACCTGAAGTACTTCTTCGATCGGTGGTATTTCCAGCCCAATCAGAATCACAATATCCAACAAGGTTACCTCAAGATTCTCTTGGCTTGAGAAAGATGACTCACCTTTGGGTCCGCCTGATGTCTGGCACATACTCCGACGGCGTATGTTATGTCCGGACGACTTGCTGTGAGATATAACAGACTTCCTATGATGCTTCTGTATAGGCTGTGGTCTACTTATTTTCCATTTTCATCTTTAGACATCTTTGTGGTTGTGGTAATGGGGGTCCGTTTGTGAGATATCTTTTCCAGACCGAACTTCTTCACAAGATTCACAGCGTACTTGCTTTGAGAGATAAAGATCTTATTCTCCATTTGCTTGATTTGGAACCCCGGGAAATAGCTAAGTTCGCCCACCATTCTCATCTCGAATTCTGACTGCATGAGACTCACAACATGTTCTGAAAGGGATTCCCATGGGTTCCAAACAATAATTTCATGCAGCGGTACGAAATTGAACCATGGGAATCGAATGAAACATATGATCTTAATGAGAAATTCAGCATGCAATTAAACTTTTCAAAACTGAAAATATACCTTCTTAATCGATTAAAACACAAAGGAGTGTTTCTCTATCAAGTCCACACAAGCACAACAACCTCAATCGGTTTTCTCTCACACACTTGCTAATGAATTATGAGAAGAAGAAGACAAAGATGGCTATGGAGGAATCAGAAAGGGAGGGTCGGCAATGAGATGGGATTAGGGGAGAGAGTGCCGAAATTTTGAGCCAAAAGGGGAAAGAAAATATTGTGTAATTATCACAATTTATCACAAAAAATCTGATTTTGAATTTTAAATAAATAATTACACAACTTACCCCTTTAAAATCATAATTGCACTCTTGCCCCATTCATGAATTAAAACCCTAAATGGGATTCAAGCCCATTAAACCAAATCCAAATTAAAACCCATATAATTGAGTTCTAATTATGGTTTAACTAAACCGGTCCAATTTCCCCAACTCGATTTCTTCAACCGTCTAGTTAATAAACCAAGGCTAGAAATCAACCGAATCGTTTTCAATTTGACTAAACTGAAAAGCGGATTCTCCCAATTTCCATCCATGCTTATTTGTCACATATTGTACTTAAAGCATGTGACCCTCTAGGCTCAGGACCCATTACTATTTTACCCTTTCCATCATAAGTGGTCTCTAGCAAGACATTATGATTACCCAACGTTCGTAATTATCGATTATTCGACTTAACCTGTTATCGTACATGTCACTGTCCTTTTATCAAACCGATATCCAGATTGATCAATAGGCATAGAATCGTCACCCTAATTTATCAATCACTATTTCTTGATATCGGAGATGATTGAAAATTGATACTAAGGTATCACCTGCACGACCGTGCTATTCCTTCAGTCATACTCATCAAGTGGCCTAAACGGATATCTTTCTCACACCAGAGTATGAGTGATAAATCCCTCAGACGCCTTTCGAATTCACAAATGTAATTAATATCCAAGCCAATCAAAGTCGTTATAGCTACCCTTTTAAAGGTAACGTTAGACTAGGTCAAAATTAGGTATTCGTTACAACAGAAAACTCTATCAATCACTGATTCTTGATATCTGAGATGACTGAAAACTGGTACTAAGGTATCACCTGCACGGCTGTGTTATACCTTAAATCAAGTGGCCTAAACGGATATCTTTCTCATACTGGAGTATGAGTGATAAATCCCTTAGACGCCTTTCAAGTTCACAAATGTAATCAATGTCCAAGCCAATCAAAGCCGTTATAGCTACCCTTTTACAGGTAACGTTAGACTAGGTCAAACTTAGGTATTCGTTACACAGTGCACACAAAGACTCTTTAGTCTTTGGATATAATGACAAGCTACGATCTGTGAGTATCTCATGACTGGATCTATGTCGCATACTCACAATCGGGTTGTCCGATATCATCGACCTGATGATATCTATGATATAACTCCGGCACACACTTTGCCATGATCAGTAGAGCATGATCACAAGGAGTTGGTCTCATACTGATCGCTTCTGAAGAAACTTAGCTGATCAGGGACTTATCGAATGCAATTCTTTCTGATCTAAAGTTCTACTATAAGTGGTTATACACATAATGATGTAGATCAAATTACATTAGATATACTACTACAACACATTAGTAATATAATGCCTTTTTATTATATTGAAAAATGATGTACATTACAATATAGATTGAGGAATTACATTGGACTAGGGCATAATCCTAACATGTTCCACCATCTTGGTAGACATCCCTCCGAAAACTATGTCATAACATAGATCTGAGCAATCATGATGTATTTTCCTTCCTTCTTAACGAACATTGTCCGATCTACTCCTCCTTTGACATAACCATTCTGCATTAGAAAAAGTGTTAGTCTTTCATACCAGACTCGAGGAGCTTGTTTCAGGCCATAGAGAGCTTTCTTGAGCTTGTAGACATGATCCGGAGCATGAGGGTCGACAAATCCCTTGGGTTGAGCCACGTAGACTTCCTCATTTAAGTCCCTATTTAAGAACGCACTCTTCACATCCATTTGATACAGCTTGAACTTGAGATGACACGCAATTCCCATCAACAACCGAAGGGCCTCTGATACAGTGGTTTGATCCACCAAGCCCCAGACTTGGTTGTCAGACATGGATTTCATTTCCTCATTCATGGCGTTCTGCCATTTTTCGGAGTCTGGACTGGCCAAGCTTGTCTGTAGGTTTCTGGATCATCCTGATCCACCAACATCAAGTCATTTCCTTCAGTGGCTAGAAAGCCATATCTGATAGGAGCTTGACGAGATCTCTCAGACCTTCTTGGACCATCTGGAATAGGTGTAGGGATTGGTTCTTGATCAATGACCTCTTCTGGCTCCTGTATTTCTACATTCGGCATAGTAGGTTGCTCCGTATCTTCTTGAATTTCTTGAAGATGCATGGCACTCCCACTAGCACTTTTGGAAATAAATTCCTTTTCCAAAAATACGCCTCCTCGAGCAACAAAAACTTTGTTCTCGCTGGGTTTGTAGAAATAGTACCCCCTTATTTCTTTGGGGTACCCCCCAAAGACACATTTATCTGATTTGGGTTCGAGCTTATCGCCTAGCAGACGCTTGACGTAAGCTTCACATC
Source organism: Geranium rotundifolium (assembly GCA_963920655.1). Lineage (NCBI taxonomy): Eukaryota > Viridiplantae > Streptophyta > Magnoliopsida > Geraniales > Geraniaceae > Geranium > Geranium rotundifolium. Next base: position 21,129,160 of record OY987321.1, read on the forward strand.
CCCAAATCTTAAGGAAAGATAATAAGTGTTTCTTCCCGTTCCATACTTTGTATGGAGTGCTTTCCACTGCCTTTGTAGGAGCCCTATTCAATATGAATGCGGTCGTTTCTAGAGCATAGCCCCAGAAGGAGATAGGGAGGTCAGCCTGACTCATCATTGATCGAACCATGTCAAGCAGGTTCCGATTTCTCCGTTCGGATACACCATTCATTTGAGGTGTTCCAGGCAGAGTCAATTCAGAGAGGATCCCACACTCCTTTAAATGACTGTGAAATTCTTGGTCCAAGTACTCACCGCCTCGGTCAGATTGAAGTGCCCTTATACTAGGTTTCCGATTTATGTCTCATAAGATAAACATACCCATATCTACTGAAGTCATCAGTAAATGTAACGAAGTAGTGAAAACCTCTTCTGGCCTGAGTGCTCATAGGCCCACAAACATCGGAATGTATGAGACCCAGTAAGTCACTCGCCCTCACCTATACCGGCAAAAGGTGCCTTTGTTATTTTTCCCATAAGACATGACTCGCATCTCTCTATTGAAGTGAATTCAAACGGACTTAGAAGTCCACACTTGTGAAGTGTTGAGATGCGTTTCTGGCCTATATGGCCTAAGCGGCAGTGCCATATCACAGTCTGGTTTAAATCATCGGATTTAACTCTTTTGTTACTGATATTAAAAATCGAACTAGTGTCAATGTTTTGAATATTAAAAATATATAAACCACCAACCAATGAAGCATTGCAATAAAACATATTATTCTTGAAAATATTGAAAATTCCATTATCAATAGAAAAACAATATCCTTCCTTGTCTAGCAAGGAAATAGAAATAATATTTCTGTGAAACGTAGGTACACAATGAACATTGTTTAATAACAAAACCAGCCCACTGGGCAAACTTAGACTAATATCTCCTACAGCAGTTGTCAAGACTTGATTGCCATCGCCAACTCGTAGGTCCGCCTCGCCCCTGCTCACTTCTCTTCTACTTCTCAGAGCCTGCACATTAACACAAATGTGAGATTCTGCACTGGTATCAAGTACCCAAGAATCTGAAGTAGATAAACTGAGATTGAGCTCAATAACAAAAATACCTGATCCTGAAGATGTGTAAGCCCTACTCTTCCTAAGAAACAGCTTGGGTTTCTTACAATCCTTTTTCCAGTGCCCCAGTCCTTGGCAATAGAAGCAGATGACATCATTCTTAGGATTCTCAACAGCCTCTGGAGCTGCTGGACCCTTAGGTTGTCGAATCTTCCCTGCTAGGTGCATAGGAGCCTTACCCTTGCCCAGGCTGGCTTTCTGGAAGCTCACTTGCTTGTTGACCATAAGAACCTTCTTGGTCTTGCCCTTGAGATTCTTTTCAGCAGTCACGACCATACCATGAAGCTCTGTCACGGTTTTATCCATGTAATGCATATTGTAATTTCCAACGAAATCACGATATGTCTCTGGAAGTGAATGCAACACAGAGTCTGCAGACATTTCCTTGTCCACAGGATGACCGAGTCTGGCCAAGTGTTCCAAAAGACGTTTCATCTTAAGGACATGTGGACTGACAGGAGCTCCAGCCTTCGGCTTGCAAGACATCAGTTCACTGAAAGTGTCGTATCTTTCGATACGCGCTTTCTCTTTGAACATTTTCTCGATCTCAGCCATACAGGCTTTGGGATCATCGAAAATGTCCAAGAACTGTTTCTGCAAGTCAGGCACCATACTGCCCATCATGATGCACTACACGTCGATCTGGTCGCTAAGGAATTTCTGGTAGGTATCCCTTAGCGCCCTTGACGCGTTCAGTGCTGGTTCAGTAGGTGCTTGTTCATGGGTAAGGATGTAATCCTTACGTTCATGCTTGAGAACCAGTCTGAAGTTCCGGTCCCAATCGAGAAAGTTTACGCCGTTAAGCTTATCATGCTCGATTAGTGACCTAAGCGCACTGTTACCAGAATGATTCGTGTTTGCCATTTTATATCTACACAGTAAACAAATTTTAATCAGTATTAATTAAAATTGAAGTTTGAGATTTAATTATAAAACACTTTCTGATTCTAACTTTAGAATCTGAACCAGGATCCCATCATACTCTCAATTGAAGTGAACGGAGGCTCACTGCTCCAATTGAGTGCATCAAGGTAGGATTACATCCATCTACAAAACCATGTAGTTCCTGGCTAGGGTCTATACTTGTAAGTACGTGGCATACCCTATACTGATATCCTAGGTCAGCCCTAGCTGACAATCGTAGACAAGTCTAACAAGTAACTATGGATAGAACTAATGTAGCTACTACGCGAAGGCGCACGCACCCACACAGAACTATCCATCTCATCCAGACCTTTTCTCTATGAATGTTACGCGGAGACGTACTGACATCCATAGGGTGAAAGCCCTTTTGAGTGCCCAAACTTGTATGGTATCACGCTTGACTTGTAATTATTTGCGTTTAAGTGAATTATAAAAGTCTGATTGCATATCGATACAATCTTAATATGGAATCATCAATTGCAAATCCATTCAAAGATGATCCCTTAGCAGGTTACATGCGAGTCTGATTAAATTCCGATTTTAATCTTTGCATGTGGGTGATAGCAAATCATACATAAACTTGTATATTTAAACTATCATACATTCATACATTCAAACATATAAATGTAACGATAAAATATGCATAGGTAAGCCCATCTTAAGTTCCTAAGAATCTAGCAATACTGATCCTAAAGACATGGTCTTCAAGATCAAAACTTGCTCCATTCTTGTGAACTCCCACTGGCTTCGAGCCTCCTCCAATCCGAGTCTTCCTCTTGACTTGATTCTTGTTTCAGTCTTCGTGATTACAAATATAAAAAAATAAAATGAAATTCAAATCACGACATGCAGGCCGTATTTACTACAACCCAAAATTAAGCAACACGCGGGTTGCAAAACCAAAATTAAAATGCAAATCTAATGGGCTTAGCTAGCATCATGTGGAAAACATCATGTTATCAAAGATATTGTATACAATCAACATGCTTATCAAACAAATAAAATTTCCAAATTTTATCTTTCTTATGAGTGGAAAATTCCGGTTTATCGAAACCGGACGGTTTAACTAATTAATTGAATTTTGAACCGGTTCTCGCTGGTTTATCGAAACTGAACCAAATCTAAAAATTAATTTTTTTAGGGTTTCAAAATATTCTTGCTAACCAACCGGTTCAGCTCGAATCTAGTCGAACCGAACCGGCTCAACCGAGGTCGCCCGCGGAGGCAACCACGGTGGCCCGTGAGGGTTGCCGAGGTCGCCCGCGGGGCTGACCGTGGTCGGCCACGGGAACGACCATGGTAGCCCGCGAGGTCAGCCATGGTTGCCCCTAGGGCAGACCCTGGTCGCTCGTGAGGCAACCATGGTGGCCCTCACGGGCTGCCATGGTCGCCCGCATGGGCAGACCGTGGTTGCCCGCGGCAGCGACCATGGTCGACTGCGAGGGCTGCCATGGTCGCCCGTAGGCGACCCTCGTCGGCCCTTGGTGCTGACCATGGTCTGCCCTAGGGCATTCCATGGTCCACCAAGGGTCTCGACCTGGTCGGCCATGGCTCAGCCATGACTAACCCGAAACACCAAAAAAAATTATTTTCTAATTTTCCAAAATCAGTCAAATCTGAATTTTTTTTCGATTCACATGCATGCTAAGGTGATGAACATATATAAACTCAAAAAAAAAAATCAGATTTAAACATGTAGAAGAATACACAACAACCATGGCTCTGATACCACTGGTGGATATCATGCAGCAGACATTATGTAACCGTGGTGATCGATATAATACTTGATCTTAATGTAAATTCAACATGTTATATATACCTTTTTGAATCTGAAAATTATCTCTTCTAATCGGTGAAAACATAAGCTTAGTGTTTCTCTATTAGGTCCACACAAGCACCACAACCGAAGAAGGTTTTTCACTCAAAATTTTTGCTATGAATTTGAGAGAAGACTGACAACGATGGAGGAAAAAGTGAGAGTGAGAAGTCGGCCTAGAAGGGGGGAGGAAGATGGGAGTGGTTGCTGAAAATTAGAGGAAGTTATGAAAATATTGGAATTTTAATTTGAAAAAATAAAATTGAATTTTTCAAATCAAAATTGCATATCCATCCTCAATAAACCCTCTATTTTCATTTGTTCCCATTCATCACTTAAATCCATAAATGGGCTTTAAGCCCGTTTAACCAAAACCCAAATCAAACCCATTAAATTGAGTTCTAATTTCGGTTTACACGAATCGGTTCATTTTCCTCGAATTGATTTTGAAATTCTGATCAGCTAGTCGTGCAAGATGCCACACACAATGTTACGCAGGACGCTATAACGTTGTGTCTGACTTCTTGCGTAGATAATGCAGGACAGTAAATATAAAGCTATAAGTAATGACACAACAGATTGTTTACCCAGTTCGGTGCAACGTCACCTACGTCTGGGGGCTCTCAGCCTAGTAGAAAGATTTCACTTATCAGTAATCCGTCAGAACATACAAGTACCTGTGATCACTACTAGATCTATACTTTATGCTACGTCTTACAGTGTAATCTATCTCAGGGTCTCCCCCTGAATCCAAGAACGTCTTGATTCCACTCTTCGAGCAATCGCCTTGCTCTGTCGTCGTCAAGTCTTCTTCAAGCTTGGTGGTTGCGTGCAGTCTTCACTCACGCGAATAGTAAACCCTCAATCACCTAACTCTCTATAGTTATATGATGCACAATATCCTAAGCTCAATCTGCAATTTCTCAGCCCGCAAACCTTCACGTCTAAGAACCTTGCAAATTGTTGCTAGGAAACAAATAAAGAACCACACAATTGCTAAGGGGGTAGCCTAAGCTTTTATAGCAATCGTGGATGAGTACTAACCCTAAAGGATTTCCTCTTAATCGCCGTCTTTCTTCTTTTCAGATTAGGAGTCGTTCTACAATTTCCTAATCGTCTTCTTGCTTTTCTGCCGAATCTGCACTTTCCTGATATCTGTCGATCAGGATGTTTTGCCGAGACGCTGTCACCAATGTTACACAAGATGTCGTAGAAGATGCTTCGACATTCTTTGTAACATGTTTCTTCAGTTCCTTTAAAATTTAGCCAATCTCTAAAACCGTCGTAACTACAATCTCCCCCTTTGGCTATTTTTAAGGACATCATTCTTCATCGCATTCTGCGTTGCATTTGTCGTCTCGTCGATCGGCAGTCTTGTGTCGCGCGTAATATCGCGTCTTGCGTCTTCGCGTCGTCTCTATCTTTCTTCCTTGCATCATCGTGATCGCCCGCATATATCTAACTTAAACTTACTCCCCCTTGCTGGCTCAAAAAGAGCCAAAATATACACAAATATTTGTACCAGAGCAGGGTAATAAGAAATAAACCAAACTTAACTCACACTTACTCCCAATCAGCAGTCGAGAGTAAGCGTGAAACAGTGTTCAACAAAAAATTACAAAATAAAAGTGTTCAGTTGTTCGGGAACCAGAAAGTTTATCAAATTAAACAGAGCTGCTGCTAGAACTTGCAGTCTCTTCTTTAGTCGCTTCAGTTGAGGGATCTTGGGTAGAATGTTCTGGATCATTAGGCAGAGAGGTGGTGTCATCATCTTCGGAGCCAGGAGGAGACATGGATTTCAGCAGGTTGGCGCAATGTGAACGGCGCTGGGAGAGATGCTTCAGGGCTGTCTTCAAATTGACGATGTCCTCGTCAAGCACGACTATCTCTCGTTCAAGCATAATTGCATCCCTGCTGGTGGTCTTGGTAAGAGGGGCGTCACTTGTGGCTCGACTGGTCGTTGCCTTGGCTTCTGGCCTGACAAGATCAGGAGCATGCTTGCCCTCAAATAACTTGTGGCTCACCACAATCAGTCCTCCTCTTTTGCCAACCTTATCCGTTGTTTTCAACACTCCGGGGTGTTGATCTACAAGCAGCTCAGAGATAAGGGATGGAAAGGCAATAGGTATTTTTACAACAAGTGATCTAGCATGGCGAATAAGATGATCAATCACAAATTGCCCAAAATCAAGTTTATATCCAGTACCTATTTGGAAGATTAGGATCGCCAGCTCTGGTTTGATAGATGATGTGTGGGTCGAGGGAGCCCAATTTGCTACTCCAATCCGGAAGAGAATGGAGTACTTGGAAGTAAGATCTGATGCTGCCACAGTGCCTTTGGTCGGCCACTTTCTGTTTTTATCTCTAGTGATCTCTCGGAGTACCTTGTTCAGATCGGGTGGAGGCATAGATCGAACCCGCTTTCTTCCCAGAAAGTCATTGATAATGTCAGAGGAGATGTCAAAGCGAATGCCTCTGACATATACCTTATCAAACTCCGGATCATCTGGGGTCCCAAACGTAGTAGGCAAATTGGCAATAAATTCCTTAACCAAGAGGGGATAGTGGTTACCAATGTTCGTGACAGTTTTCATCAGTTCTGCCTTCTCCAGGAGCTGGATAATGGCATCTAGGCCTAGCAGTTCCGATGACAGGGTCTTTTTCGGGTACGCTGTTCTTTGAAACACGAACTCCCATCTTTTTGCACCGACTGCCGAGTGAAACGATACATTGTCGTAAGTGACACTTACTGTGTTCTTGACCGTCTTCAGGGCCTTTTTCTTCTTTTCTTTCTTGGTAGTAACTTCCTCTACTTCATCATCAGTTGCCTCATCTACCAATCTCCTTTTGGAGACACTTTTCTTTTCCTTGTCGAACATCTTCTTCTTTTTCTTGCTGGGACCTCCAGCATCTTTGACCTCCTTTCTCTTCTTGGTTTCCTTGAGTTTTTCAACCATCACAGCTAGACTCTCATTTTCTTCAAGTACCTTCTTCTTCAGGGATGACAACACTGTGTGTGCTGCCTCAGTGGCATCTTCTGTCGCATCTTCTCTGGCATCCAGAGGAACTTCTTCTGTGTGATTTGTAGCGACACTGTTGTCCTTCTCAGCTTCTTCCTCGGCTTCGTCCGAGTCAGCGACTTCTTCTTCTATTACAGCCTCTTTTGTGGTTTCAGGAATGACATCTGTTGTACCTTCTTCCTCTCCTTCTCCTTCAGCAATACGCTCCAACCCATGACTGACCGGAGTCAGGTCTTTCTCTTCTCCTCCAGGATTAATCAGTTCTTCCACCACACCTTCTTGAGATGGTTCTTGATTTTCCAGAAGCGACTCCAACAAATCACTATTTCTGGAGGTATCGGTGTTTGAGACAATGGAAGAGTCGATACCTGGGACGTTTGTTGGTTCTGGAACAGGAACAATCTGCACGGATGCTTCTCGGCTTCCTTGGCCAAGATCAGTCTCCCTTTCTGGCCCAGTTAGGTCTGACATTGAGAATGCAGAGCTTCCGGTTCGAGATCGTTTAGGAACTCGAGAAAAAGTGGGCATTGGGGCTTCCTCTGGAGAGGTCTCTTTGGGGATTTCGTCTGTTTTCTTCAGCATCTTTGGCCCTTTAATCCGAACTCCATGTTTGTTGGTTTTTGCTTTGCTGCTCTTGGAGGTTTTTGCTTCTGCTTTCTTAGGTTCGGAAGCTTTCTTTGGTACTATCGTGCTCCGAGTTTTCACCATGTCTGTGTAGTGAGATTTTGTTTGCAGAATGTGAAAGGTGAGGGAGATGAGAGCGAACACGAGAAGGGGCAGGCTAGGTTTAGATTTTGAAAACAGATTGATTCAAATCTTTTAACGTCTGAGCGTATCTTTTCCTTTCTTTCATATGGGCTTTTGGTAACTGTGTGCAGCTACTCCCAGCAGCAATATACTCTGATTCGGCAGTGGAAAGAGCAACACAGTTTTGCTTCTTGCTAAACCATGAAATGAGGTTGTTGCCAAGGAAGAAGCATCCTCCGGATGTGCTTTTCCTATCCGATGTGTTTCTAGCCCAATCGGCATCACAATACCCCACCAAGGTAGAGGATGTGTCGAATGAGTATAATAAACCCAAGTCTGTAGTCCCAGAAATATATCTAATAATTCTTTTGGCTTGGGAGAGATGACTAACCTTAGGATTAGCTTGATATCTAGCACATACTCCTACAGAGTAGGCAATATCTGGTCGACTTGCAGTAAGGTAGAGAAGACTACCGATGATGCTTCTGTATAGGTGTTGGTCGACGGCTTCTCCTGGATCATCTTTAGTTAGCTTGACACGTGTAGCTGCTGGTGTCCTTTTATGTGAGGCTTTCTCTAGCCCAAACTTCTTGACAATATTCTTCGCATATTTGGTCTGAGATATGAAGATGCTATCTTTTAGCTGTTTGATTTGGAAGCCTAGAAAATAGGTAAGCTCTCCCACCATGCTCATTTCGAATTCCGATTGCATCTCTTGCATAAATCTGTCTACCATCTTGCTTGACATCCCTCCAAAGACGATGTCATCGACATATATTTGAGCTATCATCAAATTCCCGTCTTCATTTTTCACAAATAGGGTCTTGTCGACTCCCCCTCTAGTGTAGCCGCTTTGGATGAGGAATTTTGTGAGCCTCTCATACCAAGCCCTTGGTGCTTGTTTCAACCCATAAAGAGCTTTCTTGAGTTTATACACATGATCAGGATAGTGAGGGTCAATAAATCCTTTGGGTTATGACACATATACTTCTTCATTGAGGTCCCCATTCAGGAATGCACTTTTGACATCCATCTGGTAGAGCTTTATCTGTAGATGGCATGAAATTCCTAACAGGAGACGGATTGCTTCAAGTCTTGCTACAGGAGCAAAGGTCTCATCGAAGTCGACTCCCTCAATTTGAGTATACCCTTGAGCAACTAACCTGGCTTTGTTGCGAGTGATGTTACCAAGCTCATCGGATTTGTTCTTGAAGATCCATTTAGTGCCTATGATGTTTCCTTCACTTGGTTTGGGCACCAGTTCCCACACTTGATTTTTCTCAAATTGAATCAGCTCTTCTTGCATAGCATTGACCCAATATTCATCATTGATGGCTTCATTGATATTTTTGGGTTTTGTCTTTGAAACGAAGCAAATATTGCCTATCATCTCGTTGTAATCTTCAGGAGCTTTTGACCAAGTTCGTATGCCTTCATTCAGGTCTCCAATTACTCCAGAGATAGGATGATTAGTCTGGATTCTCCGCGAGGGATTCTTGTTGCTGGTTTCAGGAACTCCTTCGTCATGATCGACAGTTGGTCTAGCATCATCATTTTCTGTTTTGCTGCTAGCATCTTCTCTAACATCAGTAATAACATTCTTCCTGACATTGTTGGGAGGATAGGCTCCGTCTTCGTCCGTCGCGTCTTCTGAGGCATCTTCGCAGTCATCATCAACAACAACATTGATTGATTCCATCATGGTTTTGGTTCGTTTGTTGAAGACTCGGTATGCGCGACTATTCCTTGAGTAGCCAAGGAAGATGCCTTCATCGCTTTTTGGGTCAAGCTTTCGACGAGGCTCTCTATCAGCCAGAATATAACAAGTAGAGCCAAAGATATGGAAGTACTTAACATTGGGCTTTCTCCCCCTCCATATTTCATAATGAGTTACTGACATACCTAGTCGGAGAGTGACTCGATTGTGGATATGGCAAGCTGTGTTAAGTGCTTCTGCCCAAAAGTGAGTTGGTATGTCCTTAGCTAGCATCATAACTCTAGCCATCTCCTGTAGAGTTCTGTTCTTGCGCTCAACAATGCCATTTTGTTGGGGAGTGATTGGTGCTGAGAATTCATGAGCTTTCCCTTCTGAATTGCAGAAGTCTGCAAACTTGCTATTTTCGAACTCTCGACCATGATCACTTCGAAGGCGGATGATTTTGCCAATTGTCTCTCCTTTTTCTCGTTGGACCTGAATGCACAGATTTTTGAAGATCGAGAAGGTGTCTGATTTGTCACGAGGGAAGTCAACCCAAGTGTATCGTGAGTAATCATCTACACATACAAAGACATATCGTTTTCCTCCAAGGCTTTCAACTTGCATTGGTCCCATGAGGTCAACATATATTAGCTCAAGTACCCGAGAGGTGGTGATATGCTGTAGCTTCTTGTGTGACATCTTGGTTTGCTTACCAATTTGACATTCTCCGCATATCTTTCCTTCTACTATTTTCAGGTTTGGAATTCCTGTGATTGCCTGCTCTGAGATTGCCTTCTGCATACTTCTAAAATTTAGATGTCCAAGCTTTCGGTGCCATAGTTTGGTTTCTTCTGCTTTGGAGACAAGGCACTTGGTCGCTTCGATATGTGTCTCGGTAGACCAGATATAGCAATTATCCGTTGAGCGAACTCCTTGTAGAATAGTGACCTGATCGAAGTTTTTAACTATACAGGCTTCTTTATTGAATTTCACTTCTAAATCCTGATCACAGATCTGACTGATGCTAATCAGGTTTGCCTTAAGTCCTTCTACAAGTAATGCTTTAGTCAGGCAAGTGGCTCCTGGATGCTTGAGCACTCCTTTTCCAATGATTCGAGCTCGAATCCCATCTCCAAACGTAACAAAGCAGTTTGTATATAATTTGAGATTGGAGAGAAACTCTGGAGTACCTGTCATGTGTCGAGAACATCCACTGTCGAGATACCAGTCCTTGTTTGTTGAAGCACTTAAGGATGTATATGCAACATTAGCTCGATAGACCAGGTTCTTAGGTCTCCATTCAAGGCGGGATGTCTTCGGAGGATATGAGAGATGCCTTTGATATTTCTTTTGTGGTAGCTGAGCTTGCTTCCTCTCAAGAAGTTGAAAACAAAACGGTCTGATGTGACCTGGTTGACCACAGTAATGACATATCCATTGATATTGATAAGCTGGTCTTCTGTATCTTTGTTGTCTGCGTGGAGGATGTCTTCTGGCAGTTACTTGACAAGAACAGGTTGTAGACGATGTTATGGCTTTTGTTGTAGGTCGTCCTGTTGGATGTGTTGGGGCATCCAGTAGTTTCTTGTCAGCAATGGCTTGTTGTGGGATAAACTTTGTCACTGCTGTTGAGGGGACAGCGTGTGTGTACCCTAGTCCCGTCGTATCTTTGGACTGTTTTTCCACTGATAGAATCTTGTCAAGGCTTTCTGTGCTAGGATTCATCATTTTTACCGATTTAGTCATGAGACTAATTTCTCCATTAAGTCTGGTGATTTCTCGTTTTAGCTCCACGATCGTCTCTAGAAATCTAGACTTGTCGCTGGTAAGACTAATAATCCTTTCACCTTGTTGATCAAGTATCAGAGTTTCCTTGATCCATCTGGTATGGAAGCCTTTGTATGCCTCGACTAGTTGCTCTTTAGTCCAATTCTCATTTGGAGTTGGATCATCATTGATATTGGCAGCATTATCAACATTACATGCAGGAGTAGTAGTAGTGAATGCAACAAAGTTGCTTACCTCTTCAGATCCACTATCTTCATTGTCATCATCTGATAGGGTGGCATTGTATCCACGTTTTTGTTGTTTGAGGAAATTTGGACATTCTCTACGAAGGTGGCCGAATCCTTCACATTCATGACATTGAAGTCCTTTTTTTTTGTTTTCTTCCCCACTCCTGTTTGGTCTATCAAGACTTCCTCCAGCTTGAGCTTTTTGTGGAGCTTTGTTTCTGGCATTTGCCGTGACATTCCGTCCACCCATTCGACTAAATCTTCTCATGGCTTTGTTGTAATTTTTTGTGAGAAGGGCCATTGTAGCATCGATGTCTTCATCAGAATCGGAATCCTCAGGATCTGGTTGCTTGTGTGTTGAGCTTTTGAAAGCAACTCCTTTGTTCCTTTTGTCGATGTTGGGTAGAGACAACTCATAGGTCATTAGAGACCCCATCAGCTCATCAAATTTCAAGACCTTGAGGTCATGAACTTCCTCAATTGCTGTGATCTTCATCTTAAACCTAGGGCTAAGAGCACGCAGGGTTTTTCTTACCAATTTTTCATCAGACATTGGTTCTCCCAGAGAGTAGGATTCATTGGCTAGATCACGAATACAAACATTGAAATATGCAATTGATTCGTCTTCTTTCATGATGAGGGCTTCGAAGTTGGTAGTCAAGTATTGCAGTTTTTGTTCTCGAACCTTAGTTGTTCCTTCATATGCAACAGCCAGGATGTCCCATGCTGATTTGGCAGTTGTGCATGTGTTGATCAGTCTGAACACGTTTTTGTCAACACCTTTGAAGATAGCATTCAGAGCTCAAGAATTTCCCAGTGATTCTTCATCTTCATCATCAGTCCAGTCTTTTTCTGGTTTTGGGCCGATAGGATTGCCATCACTGTCACTGAGTTGTGGTGCATTCCAACCATTGATTACAGCCTTCCACGTCTTGTTGTCTAGTGACTTCATGAAGACACACATTCGAGCCTTCCAATAGCCATAGTTGCTTCCATCTAGAACAGGTGATCGATTTATGGATCCTCCTTCTCTGGTATTGTCCATCTTGATCAAAATATTTTTTTAGGACCTTCACCTAAAGCTATAGGTGCCGCCTCTGATACCAATTGAAATTCTGATCAGCTAGTCGTGCAAGATGCCACACACAATGTTACGCAGGACGCTATAACGTTGTGTCTGACTTCTTGCGTAGATAATGCAGGACAGTAAATATAAAGCTATAAGTAATGACACAGCAGATTGTTTACCCAGTTCGGTGCAACGTCACCTACGTCTGGGGGCTCTCAGCCTAGTGGAAAGATTTCACTTATTATAAGTAATGACACAGCAGATTGTTTACCCAGTTCGGTGCAACGTCACCTACGTCTGGGGGCTCTCAGCCTAGTGGAAAGATTTCACTTATCAGTAATCCGTCAGAACATACAAGTACCTGTGATCACTCCTAGATCTATACTTTATGCTACGTCTTACAGTGTAATCTATCTCAGGGTCTCCCCCTAAATCCAAGAACGTCTTCATTCCACTCTTCGAGCAATCGCCTTGCTCTGTCGTCGTCAAGTCTTCTTCAAGCTTGGTGGTTGCGTGCAGTCTTCACTCACGCGAATAGTAAACCCTCAATCACCTAACTCTCTATAGTTATGTGATGCACAATATCCTAAGCTCAATCTGCAATTTCTCAGCCCGCAAACCTTCACGTCTAAGAACCTTGCAAATTGTTGCTAGGAAACAAATAAAGAACCACACAATTGCTAAGGGGGTAGCCTAAGCTTTTATAGCAATCGTGGATGAGTACTAACCCTAAAAGGTTTCCTCTTAATCGCCGTCTTTCTTCTTTTCAGATTAGGAGTCGTTCTGCAATTTCCTAATCGTCTTCTTGCTTTTCTGCCGAATCTGCACTTTCCTGATTTCTGTCGATCAGGATGTTTTGCCGAGACGCTGTCACCAATGTTACACAAGATGTCGTAGAAGATGCTTCGACATTCTTTGTAACATGTTTCTTCAGTTCCTTTAAAATTTAGCCAATCTCTAAAACTGTCGTAACAACAGATTTCTTCAACCGTCTGGTTAAAACCTTAGGCCAGAAATCTACCGAATCATTCTCAATTTTCATCCACAATTAATTGTCATGTATCGCGCTTAATGCGTGTGACCCTCTCGGCTCACGAACAATTGGCAGATTGGTAAAATTACTATTTTACCCTTTCCATCATAAGTGGCCTCTAGCAAGACATTATGATTATCTAATGTTCGTGATTATCGATTATTCGACTTTACCTGTTATCGTACATGTCACTGTCCTTTCATCAAACTGATATCCAGATTGATCAATAGGCATAGAATGGTCATCCTAATTTATCAATCACTGTTTCTTGATATCTGAGATGACTGAAAACTGATACTAAGGTACCACCTGCATGGCCGTGCTCTTTCTCCATTCATACTCATCAAGTGGCCTAAACGAATATCTTTCTCATACCGAAGTATGAGTGATAAATCCCTCAAACACCTTTCGAGTTCACTAGTGCAATCAATCTCAAAGCCAATCGAAGCCGTTATAGTTACCCTTTTACAGATAACGTTAGACTAGGTCAAACTTAGGTATTCGTTACATAGTGTACACAAAGACTCCTTGGTCTGAGGATATAATGACAAGCTACGATATGTGAGTATCTCATGACTGGATCTATGCAGCATACTGACAATCGGGTTGTCCAATATCATCGACCTGATGATATCTATGATATAACTCCGGCACATACTTTGCCATGATCAGTAGAGCGTGATCACAAGGAGTTGGTCTCATACTGATCGCTTCTGAAAGAAGCTTAGCTGATCAGGGACTTTATCGAATGCAATTCTTTCTGATCTATAGTTCTACTATAAGTGATTACACACATTATGACATAGATCAAATTACATTCGATATATTACTACAACACATTAGTAATATATGTCGATTTATTTATTCGGAAAGATGATAAAACATTACTTCTGTAGATCACTTATATATTGGACTGGAGCATAACTCTAACAATCTCCCACTTGCCCCTGGTTCCAATTTAAGTTTTGATCTACTCCCATAGACCCTGCATGTTTCTCATGCCTGGGCTGCGGCTGAGCCTTTGTCAAGGGATCGGCCATATTATCATCAGTCGAATAGTGTTTAATCTCCACATAACCTCTATATGCGATAACTCTCACGAGGTGATGCCTGCTGAGTATATGTTTGGATCTGTTGTTGAATTTGGGCTCTTGAGCAATAGCTACGGCACCTTTGTTGTCCCAGAACAAGCTTATCGGATCAGACGCTCGCGGCGTTGCATCTAATCCGATCAGAAAGCTTCTAATCCATATGACCTCTTTAGCTAATTTTGTTGTAGCTATATACTCAGCCTCCGTCGTAGAGTTGGCAATTTTGGCTTACTTAAAGCTTATCCTGCTGAAAGCGCCACCACTCAACACAAAATATATCCTGACTGAATTTTGAAGTCACCTGGATATGTCTGAAAACTAGCATCGACTTGTCCTTTGACTGCTAGTTCTCTATCTATATCCCCACACACTAGGAATGTATCTTGGTCCTCCTCAAATATTTGAGGATGACCTTTGACAGCAATCCAGTGTAATTGGCCGGGGATAGATTGGAATCTGCTGGTACAGCTTAGTGCAAACGAGACTTCCAGTCTCGTGCACATCCTGGCATACATGATGGATCCCACAGCCGAAGCATAAGTGATCTTACTCATCATCCTCAGCTTATAAGGAGTTCTAGGACTCTGTAGCTTGCTGAGCTTAATGCCATGATGCATGGGTATGTATCCTTTCTTAGAATCAAGCATTGAGATCTTCTCAACACTTTACCTATGTACATGTTCTGACTTAGCAACATGTCCTGACTTAGGCCCAAAATCCTTTTGGAATGATCTGTAGAGATCCTGATGCCTACATTAAATGTAGCATCACCTAAGTCCTTCATCGATAAGTACTTCCCTAACCAAGCTTTGGTGGCAAGGTCGGGATGTCATTCCCGATAAATAAATACCAAGAATACAATATTACTCACACTCGCTTTCTCATGTACGCAAGGCTCACTTTTGTTTTTGATGAAGCTGAGTTCCCTTACAGCTTTATCAAAGTGACGGTTCCAACTCCCTGAAGCTTGCTTAAATCCATAAATGGATCTTTGCAGCTTACATATCTTTCCGGGATTCTTTGGATCTACAAAACCCACAGATCGTGTGATATACACGCCCTCTAGTAAGTTCCTGCTAAGGAAGGGGTTTTGACATCCTTCTGCCATAGTTATGGCTAATAATAATCCGGATTAAACTGACCATTGCTACTGGTGAAACGATGTCATCATAATCCATGTATTGAATCTGATGATAACCTTTTACAACCATCCTAGCCATATTGGTCTGAGGGCTTCCATCCATGTCGGTCTTGATCCTATAGACCCACTCAGAACCGATGAGTTTTATCCCAGGGGTTTGATCTACCAAGCACCCAACCTCGTTTTCATACATGGATTTCATTTCCTCACTCATGTCGTTCTGCCATTTTTCGGAGTCTGGACTGGTCAAAGCTTGTCTGAAGGTTTCTGGATCATTCTGATCCACCAACATCAAGTCATTTCCCTCAGTGGCTGTGAAGCCATATCTGTCTGGAACATTGACGAGATCTTTCAGAACTCCTTAGACCATCTGGAATTTTTGTAGGGACTGATTCTTCATCTACAACTATCTGAGGCTCCAGTACTTCTACATCTTGCATAGCAGGCTCCTGAATTGCTTCAGGCTGTTCCGTATCCTCTCGAATTTCTTCGAGATGCACGGAACTCCCACTAGCTGTTTTGGAAATAAAATATTTCTCCAAAATATCCCTCCTCGAGCAACAAAGACTTTGTACTCGCTGGGTATGTAGAAGTTGTATTTCTTAGTTTCTTAAGGATATCTTACGAAGACACATTTGTCTGATTTGGATGCCTGCATCTCTGCTACCCAAATCTTTTAGGAAAAACATACTAGAATGTTTCCCACACCATATATGACTATAGTCCATTTCTTATTTGGCTACTACGCGAAGGCGCACGCATCCAAATAGAACTGACCATCTCATCCCGCTCCCATCCCAATGAATACTACGCGGAGGCGCACACATCCACAGTAACGGGAGACGTAATGAGTGTCATGCGGTGTACCTTCTGTGACTCTGGTCTAGCTCTTATTTGGCTACTACGCGGAGGCGCACACATCCAAATAGAACTGATTACCTTATTCAGCTCACATCCCAATGAATGCTACGCGAAGGCGCACGCATCCACAGTAATGGGAGACAGAATGACTGTCACAAGGTGTACTATCGTTGTCTTCATCGGAGCCCGATTCAAAATGAATGCAGCCGTTTCTAGAGTCAAGTATTAGTTCAACTCTCTTCTGGCCTGAGTACTCATAGGTCCACATACGTCGGAATGTATTAGACTTAATAAGTCACTCGCCTTTCACATAAACCTGTGAAAGGTGCCTTTGTCATTTTGCCCATTAGGCGAGACTTGCATCTTTCAGTTTGAGTGAATTCAAACGCACTTAAAAAGTCCACACTTGTGAAGTGTTGAAATGCGTTTCTCGCTCATTAGGCAAGACTTGCATCTTTCAGTTTGAGTGAATTCAAACGGACTTAAAGTCCACACTTTTGAAGTGTTGAAATGCGTTTCTCGCCTATGTGCCTTAAATGATAATGCCAGCTTATAACTTGGTTTAAATCATTAGATTTAAGCCTTTTCTTATTTACGTTATAGCGATTAAGCTTACCAACGTAAATATCTGATCCTGAAGACGTGGATACCCACTCTTCTTCACATGATCCTTGTATTACTTACAATCCCTTATTCCTGTGTCCTGGCTCATTGCAGTGATAGCAGACCTCCTCCATTTTGTCCTTAGTCTTCACAGCAGCTTTGGGAGCTGCTTGAACCTTTGGACGCTTGGGGTGTCTGATCTGCCCTGCAAGGTGCTTAGGAGCCTTACCCTTACCCTGATCAACTTTCTTGAAGCTGACCTTCTTTTTGACCATAAGGACCTCCTTGGTCTTGCCCTTGAGGTTCTTTTTAGCGGTCACAAGCATCCCATGAAGCTCTGTTAAGGACTTGTCCATGTCATGCATATTGTAATTTACTATGAAATCACTATATGTATCTGGAAGTGACTGCAACATAAAATCCGCAGCCATTTCCACCTGATCATCAAAACCGAGTCTAGTTAGATGTTCCTGAAGACATTTCATCTTCGTGACATGGGACTAACAGGGTTTCAGCCTTAAGCTTGCAGGAGTTGAGTTCTCTGAAAGTATCATATCTTTCGACACGAGCTTTCTCCTTGAACATTTCCTTGACCTGAGCTGGTAATGCGTGTGACCCTCTAGGCTCACGAACAATTGGCATACTGGTAAAATTACTATTTTATCCTTTCCATCATAAGTGGCCTCTAGCAAGACATTATGATTATCCAATTTTCGTGATTATCGATTATTCGACTTAACCTGTTATCGTACATGTCACTGTCCTTTTATCAAACCGATATCCAGATTGATCAATAGGCATAGAATGATCATCCTAATTTATCAATCACTGTTTCTTGATATATGAGATGACTGAAAACTGATACTAAGGTACCACCTACACGCCCGTGCTCTTTCTTCAGTCATACTCATCAAGTGGCCTAAACGGATATCTTTCTCATACCGAAGTATGAGTGATATATCCCTCAGACGCCTTTCGAGTTCACTAGTGCAATCAATATCAAAGCCAATCGAAGCCGTTATAGTTACCCTTTTACAGATAACGTTAGACTAAGTCAAACTTAGGTATTCCTTACATAGTGTACACAAAGACTGAAAGAGATCACCACGGGTTCCAAACGATGAATATCATGCAGCGGATTTATGTAACCGTGGTGATCGAAACAAGCTTAGATCTTAATGTCATTTGAACATGTTAGAAACATAAATATAAAACTGATATTTACCTCTTGTAATCGACAAAAACACAAGTGTAGTGTTCTCTCTATCAAGTCCACACAAGCACCACAACCAAAATGATTTTTCACTCACAAATTTTGCTAGAATTTTTGAGAGAAAACAAGACAACAATGGAGGAAGAGAGAGGGAGAGTTTTTTTGCAATGAGGGAGAGAGAAAGGAGGGGAAGTTGCTGAAAAAATCAAGGATAAATGAGAAGATATTATGTGATTTTAATTTGAAATTAAATTGAATTTCAAAATTAAAATTGCATTATCTATCCCTTTATTCTTTCTTATTTGCATTTGTTCCCTCTCTTATCTTAAATCCCTAAATGGGCTTTAAGCCCGTTTAACTAAAACCCAAATTAAACCCATTAACTTGAGTTCTAATTTCGGTTTAGACAAAACGGCTCAATTTCCTCGAATTGATTTCTTCAACCGTCTGGTTAAACCTTAGGCCAGAAAACTACTGAATTGTTCTCAATTCTCATCCATAATTGTTGTCATGTATCGTGCTTAATGCGTGTGACCCTCTAGGCTCACGAATAATTGGCAGACTGGTAAAATTACTATTTTATCCTTTCCATCATAAGTGGCCTCTAGCAAGACATTATGATTATCCAATATTCATGATTATCGATTATTCGACTTAACTTGTTATCGTACATGTCACTGTCCTTTTATCAAACCGATATCCAGATTGATCAATAGGCATAGAATGGTCATCCTAATTTATCAATCACTGTTTCTTGATATCTGAGATGACTGAAAATTGATACTAAGGTATCACCTGCATGGCCATGCTCTTTCTTCAGTCATACTCATCAAGTGGCCTAAACGGATATCTTTCTCGTACCGAAGTATGAGTGATAAATCCCTCAGACGCCTTTCGAGTTAACTAGTGTAATAAATGCCAAAGCCAATCGAAGCCGTTATAGCTACCCTTTTACAGATAACGTTAGACTAGGTCAAACTTAGGTATTTGTTACACAGTGTACACAAAGACTCCTTGGTCTTAGGATATGATGACAAGTTACGATATGTGAGTATCTCATGACTGGATCTATGCAGCATACTCACAATCGGGTTGTCCGATATCATCGACCTGATGATATCTATGATATAACTCCGGCACAAACTTTGCCATGATTAGTAGAGCGTGATCACAAGGAGTTAGTCTCATACTGATCGCTTCAGAAGAAGCTTAGCTGATCAGGGACTCTATCGAATGCAACTCTTTCTGATCTATAGTTCCACTATAAGTGGTTACACACATTATGACATAGATCAAATAACATTAGATATATATTACTACAACACATTAGTAATATTCCGCCTTTTATTATGTAGAATAATGATGTCCGTTACAATATAGATTGAAGAATTATTTTGGACTAGGGCACAAACCTAACAAAGACTCCTTGGTCTTAGGATATAATGACAAGCTACGATATGTGAGTATCTCATGACTGGATATATGCAGCATACTCACAATCGGGTTGTCCAATATCATCGACCTGATGGTATCTATGATATAACTCCGGCACGCACTTTGCCATGATCAGTAGAGCATGATCACAATGAGTTAGTCTCATACTGATCGCTTCAGAAGAAGCTTAGCTGATCAAGGACTTTATCGAATGCAATTCTTTCTGATCTATAGTTCTACTATAAAAGTGGTTACACACATTATGACATAGATCAAATCACATTAGATATATTACTACAACACATTAGTAATATTATGCCTTTTATTATGTAGAATAATGATGTCCGTTACAATATAGATTGAGGAATTATATTGGACTAGGGCACAAACCTAACAATTTATGCCCACATTGATGGATTCCATAACCGTTCTAGTGCGATTGTTAAAGACTCTATATGCTTTGCTATTTCTGGAATATCCCAGAAAGATCCCTTCATCCCTGTCAGCTAAGATGTAACAAGTGGAGCCAAAAAGACGAAAGTACTTGAGGTTGGGCTTTCTCCCCCTCCATACTTCATAAGAGGTAGTGTTCGAACCTGGTCGAATACTAACACAGTTGAGAATATGGCAAGCGGTGTTTATCGCTTCAGCCCAAAAGTGTGTAGGAAGGTTTTTGGGAAGAGTCGTAGCTCTAGCGATCTCTTGTACGGTTCTATTCTTCCTTTCCACTACTCCATTTTGTTGAGGAGTTATAGAAGCTGAGAACTCATGTGCGATGCCCTCCTCATCACAAAAATCAGAGAAACGAATGTTCTAGAATTCTGTAACATGTTCACTACGTAGTCTGACGATTTTGCCTATGTTCTCCCTTAGTTCTCGACGAATTCTGTTGCAAAGCCTTTGAAAATAGAAAACGTATCAGATTTTTTACGAATAAATTCGACCTATGTGTACCTGGAGTAGTCATCAAGATAGACAAGTACATATTTCTTGCCACCCAGGCTCTCTGTTTGCATTGGTCCCATTAGGTCTATATGAAGCAGTTTAAGTACTCTAGATGTCGTACAATGTTGCAGCCTTTGTGGGACATCTTCACTTGCTTCCCGATTTGACATTCTCCACAAATACGTCCTTCGATTATCTTTAGAGGAGGAACACCAGTGATAGCCTCTTCAGATATGACTTTCTTCATGCTTTTAAGGTTTAGATGACCTAGGCGTTGGTATCATAGTTGGGCTTCATCTGCTTTGGTGAACATGCATGACGTACTGACATTGTTTGGTGATGATGTCCACATGTAACAATTATCTCTTGATCGACTTCCTTGCATTAGCTCGACCTTGTTTGCTGTGATCACAGAGCATTTGTTACGAGTGAAATTAACAATTAGGTCAAGATCACATAGCTGGCTAATACTCAAGAGATTAGCCGTCAGTCCTTACACGAGAAGTGCTTCCTTCAGGCAATCAATACCAGAAAGTTTGAGATGTCCCTTCTCGATGACCCTGGCCTTGACACCGTCGCCAAATGTGACATGTCCAACAAAGCACGGTTTGAGATTGATTAGCAAGCTTCTGTCACATGTCATATGTCTTGAACATCCACTGTCAAAATACTAGACTTTTCTGGGTGAAGCAGTTAGAGTGGTATAAGCAATGTTAGCTTTGTACGATACACCTTTTACCTTCCAAACCTACTTGAGAGCTTTCCTGTGTTGGGAGAGTTTGGCTTGAGTAGACGTTTTGTAGTTACGACGTTTTTAGTGATTGGCTCATTTTTAAGGAACTAGAATAGATGTCATAAAGAATGTTGAAACATCGTATGTGACATCTTGGATGACATTGTTGGCGACATCTCGGTTGACATCCTGTTCGACGCAAATCAGGAAAGTCTCTGTTCTTCATAAAGTACGACTACAATTAGGAATTGTGAAAGTTCCTGCGCGTCTCCGTTTCTGGAAAGAAGAAAGTCGGTGACAAAGAGGAAACTCATTAGGGTTAGTACTCATACTCAATTGCTAGAAAAGCTTAGGCTACCCCCTTAGCAATCGTGTGGTCTTTTATTGTTTCCTAGCAATAATTTCCAGAGCTCTAGACGTGAAGGTTTACGGGTTGAGAGGTTGTAGATTGTGCTGAGGATATTGTGTATTACCTTCACCATAGAGAGTTAGGTGATTGAGGGTTTACTGATCGCGTGAGTGAAGATTGCACGCAACCAAAACGTTCAAACGACAACTAGAACTGACAGAGCAAAGCGATTGCTCGAAAAGTGGAATCAAGACGACGTCTTGGATTCAGGGGGAGACCCTAAGATAGGTTTGCACTTGTAATAATAGCATAAAGTATAGATCTTGTGATGATCATAGGTACTTGTATGTTTTGACGTATTACCACATAGTGAAACCTTTCCACTAGCTGAGAGCCCCTAGACGTAGGTAATGTTGCACCGAACAGGATAAACAATCTAGCGTGTCATTGTTTATTATGTTTGATATTTACTGTCCGTCTTTATCTACGCAAGTTGTTATACACTATGTTATAGCATTATACGTAACATTGTGTGTGGCATCTTGCATAACTACCTGATCAAAATTTCAATTGGTATCAAAGGAGGCACCTACAGCTTTAGGTAAGTTCCTAGTCAAAAATTCTGATCAACAAGATGGACAATACCATAGAAGGAGGATCTATTAACCGACCAATAGTTCTAGATGGGAGTAACTACGGCTATTGGAAGGCTCGCACGTGTGCCTTCATAATGATAGCATTTTGTGCCCTAGTCCAATTGCTAGTAGCTTGTAAATGTCTATGTACATTATCATTGTTTGTGATATATATAAAACGACTTTGTATTACTTATGTGTTGAAGTAATATGTTAAGCATGATCTGATTTATGACCACTAAAGTAGTAGAACCATAAATCTGTACGGATCACACTTAACGAGTCCCTGGTCAATATATGCTTCCATAGAAGTAACCAGTATGAGGATGGTTCTTAGTGACGTAGTTCTACTTGTCATAGGGATGAGGGATCCCGGAATCATATCATAGATATCATGAGGTGATTGATATTGGACGACCCGCTTTGAATATTGTTTTCATAGATTAAGCCATAAACATATTCAAACGCGATAGCTTGTCACGATATCCTTAGACCAAGGAGTCTTTATGATCGCTATGCAATGTATGTGCGGCTTTAACTTGCGCCTAACGCTTTCCATAATAGGATTGCAATAACGGGCATGATTGGGTGGCGGAACGGGTTGCATGAGTGACACGAAAGACGGCTAAGGGATTTATCCCTCATACTACGGTATGGGAAAGATATCCTTTAAAGGCCTCTTGATCGAGACTGAATGAGAGTAAGAGCATGGCCATGCCGGTGATACGGGTTATCAGTTCTCAGCCATCTCACATATCAAGTAACAATGATTGATTAAACAAGGGTGAGGACTCTATGCCTTGTGATCCATCGGGATATCTAGAGATAATAGAATAGTGACTTGTACGCACAAGGTTAAGTCGAATCATCGATCGTCATGCACCTTGGGTAATCATAACGTCTTACTAGAGACCCCTTATAATGGATCGGGCAAGAGAGATCTTTTGCGCCGATCTGCCAACGGTGGCATGAGCTTGGAGGGTCACACACATTCAAGACGGATGACTTGAGATAAGGAAACCTTAACGTTTCTTGAGGAGCAATGCATGGACAAAACTGAAGGTTTTAGGCCATGGGTTCGGTTTGAGAGAATAATTAGCGAATCGAGAAAACTGAGTTTTTTCGTAGATGTCGCGTCAGACTTTATTTGATAAGTAACGAAAAAAGGGTCGGGCAACTTTTGGATACGGCACGAAACCATATGGGCCGAGCCCACCCTTTGGGCTTGGCCCATGATGTCACGTGACCGGCCCAAACAAGGGCCCATTATGGGCCCAATAAGCCCATATGGCCGGCCACATTGGTGGGTCCAATAGTGGGGGCCACGCAACACCATGCTTGGTTGGTGATTGTGGATTAAGAGGTGAGTGATTTAAGGGGTATGGGTGATGACACCTTAAGCCCATACCAATCACTTTTAGACCCATGCTTATGAGTTGGATGATGAATTGAAATATCTAATATTGATTCATTACACAAAATAATCACACAACTCACAAAAGGCTCTCTCTCTCTCTCTATTGTGGCCGGCCACTCCCTCTCTCCTCTCATCTTGCTCTCTTGTTCTTCATTTAATTGTTCTAGTAGGCAATTAAGTGAAGGATCATCAAGATTATCCCCTTGGTCAGGACTTGCTTTAGAGAAGAAGATCCGAAAGTTCTTCTTTATCGATTCAACAAAGACTTAAAGGTAAACATCTTGTGGAATAGATTTTGCCTTGGGATTTAACGGTTTATGTTCTTGGACAAGGTTTGGAGTAGATTTTGTTAAACGCTTCCGCTATCTCGATGATCTAGAACGCTCCAAAACCCTACAGTGGTATCAGAGCGTGGTTAACCCTCTTAATCTTTGTCTTGTTGAACTTGTTTCAGTTTTATGATTATTTGCATGCCAAACTTGTTGATAACATGTTTTAATGCTTTTTGGGATAATTGCATGAAAAATGTTATTTTTGGAAAATATATTGAATTTGGAATTTTTCGAAAATTATTGGATTTGTCGGGTCCGAGAAGAGACTCTCGGGGAGCCGGATCGGAGGTACTGGACGGAGGTCACCGGAGGCCGGCTGTGACCGGAGCCGTCTCCAGTCTTGGCCGAGGCCGAGAGTGGAGGCAAGCTCGGTTTGGGCCCTCCTAGGCCCAAACCGAGCCGTGGTGTTGGGCTCGGCCCAATGGGCTTGGGCCCGTTGAGCTTGGGCCCGACTTGGTTCGTGCACGGTGTTTGATCCGTCGCATGAACCCGCGATCCAATATTTCGAAAGCTTTCAAAATTAAATCGGTTTCGATAAACTGTTTTTCGAAAAGGTCTAGTTTCGATAAACCCGACCAAGCAACTTGGCAAAATTAAAACCGGAATAATTGCATATTATTTGATAACATGTTTGTGTGATAACATGTTGGATGATGTGATGAGATGTATGATGCATTAGTAGCCCATTAGATTTTATCGCTTTCACGATTTGCACACCGTTAGTGTTAGCGTGTAATTATTCTTTCATTCGAGCCCATAAAGTGTAATTATTTTTTATCCGGTCTACGAACCGAGTATTAATTGTAATTACTACTCAAACACGAGAAGGATGGAAAATCGAGCACAATGACGGTCTTGGAGGAAGTTCAAGAGCTAGTTGGAGCCCGAATGAGAAAGACGAGAAGATGTGGTGACTCGTAGAATCCTAAGATTAGGATGGGCTCTAAAATGCATATTTAACGCTTTATGATTGTTTGCTTGTATTATTTAAATAATAACATGCTTGCATGCTTAACTTATAAGTTTATAAGCCATTACCTCACATGCAAAGATTAAAATCGATTTTAATTGTTTGCATGTTTAAAGCGTTGTGAACCATCATCGCGCGGATTGTGATGGATGAGTTCAAATTTGAAACGTGTTTGCACGGGTTGCAAATGACGGCTTTAAATGAAGATAGTATGTGATACAATTAGAAACGTCACAACACGGGTTGTTGATGACGGGTTCGTAATTGTGCCAAATACTTTCGAATTATTAAACACAACCAAATTACAACATAATTTGAGTCAAGTGAGATGCCACCCAAATTCACACCCATGTAGAAACATTTTATCGGTGTCGTGCGCCTTAGCGGGGCATCGATGGAATGGGTTCTATATGGGAATGGTAAATTTTGTGGGATGTCGTGCGCCTTATCGGAGCATCTGCACAAAGTTAACTTGTTAGTGAAGGTTGGTTGACTCGACCACGATTCTTGGCCTGAGGTCGAGCTGGGGCATCGGAAGGGTAAGCCGTGTGCTTTTGCACATACCCTGACCAAGAGTTACACGGGTTGTAATTGGATGGACGTCCTACCTAAATAAGTCAATTGGAGCGGTGCGCCTTAGCGTACTTCAATTGACAAATAAGGGATCTTGGTTTAAAGATTCTAATCCTTAGAATCGGATGGTTGGTGTTTAATTCGGATCTTCGTAAATTTATTCAACTTTTCTGATTAAATTTACTTTCTTCATGTAGGAATGGCTAGTAATTCAACAAACTCGTCTAATTTGTCGTTGAGGACTATACTCGAAAAGTGTAAACTCAACGGGACAAATTATCTGGACTGGGACAGGAATTTACGACTTGTGTTAAAGTTGGAACGCAGGGAGTACGTCCTTGATAAGGCTATCCTGGTGGAGCCAGCTGCCAACGCAACGAGGGTCGTTAAGGATGCGTACCAGAAACACCTTTGCGACTCTATCGACGTTGCGTGTGTCATGCTGGGCTGCATGGAGGCGGACCTCCAAAAGAAGTTTATGGAGCTATCCCATGATCCGTTTGCAATGTTTGCATAGATCAAGAATATGTTCAAAGAGAAAGTACGTATTGAAAAATACACTGTTCTCCGAGAACTCATTGCCTGCAAGATGTCAGCAGGCAGCTCCGTAGGTCCACACGTCCTACGCATGAAGGGACATTTCGATCATATGACTAGTCTCGGAATGACTATGGAGAAAGAAATGGCTGCGGATTTTATTCTGCAATCCCTTCCTCATGCATATGGTGGATTCGTCATGAACTATCACATGCATGACATGGACAAGACCGCATCGGAGTTGCACAGCATGTTAGTGACTGCCGAGAAGAGCATAAGGGGCAGTTCGCCCAAAAGTGTTCTTATGGTCAAGAAGGGATCCAGCTTCAAAGCTTGTGGTGGCAAGGGTAAAGGCCCAATGCACCTGGCAGGAAAGATCAGACGACCATTTGTTCCTAAACCTTCCATGCCCGTAAAGGGCAAGGGGAAGGCGAAGGAGTCAGTCTGTTTCGACTGTCAAAAGCCTGGTCATTGGAAGAAAGGCTATCAGTAGCTGAAGGAGGATCAGAAGAAGGGCGGTGGGGCCGCTACTTCGTCAGGTATTCCATTAGAGCTAAATCTTTCTACTATAAATGCTTGGGTACTAGACACTGGAGATGAGTCTCATGTCTGTGCGGATGTGCAGGTGTTGCATAGTAGAAGAGATATGGGGGGAAAACCAGGTGGACCTAAGAGTTGGGAACAACGTGAGAGTTACCGCAACTGCTGTGGGTTATGTGAACCTTGTTTTGCCTAGTGGGCTTGTAATTGAACTTTCTGATGTGTTTTGCGTACCTGCTTTCAGCAGGAATATTATATCAATTTCTCTTCTTGAAAAAGAAGGTTATTATTTTGATATTAAGAACGGGTTTTTTAATATTATGTGCAACAACATGTTTTATGAAAATGCTCACATTGTTGGAGGTTTATACTTATTGAATATGCAAAACTCACGATCCAACATGCTCTATAATATAAATGCTAAGAGGTTTAAAGCTAATGATTTAGACCAAACTTTAATCTGGCATTGTCGTCTAGGTCACATAAATGAGAAACGCATCTCAGCGCTTCATAAGCGCGGACTTCTAAGTCAATTCGAATTCCAAACGATTGATAGATGCGAAGCTTGTTTAATGGGCAAGATGACTAAAGTGCCCTTCACTAGTTTAGGTGAGAGGGCAGGTTATCTATTGGGTCTAATACATTCAGACGTATGTCGACCAATGAGTACACCAGCCAGAGGTGGTTTAGGCTACTTTATCACATTTACTGATGATATTTCAGTACATATGGTTATGTCTATCTCATGAGACATAAGTCCGAAGCCTTTGATAAATTCAAGGAGTTTAGGACTGAAGTAGAAAACCAACTCGGAAAGAGTATCAAGGCACTCCGTTCTGATCGGGGTGGAGAATACTTATCCGAGGAGTTTCTTAGTCATCTTACTGAAAATGGAATACTATCTCAGTGGACTCCGCCAGGAACACCGCAACTCAATGGTGTGTCCGAGCGAAGAAATCGGACATTGTTGGATATGGTTCGATCGATGTTAAGTCTCACTGATCTCCCGATCTCCTTCTGGGGTTACGCTCTGCAAACGGCCGCATTCATAATAAACAGGGCTCCGTCGAAAGCAGTGGAAGGGACATCATTCGAGAAATGGTACGGGAAAGAACTCGTTTTGTCCTTCCTAAAAATCTGGGGTTGCGAGGCTTATGTAAAACGGTTGCTTGCAACCAAGCTCGAACCGAGATCAGATAAGTGCACTTTCATCGAATATCCAAAAGAAACAAAAGGTACTACTTCTACAAACCGAGCGAAAATAAAGTTTTTGTCGCTCGAGGTGGGACATTCTTGGAAAAGGAATTTATTTTCAAGACAGTCAGTGGGAGGGCTGTTCCTCTTGATGAAGTTCTAGATAAGATGGTCACTCGGGAACCACTAGACGACCCACTAGAAGAAGTAGAGCCATAAGTGGTCGTTGAGCAAGAACCAATAACTACAGTTAATGAGGACGGTCCAAGGCGGTCTGAAAGGATAAGTCATGCACCTATCAGATACGGTTTCCTAGTAACTGGAGGTGATGATTTAGTGTTAGTGGACAATGATCCAGCTAACTTTCGAGAGGCCTTGGACGAAACCGACTCTGAGAAATGGCTGGAAGCCATGAGGGAAGAAATGCAATCCATGTCAGATAATCAAGTGTGGGACTTGGTGGATCAAACCCCTGACGTAAAAGTCATTGGGTGTAAATGGATCTTTAAAATAAAGATAGACATGGATGGCAAACCTCAGACCGATAAAGCAAGACTGGTAGCAAAAAGTTATAGGCAAGTCCACAGAATTGACTATGAAGAGACCTTTTCTCCAGTAGCTATGGTCAAATCTATCCGTATTCTACTTGCTGTAGCAACGTATCATAACTATGAGATATGACAAATGGACGTCAAAACCGCCTTCCTCAACGGGAGGTTAGCCGAGGACGTTTATATGTCCCAGCCTGAGGGTTTTGAAGATCCTAAGAATAAGGGAAAGATTTGCAAATTAAATCAATTTATGGTTTGAAGCAAGCATCTCGGAGTTGGAATCAGCGTTTTGATGAAGTTGTGAAACAGTTTGGCTTCATCAAGAACGATGATGAACCTTGCATATATAAAAAGGCAGATGGGAGCAAAGTAATCTTCTTGGTGCTTTATGTTGATGACATACTGCTCATTGGAAACGACGTCCCTACCTTGCTCTTAACAAAGACTTGGTTAGGTGAGTGTTTCGCAATGAAGGACTTAGGCGAGGCCTCTTACATCTTGGGGATCAAGATATATAGAGACCGTGCCAAGCGGGTCTTGGGCTTAAGTCAAAGCACCTACATAGACAAAGTGTTGAGAAGATTCTCAATGCAAGATTCAAAGAAAGGACTGCTGCCCATGCGTCATGGCATGAAGCTAAGCAAGAAGCAGTGTGCTGAGACACCTGCAGAGCTAGCAAGAATGAATGAGATCCCACATGCTTCGGCTATAGGGTCCATAATGTATGCCATGATATGTACGAGACCAGATGTCTCGTTTGCCCTAAGCTGTACCAGTAGACATCAGTCCAAACTCGGTGAGGAACATTGGATTGCCGTCAAGGCGATTCTCAAATATTTGAGAAAAACCAAAGACGCTTTTCTTTTATACGGGGGAAGAAATGATGATCTAGTCGTCAAAGGATATGTCGACGCTAGTTTCCAGACAGACCCCGACGACTTTAAGAGTCAGTTGGGATATGTGTTTACGTTGAACGGTGGAGCATTCAGCTGGAAAAGCAAGAAGCAGGACACCATTGCCGACTCTACGACCGAAGCTGAGTACATTGCTGCATCGGAAGCAGCAAAAGAGGCCGTATGGATCAGGAGTTTCATGGATGGGTTAGGTGTAATTCAAAACTCATCTAACCCAGTAGACTTATATTGTGACAACACCGGGGCCATTGCGCAAGCTAAGGAACCCAGGGTACATGACAGGTCCAAACATGTACTCAGGAAGTATCACATCATCCGCGACATTGTTGCTAGAGGTGACGTGAAGATCCACTACGTTGCATCTGATGATAACACAACCGACCCCTTGACCAAGGCTCTTCCTCAAGCGAAACATGATAAACATGTTAGGTCAATGGGTATAGACTGGAATTTAGATTGGAACTAGGGGCAAGTGGGAGACTGATAGCATTTTGTGCCCTACTCCAATTGCTAGTAGCTTGTAAATGTCTATGTACATTATCATCGTTTGTGATATATATAAAACGGCTTTGTATTACTTATGTGTTGAAGTAATATGTTAAGCATGATCTGATTTATGACCACTAAATTAGTAGAACCATAAATCTGTACGGATCCACTTAACGAGTCCCTGGTCAATACATGCTTCCATAGAAGCGACCAGTATGAGGATGGTTCTCAATGACGTAGTTCTACTTGTCATAGGGATGAGGGATCCCGGAATCATATCATGAGGTGATTGATATTGGACGACCCGCTTTGAATAGTGTTTTCATAGATTAAGCCATAAATATATTCAAACGCGATAGCTTGTCACGATATCCTTAGACCAAGGAGTCTTTGTGATCGCTATGCAATGTACGTGCGGCTTTAACTTGCGCCTAACGCTTTCCGTAACAGGATTGCAATAACGGGCATGATTGGGTGGCAGAACGGGTTGCATAAGTGACACGAAAGACGGCTAAGGGATTTATCCCTCATACTACGGTATGGGAAAGATATCCGTTAAAGGCCTCTTGATCGAGACTGACTGAGAGTAAGAGCATGGCTATGCCGGTGATACGGGTTATCAGTTCTCAGCTATCTCACATATCAAGTAACAATGATTGATTAAACAAGGGTGACGACTCTATGCCTTGTGATCAATCGGGATATCTAGAGATAATATGATAGAGACTTGTACGCACAAGGTTAAGTCGAATCATCGATCGTCATGCACCTTGGGTAGTCGCCCCTTATGATGGATCGGGCAAGAGAGATCTTTTGCGCCGATCTGCCAACGGTGGCATGAGCCTGGAGGGTCACACACATTCAAGACGGATAACTTGAGACAAGGAAACCTTAACGTTTCTTGAGGAGCAATGCATGGACAAAACTTAAGGTTTTGGGCCATGGGTTCGGTTTGATAAGTAATGACAAAAGGGTCGGGCAACTTTTGGACACGGCACAAAACAACATGGGCGAGCGCTTTGGGCTCGGCCCATGAGGTCACGTGACCGGCCCAAACAAGGGCCCATTATGGGCCCAATAAGCCCATATGGCCGACCACATTGGTGGGTCCAATAGTGGGGGCCACACAACACCATGCTTGGTTGGTGATTGTGGATTAAGAGGTGAGTAATTTAAGGGGTATGGGTGATGACATTTTAAGCCCATACCAATCACTTTTAGACCCATGCTTATGAGTTGGATGATGAATTGAAATATCTAATATTGATTCATTACACAAAATAATCACACAACTCACAAAAGGCTCTCTCTCTCTCTCTCTCTCTCTCTCTCTCTCTCTCTCTCTCTCTCTCTCTCTCTCTCTCTCTCTCTCTCTCTCTCTCTCTCTCTATTGTGGTAGGCCACTCCCTCTCTCCTCTCATCTTGCTCTCTTGTTCTTCATTTAATTGTTCTAGTAGGAAATTAAGTGAAGGATCGTCAAGATCATCCCCTTGGTGTGGACTTACTTTAGAGAAGAAGATCCGAAAGTTCTTCTTTATCAATTCAACAAAGACTTAAAGGTAAACATCTTGTGGAATAGATTTTGCCTTGGGATTTAACGGTTTATGTTCTTGGACAAGGTTTGAAGTAGATTTTGTTAAACGCTTCCGCTATCTCAATGATCTTGAACGCTCCAAAACCCTACACATAAAGTCTCTTGACAATAAAACATGGAAGGCTATAAGTAATGGTTGGAGTGTCCCACAACTCAGTGATAGTGATGGTAATCCCATCGGCCCGAAACCAGAAAAAGACTGGACTGATAACAAAGACAAAGAATCACTGGGAAACTTTCGATCCCCGAATGCTATCTTTAATGGTGTTGACAAGAACGTATTCAGACTAATCAACACAAGCGCGACTGCCAAATTTGCATGGGATATTCTAGCCATTGCATATGAAAGAACAACCAAGGTTCGAGAATAGAAGCTGCAATACTTGACAACCAACCAAGGTGAATTCAACGTTCGTATTCGAGATCTAGCCAATGAATCCTATTCTCTGGGCGAATCGATGTCTGATGAAAAACTGGTCAGAAAAACTCTGCGTGCTCTTAGCCTTAGATTAAAAATGAAGATCACCGCAATGGAGGAAGTTTATGACCTGAAGATCCTAAAATTTGATGAATTAATGGGATCTCTAATGACCTATGAGCTATCTCTACCCAATATCGACAAAAGGAATAAAGAAGTTGCTTTCAAAAGTTCAACACACAAGCAACCAGAATTTGAGGATTCTGACTCTGACGAAGACATCGAGTTCACAATTTCTCTTCTCTCAAAGAATTACAGCAAATTTATTAGGAGATTCAGTCGAATGGGCGGAAGGAATGGCACAACAGATCCCAGATACAAAGCTACACAGAAAGCTCAGACAGGAGAAAGTCTTGACAAACCAAACAGAAGCGGAGAAGAAAACAGTGAGAATAAAGGACCTCTGTGTCATGAATGTGAGGGATTCAGTCATCTTCGCAGAGAATGCCCAAACTTCCTCAAAAGAAAAAAACGAGGATACAATGCTACCTTGTCAGACGAGGGTAACGAGGATAATAGTTCTGAGGAGGTAAGCAATTTTGTTGCATTCACTTCTACCACTTCTTTGTGTAACAATAATAACTCTGTTGATATCAATGATGATCTTCACCATCCGAATCCAAATGATAATTGGACTAAGGAGCAACTGACCGAGGCATATAAAAGCTTACACACCAAATGGGTCGAGGAAACTCTGATCCTTGACCAACAAGAAGAGCTGATCATCAATCTTACCAACGACAAGTCTAGATTACTAGAGACAATCGTTGAGCTAAAACGAGAAGTTACCAGACTTAATGGTGAAATTGGTCTTATGACCAAATCTGTAAAGATAATGAATCCCAACACAGAAAGCCTTGACAAGATCCTACTAGTAGGGAAGCAGTCCAAAGATATGACGGGATTAGGGTACACACATAATACCGCCTCATCAGCACTCACAAAGTTTGTCCCATAACAAGTTGTGGCTGACAAGAAACTACAAGATGACGCAATACATCTTACATGGAAGCCTACGACAAATGTTGTGACATCTCATACAACATGTTCTTGTCAATCAGCCATCAAAAGACATCCTCCACGCAGACATCAATCTTCCAGAACTCCAACTTATCAATATCAGTGGATATGTCATTACTGTGGACAAAGGGGTCACATCAGGCCATTTTGCTTTCATCTCCATAGGAAAAAGCAAGCTGAATCACCTCAAAATTAAAGGAGACATCAAGGTCGTCTCTCGATTCCTCAGAAAACATCCCGCCTTGAATGGAGACCAAAGAATCTAGTCTATCGAGGTAATGTTGCATACACCTCCCTGAGTGCTTCAACCAACAAGGACTGGTATCTTGATAGTGGATGTTCTCGCGCATGACAGGTACTCCTGAGTTTCTATCCAACCTCAAACTATATACAGACTGCTATGTTACTTTTGGAGATGGAATTCGAGCTCGAATCATTGGAAAAGGACTACTCAAGCATCCAGGAGTTTCTTGCCTAACTGAAGCATTACTTGTAGAATGACTCAAGGAAAATTTAACTAGCATCAGCCAGATTTGTGACTTGGGCTCAGAAGTTAAATCTACAAAAGAAGCATGTATAGTAAAGAATATCGATCAAGTCACTATCTTAAAAGGAGTTCGCTCAATGGATAATTGTTACATCTGGTCGCCCGATTCACATATCGAAGGGGCGAAGTGTCTTGTCTCCAAAGCAGAGGAAACCAAACTGAAATTCTGATTTGTAGCCGAGTTAAGAAGTCGAACACAAAGTCTTAACTTTTGTGTCGACAACTTGTCTGAAACGCAAACCGTGATTCAAATAGTAAACAAGCAATAATAACGACACCAAAGATGATTACCCAGTTCGGTGCAACGTCACCTACGTCTGGGGGTACTTTGCCTGTGGAAAGGTTTTTCACTATAGGGTAGTCAATAGTACAACTTCAAGCACCAACTAACTATCAAACAAGCTATTGTCCTAAGCTACTATAGATCTCACCGTGAATAACCTCGACCAGGGTCCTCTCCCCCTGTCTTTGAGATCCTCTCAATTCCACCCTTCGAGCAAGCTCCTATGCTCGGTGTCGTAGTCTTCTTTGACAGATTTGTGAATTTTCAATCACGAACACAAGAACCCTAATCGATCAAACACTCAATCTTCGCGACTTGATGTTTAATCGAAGCAAAGCCATTCTAGCAAACTAATCAGCTTCTTAACACGCCAATGATGCATGGTTAAGAGCTCTGAGAAATTTAGCAAATAAAGAACAAGAATGGACAAGCTGCTAATGGGGAAGCGCAAGCTTTTTATAGCAGCTCCACATTCCTAATCTTACTCGAATTAGGAATAGGAAGTCTCAGACTTCCTAAATAAATTAGGCAAGCAGTTTGCCGCCTTTGCTGACGTGTTTAATGACAGCTGGAAGTCGCCTGGCCTGTTGGCGTCATTCTCTTGCGCTCCAAGTCTTTCAATTGTTGTGACGTCATTCGTCTTACGTTTCAAGCGACTCTAAATAGGAAAGTTTCATACCTTTCCTAATCTGGAGTGTAATGAGTCGCTCCACATGTCTTGTAACATGTTGCACTGACTTCTTACTTTTGTGCTAAAAAATTATGCCAACACTAAACGTAGCAACAATCTCCCCCTTTGGCAATTTTTTAGGCAAACACATTCTTAAGCACATCGTTATCTTGTGGCAGTTATGCACAGCAAGCGATGCGACTTCTAGTGCGGCTTCTGGTTCGACTTCTGGTGCGGCGACTTCTGTGCGCAACTTCTGTTTGCAACTTCTGGCGCGTTTGTGACTTCTGGCGCAACTTTTGTTGCGTTTGTGACTTCTGGTGGCCAACTTTATCTTATATCTCCCCCTGTTTGTCTAACAATATTGCCATAGGCAATCATACAACGATATACCTATAATAACAGGGCATAAACCATCTCAAAACTTGAGCAAATATCCAAAATGTCACACAATGCAGAAATTTAACTCGAACTGTCCCCGAGGATTTAAGAAGTTTGTTTGAAACACGTTATCAGTCTAGAAGCAAGAAATATTTTCTAAAAAGAGGCAGAGTCATCGACATCTTGGTCTGATGCAGTGTCTTCAGCAGGAGCGGTGCGCAGATCATGTAGGAGGGCTTCACAGGCAATCTTTCGGGTTGATAGAGCAGCAATCGTCTTCTCCAAGTCATTGATCATGTCCACCAGTTCTTCCTCCATCCTGGTGCCGAGAGGTCCAGAAGGACGTGAGCTGGAACCAGCTTCAGATGTTTTGGCCGAGGGATGGGCGAGATCTCTCATATGCTTGCCCTCAAAGTGTTTGAGACTTAGAGTGAGAGGCAGAGGCTTCTTTCCAGGTACATCAGTATCTCGAACAATGTGAGGACATTGTTGGAGGAGAAGGCCGGTAATCAATAATGGAAAACCAATAGGTAATTTGACAGCACATGACTTGGCATGTTTGACAAGATGCTCAATAACATATGTACCAAAGTCAAGAGGGGATTGAGTACCTATTTGGTATATGAGCTTTGCTAGCTCTGTTTTGATGCTTGACCCGTGAGTGGAGGGCGCCCAGTTTGCCAAACCAATGCGGTATAGAATGAAATATTTGGCTGTGAGCTCTGCGGCCGCAAGTGTATCCTTGACGGGCCAAACCTTTTTCCTTCCTCCAGTGATCTCAAACGCAACTTTGTTCATGTGAGGGATGTCTGGAGTGACTTCTGGAGCCATTCTGTCTAGATAAGCATTTATTGTGGAGGCAGATATATCAAAGCACTCTCCTCGAACAAAGACCTTTCTATACTCTGCGTCTTCTGGATCATTAAACTCACCCGAGCCACGGACGAGCTCCACAACTAAGTTCATTCCTTGAGTTTCTGCAGAGAGCTCCCTCTCTGGGTAGATTTTTCGTTGGTACACGTATTGCCATTTGACTGCATTGTCTACCGAGTGAAAGGATACATTATCTGTTGGGGCTTTTGGAACGTTTTTGGGGAGTTTCATACCTCCAATAGACTTCTTGACCCGTGGGGGAAAGTCACGAGTTTCCTCCTCTTCTTCTTCTGGGGCAGAGGTTGTTACTGAAGTGGATGACTTATTTCTTAACTTTTTTACTATTTTAGGAGTAGGTGCTCCTCCTTTCTCTGTAACTTTTCTTTTCGGGGTTATTCTTCTCTGTACTGGTGGTTCTTCTCCTTCATCAATCAGCCTTTTCTTTGATTGTTTTCTTTTCTTAAGCCCTTCGGGCACAGACTTTTTCAGAGGCGTTCTGTCCTCTCATGTAGCTTCTTCTTCCTCAGTTTTCTTGCCTGTATCTATCTCTTCTATTTTCTTAGGATCGGCTAAAGGTTGGGGGACTTCCGCTATGACTTCTGTATCTTCATTCAGCGTTGAACCACTGTCCGGAGCGACAAGAGGACTATCAACTTTCTGCATGCCTTCGTTTATTGGGGACTTTTCTGATGCATGCATTGATTTTCGAGGGCTAGATCGATTTTCACAGCTTGTACCAGGGATCTCAGGAACGGGGGATCCTAGAGTTTCTTCAGACCGATTCTTATCTACTGGATCTACTTCAGGAGGGACAATAGGGTTACCTTGTAGAGGTGTCTGAGTGGAGTGAGAGCCCTCCTCTTCAAGGTTAGCACTCTCGGATAATATGTTGTCCTTCTCAACAGTGGGGGTTGCCTCCATTGGTGCGATAGTTGGAGAAGAGGTTGTTGCTCCCTGAGGTCTTGCCGAACCCTCCCGTGAGGAATTTCCTCCACGAATCTTCACTCCATATTTGTTTTTTGAGGATTTCGACGCCGATAACTTCCTGGCGATCATCTTCACCCTCATCTTGGCTCGCAGTTTCTTGGAGGCAGAGGGAACACGTCCGCTTCTGGTTCCGACCATTTGAGGAGGGGCTTGATCGGAGCTGTTTTTGGAGGAAAGGAGAACTGCTACAGGTGCAGATTGATTTTGGTTTTGTGGTGCCCTAGCGTTTTTGGGAAGGTGGAAGGGGTGTGCAGAACTTTTCTACGCGGAAGTCGAACAGATTGTGTGCTGATTGGTTGATTATCAGATTACAATCATTCCTTTTTCCCTTTTTGAATTTTTAAAAAAATTTCAACTGGGCTTTAATAAAGAAATTGGGCCCGGTTTGATTTTGTGGACCCTTGTTGGTCCTGATAGAGAGAGAGTAAAATTAACTAAAAGCTCTCTCTCTTCTTTCTTGACTTCTGGTTACTCAAGGCAGCAAAGTCCAAGGGATGACCTTAGACTTTCAAACCTGTTCGCATCTAACGCCTTTGTGAAGAGGTCAGCGATTTTTTTCTCAGTGGGTAGGTATTCGAGTTTTATCTTCTTCTCTTCTACAAGCTCTCGAATAAAGTGATGCCTGATATCAATATGCTTTGTTTTGCTGTGTTGAACTGGATTCTTCGAGATACTGATTGCACTAATGTTGTCACAGAACAAAGTCATGACTTCTTGCTTGACCCCATACTCTGCCAACATCTGTTTCATCCAAAGGAGCTGAGTACAGCTACTTCCAGCTGCAATATATTCGGACTCAGCTGTAGACAAAGCAATACAATTTTGCTTTTTGCTGAACCAAGACACAAGATTGTTCCCAAGATAAAAACAACCTCCAGAGGTACTTCTTCGATTTGGTGTGCTTCCCGCCCAGTCAGCATCACAGTATCCAACAAGAGTAGGAGAGGTATCAAAAGTGTATAGCAAACCTAATTCAGAGGTTCCTGAAATGTACCTTATTATCCTCTTGGCATGAGTTAAGTGACTAGCCTTTGGATTGGCTTGATACCGAACACAGACTCCCACAGAGAAAGCAATGTCGGGTCGACTTGCTGTGAGATAGAGAAGACTTCCAATAATTCTTCGATAGAGGCTTTGATCAACTGGTTCCCCAAGATAGTCCTTTTTGCATTTGACATGAGTGGCAATGGGGGTTCTTTGTGCGAAGCCTTTTCCAACCTGAATTTCTTCACAATATTCTTTGCATATTTGCTTTGGGAG
This sequence comes from Geranium rotundifolium, assembly GCA_963920655.1. Classification (NCBI taxonomy): domain Eukaryota; kingdom Viridiplantae; phylum Streptophyta; class Magnoliopsida; order Geraniales; family Geraniaceae; genus Geranium; species Geranium rotundifolium. The sequence goes on from OY987321.1 coordinate 21,167,205, forward strand.
ATAAATAATCCATCTTTCATCTGCTTGATCTGGAAGCCTAGGAAGTATGTGAGCTCTCCAACCATACTCATCTCAAATTCGGACTGCATATGTTGTACGAAACGTTCAACCATCTTGTTTGACATCCCTCCAAATACGATATCATCGACATATATTTGGGCAATCATGATGTCACTTCCTTCCTTTTTCACAAAAAAGAGTTTTGTCTACTCCCCCTCGAATATAACCATCATGTACTAGAAATTGAGTAAGACGTTCATACAATGCTCGTGGTGCTTGTTTGAGACCATAGAGAGCTTTCTTTAGTTTGTAGACATGATGAGGATAGTCATGATCTTCAAATTCCTTTGGTTGAGCAACATAGACTTTTTCGTTGAGGTTTCCATTGAGGAAGGCACTCTTTATATCCATCTGATAGAGTTTGAAACGCAGATGGCATGCTATGCCGAGAAGAAGTCGGATGGCTTCCAGTCTGGCTAGTGGAGCAAAAGTTTCTTCAAAGTCAACTCCTTCTACTTGTGTGTACCCCTGAGCCACCAGTCCTTCTTTGTTTCAAGTGATGTTTCCTTGCTCGTCAGACTTGTTTTTAAATATCTACTTTGTCCCGATGACATTGACATCGTCTGGCTTGGGTACTAGTTCCCAGACTTCATTCCTTGCAAATTGAACCAATTCTTCTTGCATGGCGCAGACCCAGTACTCATCATTGATGGCTTCTTGTATATTCTTTAGTTCAACTTTTGAGACAAAGCAAATGTTACCAATCATCTCTTTGTAGTTTATAGGTGCCTTCTGTCGAGTCCGCACTCCTTCATTGATGTCTCCTATCACATCCTTGGATGGGTGATTCTTCTGAATTCTTCTAGACGGAGCTCTATGCTCTATGATGCGGGGTGCCTCTTTGTCAGAGATGTTTTGACATTCGGCTTCAGATTCTTTGTTGCGATCTTCGGTTCTGACTTCTGGCATGACTTCTCCTGAGGGATTTAGAACTTCTTCCTCATCGTCACTGGGTTGCTCATAACTGTCATCAATCACGACATTGATGGATTTCATGATAGACTGGGTGCGTTTGTTGAATACACGAAAGGCCCGACTATTTTTGGAATAGCCAAGGAAGATGCCTTCATCGCTTTTAGGGTCAAGTTTGCGTCGAGGTTCCCTATCTGCAAGTATGTAGCATATCGATCCAAATACATGGAAATATTTGACATTAGGCTTCCTCCCCCTCCATATTTCATAAAGAGTGAGCGATGTTCCAGGGCGGAGGGTCACTCTATTACGAATTTGACAAGCCGTATTCAGAGCCTCAGCTCAGAAAGTGATGCGGGATGTCTTTGGCTAGCATCATGACTCTGGCCTGGCCATTTCTATAAGAGTACGATTTTTCCTTTCCACGATCCCGTTCTGCTGAGGAGTGATGGGGGCAAAGAATTCATGAGCTATTCCTTCAGCATCACAGAAGTTTGCGAAGCTGATGTTTTTAAACTCCTTTCCATGATCACTTCTGAGTCGGACGACTTTGCCAATGGCTTCTCCTTTTTCTCGTTGAACTCTCCGGTATAGGGCTTCAAAGACTGAGAAGGTGTCTGACTTTTCTCTAATAAAGTCAACCCAGATGTACCTTGAGAAGTCGTCGACACAGACAAATATGTACTTCTTACCTCCTAGACTTTCAACTTGCATAGGCCTCATAAGGTCAACATGTAGAAGTTCTAGAACACGAGAAGTAGTAAGATGTTGTACCTTCTTGTGTGACGGCTTAACTTGTTTGCCAATCTGGCATTCTCCACAAATTTTTCCTTCAACAATCTTGAGGTTGGGAACTCCAATGACCGCCTTTTCAGAGAGAATCTTCTGCATGCTCCTCAAATTGATTTGACCAAGTTTTTGATGCCATAGCTTCGTCTTGTGAGCTTTGGATAAAAAACACTTGGTTGGCAAGGTTGTGACTGTTGGAGACCATAGATAACAGTTATCAAGAGACCTATGACCTTTCATGACTTCTTTCTGGTGTTCGTCTTTGAAAATGCACTTGTCACGAGTGAAGTTGACATCTAGATCTAGATCACATATTTGACTGATGCTGATGAGGTTGGCTGTAAGACCTTCTACCAGTAGAGCCTCTTTTAAGCAAGGTGAGTTAGGAAGGTTGAGCTTTCCTTTTCCAAGAACTCTAGCTTTTACCCCATCACCAAAGGTGACAAAGCTATTTGTGCAAGGTATTAAGGTGACCAAGAACGAGCTATTACCAGTCATGTGTCGAGAGGATCCACTATCAAAGTACCAATCATTGCTAGTTGAAGCTTTTAGAGAGGTGTAAGCGATATTTGCTCGATAGTTTATCTCCTTGACTCGCCATTCCTTACGTGGTTGGGCTTTCTCGATGGTGGTCCTTTGTTTGACGAAGCTCCTTCCATATAGACGATAGCTGAAAGGTCGAACGTGACCTCTTCGTCCACAGTAGTGACACATCCAGTTATGTCTCTTGTTCTTTGTCCCAGGAGCGACCAGGGTATGAGTCTTTATGGTCGCTTGATCAGGTGCGAAGGTTGGAGACCTCTGACGGGGCATGTGGGTGACAACTTTCTGAGGAACATAGACAGTGTGTGATGATGAAGCTCCTTTCGAATATCCAAGGCCTTCCATATTTTTAGCTGGTTTTCCGATCGAGAGGATTTGATCTAGAGTGTCAATGCTTGGATTCATCATCTTTACAGACTTGGTGACTTGGTCTAGCTCGTTTTTTAACCGAGCAACTTCTTTTTGAGATCAACAGTAGTTTCGAAAAGTCGTGACTTGTCTTCATTAAGAGAGAGAATGAGAGCATTCTGTTTTTCGATTACATGTGAGTCTTCAAGCCACTTGACATACCATTCGTTGTATGCGTTGTAGAGAGTCTCATCGGATAGCTCATCATCAGAGTCATACTTCTTTGAAATCTCTGATGGTTGATCTATTGTGGAGATAGTGAAAGCAACATAGTTACTTGTATGCTCAGAGTCACTGTCTTCTTCTTCATCGTCAGTTAGAGAGGCATTGAATCCCTTCTTCTGTTTCTTTAAGAAGTTAGGACATTCTTTCTGCATGTGCCCATACCCCTCACATTCAAAGCACTGAACTCCTTTTTCTTTTTCTGATCGCTCACCACGTCTACCATCGTTATTAGTACTCTCGAACTTCTGGAACTTGTGTTGAGGCTTGTCTCTGACTTCTCGGGTGACATTCTTTCCTGTCATTTGGTTAAATCTCTTCATGACTTTATTGTAGTTTTTGGCCAGCGTAGCGATAGTCTCATCAATTTCACTATCCGAATCAGAGTAAGCCAATTTCTTCTGCTTTTGGGTAGTACTTTTGAATGCTACACCTTTATGCTTCTTCTCGATAGACGGTAGGGAGAGCTCAAAGGTCATAAGGGATCCCATGAGCTCATCAAACTTCAGCGTCTTCAAGTCATGAACTTCTTCTATGGCCGTGATCTTCATCGGTCATAGGCTTGCCGAGTGAATATGATTCATTGGCTAGATCTTTGATACGAACATTAAACTCAGCTATAGTTTCGTCTTCATTCATGGTAAGGGCTTCAAAGTTGGTCGTGAGGTACTGTAACTTTTGCTCTCTGACTTTGGAAGTACCCTCACAAGCAACAGCAAGAGTGTCCCAAGCAGTTTTGGCACTTATACAAGTGTTGATAAGTCGAAACACATTCTTTTCTACTCCATTAAATATGGCATTGAGTGCACGAGAATTACCTAGGGCGGCTTCATCTTCTTCCATGCTCCACTCTTTTTCTAGTTTGATGCTAGTTTGATTTCCTTGAGCATCACCATAGTGAGGTTCCTCCCATCCGTTGATGATAGCCTTCCCGGTTTTGCTGTCGAGAGACTTCAAAAAGGCACACATCCGTGCTTTCCAGTACCCGTAGTTAGTTCCGTCGAGCACCGGTGGTCGATTGACTGATTCTCCTTCCTTTAAGTCCATATTAGCTACTCAGAATTTTTTGCAGGAAAATCACCTAAGAGATAAGGTGCCTCCTCTGATACCAATTGAAATTTTGATTTGTAGCCGAGTTAAGAAGTCGAACACAAAGTCGTAACTTTTGTGTCGACAACTTGTCTAAAACGCAGACCGTGATTCAAACAATAAACAAGCAATAATAACGACACCAGAGATGATGACCCAGTTCGGTGCAACGTCACCTACATCTGGGAGCACTTTGCCGGTGGAAAGGTTTTTCACTATAGGGTAGTCAATAGTACAACTTCAAGCACCAACTAGCTATCACACAAGCTATTGTCCTAAGCTACTATAGATCTCACCGTGAATAACCTCGACCAGGGTCCTCTCCCCCTGTCTTTGACATCCTGTCAATTCCACCCTTCGAGCAAACTCCTATGCTCGGTGTCGTAGTCTTCTTTGACAGATTTGTGAATCTTCAATCACGAACACAAGAACCCTAATCGATCAAACACTCAATCTTCGCGACTTGATGTTTAATCGAAGCAAAGTCATTCTAGCAAACTAATCAGCCTCTCAACACGCCAATGGTGCACGGTTAAGAGCTCTGAGAAATTTAGAAAATAAAGAAAAAGAACGGACAAGCTGCTAATGGGGAAGCGCAAGCTTTTTATAGCAGCTCCACATTCCTAATCTTACTCGGATTAGGAATAGGAAGTCTCAAACTTCCTAAATAAATTAGGCAAGCAGTTTGCCGCCTTTGCTGACGTGTTTAATGACAGCTAGAAGTCGCCTGGCCTGTTGACGACATTCTCTTGCGCTCCAAGTCTTTCAATTGTTGTGACGTCATTCTTCTTACGTTCCAAGCGACTCTAAATAGGAAAGCTTCAGACCTTTCCTAATCTGGAGTGTAATGAGTCGCTCCACATGTCTTGTAACATGTTGCATTTACTTCTTACTTTTGTGCTAAAAAATTATGCCAACACTAAACGTAGCAACACAAACTATGGCATAGAAAGCTTGGACATCGAAACCTTAGGAGCATGCAGAAGGCGATCTCAGAGCAGGCCATTACTGGAATTCCAAACCTGAAAATTGTGTAAGGAAAGATCTGCGGAGAATGCCAGATTGTAAAGCAAACAAAGATGTCACACAAGAAGCTACAGCATATCACCACCTCACGAGTACTTGAACTAATACATGTTGACCTCATGGGACCAATGCAAGTTGAAAGCCTTGGAGGAAAACGCTACATATTTGTGTGTGTGGACGATTATTCAAGGTACACATGGGTTGATTTCCCTCGTGACAAATCGGGCACCTTCTCAATCTTCAAGACTCTATGCATCCAGATCCAACGAGAAAAGGGGGAGACGATTGGCAAAATAATTCGTCTCCACAGTGATCATGGTCGAGAGTTCGGAAATAGTAAATTTGCAGATTTCTGCATTTCATAAGGGATAGCTCATGAGTTCTCAGCACCAATCACCCCCTAACAGAATGGCATTGTTGAGCGCAAAAACATGACTCTACAAGAAATGGCTAGAGTCATGATGCTAGCCAAGGACATACCGACTCACTTCTGGGTAGAAGCACTTAACACTGCTTGACATATCCACAATCGAGTCACTCTCCGACCAGGTATGTCAGTAACTCATTATGAAATATGGAGGGGGAGAAATCCTAATGTTAAATACTTCCATATCTTTGGATCCATCTGTTATATTCTGGCCAATAGAGAACCTCGTCGGAAATTTGATCCGAAGAGTGATGAAGGCATCTTCCTTGGCTACTCATGGAATAGTCGTGCGTTCCGGGTCTTCAACAAACGAACCAAGACTATGATAGAATCAATCAATGTTGTTGTTGATGATGACTGTGAAGATGCCGCAGAAGATTTGACAGACGAAGGAGTCCTAACTAAAGTTTATCCCAACAATGTTAGGAAGGATGCTATTACAGATGTCAGTGAGGATGCTAGCAGCAAGCCGCAAGACAATGATGCTATGCTAAATGTCAATAACGATGAGGCAGTTCCTGAAACCAGCAACAAGAACCCCTCACGAAGAATTCAGGCTAATCATCCTATCTCTGGAGTAATTGGAGATCTAAATGAAGGCATACGGACTCGGACAAAAGCTTCTGTGAATGACAACGAAATGATAGGAAATATATGCTTCGTCTCCAAGATTGAACCTAAGAATGTCAACGAAGCCATCAACAATGAATTTTGGGTCAATGTTATGCAAGAGGAATTGATTCAATTTGAGAAAAATCAGGTATGGGAACTAGTGCCAAAGCCAAATGAAGGAAGTATCATTGGCACAAAATGGATCTTCAAGAATAAATCCGATGAGCTCGGAAACATCACTCGCAAAAAAGCAAGGTTAGTAGCTCAAGGATACACTCAAATTGAGGGAGTAGACTTCGATGAGACTTTTTCTCCTGTAGCAAGGCTTGAAGCAATCCGACTTCTACTAGGGATATCATGCCATCTACAGATCAAGCTTTATCAGATGGATGTCAAAAGATCATTCCTGAATGGAGATCTCAACGAAGAAGTTTATGTGGCGCAACCAAAAGGATTTGTAGATCCTCACTCCCCTGATCATGTGTATAAACTCAAGAAGGTTCTCTATGGATTGAAACAAGCACCAAGGGCTTGTATGAAAGACTCACAAATTTTCTGATTCAAAGTGGCTACACTAGATGGGGAGTCGACAAGACTCTATTTGTGTAAAATGAGGACGGAAATATGACATTGTCTTTGGAGGGATATCAAGAAAGATGGTAGGGCAATTTATCCAACAAATGCAATCAGAATTCGAGATGAGCATGGTGGGAGAGCTTACCTACTTCCTAGGTTTTCAAATCAAACACCTAAAAGACAACATCTTCATCTCTCAAAGCAAATATGCAAAAAATAGTGTCAAGAAATTTGGGCTAGAAAAAGCTTCACATAAACGTACACCTGCAGCTACACATACCAAGTTAACTAAAGATGATGTAGGAGAAGCCGTTGACCAACACCTATATAGAAGCATCATTGGCAGTCTTCTGTACCTTACTGCCGGTCGACCTGACATTGCTTACTCTGTGGGAGTATGTGCACGATATCAAGCTAATCCTAAGGTTAGTCATCTATCCCAAGCTAAAAGAATTATAAGATATATCTCTGGGACTGCAGATTTAGGTCTACTATACTCATTCGAGGCCTCCTCTACCCTGGTGGGGTATTGTGATGCGGATTAGGCTGGAAGCACAACAGATAGGAAAAGCACATCTGGAGGATGCTTCTTCCTTAGCAACAACCTCATATCATGGTTTAGTAAAAAACAAAATTGTGTTGCTTTGTCCACCGCTGAATCAGAGTATATCGATGCCGGGAGTAGCTGCACTCAATTACTATGGATGAAGCAAATGTTAATCGAATATAATGTCAGACAAGAAGCCATGACTTTGTATTGTGATAATGTCAGTGCAATCAACATCTCAAAAAATCCGGTTCAACACAGCGAAACCAAACATATTGACATTAGACATCACTTCATCCGCGAGTTGGTCGAAGATAAGAAGATCGTCTTAGAGCATATCCATAGAGAGAAGCAATTAGCTGATATTTTTACTAAGTCATTGGATGTAGTCAGATTCGAGTACCTCAGATCGTCACTCAGACTCTGCACCATCAGCAAATAAAAGAAGTTGCTAAACGATTGAGAGGAGTTAGTTGGTACCTCTTCATGAATCGGTCCAAAATCCCAACACATGCCATTGGGCCAAGCATACCGAAAGCCCATTCAAATACAAAAAGAGGAAAGGTCACAAGATATGATTTGGCACCTACAGATTTTTTTCAAAAACCTATTTTTGCCTCAGTTTGTTATTTCGCTCCCATCTCTCAAAAAATCTCAACCCTTGTGCGAAATACTGCAACTCTCGGTAATCATGGTGAAAACTAGGAGCAATCTTGCACCGAAGAAGGTCACTGACAAAGGGAAAACTAAATCTAAGAAGACCGAGGAGAAGGGTTCCAAAACTAGCAAGCTGAAGCCGAAAAAGGACGCCGAGGGTTCATCCGGAGATAACCCACCAGTTGAGGCTCCAACACCCATCTTCTCCCGATTTCCCAGGAAAACACGAACCGGAAGCTCTGTGTTCTCAATAACAGACATGACAGGCCCGGGACGAGGGGCTGACATTGGCCAAGAAAGTCAGGAAGCTTCCATGCAAGTCATCCATGTGCCAGTATCTTCAATCATCCCCACACCAAGTATCGATTCCTCTGTTATTTCAAATACTGATACCTCGAGGAACAGTAATATGTTAGAATCACTACTAGAAAATCAGGACCCTCCCCGCAAAGGAGTGGTTGAGGACCTTATAAACACTGAAAAGAAAGGGGAAAAGGATGATTCGACTCCGGTCAGTCATGGACTAGAAAGAATTGCTCAATGAGATAATGGAGAAGAAGTTGCGAAAGACGATTTACCTGTGCCCACAGAAGAAGATGTGGTGGAAGAAGAAGTTTATGATTCTGAAGAAGTTGGTAAAGAGACCAGTAACAAAAGTGTTTCTGATAAGGAGGAGACCGGAGGCAAAGATGCCGGTCTAGAAGAAGTTGAGAAGGAGAACGGCCCTACAGATGATGCAGGAATTGTCAAGGATACTGCTACTACAGATGATGTAGCAGATGTTGTAACTGCTTGCTGCCACAGAGTCTGACCCTGAAGACGCTGCGGCAAATGTCATGGAAGAGGCGCCTCTAGTTGTCAGAGGATGTCACCGAAACAGCGCACACCGTGCTCTCGTCCCTGAAGAAGAAAGTGTTGGAAGAACATGAAAGTCTTGCAGTAATGGTAGGAAAACTGAAAGAAAACAAGAAAAGGAAGGAAATGAAGGATGTTGGAGGTCCCATCAAGAAGAAAAAGATGTCCGTAAAGGACAAAGGAAAGAAGATCGTCTCCAAAAGGAGACTTGTTGATGAGGAAAGTGATGATGATGCATAAGCTGTGACTGTAAAAGAAACAAAGAAGGTAGTTAGCCAGAAGCAGGCCAAGAACACTCAAAGTATTCCATATGATAATGTGTCATTCCATTCGATTGCAAGTGCAACTCGGTGGGAATTTGTGTTCCAAAGGACGGTCTATCCTGAGAAAACTCTGTCCTTGGAGATCCTCAAACTAGAATCATCATCAGGCTTCTACAAAAGGCAAAGCTCATGAAGACAGTCACTGACATAGGTAATCACTATCATTTGTTGATTAAGGAGTTTATTGCAAATTTGCCAACTGGTTTTGGTTCCCCAGATGATCCGGAATGTGAGAAGGTCTATGTCAGAGGCTTACGCTTCAACATCTCCTCCGACATTATAAATGTCTTCCTCGGGAGGAAGTGTGTCCGCTCTATACCACCACCTGATCTGAACAAAGTTCTCAACGAGATAACGGGTGATAAGAGCAGAGTGTGGCCTACTAAGGGAACCGTGGCGGCCTCAGATCTTACTTCAAAATACTCCATACTCTTCCGTATCGGAGTAGCAAATTGAGCACCTTCCACACATGCATCCTCTATCAAACCAGAGCTGGCAGTTCTCATCTTCCAAATAGGTACTGGTTCCACACTTGATTTTGGCCAATTTGTTATTGACCACTTTGTTAGACATGTCATATCACAAGCTGTGCAAATACCTATTGCTTGTCCCTCCCTTATATCCGAGCTACTGGTGCACCAACACCCTAGGTTGTTGAAGTCAACTGATAAGGTAGGAATGATACGGAAGGTGTCAACCACAAGTTGTTCGAGGGAAACATGCTCCTGATCTTGTCAGGAAAGAAGCCAAGCTGACTAAGGTGTCAACCATTCGGGCTACCAGTATTGCTCCTCCAACAAAGACAACCAGCAGAGATGCAATAATGCTCGAGAAAGAGATATCTGTGCTTGACAAGGACATCATCAATCTAAAGATGGTGCTGAAGCACTTATCCCAGCGTAGATCCCACTGTGCCCATCTGCTGACGACGATGCCTCCTCAAGACTCCGACAACAATAGTTCCTCCTCTCTACCAGATTCTACTGAAGACACCACCCAAGATGCCTCTGCAACAGCTACTGAAGAAGATATTGCTAGTTCAAGCAGCAGTTCTGTTTAAATTTTAGTACTTTATGGATTCTCAAAAACTGAACAACTTTTTATTTGTAATCTGCTCTGAACATGTTTCACACATGTCCTCGACTGCTGATCGAGAATGTGTTTGAGTTAAGTTTTTTTTCTTGTACTCCCTGTCCTATTGTTCAAATTTTTTTCTTTAAGTTTTGGCTCTATTTGAGCCAGTAAGGGGAAGTAAAACACATAAGAAACAATGCGGGAACAACTGCCGATCGCTGCAAGAAAAGCTGATGAAGAATGCGACGAAGAATGCTGACCTTAAAATTAACGAAGAGGGGAGATTGTAGTTACGACGTTTTTGGTGATTGGCTCATTTTTAAGGAACTAGAAAAGATGTCATAAAGAATGTTGAAACATCGTATGCGACATCTTGGATGACATTGTTGGCGACATCTCGGCTGACATCCTGTTCGACGCAAATCAGGAAAGTGTCTGTTCTTCATAAAATACGACTACAATTAAGAATTGTGAAAGTTCCAGCGCGTCTCCATTTCTGGATAGAAGAAAGACGGTGACAAAGAGGAAACTCATTAGGGTTAGTACTCATACTCGATTGCTATAAAAGCTCTGACTACCCCCTTAGCAATCGTGTGGTCTTTTATTATTTCATAGCAATAATTTACAGAGCTCTTAGACGTTAAGGTTTGCGGGTTGAGAGGCTGTAGATTGTTCTGAGGGTATTGTGTATCACCTTCACTATAGAGAGTTAGGTGATTGAGGGTTTACTGATCGCGTGAAAGAAGACTGCAAGCAACCAAAACGTTCAAACTGTTGGGATTCGGGGGATCCAAATCAGAGATGCGCAGAGGAAATAAGACAAGAAAAATAACCCCGAACCCGTCAGGATCTTATCTCCGCGATAGATCTACAATTTACAAAAGCATGTACCTTTTCGGTTTTGCAGACTAGTCAGGTTGCGGGCCTGATAGCGTCCAAACCTGACATTTAATGGAAAATGCTATTTCACGAGAAATTGAAAACCTTTGAATTTCCTTTAATCTGGCGCTGGTTTTGGGTCAATCGGACTTCAGACCTGAGAGATATGTGTCTCGCAAGTTTCGTTGCCAGATCTGGAAAAACAACAAGTTTGATTAGAAAAAAAAATATAACTCGAGGTTTGGATCGGATCAGCCGTATGAAAATCCTGAATCGATCTTTCCCTCTATCCGGCACGCACGAGTGCACAAGACCAGCAGATTTAAACCCGAGTTCCCCTACTAGAAAGAAAACAAGTTCAGTTAGAAAATCCGGCACGGTAACGGTATGGAAAAATCAAGTTATGATTTTTTAGCTCATGAGGCCTCTATTTATAGAAATTGGCTAGGGTTTTGGGAGCATGAACCAGCCCATAAAATGGGCTAGGTTCGGCTCCCTCCAAACCCTAGCCGTCGGCCAAGGCTTGGGCAGTTTGGGCCTCATGGGCCGAACCCATTAGGGTTTCGGCCATGAGGCCTTATCCTTGCCAAACTTGGCAGCCCATGAGGTATTCCAACCTCCTGGGTTTCGGCCCCATTATCCATCATGGCTGGCGCCCAAAACCCTAGGGTTTTGGCCCGGTCCATGGTACGTGAGCTGACGGGCTCGTGGCCCAAAACCGTATGGCTTTTGGCCATGGCCCGATTTAACCAATCCACAATTAATTCTACCCGGATTCCCTAAGATGTGCACCCTATGCGTGTGACCGTTTAAGCTCATGTCCTATTGGTAGATTGGTGTAAAATTACCATTTTACCATTTCCATCATAAGTGGCCTCTAGTAAGGCATTATGATTACCCAAAGTCTATGATTATCGGCAATCCGATTTAACCTCATGTCATCCATGTCACTATCCTTTTATCACTAGGTATCTTGATTAATCATAAGGCATAGAGCCGTCATCTTTATTTGATTAATCACTGTTTCTTGATACCCGAGATGACTGAAAATGATACTCTGTATCATCTGCATGGTCATGCGTTTCCTTTCAGTCATTCTCATCAAGTGGCCTAAACCGATACCTATCCCATACCGTAGTATGAGGGATAAATCCCTCAGATATCTCTCGTATCACACATATAGCCCATCCCCGAGCCAACCACAACCGTTATGGTTACCCTTTCACAGATAACGTTAGGCTTGAGCCAAACTCAGATATTGACTATATTGTGATCACAGAGACTCTTTGGTCTAAGGATACAATGACAAACTATGAACTCTGAATATGTTCATGACAACATCTATGTAACATATTCAAGTCGGGTCGTCCAATATCATTTCCACAATGATATCTATGATCTGACTCCGGCAAAACATATTGCCATGATCAGTAGAGCGTGATCATAAAGAGTCGTCCTCATACTGCTCGCTTCAGATGAAGCTTGACTGACCAGGGACCCGTTAAGTATAAATCATGCAGATCCATAGTTCTACTATTAGTGATGACACACTCAATGATATAGATCGATGTATACTTAACATATTACTACAACACAATAGTAATATAATGCCGATTTTATTTCGTTGCATACGATGATAAAACTATTACAGACTTACTTCCTATTGGACTAGGGCACAAATCCTACACAAACGACAACTTGAACTGACAGAGGAAGGCGATTGCTCGAAGAGTGGAATCAAGACGGCGTCTTGGATTCAAAGGGAGACCCTGAGATAGGTTTGCACTTGTAATAGTAGCATAAAGTATAGATCTTGTGATGATCATAGGTACTTGTATGTTTTGACGTATTACCATATAGTGAAACCTTTCCACTGGCTGAGAGCCCCCAGACGTAGGTGATGTTGCACCGAACTGGGTAAACAATCTGGCGTGTCGTTGTTTATTACGTTTGATATTTACTGTCTTTCTTTATCTACACAAGTTGTCATACACTATGTTATAACATTATACGTAACATTGTGTGTAGCATATTGCATAACTACCTGATCAAAATTTCACGTTTCTTTGTGCAAGCGGAAACATAAAGGGCGAATGTGACCCTTTTGTCCACAGCAGTGATATGCCCATTAATTTTGTTGTCGAGGAATCAAGTGTGGTAACACAATTCTTTGAGTTCGTCTTGGAGCTGGCATAGCACGAGAGTGCTGATGATACTGTCTGACACCTTGAGGTTGTTGATAGCTACGTTGAACACGTCTCTGTCTATACTGTTGAGAAGCATGTTGCGTCTTATATCGTTGTGGAACACGTTGCGTCTGATGATGTTGATGACCTTGTGGGACACCAGAAGGCAGAGACATTTGCATAGACAGAGGTCGTTTGTCCTGCTGAGGAACAAAGATAGTTTTAGATGTGGAGACTTCTGAGGTATAGCCTAGTCCCTGCATGTTTTTTGCCGGTTTCCCCATGGAGAGTAGAGTGTCCATCATATCAGTGTTGGGATTCATCATTTTTACATTCTTTGTTATTTGATCTATCTCTTCTTTGAGTCGACTTACTTCCTTCTTTAAATTGACTATAGTTTCAAGGAACCTAGTATTGTCTTCCGAGAGAGCCAGAATCATATCTCTTTGTTTCTACAGGACTTTGGATTCCTCTATATATTGGGTGAGCATCTTGTCGTAGGCACTGCTCATCACTTCATCTGGTAAGAATGTCGATTCATCTATAGCAAAATCTTGGTTAGAAGAATGTGCAGTAAAAGCTACAAAGTTGCTTATCTGTTCTTCGCCACTTTCTTCTTCTTCTCTGTCAAATATGGAGGTTTTGTAACCCTTCTTTTGTTTCTTCAGAAAGTTCGGGCATTCCTTTTGGATATGGCCGTAGCCTTCACATTCATGGCATTGGATTCCTTTGCCTTTTTCTGTTCGATCAGATCTTCTAGCTTCTTTGATGGCGACATCCTTCTGGAACTTGTTTGGCACAATGTCTTTAGGATTCGGATAGACATGTTTCCCAGCTCTTTCAAGAATTTTTTCATGATCCTATTATAATTTTTTACCATCAAACCAAGAGTTGCATCAGTATAATCTTCAGATTCAGAGTACCTGAGTTCAAGAGAGATCCATTGAGCTTGTCAAGGCAAGTCCCTTGAGTTTTTTGTCAAGAGCAGGTAGCGAGAGCTCAAAAGTCATTAATGAACCCATGAGTTCATTAAATCGAAGTGTTTTCAGATCGTGCATTTCTTATATGGCAATCGACTTCATCTTGAATCTGGGACTAAGAGATCACAGATTCTTACGAACCAGGTCTTCATCCGTCATGGGTTTTCCTAGAGAATACAATTCATTCGCCAAATCCCTAATCCGAACATTGAAGTTGCTGATTGTCTCATCATCTTTCATGGATAATGCTTCAAAGTCTATCGTGAGGTATTGAAGTTTTTGCTCTGGAACTTTGGTTGTTCCTTCATATGCTGTGGCAAAAATTTCCCAAGCGTCTTTTGCTACCACACATGTGTTGATCAACCTGAACACATTCTGATCAAATGCATTAAAAATGGCATTCAGTGCACAAGAATTACCTAGGGCAGCTAGGTCTTCTGCATTAGTCCAATCCCTTTCTGCCTTGATGTGAGAGACGTTTTGATCATCGGTAGTGGCTGGAGCTACCCATCCATTGATCACGGATTTCCAAGCCTTGTGATCTAGTGTCTTGAGGAATGCGGTCATACGGGCCTTCCAATACCCATAATTTGATCCATCTAGCACATGAGGTCTGTTGACAGACCCCACTTCTCTGGATCCAGACATGACTTAATATCAGAATTTTTCAAGAAGGAACACACCTAATGAATTAAGATGCCCCCTCTGATACCAATTGAAATTCTGGTTAGATGCAAGATGTCTATCACAATGTCGAGACTAAGTGTGAGACATCTTGCTAGTGCAAAGTCAACGATAAAAATGACGAACAGAAAGTAAACGACACAGGAGTTGGTTACCCAGTTCGGTGCAACATCATCTACGTCTGGGGCACTCTCCCAGTGAACAAGTTCCACTGTATGTAATCAATCACACATATAAAGCTTTACGATTATCACACAAAACTAAGCCCTATGGTATTATTACTAGTGTGAACTTAACCCAGGGTCTCCCCCTGTCTCCGAGCCTCCGACTCGAATCCACTCTTAGAACAGATCCCACTGTTCTGTTCTCTCCTTTGTCGTTTCTTCAAGGGTATGCACGCAGCTCCACTGGTGCGAGTTCGTCCGGTTCAGTCAAACAATCTTTCTCTCGAATATTTGTTTGAACACACAAGTTATAATCTTAGCAACAACATAACACGCTAGTCCAACACGATTAGAAACTCTGTACATTATAAACCAAGATATAACTACACAGCACCACCTTCTACGGAATGGAATGAGCATCTATTTGTAGAAGATGGACGAGAATCTATTTAGGGTTTCCTAAAAGATCTCGTACGCACCTTGCCGATTACGTCTCCTCCAAGTTTCCTTTTGCTGCTGCACATCTGATGCGGAAAGAATCCTTCTGATATTCGAAGATCTTCTAATTTAGGAAACTCCAGAAAGTCTTCTGGCGAGATGTTCGATCGTGATGTCCGAGACTTCTGGATAGACATCTTCTGATTTGAGTATCGGCGTCTTACGTCGCGACATATGGATAAACATCTTTCCATCATATAAAATAGTCAACGTCCGTGGAAACCACACCTTTGCTATTCTATTCTATATATATATATGACTCTAATTACACACACATATATGGGCTTAATGATACGCGGAATAAATAAGTAAAATTTCACGCAAAGTAGCGATCACCATATTCATAGGAGCAAGATACACAAACATTATAATTCCTCCGACCAAAGGAAATAATATGTCCTAAGGATGCCCGCATCATAATTATTACATAAACAACGTCAAAGATACATGAAATTGGATATATATATATATATATAGCAAGTAAATTAACATCCGCAGAAGCATGCCAAATTAAATTCAGCAGCTATACTGGCTCCATTTGAGCAGCATTGCTCTCACCCCTGGTCCTGGTCGTATCGGTGTTTGATTGTGGAATCATCGCTTCATTAGCCTCTTTCTGGAGCCTTTTGTTTTTCTTGTAGACGATTCCTGGTCTGTAAGTAGACATAAAGATATGGTAGGGTAGAGAACTTGTGGACCAAAAGAATATCATAATAGGAAACAAAGCCGCCCCCACAAGTGGCACGACGTATGCTTTGTTCTTATGGAGCAAAATAACTAAAGCTAAGCAGAAGGCGACCATCATGGTTATTAAAGACAAGGAAAGGGTCGATAGGCCTAGAATTAACTTCCTCGGCAAGCTCACAAGGAAATCGTCACTTGCATAGCGTGATGTAAAGAATCCCAAACATATTGTCACCGAAGCAGTCGATAAATATAGGGAAATGGCGTCAAATATGATGAATACTTTTGTAAGTGTACTCTTATCATCGTCACCAGGCAGTGTGAACGCAGCAGCAAACATGATAGTGACGATGAGAGCGCCAACAACGGTACAAGATTGTGCAGTCTCTTTCATAGATTTCTCGCCGGCTTGCATCAGGGTTTTGTGGGTTTCTATAAATAATTCACGGGGTGTAAATCCGTCTCTGTTCTGAACTTTTTCACACTTAGGACTGGCCAAATTTGACACTTCCTGTAACAATTACACATATATGTATAAGAAATATAAAGTTCTGAGAATACATAGAGGTTGCACTTGGATATAGCAGGTTTGGAAATGAGAATGAAAATCCTTGCAGATTTATCATCATCATCATCATCATATATATATATCATTCATATTCTCTAACTTCCGATTTAACGAAATAAGAATCAAAATGTGGTGATAAATGAGAAAATGAACATATATAATACAGGTAATTTCACTTACGTCACTACAAAAGTTTGTAGTCTCACTTAGGTCATCAAAAATCTAATTTATTTTGTCATGTCACCAAAAACATACTTAGTCTCATTGTTATAACTTCCGTTACTTTTTTTCCGTATCTCGCCCATGTCCGCAGCACGTGATTTTCTTATAAAGGTCAAGCTACCATAGGCTAATTTAATAATAAACGTCGAGAGAGGTCGCCGCCCTTTCCTAAACCTCACCCGCGTCGGCACGTGACCAGTGTTTATTGATAGATTAGCCTCTCTCAGCGTTTATTATTAGATTGGCCTAGGGGTAGTTTGGCCATTATTAAAAAAATTATGGTCACGTGCTTGCACACATGGGCGAAGTAACGGAAAAAAAACAACGGAAGTTACAACAATGAGACTAAATGTGTTTTTGGTGACCTCACAAAATAAATTATATTATTACGTTGTTTGTTGGCTTATTTTTTAGACACTAGAAAAAAGGTCGAGCATCTGATCAGGAAAGATGTCAAAATGTATGATACAACTTCTTGCTCGACATCCCGAGTATCGCAGGATTGATAAGTTTCCTTTTTATGAAGATATTCGGCGATTGTGAATCTGGAAGATCTCCTACTGTGTACAAGACTTTTGGGAAGTCTTGATTGTTTTATGATTCTGTCAATACAAGACTTTCTGGAAAGCTACCTGTCGTGATAAAGACTCTGAAAAGATATTCGGCAATAAGGAATTAGGAAACCTAAATCGATTAGGTTAAGGAAAACCTAATACGTTCCAGAATTATTGTAGCTTCTATAAAAGCTGAGGCTTCACCGTTAGCAGCGTGGGCTTCTTATGTGAACATATACAGAGCTCTTAAAAGTGAAGGTTTGGTGGGCTGAAAGGTTGTGTGTTCCAAGAAGAACATTGTGTATCACTCTACAATAATGGAGAGATCAAGAGTTGAGTGATTGGCGTTTTTCTTTGTGTGCGTGATTGAAGATTCACGAAGCTGATCAAAGACGACGATCAAACCAAGCACGGGGTGCTTGAAGGGTGGACTAGAGGAGGACTTGAAGACAGGAGGAGAAGGACCCTGGTCTAGGTACGAGAGCTTGTGGTAGTAGTAGTGGTAGTAGTAGTAGTAGTAGTAGTGGTAGTGGTAGTAGTAGTGGTAGTGGTGGTAGTAGTAGTGGTAGTGGTGGCAGTAGTAGTGGTGGCAGTAGTAGCAGTAGTAGGTGGTAGTAGTAGTAGTAGCACTAGTAGGTGGTAGTGGTAGTTGATGGTAGTAGTAGTAGCAGTAGTAGTAGTAGTAGCAGTAGTAGTAGTAGCAGTAGTAGGAGTAGTAGTAGTAGGAGTAGCAGTAGCAGCAGCAGCAGCAGCAGTAGCAGTAGCAGTAGCAGTAGCAACAGCAGCAGGTAGGACAAGAGTTTTGTGTGATAAACTAGTTGATGTCTGAGTTATGCTATTGACTACATTATAGTGAAGTACCTTTCCCCTGGCTGAGGGCCCCTAGACGTAGGTGACATTGCACCGAACTGGGTAAACACATTGTGTGTCGTTTTTGTATACATCTTATTTAATTACTATCCATTATCTGTGTTCAGGAAAGTTGTCGAACCAATTGTCATAATATTGTATTCGACATCTTGGCACTGCTGCTAATCAGAATTTCAATTGGTATCAGAGGGGCACCTTGACTTTTAGATGATTTCCTGCGAAGTTTATTCTGTGTAGCAGATATGGATAGCTCAAGAGAAGGAGGCTCGATCTATCGTCCCCCATTTCTTGATGGAACCAACTATGGTTATTGGAAGGCCCGTATGAGCGGCTTTATGAAATCCCTTGACAGCAGAACCTGGAAGGTTGTGATCCATTGTTGGAAAGCTCCAGAGTCAGTTGATGATCAAGGGGTTGTGACGAGTCCCAAACCCGAGAAGAACTAGAGTCCTACAGAAGATGAGGCAGCTCAGAGTAACTCTCGCGCTCTAAATGCTATATTTAATAGAGTTGATAAAAATGTTTTCAGGCTAATCAATACATGCACAAGTGCAAAAGAAGCCTGGGAGATTCTTGCCACAACCTATGAGGGGACTACCAAAGTACGTAAGCAAAAGCTTCAGTACCTTACCACCAACTTTGAAGCTCTATCCATGAAAGAAGATGAGTCCATTGCTGAGTTCAATGTTAGAATCAGAGATCTCGCTAATGAGTCCTATTCCCTTAGGAAACCCATGATGGATGAAGTTCTGGTCAGAAAAACTCTTAAAGCATTAAGCCCAAGGTTCAAAATGAAGATCACCGCTATTGAAGAAGTTCATGATCTTAAAACTCTAAAATTTGATGAACTCATGGGCTCAGTCATGACATTCGAGCTGTCTCTTCTGAGCATGGACAAGAAGCACAACGGGTTAGCACTAAAGAGCTCCACGCATGGTCCAACAGAACAGGTGTATTCTGACTCTGATGATGAAATTGATGACACAATGGCTATGCTGGCCAAGAACTATAGTAGGGTCATGAAAAGATTCAACCAGATGGCGGGGAAGAATGTCTCTCAAGATTTCAAAGACAACCTTGAGCAAAAGCTTCAGAGGTATGAGAATGCTGACAAAGATGACAAAAGGGGTGAGTGTACTGGAAAAAGAAAAGGAATTCAGTGCCATGAGTGTGAAGACTATGAGCATATTCAGAAGGAGTGTCCCAGCTTCTTGGAAAGACAGAAAAGGGGGTTCAATGCCATACTATCTGATGAATAAGAAGAAGATAGTGACTCTAAACAGATAAGTAACTTTGTTACATTTTCGGGCACTACTCCTTGTCTCAATCTTAAACACACTGAAGAATCTACTAAGAAATCTGCTTCTGACGATAAGATATCTGATAAAATCATGAATGATGCTTATAATACTTTATACGCTAAATGGGTTGAAGAGTCTTAGGTTGCTGACAAGCAAAGTGCATTCATTCTCTTCCTTACTGAAGACAAGTCAAGATTGCTAGAGACGATTGTCGATCTAAAGCGCGAAGTAAATAGATTGAATGGGGAACTGGACCAGATGACTAAATCAGTTTGAATGATGAACTCCAGCACCGACACTCTGGACAAGATCCTATCTATTAGAAAACAAGCCAAGAACATGAAAGGACTGGGTTACACTCACGAGGCTTCCACGTCTCAGACTGTTTTTGTTCCTCAAAAGGTTGTAAGCCAGATGTCAAGCAAGATGTTATAGACATCTGGCATTGACCAAGTTCAGAAACATCATCAGCAACATCTTTCTGACGTCCCCAACAGACCACGATGGGTCTACCATTACTGTGGACAAAAAGGACACATACGACCTTTTTGTTATCATATTTACGGGAAAAAACGCACTCATCATCAATCATCACACAAGCATGTGCCACATCGCCGAAAGGCCCCACCGCAGAAAGAATGGAGAATGAAGAATGTGACCTACCAAGCCAACATTCCATACACAACACTTACTACTTCCACCGGTAAGGATTGGTACTTCGATAGTTGATGTTCTCGCCACATGACGGGTGACCGTAATCTTTTGACCAACATAAGGTCATGCCTCAACTGGTATGTTACATTTAGGGATAGAGTCAAAGCCAGAGTGATTGGGAAAGGGCAGCTAAACATTCCTGGCTTCCTATGCTTAACCGAGACATTATTAGTAGAAAGGCTCACTGCTAACCTTATTAGCATTAGTCAGTTATGTGATCTTGACCTATTTGTAAACTTTACTCGTGACAAGTGTGTTCTGTTGAATGAGAAACAGGTCAAGCTCATGAAGGGAACCAGATCTCGAGATAACTGCTACCTATGGTCTCTAGCGGACACTCCAGTATCAAAATGTTTTCTCTCCAAAGCAGATGAAGACAAGCTCATGAAGGGAACCAGATCTCGAGATAACTGCTACCTATGGTCTCCAGCGGACACTCCAGTATCAAAATGTTTTCTCTCCAAAGCAGATGAAGACAAGCTATGGCATCAAAAACTTGGATATTTGAACCTCAGGAGCATGCAGAAGGAGATCTCTGAAAAAGCCATAATTGGTGTCCCGAAACTCAAGATTGAAGAAGGGAGAATCTGTGGTGATTGCCATATTGGAAAATAATTCAAGATGTCACACAAGATGTTGCAGCATCTTACCACTTTGAGAGTGTTGGAGATGCTTCACGTGGACCTGATGGGGCCAATACAGGACGAAAGATGTCTCTTTCTCTTTTTTCTCCATAGTTTTGGCACCCTCTCTCCCATTTCATTCTTCAATTGCCAACCCCCCCTATTGACTATCCTCTATTGCTTTTCTTGTTCATACTTCTCAAAACATCCATTAGCAAGAGTGTGAGAGAAAATCACCCGGTGATTGTTGTGCTTGTGTGGACTCGATAGAGAAACACTATCTTGTGTTTTAGTCAATTATACGAAGGTAATTTTCATATTATAAAGTTCATAAACATGTTGTATTTTTCATTAAGATCAAGTTTTCATTTCGATCACCATGGTTCAATTTAGCTCCGATGCATGAAATTATTGATTGGAACCCATGGTGATCCCTTTCAGAAGAAGATATCCCAACATCATCCGCTGAGGTGCATGTTGGTAAAAGTGAAGCTGGTGGAGAAGATATTCTCCAAACTGATGAAGATAGCAAAGATGATTAAAATGAAGCGTTGTTCTCAAAGGAGGTCAAGTCTGATGCTGGACATAAACTGGCAAAGAATGTGTCCAGTGTACCCATCGACAATGTATCATTCCATACTGTTGAAGGAGCCAACCGATGGAAGTTTGTCTACCATCGGGAAATCTTTCCGAAAAAGGAATTGTCTACCGAAGCTCTTGGTCTGAAAGTGATTATGGACCTACTGGTAAAGGCTGAGCTGACAAAGATGGTGACAAACATAGGTAACTACTACCCTCTTCTAGTTAAAGAATTTGTGGTCAATCTTCCTGCTGCCTTTGATTCCCCTGAAGATCCAGAATATGAAAAGGTTTTTGTTCGAGAAAAATGCTTTAGCATCTCATCTAACATCATAAATGCCTACCTAGGGAGAAAAATTGTGCAACCCGATCCTATTTCTCACCTAGATCAAGTTGCTAAGGAGATCACAGGAAGAAAAGACAGGGTCTGGCCTTCCAAAGGATCTATAGCTGCCTCGGACTTAACTGTGAAGTACTCCGTGATGTACAGTATAGGACTGGCAAATTGGGCACCCTCTTCAAATGGGTCATTGGTCAAGGGTGAGCTGGCAATCCCCATCTACCATATAGGTACGGGTTCTACACTTGATTTTGGGCAATTTGTTTTTGATCGTTTTGCGCGTCATGTTAGATCATTTGTTGTCAAAACGTCCTGTTGGTTTTGCTTCTCTTATCTCTAGTATCCTACTCCATCAACGTCCATCTATCTTGAGGAGTACCGATAAAGTGGGGAAGAAACCTAGAGTCATTGTGATCAGCCATAAGCTGTTTGAGGGAAAGCATGCTCTTGACCTTGTCAAGAAGAATGTTATAGCAACTGGAGCAAGTTCCAGTCACACTGTGGACGTTGGTCCCATTTCTGCTGCTTTCCACAACGATGTTACCGTGGAACTGACAAGGGAGATCGCCACGATTGACAGCGACATTGCCAACTTGCAGCAAATGATCAAGAACATGTGTGCGTGGAAGAAGATATATGAAGGTGTGCCGTGATAAAGACTTTTGGAAACTTTTGGAAAGTCTTGATTGTGTTGTGATTCTGGAAAGCTACCTGCCGTGATAAAGACTCTAAAAAGATATTCGCCGATAAGTAATTAGGAAACCTAAATCGATTAGGTTAAGGAAACCCTAATACGTTCCAGAATTATTGTAGTTGCTATAAAAGCTGATGCTCCACCGTCAGCAGTGTGGGCTTCTTGTGTGAACATATAAAGCTCTTAAACGTGAAGGTTTGGCGGGCTGAGAGGTTGTGTGTTCCAAGAAGAACATTGTGTATCACTCTACAATAATTGAGAGATCAAGAGTTGAGTGATTGGGGTTTTTCTTTGTGTGCATGATTGAAGATTCACGAAACTGATCAAAGATGACAATCAAACCAAGCACGGGGTGCTTGAAGGGCGGACTCGAGGAGGACTCGAAGACAGGGGGAGAAGGACCCTGGTCTAGGTACGAGAACTTGTAGTAATAGTAGTAGTAGCTAGGACAAGAGTTTTGTGTGATAAACTAGTTGATGCCTGAACTGTATTATTGACTACATTATAGTGAAGTAGCTTTCTACTGGCCGAGAGCCCCCATACGTATGTGACGTTGCACCGAACTGGGTAAACACATTATGTATCGTTTTTGTTTACAGTTTATTTAATTACTATCCATTATCTGTGTTAAAGCAAGTTGTCGAACCAATTGTCATAACATTGTGTTCGACAGCTTGACACTACTGTTAATCAGAATTTCAAATCATATTTTTAGTGACTTAAGTAAGATTATAAATTTTGGTGGTGACCTAAGTAAAATTAACCCTATGTAATAATCATTAAATTTGTTCATCCACTCCTACATATATGCAAGAAAGCCTAAATTCATATTGACTTGTAGGTAAGAACCATCTTAATTAATTACCGATCAATAGTGATAAAAGCTTTTATTCTGATACAGGGATCGATATATAAATATAGGGGAAAGGACACTTTAGTACACCTAAAAGAATCAAATTCTAACATTAGTATACCTAAGTTTAAAAGTGCCACTTCCGCTCACCCGATTTACATTTTTTTTGTCCCACTACTAACAGAGTTAGATTTCTCATAAAAAGACTAAAATACCCTCTATTGTCTATCAAATTTTCGAGGGATGGCATTTGTTCACTGAAAATTTCGGCGGGAAGTGGCCTCCGCGGCGGAGGAGGAGGGGGCGGAGGTCACGTGCATCGTCGCCGACGCCTTCCTCTCCTTCTCCGCCGACATCGTCGCCGAGATCGGCGTCCCGTGGGTCCCAGTCTGGCTCCCGCTCTCCGCCTCGCTCGCGGTCCACGCCGAATCGAAACGGTTGCGCGAGATTTACGGCTTCCTGACGGCGACGGCAGAGACGCCTCTGCCGCCGGAGGCTGACGAGTGTTTCACCTGGCTCGACGGCGAGAGGGCCGGCTCCGTCGCGTACGTCAGCTTCGGGACGGTGGTGGCGCCGCCGAAGGAGGAGGTGCAGGCGCTGGAGGAGGCGCGCGTGTCGTACCTATGGTCGATGAGGGAGGCGTCGAGGGGACACCTGCCGGAGGGGTTCGTGGGGAGGACGCGCGGGAGGATCGACTTGTGAGCCCCGCAGGATGGAAGGGCATTTCTTTGAAAATTGGAATTGAACACAAGGGCTTTTAGGTCATTTCATAATTAAATAAGATAAATAATTATTACAAAGGGTATCTTGGTCATTTCATGAATTTTAAAAAATAAATAAATAAAAATCAAATTATTTTAACACCGTTAATGGATGGAACAAAAAAAATGCAAATCGGGTGAGCGGAAGTGGCACTTTTAAACTTCGGTGTATTAATGTTAGAATTCGATTCTTTTAGGTGTACTAAAGTATCATTTCCCCATAAATATATACAAGAAAAATATATATATTCTCTTCTGTTACGTGAAATGTTGAATTTTCATGTAAAGGAAAAATATATATATTCTCTTCTGTTACGTGAAATGTTGAATTTTCATGTAAAGGGAAAATGAGTCTTTTGGGTTCATGCACATAAAAGAATTAAATACAAAGGAGTCTAAATATATAAAAGAAAGAATCACACACAACTAATAGATTTTCGTTGTGAAACCCGACCAATATATATATATATATATATATATGTTTAGTTTAATACATTTTTCAAAAACTAGTGATTAGGATAATTTGAGAATAAACATGAAAATCTTTAAAAAAAATGTAATGGCAGTTGTCTACACCTAACTATGTCACGTTTCAAATTTGATACCCCAAATTTTAAATTTTCACTCGGGGTATCTAAAGATTACATAAGCCACACTTAACCCAACTTCTGTTAAATCTAACTGAACTGATTTATTAAAGAGTCTAAAATACCCTCAATGGTTTTGTTTTGCAATAAAACTGTTCTGACCAATTTAAAACCGGTCTAACCGGTTCAAATTAAACACAATTTTTAGTAACCCTCATTTAAAATCAATTTAAACCTTAAGGATAAAATAAAAATATTAATTACAAAATAAAAGTATTAATTACTAAATTATTATTATATTTTTAATAATTAAAATAATATCAGTAATAACAATAATAATAAAATAATTATATTATATTATAATCTAAATAATTATATTATATTGTTTTTTTGAAGGTTTAATATTATATTGTTAATATATAATGATTTATATTCCGTTAATAATATACTTCAATTATTATATTATATTATATTCTAAATAATCCAATATACAAAAGTTACGGCAAAAAGTGGCGAAAAAAGAGTCTCTGTGTCTTCTTCTCGACTGTCCCTCGCCGGAGATGTCCACATCTATGGCACCACGACCAGGCACTCCCAAGCAGTCCTTCCGTCGCGACTCCGACCGGCAAATCCGACCTCCCCGTCAGCCGCTGCTCGACTCGTTCCCTCTCCGCCTCCGGTTCGGCTCTGAGGTCCCGTTGCACGAGTCCTCCACCACTGCCGCAATCGCCGGAGACCGACTTCCCGAGGGCTTCGCGCGCCGGTTTCACCGACGAGCCGTCCAGATCTAGCCGACCGCGGATTTGAGTTTTGAGTCGAAACCCAGATTTTGGGCCTGATCTGCAGAGGTTTCGACTCTAGGTCAGTGGCTGCAGACTCGAAACTCACAAGATCTGGCCGTCGCGAACGGAGGTTCTGAGGGAGACGGTTCACGGATCCGGTGGGTCGCCACTTCCGACGGTTCGCGACAGTGATCTGATGATTCGCGGAGACGCTCGCGAACCCTCCGTCGCACCGTCTCCCAGCGAGGAGCAACACCTTCATACCGTCTCCCAACAGGGCTCTCGATCCACTCCCGTCGCGAACCGTCGGAGTCGGGAGCAGACGGTCGGAGACGGGAGTGGTGGCAGAGGATTTAGGTTAATTAGGGTTTCATTAATATAAATATTGATGAATTAATGATTAACAATAATAATATAATCAATTATTTAATTAATAATATACTTAATGATTAATAATAATAATATAATTGATGATAATATATTTATTTAATTATTAAATAATTATAATTATAATTTCTGTAAGTGAAAAATCAGATTTTCCCTCAATTTATTAGTTAAATTGGGTATTCAATTATGGGTAAGATAGTCATTTCATAATTATATCAATTGAACCAATCAGACTGGTTTAACAGACCAAAACTATTGAGGGCATTTTAGATTTTTTGACAGACAAAATCAGTTAGATTTAACAGACGTTGGGTTAAGTGTCGCTTATTTAATCTTTGAATATCCCAAGTGAAAATTTGAAAGTTGATATATTAAATTTGAAACATGACGTAATTGGGTGTAGTTATTTGTCATTACCAAAAAAACTCCATCTATGCCCATTTACACGTGCGTCAAAGGAGTGATTATCAATCTCATTCCACGCATAAATTCGTATTAAGTAGTGGGTAAGAACCTCCTTAATTACCCATATACCTTTGTAGTTAAAACCAACAAAATTATATTCTGATATATAGAAAGTGATTGATAATTAGCAAATATATATATATATACATACTCCTATTATATACTCATCAAGACAGTATTGTACGTATACTATTAACTACACAACGAGTGTTCACATGTATGTGCGTGTATCGTATATATTTATATAGATAAATAGACGTGTAGTTTACCTTGAACCATTGCAGTTCGCTTTGCATTTGCAAGATCGCCCCCGACTTTCTATCGAGTACAAATGAAGGGGCCAATTGAGCCACAAAATGCAATAAGTTATTTTTTCTACCTTCGTCCGAATATTTAAGAAAATCCTCCGGTTGAATATGTTCATGTATGAGGTTGAAAAGATTATTCTCACAGTTTCGAATTGTATGCTGAATTAATCTTGCCCTGCATTTGCTGCTTCTCAAAACATCGGATCTAATTTTAAACAACTCATTAGTAAACTTCATAGATCCACTTTCTGCACTTCCCACGATAGCACGACACACACTATCGGTGAACCATTCAAGAGAGGAACGTCGATTCTCTGACCAAACCAACTCGAGAAAGTGTCTACTTTTTTCATAGATGGATTCTTGTTCACCATTAGACTCCGCGTATTCTGATCCCATCGGGTAAACATACAAACAAGCTTATTGTTAGAATGAATACATACATATATGTAAATACATACTAACTTTATCTTGGGTTCTTCTTTTATGTATATATATGGTCATAATTTCGTGCGAACTAAAAGGTCTTATATGAACATGTGAAAACTGTGTTTCCATTATTATGTCATGTATTTTCATTATTAATCTATGTATTTTTATTATTATGCCATACATTTCCATAACCGGGTTTCCAATTATTATGGCATGCATTTCCATAACATTATTATGTCAGATCAGAATAAATTTTTTCTTCTAATCCCTGTAACACCCTCTACTCGACGGGCAACAATACTTTTCCCTCTAGGGTATAGAAAAATACACGCCCCCTCGTTATATTTGAGTGGTTCTCACGAGTTCTCACACAACTCTTGGTTCTCACTTGAATGCATCCACATATATGTATTCTGGTGCCACGAGGAGGTGATTGGTTCGGATGTGATTACAAGCTTATATATATATAGTTGTGATCTGCTGCGAACCAGCCACCATCTTGAAAACCTTCCTTCGCGCGACACGTGGCACCGTGCGTGCTAACCTATTTGATATCTACGAATTTGTGGTTTCGACTCCAATTTTCAACAATTTGTTTTTCTACTTTTTGAATTCATTTTATATCATATATGGATATATAATAAATAATAAGTTAGTTTAGAAATATTTTTACAATCATTTATTTCATACAACTATTTTCTTATAAATATCATTTATTTAATGCATCATTTAAGTCAATTAAACATTTATAAATATTATTTTACTCAAATATATTTTAAAACAAATATTTCATCATACATGTTAAATAAAATTTAAAATTATATGTAAATATATTTAAAATTATTATATTTATGGTGGAGATTATATTTTGTTCTTTTGACCTGGGACCCTATTACACCTCTGCCCCAACAATTTTCAATTATAGGATATATAATATGAAACCGTTATCCTTGTTGGAAACACGTAATACTCAGACCCTTTCGTTACAATCGGGTTAACATCTCGTTATAATGTGAAAAAAATGAAACATGCATGTTTATTAAAATGCTTAACAATTGTGAAATCACGAAGATATTGAAAAGAAAGAAATGTGTTTCAAAAAATAAATTGAAATCAACATTGTGAAATTAATTAAAATCATCCCATCTATTATTTGATGCAATGCATCCCATACATATACACACTCCCATATATTGCACCAACAACAAATCAAGTATAGGATGTAAAATACGTAAAGTTTGAATCCTACTGAATTACCTGAAAACTTGGGAGCCAAGGCACTCACAGTGTTGTATGGACAATCTCGAAGTCTTTCCGGCAACGCGTTCACAAGTCGTGTTGCATCATCTTTTGCATTTAATATGTATATTATCAATTTATTAGGAACATATATATATATATAAACTTGTAACTTATTTGATGCGTACCATATAAGTCCATGTGAACAAGGTTCCACAGGAAAGAGCTCATTGTACTGGATTCCATTGAAATCATATAGTTTTCATGAGTGACACTGAAAAGGTACTCGGTTATCTCCCTGGAGTTGTTCTCGGAGGCTAAATATACCGGAATCTCCCCTCCAACGACAGTTATAGCCAATTTGGGACTCTTTATCACCATTAGTTCTAAGATTTGACGGCCACATGTGTTGTATTTTACAGCCGTGGCAAAAGGAGTGTCATTGTGCTCGTTTACGATATCCAGATCTTCTGCTGTCATCCGTTCCAGCAGCGACGCCACGATCTCTCTTCCTTTCTTTAACCACTTTAACTTCTTTAACACGTAATGAATAGCTGTGCATTCCTCGGGAAATATCGTTTTAGTCACTGCTTCCGGGTGAGACACTAAGAATCTGTTCATACTTTCCCAATCCCCTTTCCTTGTAGCTTCTTTGAACGTTGTATAGTCTTGAATAAATACAAGAATAAGTAAAATAATATATATTCTTGTTTCAATTTCAACAATTGAGGTTCAAATTAATTCTATACTCCATCATCTAATTTACATAACGAACTATATATTATCTGAAATTTGCAAATATATATGGATATACCGATAGGAGGACCATGATCAGCTGCTCCGTCTTTTGATTGCTTATGTTTGTTGCGCTGTTTTGAACTTGATGCCATATTCTTGATTTTCCTATCAATTCTTTAACAAAATATTACATCATTTTACCACACAAACGCAAAAGAAGTGTACGTATACTTACCAGCAAAGTTATATATATATGGATATTGATATGGATAATCTCGGTGGAGCAGACAGATGATGATGAACAAAGAGAAATTACAACAAAAAAGAGACTTGCTTCTTTTGTTTGATTGATAGAAATAATAGAGAGAATATTATTGATGATAATGATTGTGAATACATACATCTCTATTTATTGAGACAATAAGAAAACCTTAACACATAATTGAATAGAAACTCTAATTAATTATTAGGTGATAATAATAATCTAAAATAGAAATAAAATATTAGAAAATATTCTAACATTAAGTGAAACATATTTCCACAATACACAAATAAGAGCTACCATTTCTTTTAAGAAAATTTCAAGAAAGTCTCCTTTTAGTTATGTTTTTTTGCACAAACTCTCAATTCATTGTATTTTTGCAAAAATTCTCCCTTACTTAAGTGACACTTAATTAATTTTCACGAATTTGCACAAATCGTGCAAATTTGAGTATCATTATAACAAGCCTTTTTACCGTTTTCCCTTATTTTATTACATGACTACAAAATTAAAAATGATGATCATGTACAACCATTTTTCAAGAGAAAAAAATATTACAATGACTAATTATAAGACATATGTTAAAGATTCAAATTGGTAAGGATTCAAGTGCCAAGCATCATCCAAAATCCCTTTCAGTTGGAGCTACTTGACGTTCTATTAAAAAAATCACCCCATGGTCAAATGGGCCTAACAATAATTTTTAATAGATATCCTTATTTGTCAGGGATTCTTTTAATAAATTAATCAAAGTATACCCCTTCTTTTCTATTAGCAAATTGTTGTTGCAAGTTGACATAAACACAAGTTTATACCCACTACCCTTAATTTATTTGTGTTCGTCTTAATTTGACACGATCATGTCTAGCCATTTACTTCTTTTTAACAAATTTTGCTTGTGATTCTTACACTGTAATCTATTTTGGTCAAAACTACGTTGTAAATTTTACTTGTCATTCTTACATTGTAATCTACTTTGGTCAAAACTACGTTGTATTTGTTCGAGCTACTTGACGTTCTATTAAAAAAATCACCCCAGGGTCAAATGGGCCTGAGACCAATTTTTAATAGATATCTTTATTTGTCAGGGATTCTTTTAATCAATTAATCAAACTATACCATTTATTTTCTATTAGCAAATTGTTGTTGCCAGTTGACTTAGACACATGTTTATACCCACTACTCTTAATTAATTTGTTTTGGTCTTAATTTGACACGATCGTGTCTCGACATTTAATTCTTTTTAACAAATTTTACTTGTGATTCTTATATTGTAATCTAATTTGGTCAAAACTATGTTGTATTTGTTCGAGCTACTTGACGTTCTAATAAAAAAGTCACCCCAGTGTTAGAGTTATGCCCCAGTCCAATATAAAAGTGATTTACAGATGTAATGTTTTATCATCTTTCCGAATAAATAAATCGGCATATATTACTAAAGTCCGTTTGAATTCACTCAAACTGAAAGATGCAAGTCTCGCTTAATGGGCAAAATGACAAAGGCACCTTTCACAGGTTTATGTGAAAGGCGAGTGACTTATTAAGTCTAATACATTCCGATGTATGTGGACCTATGAGTACTTAGGCCAGAAGAGAGTTGAACTAATACTTGACTCTGGAAACGGCCGCATTCATTTTGAATCGGGCTCCGATGAAGACAACGATAGTACACCTTGTGACAGTCATTTTGTCTCCCATTACTATGGATGCGTGCGCCTCCGCGTAGTATTCATTAGGATGCGAGCTGAATAAGGAAATCGGTTCTATTTGGATGCGTGCGCCTCCGCGTAGTAGCCAAATAAGAGCTGGACCAGAGTCACAGAAGGTACACCACATGACACTCATTACGTCTCCTGTTACTGTGGATGCGTGCGCCTCCGCGTAGTATTCATTGGGATGGGAGCGGGATGAGATGGTCAGTTCTATTTGGATGCGTGCACCTTCGCGTAGTAGCCAAATAAGAAATGGACCATAGTCATATATGGTGTGGGAAACATCCTAGTCTGTTTTTCCTAAAAAGATTTGGGTAGCAGAGATGCAGGCATCCAAATCAGACAAAATGTGTCTTCGTAAGGTATCCTTAAGAAACTAAGAGATACAACTTCTACATACCTAGCGAGTACAAAGTCTTTGTTGCTCGAGGAGGGGTATTTTTGGAGAAATATTTTATTTCCAAAATAGCTAGTGGGAGTCTCGTGCATCTCGAAGAAATTCGAGAGGATACGGAACAGCCTGAAGCAATTCAGGGGCCTGCTATGCAAGATGTAGAAGTACTGGAGCCTCAGATGGTCGCCGATGAAGAATCAATCCCTACAGAAATTCCAAATGGTCTAAGGAGGTCTGAAAGATCTCGTCATGTTCCAGACAGATATGGCTTCACAGCCACTGAGGGAAATGACGTGATGTTGGTGGATCAGGATGATCCAGAAACCTGCAGACAAGCTTTAACCAGTCCAGACTCCGAAAAATGGTAGAATGCCATTAGTGAGGAAATGAAATCCATGTATGAAAACCAAGTCGGATGCTTGGTGGATCAAACCTCTGGGATAAAACCCATCGGTTCTGAGTAGGTCTATAGGAACAAGACCGACATGGATGGAAGTCCTCAGGCCAATATGGCTAGGATGGTTGTAAAAGGTTATCGTCAAATTCAATACATGGATTATGATGACATCTTTTCACCAGTAGCAATGGTCAGATTGATCCGGATTATTCTTAGCCATAACTATGGCAGATGGATGTCAAAACCCTTTCCTTAGCAGGAACTTACTAGAGGGCATGTATATCACACGACCTGTGGGTTTTGTAGATCCAAAGAATCCCGGAAAGATATGTAAGCTGCAAAGATCCATTTATGGATTTAAGCAAGCTTCAGGGAGTTGGAACCTTCATTTTGATAAAGCTGTAAGGGAACTCGGCTTCATATAAAAAACAAAAGTGAGCCTTGCATACATGAGAAAGCGAGTGGGAGTAATATTGTATTCTTGATATTTATTCATCGGGAATGACATCCCGACCTTGCCACCAAAGCTTAGTTAGGGAAGTACTTATCAATGAAGGACTTAGGTGATGCTACATTTAATGTAGGCATCAGGATCTCTACAGATCATTCCAAAAGGATTTTGGGCCTAAGTCAGAACATGTTGCTAAGTCAGAACATGTACATAGGTAAGGTGTTGAGAAGATCTCAATGCTTGATTTTAAGAAAGGATACATACCCATGCGTCATGGCATTAAGCTCAGCAAGCTACAGAGTCCTAGTACTCCTGATAAGCTGAGCAGGATGAGTAAGATCCCTTATGCTTCGGCTGTGGGATCCATCATGTACGCCAGGATGTGCACGAGACTGGAAGTCTCGTTTGCACTAAGCTGTACCAACAGATTCCAATCTAACCCCGAACAATTAAACTGGATTGCTGTCAAAGGCCATCCTCAAATATTTGAGGAGGATTGAGGATGCATTTTGGTAAATGGGGATGAAGATAGAGAACTAGCAGTCAAAGGACAAGTCGATGCTAGTTTTCAGACATATCCAGATGACTTCAAAATTAAGTCAGGATATATTTTGTGTTCAGTGGTGGTGTTTTCAGCTGGATAAGCTTTAAGCAAGCCAAAATTGCCAACTCTACAACGGAGGCTGAGTATATAGCTGCAACAAAAGCAGCTAAAGAGGCCGTATGGATTAGAAGCTTTCTAATCGGATTAGATGCAACGCCGCGAGCGTCTGATCCGATAAGCTTGTTGTGGGACAACACAGGTGCCGTAGCTATTGCTCAAGAGCCCAGATTCCACAACAAATCCAAACATATACACAGCAGGCTTCACCTCGTGAGAGTTATCAAATATAGAGGTGATGTGGAGATTAAACACTATTCGACTGATGATAATATGGCCGATCCCTTGACA
Source organism: Geranium rotundifolium (assembly GCA_963920655.1). NCBI lineage: Eukaryota > Viridiplantae > Streptophyta > Magnoliopsida > Geraniales > Geraniaceae > Geranium > Geranium rotundifolium. The sequence continues at coordinate 21,200,585 of OY987321.1, forward strand.
AAGGCTCAGCCGCAGCAGCCTAGGCATGAGAAACATGCAGGGTCTATGGGAGTAGATCAGAACTTAAATTGGAACCAGGGGCAAGTGGGAGATTGTTAGAGTTATGCCCCAGTCCAATATAAAAGTGATCTACAGATGTAATGTTTTATCATCTTTCCGAATAAATAAATCGGCATATATTACTAAAGTGTTGTAGTAATATATCGAATGTAATTTGATCTATGTCATTATGTGTGTAACGACTAATAGTAGAACTATAGATCAGAAAGAATTACATTTGATGAGTCCCTGATCAGCTAAGCTTCTTTATGAAGCGATCAGTATGAGACTAACTCCTTGTGATCATGCTCTACTGATCATGGCAAAGTGCGTGCCGGAGTTATATCATAGGTACCATCAGGTTGATGATATCGGACAACCCGATTGTGAGTATGCTGCATAGATCCAGTCATGAGATACTCACATATCGTAACTTGTCATTATATCCTAAGACCAAGGAGTCTTTGTGTGCACTATGTAACAAATACCTAAGTTTGACCTAGTCTAACGTTATCTGTAAAAGGGTAACTATACCGGCTTCGATTGGCTTTGGCATTTATTGCACTAGTGAACTCGAAAGGCGTCTGAGGGATTTATCACTCATACTTCGGTATGAGAAAGATATCTGTTTAGGCCACTTGATGAGTATGACTGAAGAAAGAGCATGGCCATGCAGGTGATACCTTAGTATCAGTTTTCAGTCATCTCAGATATCAAGAGACAGTGATTGATAAATTAGGGTGACCATTCTATGCCTATTGATCAATCTGGATATCGGTCTGATAAAAGGACAGTGACATGTACGATAACAGGTTAAGTCGAATAATCGATAATCACGAATATTGGATAATCATAATGTCTTGCTAGAGGCCACTTATAATGGAAAGGGTAAAATGGTAATTTTACCAGTCTGCCAATTATTCGTGAGCCTAGAGGGTCACACGCATTAAGCACAATACATGCCAATAATTATGGATGAGATTTGAGAACGATTCGGTAGTTTTGTGGCCTAAGGTTTTAACCAGACGGTCGAAGAAATCAATTCGAGGAAATTGAGCCGTTTTGACTAAACCGAAATTAGAACTCAAGTTAATGGGTTTAATTTGGGTTTTAGTTAAATGGGCTTAAAGCCCATTTAGGGTTTAAGATAAGAGAGGGGTTAAATGCAAATAAGAAGGATTAAAAGGATGGATAATGCAATTTTTATTTTGAAATTCAATTTAATTTCAAATTAAAAATCACATAATCTATAATTATCTTATCCTTTTGATTTTTCAGCAACTAACTCCCACTCTCTCTCCCTCTAATGGCTGAAAATTCTCTCCCTCTCTTCCTCCATTGTTGCTCTTGTTTTCTCTCAAAAATTTCTAGCAAAAATTAGAGAGAAAAACCATTTCGGTTGTGTGCTTGTGTGGACTTGATAGAGAGGACACTACGCTTGTGTTCTTGTCGATTTCAAGAGGTAAAATATCAGATTTTAATTGAGTTTATAACATGTTCAAATAGTATTAAGATCTAGTTTTATCGATCACCACGGTTACATATTGTCCGCTGCATGATTTTCAATCTCCGGAACCCGTGGTGATCTCTTTCACCCAGGGTCAAATGGGCCCGAGACTAATTTTTAATGGATATTTCTATTTGTCAGGGATTCTTTTCATAAATTAATCAAAGTATACCACTTATTTTCTATTAGCAAATTGTTGTTGCCAGTTGACTTAGACACATGTTTATACCCAACTACTCTTAATTAATTTGTCTTTTTCTTAATTTGACACGATCATGTCTCGCCATTTACTTTTTTTTAACAAATTTTACTTGTGATTCTTAGATTCTTACATTGTAATCTATTTTGGTCAAAACTACGTTGTATTTGTTCGAGCTACTTGACGTTCTATTAAAAAAATCACCCTAGGGTCAAATGGGCCCGAGACTAATTTTTAATAGATATCTTTATTTGTCAGGGATTCTTTTAATAAATTAATCAAAATATACCATTTATTTTCTATTAGCAAATTGTTGTTGCCAGTTGACTTAGACACATGTTTATACCCACTACTCTTAATTAATTTGTCTTCTTCTTAATTTGACACGATCGTGTCTCGCCATTTACTTCTTTTTAACAAATTTTAGTTGTGATTCTTGCATTGTAATCTATTTTGGTCAAAACTACGTTGTACTTGTTGGATCTACTTGACGTTCTATTAAAAAAATCACCCAGGGTCAAATTGGCCTGAGACTAATTTTTAACATTATTTGTCAGGGATTCTTATAATAAATTAATCAAAGTATACCACTTATTTTCTATTGGCAAATTGTTGTTGCCAGTTGACTTAGATACATGTTTAGACCCACTACTCTTAATTAATTTGTCTTCGTCTTAATTTGACACGATCGTGTCTCGCCATTTACTTCTTCTTAACAAATTTTACTTGTGATTCTTATATTGTAATCTATTTTTGTCAAAACTACGTTGTATTTGTTCGAGCTACTTGTCGTTCTATTAAAAAAATCACCCCTGAGTCAAATGGGCCTGAGACTAATTTTTAATAGATATCTTTATTTGTTAGGGATTCTCTTAATAAATGCATTAAGGCAGAAAGTGATTGGACTGATGCAAAAGACCTGGCTCCCTTAGGTAACTCTTGTGCAGTAAATGCAATTTTTAATGTAGTTGATCATAATGTGTTCAGGTTGATCAACACGTGTGTAGTAGCAAAAGAGGCTTGGGAAATTTTGGCCACAACATGTGAAGGGACGACCAAAGTTCGAGAGCAAGAACTTCAATACCTCACGACACATTTTGAAGCATTATTCATGAAAGATGATGAGACAATCAGCGACTTCAATGTGTGGATTAGAAACTTGGCAAATGAATCATATTCGCTGGGAAAACCCATGACAGATGAAGATCTGGTCCGAAAAACGCTTCGATCTCTTAGTCCAAGATTCAAGATGAAATCGATTGCCATGGAAGAAATGCACGATCTGAAAATTCTTCGATTTAATGAACTAATGGGTTCGTTAATGACTTTTGAAATCTCACTTCCCGCTCCAGACAAAAAGCTCAAGGGACTCGCCCTGACAAGCTTAACGTGTCCCTCTTGAAATCAGGTAGACTCTGAATCTGAAGATGATACTGATCAAGCTCTTGCTTTGATGGTAAAAAATTATAACAGGATCATGAAAAGATTCTCGAAAAGAACTGGAAAACATGTCTATCAAAACCCTAAAGAAAATGTGCCAAACGAGTTTCAGAAGGATGTCGTCATCAAAGAAGCTAGAAGATCTGATTGAACAGAAAAAGGCAAAGGCATCAAATGCCATGAATGTGAAGTGTACGGCCATATCCAAAAAGAATGCCCGAATTTTCTGAAGAAACAAAAGAAGGGTTACAAAGCCTCCATTCTGACGGAGAAGAAGAAGATAGCGACGAATACAAGATAAGCAACTTTGTAGCTTTTACTGCACATGCTTCTAACCAAGATCTTTCTATAGATGAATCGAAACTCTTACCAGATGAAGTGATGAACAGTGCCTACGACAAGTTGTTCACCCAATATATAGAGGAATCCAAAGTGTATATCACACGACCTGTGGGTTTTGTAGATCCAAAGAATCCCGGAAAGATTTGTTAGCTGCTTAGATCCATTTATGGATTAAAGCAAGCTTCACGGAGTTGGAACATTTGTTTTGATGAAGCTGTAAGGGAACTCGGCTTATTAAAAACAAAAGTGAACCTTGCGTACATAAGAAAGCGAGTGGGAGTAATATTGTATTCTTGATATTTATTCATCGGGAATGACATCCCGACCTTGCCACCAAAACTTGGTTAGGGAAGTACTTATCGATGAAGGACTTAGGTGATGCTACATTTAATGTAGGCATCAGGATCTCTACAGATCATTCCAAAAGGAATTTGGGCCTAAGTCAGAACATGTTGCTAAGTAAGAACATGTACATAGGTAAAGTGTTGAGAAGATCTCAATGCTTGATTCTAAGAAAGGATACATACCCATGCGTCATGGCATTAAGCTCAGCAAGCTACAGAGTCCTAGTACTCCTGATAAGCGGAGCAGGATGAGTAAGATCCCTTATGCTTCGGCTGTGGGATCCATCATGTATGCCAGGATGTGCACGAGACTGGAAGTCTCGTTTGCACTAAGCTGTACCAGCAGATTCCAATCTAACCCCGACCAATTACACTTGATTTATGTCAAAGGTCATCCTCAAATATTTAAGGAGTATCGAGGATGCATTTTGGTGTATGGGGATTAAGATAGAGAACTAGCAGTCAAAGGACAAGTACTTGCTAGTTTTCAGACATATCCAGATGACTTTAAAATTCAGTCAGGATATATTTTGTGTTGAGTGGTGGCGCTTTCAGCTGGATAAGCTTTAAGCAAGCCAAAATTGCCAACTCTACAATGAAGGCTGAGTATATAGCTGCAACAAAAGCAGCTAAAGAGGCCGTATGGATTAGAAGCTTTCTGATCGGATAAGCTTTCTGTGGGTCAACACAGGTGCCGTAGCTATTGCTCAAGAGCACAAATTTCACAACAGATCCAAACATATACTCAGCAAGCATCACCTCGTGAGATTTATCACATATAGAGGAGATGTGGAGATTAAAACACTATTTGACTGATGATAATATGGCCGATCCCTTGACAGAGGCTCAGCCCCAGCCTAGGCATGAGGAACATGCAGAATCTATGGGAGTAGATCAGAACTTAAATTGGAACCAGGGGCAAGTGGGAGATTGCTAGAGTTATGCCCCAGTCCAATATATAAGTGATCTACAAATGTAATGTTTTATCATCTTTCCGAATAAATAAATCGCCTTATATGTGTTGTAGTAATATATCGAATGTAATTTGATCTATGTCATAATGTGTGTAATCACTTATAGTAGAACTATAGATCAGAAAGAATTGCATTCGATAATGTCCCTGATCAGCTAAGCTTCTTTTGAAGCGATCAGTATGAGACTAACTCATTGTGATCACGCTCTAGTGATCATGGCAAAGTATGTGCTGGAGTTATATCATAGATATCATCAGGTCGATGATATCGGACAACCCGATTGTGAGTATGCTGCATAGATCCAGTCATGAGATACTCACATATCGTAACTTGTCATTATATCCTAAGACCAAGGAGTCTTTGTGTACACTATGTAACGAATACCTAAGTTTGACCTAGTCTAACGTTATCTGTAAAAGGGTAGCTATAACGGCTTCGATTGGTTTTGGCATTTATTGCACTAGTGAACTCGAAAGGCGTCTGAGGGATTTATCACTCATACTTCGGTATGAGAAAGATATCCGTTTAGGCCACTTGATGAGTATGACTGAAGTAATAGCATGGCCATGCAGGTGATACCTTAGTATCAGGTTTCAGTCATCTCAGATATCAAGAAACAGTGATTGATAAATTAGGATGACCGTTCTATGCCTATTGATCAATCTGGATATCGGTTTGATAAAAGGACAGTGACATGTACGATAACAGGTTAAGTCGAATAATCGATAATCACAAATATTGGATAATCATAATGTCTTGCTAGAGGCCACTTATGATGGAAATGGTAAAATGGTAATTTTACCAGTCTGCCAATTATTCGTGAGCCTGGAGGGTGACACGCATTAAGCATGATACATGACAATAATTATGGATGAGAATTGAGAACAATTCGGTAGTTTTCTGGCCTAAGGTTTTAACCAGACGGTTGAAGAAATCAATTCGAGGAAATTGAGCCGTTTTGACTAAACCAAAATTAGAACTCAAGTTAATGAGTTTAATTTGGGTTTTAGTTAAACGGGCTTAAAGCCCATTTAGGGATTTAAGATAAGAGAGGGGTCAAATGCAAATAAGAAGGATTAAAAGGATAGATAATGCAATTTTTATTTTGAAATTCAATTTAATTTCAAATTAAAAATCACATAATATCTTATTTATTTTATCCTTTGAATTTTTCAGCAACCACCTCTCCTCTCTCTCTCCCTCATTGCTGATTTCTCTCACTCTCTCTACCTCCATTATTGCTCAAGTTTTCTCTCTAATTTTCTAGCAAAAGATTGTGTGAAAAACCCATTTCGGTTGTGTGCTTGTGTAGACTTGATAGAGAGGACACTACACTTGTGTTCTTGTCGATTACAAGAGGTAAATATCAGATTTCAATTATGTTTGTAACATGTTCAAATGGTATTAAGATCTTAGCTTTTTACGATCACCACGGTTACATAAAGTCCGCTGCATGATATTCATCGTTTGGAACCCGTGGTGATCTCTTTCATCAACAACGCATACAACGAATGGTATGTCAAGTGGCTTGAAGACTCTCAGGTAATCGAAAAACAGAATGCTCTCATTCTTTCTCTTAATGAAGACAAGTCACGACTTCTCGAAACTACTGTTGATCTAAAAAGGGAAGTGGCTCGGTTAAAAAGCGAGTTAGAACAAGTCACCAAGTCTGTAAAGATGATGAATCCAAGCACCGACACTCTAGACCAAATGCTCTCGATCGGAAAACCAGCTAGAAATATGGAAGGTCTTGGATATACGAAAGAAGCTTCATCATCACACACCGTCTTCGTTCCTCAGAAGGTCGTCACCCACGAACCCTGTCAGAAGTCTACTAACTTCACACCTGACCAAACGATCAAAAAGCCTTATACCCTGGTCACTTCAAAGACACAGAACAAAAGACATAACTGGGTATGTCACCACTGTGGACGAAGAGGTCATATTCGACCTTTCTGCTATCGTCTATATGGAAGGAGCTTCGTCAAGCAAAGGACCACCATCAAGAAAGCCCAACCACGTAAGGAATGGCGAGTCAAGGAGGTGAACTATCGAGCAAATATTGCTTACACTACTCAAAGGCTTGAACTAGCAATGTTTGGTACTTTGATAGTGGATCCTCTTGACATATGACTGGTAATAGTTCATTCTTGGTCACTTTAATACCTTGCACTAATAACTTTGTCACTTTTGGTGACAGAGTAAAAGCTAGAGTACTCGGGAAAGGAAAACTCAACCTTCCTAACTCACCATGCCTGAAAGAGGCTCTACTGGTAGAAGGTCTTACAACCAACCTCATCAGCATCAGTCAAATATGCGATCTGAATCTGGATGTCAACTTCACTCGTGACAAATGCACTGTGAAAGACGAACACCAGAAGGAAATCATGACAGGTCACATGTCTCTTGATAATTGTTATCTATGGTCTCCATCAGACAACCTTGCCAACCAAGTGCCTTTTATCCAAAGCACAAGAGACGAAGTTATGCCATCAAAAACTCGGTCACATTGAGAAGCATGGAGAAGATTCTCTCTGAGAAGGCGATCATTGGAGTTCCCAACCTCAAGATTATTGAAGGAAAATTTGTGGAGAATGCCAGATTGGCAAACAAGTTAAGACGTCACACAAGAAGGTACAACATCTTACTACTTCACGCGTTCTAGAACTTCTACATATTGACCTAATGGGACCTATGCAAGTGGAAAGTCTAGGAGGCAAGAAGTACATATTTGTCTGTGTCGACGACTTCTCAAGGTACACCTGGATAGACTTTAATAGAGAAAAGTCAGACACCTTCTCAGTCTTTGAAGCTCTATGTCGGAGAGTTCAACGAGAAAAGGGAGAAGCCATTGGAAAAGTCGTCCGACTAAGAAGTGATCATGGAAAGGAGTTTGAAAACATCAGCTTCGCAAATTTTTGTGATACTGAAGGTATAGCACACGAATTCTCTACTCCCATCACTCCTCAGCAGAACGGGATCGTAGAAAGGAAAAATCGTACTCTTCAAGAAATGGCAAGAGTCATGATGCTAGCTAAAGACATCCCGCAGCACTTCTGGGCCGAAGCTCTGAATATGGCTTGTCATATTCATAATAGAGTGACCCTCCGTCCTGGAACATCGCTCACACTTTATGAAATATGGAGGGGGAGGAAGCCTAATGTCAAATATTTTCATGTCTTTGGATCGATATGCTACGTAGTTGCAGATAGGGAACCTCGACGCAAACTTGATCCTAAAAGCTATGAAGGCATCTTCCTTGGATACTCCAGAAATAGTCGGGCCTTACAAGTTTTCAACAAACGCACCCGGACTTTAATGGAATCCATCAATGTTGTAATTGATGACAGTTATGAGCAACCCAGTGATGATGAGGAAGAAGTCCTAAATCTCTCAGGAGAAGTCAGGCCAGAAGTCAGAGGCGAAGATCGCAACAAAGAATCTGAAGACGAAAGCACAATCATCTCGGACAAAGAGGCATCTCCCATAGAACAGAGAGCTCCGTCAAGAAGAATTCAGAAGAATCACCCATCCCAGGATGTGATAGGAGATATCAATGAAGGAGTGCGAACTCGACAAAAGGCACCTATTAACTACAAAGAGATGATAGGTAACATTTGTTTTGTCTCAAAAGTTGAACCAAAGAATATACAAGAAGCCATCAATGATGAGTACTAGGTCTGCGCCATGCAAGAAGAATTGGTTCAATTTGCAAGGAATGAAGTCTGGGAACTAGTACCCAAGCCAGACGATGTCAATGTCATCGGGACAAAGTAGATATTTAAAAACAAGTCTGACGAGCAAGGAAACATCACTTGAAACAAAGAAGGACTGGTGGCTCAGGGGTACACACAAGTAGAAGGAGTTGACTTCGAAGAAACTTTTGCTCCAGTAGCCAGACTGGAAGCCATCCGACTTCTTCTCGGCATAGCATGCCATCTGCGTTTCAAACTCTATCAGATGGATGTAAAGAGTGCCTTCCTTAATGGAAATTTTAACGAAGAAGTCTATGTTGCTCAACCAAAGGGATTTAAAGATCATGACTCTCCTCATCATGTCTACAAACTTAAGAAAGCTCTCTACGGCCTCAAACAAGCTCCACGAGCATGGTATGAACGTCTTACTCAATTCCTAGTACATAATGGATATATTCGAGGGGGAGTAGACAAAACTCTCTTTTTGAAAAAGGAAGGAAGGGACATCATGATTGCTCAAATATATGTCGATGATATCGTATTTGAAGGAAAGTCAGACAAGATGGTGGAACGTTTCGTACAACATATGCAGTCTGAATTTGAGATGAGTATGGTTGGAGAGCTCACATACTTCCTAGGTTTTCAGATCAAACAGATGAAAGATGGAATATTTATCTCCCAAAGCAAGTATGCAAAGAATATTGTGAAGAAGTTCGGATTAGAAAAGGTTTCACACAAAAGAACCCCCATTGCCACTCATGTCAAATGCACAAAGGACGATCTAGGAGAACCAGTTGATCAAAGCCTCTATCGAAGCATAATAGGAAGTCTTCTCTATCTAACCGCAAGTCGACCCGACATCGCTTTCTCTGTGGGAGTCTGTGCTCGATATCAAGCCAATCCAAAAGTCAGTCACTTAGCTCATGCCAAGAGGATAATAAGGTACATCTCGGGAACCTCTAAATTGGGTTTGCTATACTCTTTTGATACCTCTTCTACTCTTGTTGGATAATGTGATGCTGATTGGGCGGGAAGCACACCAGATCAAAGAAGTACCTCTGGAGGTTGTTTCTATCTGGGGAACAATCTTGTGTCTTGGTTCAGCATAAAGCAAAATTGTATTGCTTTGTCTACTGCTGAGTCCGAATATATTGCAGCTGGAAGTAGCTGTACTCAGCTTCTTTGGATGAAACAGATGTTGGCAGAGTATGGGGTCAAGCAAGAAGTCATGCCTTTGTTCTGTGACAACATTAGTGCAATCAATATCTCGAAGAGCCCAGTTCAACACAGCAAAACAAAGCATATTGATATCAGGCATCACTTTATTCAAGAGTTTGTAGAAGACAAGAAGATGAAGCTCGAATACCTACCCACTGAGAAACAAGTCGCTGTCATCTTCACAAAGGCGTTAGATGCTAACAGGTTTGAAAGTCTAAAGTCATCCCTTGGACTTTGCTGTCTGGAGTAACCAGAAGTCAAGAAAGAAGAGAGGGAGCTTTTAGTCGATTTTACTCTCTCTCTATCAGGACCAACAAGGGTCCACAAAATCAAGTCGGGCCCAAAATTCCTTTATCAAAAGCCTAGTTGAAATTATTTTTGAAATTCAAAAGGGGAATGATTGTAATCTAACAATCAACCAATCAGCGAAAGTGTCGTATCTTTCGACACGCGCTTTCTCTTTGAACATTTTCTCGATCTCAGCCATACAGGCTTTGGGATCTTCGGAAATGTCCAAGAACTGTTTCTGCAAGTCAGGCACCATACTGCCCATCATGATGCACTGCACGTCAATACGGTCGCTAAGGAATTTCTGGTAGGTATCCCTTAGCGCCCTTGAGGCGTTCAGTGCTGGTTCAGTAGGTGCTTGTTCTTGGGTAAGGATATAATCCTTACGTTCATGCTTGAAAACGAGTCTCAAATTCCGGTCCCAATCGAGAAATTTTACGCCGTTAAGCTTATCATGCTCGATTAGTGACCTAAGCGCGCTGCTACCAGAATGATTCATGTTTGCCATTTTATATCTACACAGTAAACAAATTTTAATCAGTATTCATTAAAATTGAAGTTGGAGATTTAATTATAAAACACTTTCTGATTCTAACTTTAGAATCTGAACCAGGATCCCATCATACTCTCAATTGAAGTGAACGGAGGCTCACTGCTCCAATTGAGTGCATCAAGGTAGGAGTGAATCCATCTACAAAACCACGTAGTTCCTGGCTAGGGTCTGTACTTGTTAGTACGTGGCATACCCTATACTGATACCCTAGGTCGGCCCTAGCTGACAATCGTAGACAAGTCTACCAAGCTTGAACTATGGATAGAACTAATGTGACTACTACGCGGAGGCGCACGCACCCACACAGAACTACCCATCTCATCCAGACTTTTTCTCTATGAATGTTACGCGGAGGCGTACCGACATCCATAGGGTCAAAGCCCTTTTGAGTGCCCAAACTTGGATGGTATCACGCTTGACTTGAAATTACTTGCGTTTAAGTGAATTATAAATGTTTGATTGTATATCGATACAATCTTAATCTGGAATCATCAATTGCAAATTCATGCAAAGATGATCACTTAGCAGGTTACATGCGAGTCTGATTAAATTCCGATTTTAATCTTTGCATGTGGATGATAGCAAATCATACATGAACTTGTATATTTAAACTATCATACATTCATACATTCAAACATACAAATGTAACGATAAAATATGCATAGCTAAGCCCATCTTAAGTTCCTAAGAATCTAGCAAAACCGATCCTAAAGACATGGTCTTCAAGATCCAAACTTGCTCCATTCTTGTGAACTCCCACTGGCTTCGAGCCTCCTCCAATCCGAGTCTCCCTCTTGACTTGATTCTTGTGTCGGTCTTCGTGATTACATATTAAAATAAATTAAATGAAATACAAATCACGACACGCAAGCTATATTTACTACAACCCAAAATTAAGCAACACGCAGGTTGCAAAACCGAAATTAAAATGCAAATCTAATGGCTTAGCTAGCTTCATGTGGAAAACATCATGTGATCAAAGATCATATTATCAATCAACATGCTGATCAAACAAATAATTTTTCCAAATTTTATCTTTTTTAAGTGTGGAAAAATTTCGGTTTATCGAAACCGGACGGTTTAATCGATTAATTGAATTTTTGACCGGTTCTCCCTGGTTTATCGAAACCGAACCAAATCTGAAAATTAAATTTTTAGGGTTTCCAAATATCCTCGCGAACCAACCGGTTCAGCTCGAATCTGGTCGAGCCGAACCGGCTCAACCGAAGGTCGCCCGCGGAGGCAACCACGGTGGCCCGTGAGGGCTGCCGAGGTTGCCCGCGGGGCTGACCGTGGTCGGCCACGGGAACGACCATGGTAGCCCGCGAGGGCAGCCATGGTCGCCCCTAGGGCAGACCCTGGTCGCCCGCGAGGCAACCATGGTGGCCCTCACGGGCTGCCATGGTCGCCTTTAGGCGACCCTCATCGGCCCATGGTGCTGACCATGGTCTGCCCTAGGGCATTCCATGGTCCACCAAGGGACTCGACCTGGTCGGCCATGGCAAACCCGAAAAAACCCCAAAAAAATTAATTAATTTTCCAATTTCCAAACTCAATCAAATCTGAATTTTTTTTCGATTTACATGCATGCTAATGATGAAGAACACATATAAACATAAAAAACATCAGATTTAAACATATACAAATAAACATAATAACCTGGCTCTGATACCACTGAAATAGATCACCACGGGTTCCAAACAATGAATATCATGCAGCGGACTTTATGTAACCGTGGTGATCGTAAAAATACTTGATCTTAATGCTATTTGAACATGTTATAAACATAATTAAAGATCTGATATTTACCTCTTGTAATCGACAAGAACACAAGTGTAGTGTTCTCTCTATCAAGTCCACACAAGCACACAACCGAAATGGTTTTTCACTCAATCTTTTTGCTAGCAATTTTGAGAGAAAACAAGAGCAATAATGGAGGTAGAGAGAGTGAGAGAAATCGGCAATGAGGGAGAGAGAGAGGAGAGGTGATTGCTAAAAAAATCAAAGGAAAAAATAAATAAGATATTATGTGATTTTTAATTTGAAATTAAATTGAATTTCAAAATAAAAATTGCATTATCTATCCTTTTAATCCTTCTTATTTGCATTTGACCCCTCTCTTATCTTAAATCCCTAAATGGGCTTTAAGCCCGTTTAACTAAAACCCAAATTAAACCCATTAACTTGAGTTCTAATTTCGGTTTAGTCAAAACGGCTCAATTTCCTCGAATTGATTTCTTCAACCGTCTGGTTAAAACCTTAGGCCAGAAAACTACCGAATTGTTCTCAACTCTCATCCATAATTATTGTCATGTATTGTGCTTAATGCGTGTGACCCTCTAGGCTCACGAATAATTGGCAGACTGGTAAAACTACCATTTTACCCTTTCCATCATAAGTGGCCTCTAGGAAGACATTATGATTATCCAATATTCGTGATTATCGATTATTCGACTTAACCTGTTATCGTACATGTCACTGTCCTTTTATCAAACCGATATCCAGATTGATCAATAGGCATAGAACGGTCATCCTAATTTATCAATCACTGTTTCTTGATATCTGAGATGACTGAAACCTGATACTAAGGTATCACCTGCATGACCATGCTATTACTTCAGTCATACTCATCAAGTGGCCTAAACGGATATCTTTCTCATACCGAAATATGAGTGATAAATCCCTCAGACGCCTTTCGAGTTCACTAGTGCAATAAATGCCAAAGCCAATCGAAGCCGTTATAGCTACCCTTTTACAGATAACGTTAGACTAGGTCAAACTTAGGTATTTGTTACATAGTGTACACAAAGACTCCTTGGTCTTAGGATATAATGACAAGTTACGATATGTGAGTATCTAATGACTGGATCTATGCAGCATATTCACAATCGGGTTGTCCGATATCATCGACCTGATGATATCTATGATATAACTCCGGCACTTCTTTGCCATGATCAGTAGAGCGTGATCACAAGGAGTTAGTCTCATACTTATCACTTCAGAAGAAGCTTAGCTGATCAGGGACTCTATCGAATGCAACTCTTTCTGATCTATAGTTCTACTATAAGTGATTACACACATTATGACATACATCAAATCACATTTGATATATTACTACAACACATTAGTAATATTATGCCTTTTATTATGTAGAATAATGATGTCCGTTACAATATAGATTGAAGAATTATTTTGGAGTAGGGCACAAACCTAACATAAGGAACTTTGATAAGTATCTTTAGTGCCCTAGCGGCGTTCAGCAGTGGCTCAGCAGGAGTTTCCTTGGTAAAGATATACTACTTGCGTTCATGCTTGAGTACAAGCCTCAAGTTTCTATTCCAATCTGAGTAATTCGCGCTCTTGAGTTTGTCCTCAATCTGGACTCTCAGTGCGCTATTACTCTTTTGTGTTGTGTTTTCCTTTTAGTTCTACATGGTAAAATTAATTAAAATTCAAGTATGAGATTTAGTTATAAAACACTTGTCTGATTCTAACATTAGAATCTGAACCAGGATCATATCATACCCTCAATTGAAGTGAACAGAGGCTCACTGCTCCAATTGAGAGCATCAAGGTAGGAATACATCCATTTACAAAATCATGTAATTCCTGGTTAGGGTCTGTACTAAAAGTACACGGCATACCCTATACAGGTCAGCCCTAGCTGACAATCGTAGACAAGTCTACCAAGTTTGAACTATGAACAGAACTAATGCGGCTACTACGCGGAGGCGCACGCACCCACATAGAACTACCCATCTCATCCAGACCTTTTCTCTATGAATGTTACGCGAAGGCGTACCGACATCCATAGGGTCAAAGCCCTTTTGAGTGCCCAAACTTGGACGGTATCACGCTTGACTTGTAATTATTTGCGTTTAAGTGAATTATAATAGTCTGATTGCATATCGATACAATCTTAATCTGGAATCATCAATTGCAAATTCATGCAAGGATGATCCCTTAGTAGGTTACATGCGAGTCTGATTAAATACTGGTTTTAATCTTTGCATGTGTTTATATTTAAACTATCATACATTCAAACATACAAATGGAACAGTAAATTTATGTATAAATAAGCCCATTCTAAGTTCCTAAGAATCTAGCAATACTGATCCTAAAGACTCTGTCTTCAAGATCCAGACTTGCTTCATTCTTGTGAACTCCCACTGGCTTAGAGCCTCATCCAATCCGGGTCTTCCTCTTGACTTGCTTCTTGTGTCGGTCTTCGTGATTACAAATTTAAATAAAATAAAATAAAATACAAATCACGACACGCAGGCCGTATTTACTATAAACCAAAATTAAGCAATGCGCAGGTTGCAAAACCGAAATTAAAATGCAAGTCTAGAGGGCTTAGTTATACATCATGTTATCAAAGATCATGTGTACACTCAACATGCTTATTAAACAAACAAAATTTTCCAAATTTTATCTTTCTTAAGTGTAGGAAAAATTCTGGTTTATCGAAACCGGACGATTTAATTTAATAATTGAATTTTGAACCGGTTCTCGCTAGTTTATCGAAACCGAACCAAATCTGAAAATTAAATTTTAGGGCTTCAAATCATTCTCGCGAACCGGCCGGTTCAGCTCGAATCTAGTCGAGCCGAACCGGCCCAACCGAGGTCGCCCACGGAGGCAACCACGGTGGCCCGCGAGGGCTGCCATGGTCGCCCGCGGGGCTGACCGTGGTCGCCCGCGGGGCTGACCGAGGTCGCCCGCGGGGCTGACCGTGGTCGCCCGCGGGGCTGACCGTGGTCGCCCGCGGGGCTGACCATGGTCGCCCACGGGACCAACCATGGTGGCCGCGAGGGCTGCCATGGTCGCCCCTAGGGCAGACCCTGGTCACCCGCGAGGCAACCATGGTGGCCCGCGAGGGCTCCCATGGTCGCATGCGTGGGCAGACCGTGGTCGCCCGCGGCAGCGACCATGGTGGCCCGCGAGGGCTGCAATGGTCACCCGTAGGCGACCTAGTCGGCCCTTGGTGCCGATCATGGTCTGCCCTAAGGCATTCCATGGTCCACAAAGGGTCTCAACCCTGGTTAGCCATGGCTCGGCCATGGCTAACCCGAAACAGCCCAAAAACTATGTTTTTCAAATTCAATTAAATCTGATTTTTTTTTCCAATTACATGCATACTCAAGTGATGAACACATAAACAAAAATAAAATTCCAGAATTAAACATGTTGAATAAAATTAATAACAACCATGTTCTGATACCAGTGAAAGGGATCACCATGGGTTCCAATCGTTAATTTCATGCAGCGGAGCCTTATGTAACCATGGTGATCGAAAGATATTAAATCTTAATGAAAATTCAGCATGTTATAAAGCTTTTTTCAATCTGAAAATTTACCTTTGTCAATCCATTAAAATACAACACAGTGTTTCTCTATCGAGTCCACACAAGCACAACAACCACAGATGGTTTTCTCTCACACACTTGCTAATGAATGTTTTGAGAATTTTTGACAAAAAACTATGGTGGAATGGTGATGAGAGGGTCGGCCAAAGAGGAGAGGGAATAGGGGGGAGTTGCCGAAAATTAGAGAGATAAAAGAGGAAAAAATATTTTGTAATTAATTTGAAATTAAACCAAAAAAAATTTGATTTGAATTTCAAATAAATAATTACATATCTTACCCTCTTAAACTCTTAATTGCACTCTTTCCCATTCTTCAATTAAAACCCTAAATGGGCTTTAAGCCCGTTTAACTAAAACGAAATTAAACCCATTAAATTGAGTTCTAATTTTGGTTTAGATAAATCGGTTTAATTTCCTCAACTTGATTTCTTCAACCGTCTGGTTAAAACCCTAGGCCAGAAATCAACCGAATCGTTTTCAATTTGACTAAATTGAAAACCTGATTCTCCCAATTTCCATCCATGCTTATTTGTCATGTATCGTGCTTAATGCGTGTGACCCTCTAGGCTCATGAACAATTGGCAGACTGGTAAAATTACTATTTTACCATTTCCATCATAAGTAGTCTCTAGCAAGACATTATGATTACCCAACGTTCGTGATTATCGATTATTCGACTTAACCTTTTATCGTACATGTCATTGTCCTTTTATCAAACCGATGTCCAGATTGATCAATAGGCATAGAATCGTCGTCCTAATTTATCAATCACTGTTTCTTGATATCTGAGATGACTGAAAACTGATACTAAGGTATCACCTGCACGGCTGTGCTATTCCTTCAGTCATACTTATCAAGTGGCCTAAACGGATATCTTTCTCATATCAGAGTATGAGTGATAAATCCCTCAGACATCTTTCGAGTTCACCAATGTAATTTATAACCAAGCCAATCACAGCCGTGATGGCTACCCTTTTACAGGTAACGTTAGACTAGGTCAAACTTGAAAATTCATTACACAGTGCACACAAAGACTCCTTGGTCTTAGGATATAATGACAAGCTACGATCTGTGAGTATCTCATGACGGTCTCTATGTTGCGTACTCACAATCGGGTTGTCTGATATCATCGACCTGATGATATCTATGATATAACTCCGGCACATACTTTGCCATGATCAGTAGAGCGTGATCACAAGGAGTTGTTCTCATACTGATCGCTTCATAAAGAAGCTTAGCTTATCAGGGGCTCATCAAATGTAATTCTTTCTGATCTACAGTTCTACTATTAGTGGTTACACACGTAATGACATAGATCAAATTACATTCGATATATTACTACAACACATTAGTAATATATGCCGATTTATTTATTCGGAAAGATGATAAAACATTACATCTGTAGATCACTTATATATTGGACTGGGGCATAACTCTAACAAAACGCTCCCAACACAAGAAAGCTCTCAAGCAGGTTTGGAAGGTAAAAGATGTATCGTACAAAGCTAACATTGCTTATACCACTCTAACTGCTTCACCCAGAAAAGTCTGTTATTTTGACAGTGGATGTTCTAGGCATATGACAGGTGACAGAAGCTTGCTAATCAATCTTAAACCGTGCTTTGTTGGACATGTCACTTTTGGCGACGATGTCAAGGCTAGGGTCATCGGGAATGGACAGCTTAAACTTCCTTGTATTGATTGGCTAAAGGAAACACTTCTCGTGGAAGGACTAACGGCTAATATTTTGATTATTAGCCAGCTATGTGATCTTGACCTAATTGTTAATTTCACTCGTAACAAATGCTCTGTGATCACAGCAAACAAGGTCGAGCTAATGCAAGGAAATCGATCAAAAGATAACTGTTACCTATGGACATCGGTACGAAACAATGTCAGTACATCATGCATGTTCACCGAAGCAGATGAAGCCCAACTATGGCATCAACGCCTGGGTCATCTAAACCTTAAAAGCATGAAGAAAGTCATATTTCAAGAGGCGATCTCCGGTGTTCCTCATCTAAAGATAATCGAAGGACGTATCTGTGGAGAATGTCAAATCGGGAAGCAAGTGAAGATGTCCCACAAGAGGCTGCAACATTGTACGACATCCAGAGTACTTGAACTTCTTCATATAGACCTAATGGGGCCAATGCAAACAGAGAGCCTCGGCGGCAAGAGATATGTACTTGTCTGTGTTGATGACTACTACAGGTACACATGGGTCAAATTTATTCCTGAAAAGTCTGACACGTTTTCTATTTTAAAAGGCTTATGCAACAGAATTCGTCGAGAACAAAGAGAGAGCACAGGCAAGATCGTCAGATTACCTAGTGACCATGGTACAGAATTCGAGAACTGTCGTTTCTCTGATTTTTGGGATGAGGAGGGAATCGCACATGAGTTCTCGGCTCATATAACTTCTCAACAAAATGGAGTAATGGAAAGGAAGAATAGAACAATACAATGGATGGCTAGAGTTATGATTCTCGTCAAAAATCTTCCTACACACTTTTGGGCTGAAGCGCTAAATAACGCTTGCCATATTCTCAACCATGTCAGTATTCGACCAGGTACGAACACTACCTCTTATGAAATATGGAGGCGGAGAAATCCCAACCTAAAGTATTTTCGTGTTTTTGGCTCCACCTGTTACATCTTAGCTGACAGGGACCCTCGCCAAAAATTTGATCCGAAAAGTGATGAAGGAATCTTTCTGGGATATTCAAGAAATAGCAGAGCTTATCGAGTCTTTAACAATCGCACTAGAACGGTTATGGAATCCATCAATGTGGTCATAAATGACACTGACCATATTTTTGAAAACATCAGCGGTGAAGAAGCAACTGTGCCACATGTCTCGCACGATGTCGGGACACATGATGTCAAGACAGATATGCCTGATAATGGGTTAGAAGAAGTCGCAGACACAGGAAGGTTCAAAAGGACCATCTTGTACAAGAAGTAATAGGGAATCTTGATGATGGAGTTCGAACCAGACAAAAGGCTCCTGTCAACTATCGTCAAATGATCGAGAATGTTTGCTTCGTCTCAAAAGTGGAACAAAAGAATTTTCAAGAGGCAATCAATGACGAATACTGGGTAAATGCCATGCAAGAAGAGCTTGGACAGTTCAAAAGGAATGAAGTCTGGGATCTGGTGCCAAAACCAGAAAACATCAATGTGATAGGAACGAAATGGATTTTCAAAAACAAGATAGACGAACTTGGAAACATCTCTTGAAATAAAACAAGATTGGTGGCTCAAGGGTATACTCAAGTAGAAGGAGTAGATTTCGAAGAAACCTTCGCCCCAGTAGCCAGATTAGAGGCCATTCGACTGTTGATGGGAATTGCGTGTCATCTCAAGTTCAAGTTGTACCAAATGGATGTGAAGAATGTGTTCCTAAATGGGGATTTAAATGAGGCAGTCTACATGGCCTAACCCAAGGGATTTGTCGACCCTCATGCACCTGATCATGTCTACAAGTTCAAGAAAGCTCTCTATGGCCTGAAACAAGCTCCTCGAGCCTGGTATGAAAGACTAACACTTTTTCTAATGCATAATGGTTATGTCAGAGGAGTAGATCAGACAATGTTCGTTAAGAAGGAAGGCAAAGACATCATGATTGCTCAGATCTATGTTGATGACATAGTTTTCGGTGGGATGTCTACCAAGATGGTGGAATATTTTGTAAGTCACATGTAGTCAAAATTCGAGATGAGCATGGTAGGCGAACTTAGCTATTTCCTGGGGTTCCAAATCAAGCAAATGGAGAATGGGATCTTCATCTCACAAAGCAAGTAAGCTGTGAATCTTGTAAAGAAGTTTGGTCTGGAAAAGGTATCTCACAAACGGACCCCATTGCCACAACCACAAAGATGTCTAAAGATGAAAATGGAAAATCAGTAGACCACAGCCTATACAGAAGCATCATAGGAAGTCTGTCAATTCTCACAGCCAGTCGTCCTGACATAACATACACCGTCGGAGTTTGTGCCAGACATCAGGCGGACCCAAAGGTGAGTCATCTTTCTCAAGCCAAGATAATCTTGAGGTATGTTGCTGGAATGGTAAATTTGGGGTTATTATACTCGTTTGATACAACAACTAACCTTGTTGGATACTGTGATGCTGATTGGGCTGGAAATACCACCGATCGAAGAAGTACTTCAGGTAGATGTTTTTACTTTGGAAATAACCTAATCTCATGGTTCAGCGAGAAACAAAACTGTGTGGCCTTGTCTACAGCTGAATCAGAATATATAGCCGCTGGAAGTAGTTGCACTCAACTACTTTGGATGAAGCAAATGCTGTCAGAGTATAATGTCCACCAAGATGTCATGACATTATTCTGTGACAATGTCAGTGCTATAAATATATCTAAGAATCCTGTCCAGCACAACAAGACGAAGCACATAGATATTCGTCATCACTTTATAAGAGACCTTGTTGAAGAAAGGGTAATTCAGCTGGAGTACATTCCCACTGAAAGGCAATTGGCTGATATTTTCACTAAGGCCCTTGGCACTGCTCGATTCGAAAGTCTAAGGTCATCATTAAGACTTTGTATGATCGAGATGAAATCCAAGACTTAAAGCCAAGGAAAGAGTGGTGTGGATCATGAAAGTTAACATCCACACCACATGATGAGCCGAATGATGTTCAGAGACCATTCAAGAAGGAAAAAGGAAAGTGCTGACCTCACAAATATATTGTTTATTTTATTCCCTATTTTTCGGGCCCACTTATTCAAAAGGGTTTTCTTAACTGTCATAGATTGTCTCTCTAACCTTTCACGTTCCAAATGATTTGCAAACCTCCCCTTTTACTCTCCACCTTTCTCTCTCTCTGCTCAAGCTTGCACTGACACGATACTGGTGGCACTCGAAGCAGAAGAGTTGCGGCCAACTTCGCTAGGAAGAAGGCACTCCACCTGAAATCTATGTCTCCATCACGATCAAGCTCAGGGAAGAAAAAGGGAAAGAAGAAGAAAGAAAAGTCCTGAGAGAGTGTCACTAAAACGACGAAAACAGGGATCACCATAGCCGAAGCTTCTGAGGCACCCATTGCTAAAGCAAGTGCTAGTAAAGAAAAAGGGGCCCCACCAGAAGCTCCGACCTTCTCCATGCCAGGTAATCCTGAAACCCCTGGATCATATTGAGGAAATCACTCCTACTCCGACCAAAAGAGTAGAGGGTTTAGGTAGCCTTGGAAGTATTGAGGAGGCTGTAAAGGCGATTCTCTTGCATCCGATCTTTCCAAATGAAGAAGTTGTGTCTGTTGCTGTTGAAAACCCTCAAGAAGGTGAGGCGTTTATACTATCAAAAGAAGGAGATGAAGATCCAGATTAATATCTGAACAATGCAGAATGCACGCAAGAGGAAGTGTCGGGTGTGCCTCCAAAGACTATTGAGGAGGTTGAGGGCGCTATGGGTGATGAAGTTGTTCTAGAGAATCCAAAGATTGTGTCTGAGAAAAGTCAGGATGATGAGACTGATGATGTCCCAACTCTTGTTGCAGAGAATGTCTGTGAGAATGTGCAGGAAGATGTTCCTGAAGTGAATGACGAAGACTCTGGTCTGACTAATTATGTTGCGGAAGGGCTTGCGGATCTGAGGCAAGAGGGTGAAGACAGTGAGAAAATAGTTTCTCACGAGAAGGAAGTTTCTAATTAATCTGTGTCCATTGGTCATGAGTTTGCTGAAGAAGAAGAAGAAGAAGAAGAAGAAGAAGAGGCTGATGTCTCTAAAAAAGAAAATGTTGTTGTATCCAAGTCAAAGTCCAAGAGGAAGAAGACTGCTGAGGACGTTGAACCGGTAAAGAGGATGTCTGGGAATAGGGAAAAGGTTATAGTTGAAAAGAAATCTGCCAAAAAGAGTGGGAAGAAGTGAAAAGCTGACAAGGCAGCAAGTACTACCAAAACAAAGTCGCAAAAGATGTCGAGGCATCTTGTGGATGAACCTACCTCGGGCGAAGAAGAAGTGGAAGTTGTAGAAAAGGCTCCTGTTGAGCCTAAGTATATTGGAGGTCAGAAGCTCCCGAAAAATGTTCCGCCAGCCAAGATAGATGACATCTCCTTCCATCATTCAAAGTCAGTTTTGAAATGGAAGTTTGTTGTAATGAGGAAAGTTGTTCCTAAAAGGAAACTGTCACCGAGTGTTTTGAAGATGGAGGAAATCATAGAGCTAATTACATATGCAGGGCTCCTACAGAGCGTCTCAAACATTGGTACGTACTACCCCCTGCTTGTCCAAGGATTCATAGTTAATCTATCTCCTACTTTCTAAATACCCTCCAGTTCGGAGTATAGAAAAGTGTATTTCCGAGAAAAGTCCTGCATCTTCACTGAAGAGGTTGTTAACAACTATTTGGGAAAAGAAACTCTAGATGTCTCCGAAGTTGTCCCATCATTGAACAAAGTTGTCCAGGAGATATCTGGGGGTACAAAGAGAATCTGGCCAACCAAGGGCAAGCTATCCTCCTCGGTTCTAACTGCAAAATGCTCGGTCCTCTTCCGAATCGGCATCGCAAACTGGGCGCCTTCCACACACGGCTCTAGCATTACTACTGAACTTGCTAACTGATATACCTGATAGGTACGCGTTCCACTTTCAATTTTGGCAAATTTGTGATTGAGCATTTGATGAAACATGCAAAATCCTTTGCGGTCAAAATGCCAATCGGCTTTCCCTCGCTTATCAACGGGATCATCCTAAGCCAACGCCCCAAGCTGCTCCGAAGCTCCGATGTGGCCGGAAAGAAGCCTGCTGCTCACTCGTTCAGCCCGAAGCTCTTTGAAGGATCGCATGTCCCGGACATTGGACATCCTTCTGGTGGAATGTCAAAGAAAACTTGTGGATCCTATGATGTCCAGAAAGATGTGGTGACAGAGCTGCGCGAGGAAATACAGTTCCTAGAGAACGCTATAGATAGCATGTTCTCCAGAAAGACTATCTGCGAAGGAGTGCTCCAGGCTCTCTTGCAAGAAAAGAATGGAAAGAAGAAAGTTGAGGACATACCAGCTGAAGAAGATGCTGCTGATGAAGAAGATGATGAGGAGTCAAGCTCCGACAGCATTTAATTGGTTACCGTTTCTATGAACCTTGCTCTTGAACAGTTTATTTTTTTTTGTTTTGGGATAATTGTTACAAACTTATTAACCTCGAGGGGATGTCCAAACAGAACTGATATCAGGCTTGAGTTGAAGCCTTAGTACTTATGGTTTGGTACTTACTTAGCTTCATGGTGTATTTTGCTTTGTGAGCATATCTGGTTGATTGCATATGCATGTTTGGCATATTTTTGAGGCAATCAAGGGGAGTATGGGCTAGTTTCGCGTGGAGAAGGACAAGAAGAACGCCATGATGGAGCTCACTAAAAGGTCACTGAAGAAAACAACATTACTTGCATTATATTATTGCATGTTTTCTATCTTAACATTTTACGGTACATCATGTCTAACTATATGTCTCAGACATCATTTAGTTTGAGCTACTGTCAATAGGATTGAAGACTCTCTCTCCAGGACACGTGAATAAAGAAGTGCTCGCCTCAAAAATAGCCAAAGGGGGAGATAGTGGTTCCTACGGATGTTAACTATTTTATATGATGGAAAGATGTCCATCCATATGTCGCGACCTAAGACGCCGATGCTCAAATCAGAAGATGTCTATCCAGAAGTCTCGGACATCACGATCTAACATCTCGCTAGAAGACTTTCTAGAGTTTCCTTAATTAGAAGATTTTCGAATATCAGAAGGATTCTTTCCGCATCAGCTGCGCAGCAGCAAAAGGAAACTTGGAGGAGACGTAATCGGCAAGGTGCGTACGAGATCTATTAAGAAACACTAGATAGATTCTCGTCCATCTTCTACAATTAGATGCTCGTTCCATTCGGTAGAAGGGGGTGATGTGTAGTTATTTCTTAGTTGATAATATACAGAGTTCCTAAGCGTGTTGGACGAGCGTGTTAGGGAGATGTATGTTGTAGCTAAGAATATAGCTTGTGTGTTCCAAACAAAGAATTGCAGAAATATTGTTTGGATGTTTTGAACGAACTCGCGCCAGTGAAGCTGTGTGCAAACTTTTGAAGACGACGACAAAGGAGGAGACGGAACTGTGGGATCACCTTTGAAGAGTGGACTCGAGTCGCAGGCTCGGAGACAGGGGGAGACCCTGAGTTAAGTTCACACTAGTAATAATACCATAAGGCTTAGATTTGTGTGATAATTGTAAAGCTTTGTATGTGTGATTGATTACATATAGTGGAACTTGTTCACTGGCAGAGTCCCCCCAGATGTAAATTTAACATATTTTCCAAAATTACATTTTTCATGGCTTAATTAAACCCATATACGAAAAATAAGTAATGGAAACACAAGGGCATTTTAAACATCGGAAAAACCGAAATAACAAACAAAGATCTCAAAGTGGTAGACCGCCTTTGATACCACTGTTGGGTTCCAGGGCATCCTAATCACGTTAATGGCAGCGGAAACAACCTATAAACTGCCCCGAACCTGGGCAAGATCGACTACCAAGTTAGATCCTTAGGAAATCGAGTTTTTGGGTTTTACCAGAATCTGCCCAGTAGAAAATCGAGACTTTGAAGCTCCATATCTCGAGCTACACATCTCCAATTGCTTCGGTTATTTTGGAGATTAAACCTCAGCCAATTATCTACATCTTTTGTGTTTTGCTCCAAACCCAGTTCGGACGAGAAGACCTCCGTCTAGAGCAAAACATTTTTCCCATCTGGCTGGACAGACTCTGCGGAGCAGTCAGCTTCTCGGCCTTGTATCTCCCAAACCAGAGCTCTTTTGGAATACCAGTATTTCACAAAAGTTGTAGCCCTTTGACTTATCTTTCCAAAGCCTCAAGTGTCAGGTCGATCGGAGCTCGGACAAAGCAGTTTTGGCTCACGCAATATTGGTCGCCGGAACTGGAAAATCTGGACAGGTTCTCCATTCTTACTTGGATCACCAAGAAAACACCAAGACAGTCATGAATGGGAAGAATGGCCTTGAACCTCTTCAAAGGCGCCTATGTATCCTCCCCGAGGAATCAAAGCCATGTAGTTCTTGCTAGAGATTCATACACACACAAATCTACAAGTGGTGTGTAGAACAAAAGTGATGGAGAGAGGGAGGAAGAGCCATGGCCGGCCATCTCCATGAGGAAAGAAGAAGATGAATAGAATATGTTGTGGTGAGAATGAATATAATATATGGTGATAGTGATGGTGATGGTGATGATGAAATGATGAGAGGTATGGGAGGTATGGGCTCACCACCAACTCCATCTCATCATCCTAATCCATAACACCAAACCATGGTTTTGGGCCCTTAATGGACCAAGCCATAAAATGGGCCTAAATGGGCCGGCCGTATTTGGGCCTCATGGGCCGAAGCCCAATTGCTTCGGCCATGTGGTCCCGTGCCGAGTCCAAATATTATCCGACCCCTTTTCCGAACTTATCAAACAAAGTCTGATGCGACATCGACAAAGAAACCCGTTTTTCTCGATTCGCAAACCATTCTCACTTACACGGGCCCACGGCCCAAAACGCCCAGTTTTGGCCATGTCTCGTGTCTCAATAAATACCGACATTTCCTTATCTCCCGAAATCCATATCCTAGATGTGTGACCCTTTTAGGCTCATGCCACGTTGGCAAATCGGCATAAAACCTCATTTTACACGATCCATCATTAATGACCTCTAGTATACCATTATGATTACCCAATGTGCATTATAGTCGAACTAATTGACTTAACCTGTCTGTCGTCCAAGTCATTATCCTTTTATCGTTAAATATCCGATTGATCATAAGGCATAGAGTCGTCATCCTTATTTTGATCAATCATGTTTCTTGATATGTGAGATGACTGAAACTGATAACCCGTATTACTGGCATGGCCATGCACTTTCTTTCAGTCACTCTCGATCAAGTGGCCTAAACGAATATCACTCATACCGCAGTATGAGGGATAAATCCCTTAGCCGTCTTTCGTGTCACTCATGCAATCCGTCCCCCACCCGATCATGCCCGTTATTGCTATCCTGTTACTGATAATGTTAGGCACAAGTCAAAGCCGGACGTCAATTGCATAGCGATCACAAAGACTCCTCAGTCTAAGGATAGAATGACAAGCTACGACACTGAATATGTTCATGACTCTATCTATGCAACACTATTCAGGTCGGGTCGTCTGATATCAAACACCTAATGAAATCTATAATATGATTCTGGGATCTCGCATCCCAATGACAAGTAGAACTATATGATAAAGAATCATCCTCATACTGGTCGCTTCTATTGAAGCATATTTCACCAGGGACCCGTTAAGTTTGATCCATACAGATCTATGGTTCTACTACTTTCGTGGTCATAGATCAGATCATACTTTAACATATTACTTCAACACTTAAGTAATATAAATCTGGTTTTAATCATTGCAAACGATTATAAACTATTACAGACATTTACAGACTATTCCAATTGGAACCTAGGGCACAAATGCTATCATAATAGCCCATAGGCTTGCTTCAACCTCCCCCTCCACCCAAGAAGTCTAGTCGCTCATTGTCGGGTCTGGCCCCATCTTTCCCCTGATTCTTTGTAGGAGTCTGTACCCCAAACTGGTGCCACTGATGTGCATTTAAAGAATACATGATCAGTCGTCTCTTCCGGATGTCCAGAAATGGGGGCACTGGGTGATTATCGATAGACCCTTCTTTGCTAGCCGTGTCCTTGTCGGGAGTAAATTTGAGATGGCCCTCCAAACAAACATTTTGACTTTTGATGGGACTCACAGCTTCCACACATGTTTCCAACCTGTTGCCTGTGGTGGTGTCCAGATATTTCTCATACGACATAGCGCCCGGTAGACGTCTTGGCCAAGGAAGGAGCAAGATCTCTCATATGTTTGCCCTCAAAATGTTTGGGACTTCTAGCGAGCAGTAGAGGCTTCTTTCCAAGAGCATCAACTTCTCGAACAATGTGAGGACATTGTTGGAGAAGTATACCAGTGATCAATGAGGGAAACCCAATAGGTAATTTGATGGCACATGACTTGGCATGCTTGACAAGGTGCTCAATAACAAATGTACCAAAGTCAAGAGGAGATTGGGTACCTATTTGGTAGATTAGTCTTGCTAGCACTGTTCTGATGCTCGACCCATGAGTGGAGGGCGCCCAGTTTGCCAAACCAATGCGGTATATAATGGAGTATTTTGCAGTGAGTCCTGCAGCCGCAATGGTCTCCTTGACGGGCCAAACCTTCTTTCTGCCTCCAGTGATTTCAAAAGCAATCTTGTTCAGGTGAGGAACTTCTGGACTGACTTCTGGAGCAGTCCTGCCCAGATATGCATTGATAGTGGAAGCAGTTACATCAAAGCACTCACCTCGGACCAAAACCTTCCTGTACTCAGGGTCCTCTGGATCATCAAACTCACTGGATAAGTTTACAATGAACTCCTTGACTAAAGAGGGATAGAAAGGACCGATGTTAATGACCGTGTTGGTTAGGCCTGAGCAACGGAGAAGTTCCACGACTGCGTCCATCCCTTGAGCTTCAGCGGAGAGCTCCCTCTCTGGGTATATATTGCGTTAATACACATACTACCATTTGACTGCATTGCCTACTGAGTGAAAGGAGACATTATCAGTCGGGATTTTGGTACATTTTTGGGGAGTTTTAGACTTCTTAACCCGTGGGGGTAAGGCCCGAGCTTCCTCTTCTTCTTCTCACTCTTCGTCCTCTAAAGCAGGAGTTGTCACTGGTGTAGATAACTTCTTTCTTAACTTCCTTACTGGTTTAGGAGCTGATGCTCCTCCTTTCTCCATACCTTTTCTTTTCGGGGTCTGCCTTTTCTGAACTGGAGGTTCTTCCTCCTCATCAATCGGAGTTCTCTTTGGTTGTTTTCTCTTCTTCTGCCCTTCAGGCACAGACTTTTTCAGAGGCGTTCTGCTCTCCCTTGGAGCTTCTTCTTCCACAGTCATCTTGGTTTTGTCTACTTCCTCGTTGTTCTCAGGATCTACTAGAGATTGGGGGGCTTCTGGAATGACTTCTGTTTCTTCATTCAGCTATGTACTACTGTCAGGAGCGACAAGAGGACTATTTGCTACATGCATGGCTTCGTCTACCAGAGACTTCTCTGTTTCAAGCGTTGATTTTGGAGGAATAGATGGATTCTCGCAACAAGTGACAAGAATTTCAGGGACAGAGGTCCCTAAAGTTTCTTCAGTCTGGTACTTTTCTACTAAGTCCACTATAGGAGAAATGATTGGGTTACCTTTTAGAGGCGTCTGAGTGGAATGAAAGCCCTCCTCTTCAAAGCCAGTGACCTCGGGTAAGATCTTGTCCTTCTCAACAGCGGGGGCAGCCTCCATAGGTGCGATAGTCGGAGACGAAGTTGTTGCGCCTTTAGGGTTTTCAGATTCCTCTCTTGGGGGATTCCCTCCACGAATCTTTACTCCATGTTTATCTGTTGAAGTTTTTGAAGCAGATAGCTTTCTGGCGATCATCTTCGCCCTCATCTTGGCTCGCAGTTGCTTTGAGGCAGAAGGAACTCGTCCGCTTCTGGTTCCGACCATTTCTGAGGGCTTAATTTGGGGCTTGATCAGCGTTGGCTTTGAAGGGAAGAAGAAACTGCTACAGGTGCAGACTGATTTTGATTTTGAAGTACCCTAACTGTTTTGGGAAGGAGGAAGAGGCGGTTTTGAGAAAACGTGCAGAGCTTTTCTGCGCGGAAGTCGAAGGGATTGAGTGGTGATTGGTTGATTGTCAGATTATAATCATTCTGTTTCCCCCTTTTTTGATTTAATAAAAAATAAGACTTTGAACTGGGCTTAGATAAAGAATTGGGCCCGACTTTGATTTTGTGGACCCTCGCTGATCCCTTTTGAGAGAGAGAGTAAAATCAACAAAAGCTCCCTCTCTTCTTGCCTGACTTCCGATTACTCCAGGCAACAAAGTCCAAGGGAAGACCTTAGACTTTCGAACCTGTTTGCATCTAATGCTTTTGTGAAGATGTCAACGATTTGTTTCTCAGTAGAGAGATACTCGAGCTTTATCTTCTTGTCTTCTACAAGCTCACGAATAAAATGATGCTTGATATCAATTTGCTTGGTTTTGTTGTGTTGAACCGGGTTCTTTGAGATGTTGATTGCACTGATGTTGTCACAGAACAAAGTCATGACTTCTTGTTTGACTCCATACTCTGTCAACATCTATTTCATCCATAGTAGCTGAGTACAGGTACTTCCAGCTACAATATACTCGGACTCAGCTGTAGACAGAGCAGTACAATTTTGCTTTTTGCTGAACCAAGACACAAGGCTATTCCCAAGATAAAAACAGCCTCCAGAGGTACTTCTTCTATCTAGGGTGCTTCCCGCCCAGTCAGCATCACAGTATCCAACAAGAGTAGGAGAGGTATCAAAGGAATATAGCAAACTCAATTTAGAAGTTCCCGAGATGTACCTTATTATTCTCTTGGCGAGTGTTAAGTGACTAGCTTTTGGATTGGCTTGATACCGAGCACAGACTCCCACTGAGAAAGCAATGTCGGGTCGACTTGCTGTGAGGTAGAGAAGACTTCCAATAATGCTGAAGGAATTACTTGAGGGTTCCAATCATATAATTTCATGCCCATACAAGAAATTAACCTCAAATATCCGAATTAAATTGGATCTTGCATGATCATGAATTGATCACGAGTTGATCACGAGATCTTAGACTAGAATAAAACTTTAAGTTTACCTTGATTCAAAATCTCTCTATTAATAAATAATATTTAGTAACCTCTAAAGAACGTCCACACAGGAAGAGCAATCCGGGGATACTCACAACGATCCTTACTAGAAGATCGAAGCAAGCAAAACGGACGGAGCGACAGGGAGGAGGGGTGGCCGAATTCGGCTAGGAGAGAGAGAGTGACGGCTAGGGTTTTGGAAAATAATTCCCTTAATTTTAAGATCTGAATATTACCCTTTTATAACCCTTATTTGGACTTTAATTAATTAAAGGCCTTAATGGGCTTAAAGCCCAAAGCTTTTAATTAATTGTGTAGAGAAGCCCATTCTGGCTAGGCCCAGTTTAGCTAATTTAACTAAATCTAATTAATTAGATTATAATTAATTAGTCCTGCTAAACCGTTCTTGATTTCCGGTTTAATCCTAAACCGAAATCGGCCTAATCCGGTTTAATACAAAACCGGATTTTGTCTCTCTCATGATTCCTCCATATGATTCCATCTGTTTTACTCAACCTTTAGTGTGTGACCCTCTAGGCTCACGACACGTCGTCAGACTGGTAAAATTACCATTTTACCCTTTCCATCATGAGTGGCCTCTAGCAAGACATCATGATTACCCAACGCTTGTGATTATCGATATTTCGACTTAACCTCGTCGTACATGAATCTATCCTTTTATCCTCTTGATATCTTTGACAAACACGAGGCATAGACAAGTCATCCTCGTTCTATTGTCCTGTTTCTTGATTCTGAGTTAACTGAATTATAACTGATTCTACGTATCGACTGCGTGGCCATGGTATTGTATTTCAATTGTACTCATCGAGTGGCCTTAACTGATATCTGCTCACACGTACGTATGAGGGATAAAAATCCTTCAGCGATTGATTGAGTAAACTTATGTAACTTGTGATCGAGCCAATCACAGTCGTTATTGTAACCCTTTTACAGGAGACGTTAGACTGAGTCAAACTCGTCACTCATTACATATTGACCTCAATGGTCCTTCCGTCTGAGGATGTGATTTCATGATCCGACATATGAGTATGTTCATGACTGTGTCTATGTAACATACTCATGATTGGGTCGTCCTATATCACCCCTGACTGGTGATACTATGACCTAACTCTAGCCACCTTCTGGCCATGATCAGTAGAGCGTGATCATTTAGAGTTAGCCTCATACCGATCGCTTCTTATGAAGCTATTCTGATCGGGGACTGCTTAAGTAAGATTTTATCTGATCTGTAGATCTACTATTATGTGTTGACACATCAATGATACAAATCAAATCATACTTAAGATATTACTACAACACTTAGTAATATGAATGCCGATTTTATTTCAACTAATAATCTTTATTACATGATTAGATTGAAAATACATTGTGATAGGGCACAAAAACCCAATAAATGCTTCGATAAAGGCTTTGATCAACTGGTTCTCCAAGATCATCCTTTGTGCAACTAATATGAATGGCAATGGGGGTTCTCTTGTGTGAAGCCTTTTCCAACCCGAATTTCTTCACAATATTCTTTGCATATTTGCTTTAAGAGATAAAGATTCCATCCTTCATCTGTTTGATCTGGAAGCCTATGAAGTATGTTAGCTCTCCAACCATACTCATCTCAAATTCAGTCTGCATATGTTGTATGAAACGTTCCACCATCCTATCTGACATTCCTCCAAATATTATATCATCAACATATATTTGGGCAATCATGATGTTACTTCCTTCCTTTTCCACGAAGAGAGTTTTGTCTACTCCCTCTCGAATATAGCCATTCTGTACTAGGAATTGAGTAAGACGTTCATACTATGCTCGTGGTGCTTGTTTAAGGCCGTAGAGAGCTTTCTTCAGTTTGTAGACATGATGAGGAGAATAAGGACCTTCAAACCCTTTTGGTTGAGCAATATAGACTTCTTCGTTTAGATATCCATTGAGAAAAGCACTCTTTACATGCATCTGATAGAGTTTGAAACACAGATGGCATGCTATGCCTAGAAGAAGTCGGATAGCTTCAAGTCTGGAAACTGGAGCAAAAGTTTTTTTCAAAATCAACTCCTTCTACTTGAGTGTACCCCTGCGCCACCAGTCTTGCCTTGTTTCGAGTGATATTTCCTTGCTCGTCAGACTTGTTGTTGAATATCCACTTTGTTCCGATAAAATTGACATTGTCTAGCTTGGGTACTAGTTCCCAAACTTCATTCCTTGCAAATTGTACCAATTCTTCTTGCATGGCGCACACCCAGTATTCATCGTTGATGGCTTCTTGTATATTCTTTGGTTCAACTTTTGAGACAAAGCAGATATTACCTATCATCTCCTTGTAATTTGTAGGTGCCTTCTCTCGAGTCTGCACTCCTTCATTGATGTCACCTATTACATCCTGGGTTGGGTGATTCTTCTGAATTCTTTTGGACGAAGCTCTCTGTTCTATAATGGGCGATGCCTCTTTGTCAGAGATGATGTTATTTTCTTCTTCAGATTCTTCGTCACGATCTTCGTTACTGACTTCTGGCATGACTTCATCTAAGCGATTTGACACTTCTTCCTCATCGTCGCTAGGTTGTTCACCGCTATCATCAATAACAACATTGATGGATTCCATAATAGACCGGGTGCGTTTGTTGAATACCCGAAAGGCATGACTGTTTCTGGAGTACCCAATGAAGATGCCTTCGTCGCTCTTGGGATCAAATTTGCCTCGAGGTTCCCTATCTGCGAGAATGTAGCATATCGATCCAAGGACATGGAAGTATTTGACATTGGGCTTCCTCCTCCTCCATATTTCATAAAGAGTGAGCGAGGTTTCAGGACGAAGGGTAACTCTATTATGAATATGTCAAGCCGTATTTAGAGCCTCAGCCTAGAAGTGCTGCGGGATGTCTTTGGCTAGCATCATGACTCTGGCCATCTCTTGAAGAGTACGATTTTTTTCTTTCCACGATCCCGTTCTGTTGGGGAGTGATGGGAGCAGAGAATTCATGAGCTATTCCTTCGGCATTAGAGAAGTTTGCAAAGCTGATGTTTTCAAACTCCTTTCCATGATCACTTCTGACTCGGACAACTTTTCCAATGGTTTCTCCTGTTTCTCGTTGTACTTTCCGACACAAGGCTTCGAAAACTAACAAGGCTTCGAAAACTGAGAAGTGTCTGAGTTTTCTCTAATAAAGTGAAACCAGGTGTACCTTGAGAAGTCGTCGAAACATACAAATATATACTTCTTTCCTCCTAGACTCTCAACTTGCATAGGCCCCATAAGGTCAACATGTAGAAGTTCTAGAACACGAGAAGTAGTAAGAGGTTGTACCTTCTTGTGTGACGTCTTAACTTGTTTGCCAATCTGGCATTCTCCACAAATTTTCCCTTCAACAATTCTTAGGTTGGGAACTCCAATGATCGCCTCTTCAGAGAGAATCTTCTGCATGCTCCTCAAATTGATGTGACCAAGCTTTTGATGCCATAGCTTCGTCTCTCGAGCTTTGGAAAGAAAGCACTTGGTTGACACGGTTGTGACTGTTGGAGACCATAGATAACAATTATCAAGAGACCTGAAACCTGTCATGATTTCCTTCTGGTGTTCGTCTTTGACAATACACTTGTCACGAGTGAAGTTGACATCTAGGTCTAGATCACATATTTGACTGATGTTGATGAGGTTGGCTGTAAGACCTTCTACCAATAGAGCCTCTTTTAAACAATGTGAGTTAGGAAGATTAAGCTTTCCCTTTCCAAGAACTCTAGCTTTTACGCCATCACCAAAAGTGACAAAGTTGTTTGTACATGGTATTAAGGTGACCAAGAACGAGCTATTGACAGTCATATGTCGAGATGAGCCACTATCAAAGTACCAATCATTGCTAGTTGAAGCTTTTAGAGAAGTGTATGCGATATTCGCTCGATAATTTACCTCCTTGACTCGCCATTCCTTTCGAGGTTGGGATTTCTTGATGGTGGTCCTTTGTTTGACGAAGCTCCTTCCATATAGACGATAGCAGAAAGGTCGGATGTGACCTCTTCGACCACAGTAGTGACATGCCCAGTTATGTTTTTTGTTCTTTGGTCCGTAAGGAACCAGGGTATGAGGCTTCCTGTTCGCCTGATCAATTGCGAAGGTTTGAGGCATCTGATGGGGCATGTGGATGATAGCCTTCTGAGGAACAAAGATGGTGTGAGATGATGAACCTCCTTTCGAGTATCCAAGGCCTTCCATATTTTTAGCTGGCTTTCCGATCGAGAGAATTTGATCTAGAGTGTCAGTACTTGGATTCATCATCTTCACAGACTTGGTTACTTGGTCTAACTCGCTTTTTAACTGAGCCACTTCCTTTTTGAGATCAACAATAGTTTCGAGATGTCTTGATTTGTCTTCATTAAGGGAGAGAATGGGAGCATTCGCTTTTTCAATTACTTGGGAGTATTAAAGCCACTTGACATACCATTCGTTGTATGCGTTGTTGAGAGTTTCATCGGATAGCTCATCATCAGAGTCATACTTCTTTGAGGTCTCGGAAGGTTGATCTATTGTGGTCGTGGAGACACTGAAAGCAACATAATTACCTGTGTGCTCAGAGTCACTGTCTTTGTCTTCTTCATCGTTAGTTAGAGAGGCATTGAATCCCTTCTTTTGTTTCTTCAAGTAGTTAGGGCATTCCTTCTGTATGTGCCCATACGCCTCACATTCGAAGCATTGGACCCCTTTTTCCTTTCCTGGTCGCTCACCACATCTAGCATCTTTGTTGGCGCACTCGAACTTCTGGAACTTGTGTTGTGACTTGTCTCTGACTTCAAGAGTGACATTCTTCCCTATCATCTGGTTGAATCTTTTAATAACTCTATCGTAGTTTTTGGCCAGCATAGCGATTGTATCATCAATTTCACTGTCTAAATTAGAACCCACCAATTGCTTCTGTCTTTGGGTAGAACTTTTGAAGGCTACGCCTTTATGCTTTTTCTCTATTGACGGAAGATAAAGCTCGAAGGTCATGAGAGAACCCATAAGCTCATCAAATTTCAGTGTCTTAAGGTCATGGACTTCTTCTATGGCCATGATCTTCATCTTGAATTTGGGACTTACAGTTCTCAGCGTTTTTCTTACTAGATCTTCATCGGTCATAGGTTTTCCAAGTGAGTAGGACTCATTGGCTAGATCCCTGATACGTACATTGAACTCAGCTATAGTTTCATCTTCATTCATGATAAGAGCTTCAAAGTTAATGGTGAGGTACTGGAGCTTTCGTTCTCGGACTTTGAAGGTTCCTTCGTAAGCAACAACAAGAGTGTCCCAAGCGATTTTGGCACTTGTGAATGTGTTGATAAGCCGAAAGACGTTCTTGTCTACTCCTTTAAATATGGCATTGAGTACTCGAGAATTACCTAGGGCGGCATCATCTTCATCCGCGCTCCACTCCTTTTCCGGTTTAATGCTAGTTCGATTTCCTTGAGCATCAGCATAATGAGGTTCCTCCCACCCATTGATAACAGCCTTCCAGTTTTTACTGTCGAGAGACTTCATGAAGGCACACATCCTTGCTTTCCAGTACCCATAGTTAGTTCCGTCAAGCACTGGTGGTCGATTGACAGATCCTCTTTCCTTTGAATCCATATTAGCTACTTAGAATCTTTGCAGGAAATCTCCTAAGAGATAAGGTGCCTCTGATACCAATTGAAATTCTGATATGTAGCAGAGCCAAGAAGTCAGACACAAAGTCGTAACTATTGTGTTGACAATTTGCCTAAACACAAACAATAGTTTAAACCATAAACAAGCAATAATAATGACACCAGAGATGATTACCCAGTTCGGTGCAACGTCACCTACATCTGGGGGCCCTCGGCCAGTGGAAAGATACTTCACTATTATGTAGTTAAAAGTACAACTTCAAGTATCAACTAGCTATCACACAAGCTATTGACTTAAGATACTTTAACTACTAGCTCTCGTACCTAGACCAGGGTCCTACTCCCCCTGTCTTCGAGTCCTACTTGAGTCCACCCTTCGAGCAAGCCTATGCTCGGTGTCGTAGTCTTCTTTGACAGCTTTGTGAATCTTCAATCACGAACACAAGAACCCTAATCGATCAAACACTCAATCTCTGTGAATTGATGTTTAATCGAAACACACCGTTCTAGTAAACAAATCAGCCTCTCAACACACCTATGTTGCACGGTTAAGAGCTCTGATAAATTTAGCACAAAGAAAAAGAACGGACAGGTTGCTAATGGGGAAGCACAAGCTTTTTATAGCAACTAAGCAATCCTAATCTGTCTCGGATTAGGAATAGGAATTCTCATACTTCCTAACAATTTAGGCAAGCTAATAGTTGGCGTTGCCGCCTTTGCTGACGTGTTGTTAACAGCTGGAAGTTGCCTAAACTCGTTGTGACGTCATTCTTCTTGCGCTGCAAGTTTTAGTTGCCTGATCCTGTCTGACGTCGTTTTTCTTGCGCTCCACGCTTCAGCAACTCAAAATAGGAAAGCTTACATACCTTTCCTAATCTGGAGTATATGCAGTCGCACTAAATGTCGTGCATCATGTTGTAATGACTTCTTACTTTTACGCTAAAAAATTATGCCAACACTAAACATAGCAACAGTTGTTATTGCAACTTGAATAGAACATAAATGTTTATACCAAGTGTTGCTTTGTTTTCCTCTTTCACACAATCATATCTTTTCGTTTTGCCTTTCTATACAAACCACTTCGAGTCTTAGAGCACCTCCAATTGTATGTTGAAATTCTGTTATGTAGTTAAGACAAGATGTTGAACACAATATTGTAACAATTGGTTCGACAACTTGTCTAATCACAGATAATGAATAATAAATAGTAAAGCAATAAATAGAAGACACAAAACATGTTTAGCCAGTTCGGTGACTCCGCACCTACGTCTTGGGGCACTCTGCCAGTGGAAAGGTTTTCACTATTCGGTAGTCAACAATACAACTTCAAGCATCAACTAGCTATCACACAAGGTATTGTCCTAAGCTACTATAGATCTCACCGTGAACCACCTCGACCAGGGACTCCCCCTGCCGTGATAAGTGCTTCTGCCCAGTAGTGAGGAGGTATGTCCTTGGTTAACATCATGACCCTAGTTCTTTCTTGAAGAGTTCGGTTCTTCCTTTCAACGATCCCATTCTGTTGAGGTGTAATGGGAGCAGAGAATTCATGGGCTATTCCTTTAGCATCACAAAAGTTGGCTAAGCTAATATTCTCAAATTCTCGTCCATGATCACTCCTGAGTCTGACTACCTTGCCAATGCTTTCTCCTTTCTCCCTTTGAACTCTTCAACATAGGAATTCGAAAACTGAGAATGTGTCTGACTTTTCTCGAATAAAATCCACCCAGGTGTACTTTGAGGAGTTGTCCACACATGCAAATATATATTACTTACCTCCAAGACTTTCTACTTGCATGGTTCCCATGAGATCTACATGTAAGAGTTATAGGACCCGGAAGGTGGAAAGATGTTGCACCTTCTTGTGTGACGCCTTGACTTGTTTCCCTATCTGACATTCTCCGCAGATTTTTCCTTCAACAATCTTCAGATCTGGAACTCCGATGATACCTTTTTCTGATAGAATTTTCTACATTCTCCTAAGATTTATGTGTACAAGCTTTTGGTGCCAGAGCTTGGTTTCTTTTGCTTTGGATATAAGACATTTAGTAGATAGGGGAGCTGTTGTTTGAGACTATAGATAGCAGTTTTCTTGTGACCTGAGTTCAGTCATGAGTTCCTTTAATTGAGAGTTCACTACTGCACACTTGTTAGGAGTAAATTGAACATCGAGGTCTAGATCGCAGAGTTGACTGATGCTTATCGAGTTGGCAGTGAGCCCTTCTACCAGTAAGGCTTCCATTAGGCAAGGTGAGTTGAGTAGATTAAGTTTCCCTTTTTTTAGCACCCTGGCTTTAACTCCATCACCAAAAGTGACAAAACTATTTTAGCATGGTTTTATGGTGGTCAGGAATGAGCTATTACCAGTCATATATCGTGATGACCCACTGTCAAAGTACCAATCATTACTGGATGCTTTTAGAGAGGTGTATGTGACATTAGCTCGATAGTGTCCCTCTTTAATTCTCCATTCTTTTTGTGGTTGACGTTGGTGGTGTACCTTTTTCTCTCTCCATACTAGATAATGATATATTTTGGATGTCTAGTATTTAATGGAGCTTTTTCCATAAAGATAATAACATAATGGTCGAATGTGGCCTCTTCGTCCGCAGTGATGGCAGACCCAATTGTGTTTCTTATTCTTGTTAGAATTTAGCCCTAGTCCAATGTAATTACTTAATCTATATTGTAATATTTATCATTTTTCGATCTAATAAAAAGGCATTATATAACTAATGTGTTGTAGTAATATATCGAATGTGATTTGATCTATATCATTATGTGTGTAATCACTTATAGTAGAACTGTAGATCAGAAAGAATTGCATTCGATGAGTCCCTGATCAGCTAAGCTTCTTTAAGAAAGCGATCAGTATGAGACAAACTCCTTGTGATCATGCTCTACTGATCATGGCAAAGTATGTGTCGGAGTTATATCATAGATATCATCATGTCGATGATATCGGAAAACCCGATTGTGAGTATGCAACAACATAGATGCTGTCATGAGATACTCACATATCGTAGCTTGTCATTATATCCTAAGACCGAGGAGTTTTTGTGTGCACTGTGTAATGAATATCTGAGTTTGACCTAGTCTAACGTTACATGTAAAAGGGTAGCCGTAACGGCTTTGATTGGCTTGGTTATTAATTGCATTAGTGAACTCGAAAGACGTCTAAGGGATTTATCACTCATACTCCGGTATGAGAAAGATATCCGTTTAGGCCACTTGAGGAGTATGACTGAAGGAATAGCATGGCCATGCAGGTGATACCTTAGTATCGGTTTTAAGTCATCTCAGATATCAAGAAACAGTGATTGATAAATTAGGATGACGGTTCTATGCCTATTGATCAATCTGGATATCGGTTTGATAAAAGGACAGTGACATGCACGATAACATGTTAAGTCGAATAATCGATAATCACGGAGGTTGGGTAATCATAATGTCTTGCTAGAGGCCACTTATGATGAAAAGGGTAAAATAGTAATTTTACCAGTCTGCCAACGGGTCGTGAGCTTAGAGGGTCACACACTTTAAGTACAATATGTGACAAACAAGCATGGATGGTAATTGGGAGAATCCGCTTTTGAAGTTAGTCAAATATAAAATGATTCGGTTGATTTCTGGTCTAGGTTTATTAACTAGACGGTTGAAGAAATTAAGTTAGAGAGATTGGACAAGTTTAGCTAAACCATATAATTAGAACTCAATTAAATTGGTTTTAATTTGGTTTTGGCTAAGTGGGCTTAAAGTCCATTCTTGGTTTTAATTGAGAATGGGGCTTAAGTGCAATTATGGGAATAAAGGGGTTTATTGTGTAATTATAAAAAGATATTAAAAATCCTATTTTATTTAATTACACTATTTTATTCCTAAACCCCAATTGATTTTTTTCGGCAATCACTCTCTCTCTCTCTCTCTGGTTTCGGCCGACTCTCATTCTCACACTCCTCCATTGTTGCTTTGTCCAATTCTTCACACAACACTAGCAAAGGTGTGTGAGGAAAACCTATTCAAGGTATTGTGCTTGAGTGGACTACCTAGAGAAACACATATCTTTGTGTTTTAAATCGATTTTAAAGGTAAATTTTCAGATCTCGAAAATATGTATGCATGCTGAATTTTAACAATAAGCTCCATGTTTTCAATTCGATTCCCATGGTTATTTCAAGTCCGTTGCATGAAATTATTCTATGGAACCCATGAGAATCCTTTAATGGTATTAGAGGATGTGTTATTTTGTGTTTAATTCAAGTATGTATGATCTGATTTTTTGATTTAATTGTTCATATCTTCATCAGTTTGAATATGCATGAAAACTGAAGAAAAAAAATCAGATTTTAATTGATTTAAAAAACGCTAGTAAGATTGTGTGTAGAAACCTTGGTCAAGGTGTTGTACTTGTGTGGACAACCTAGAGAAACACATACTCTCTATGTTTTATCGATTTGCAAGGTAAAATTCAGATCTATAATTATTTATATGCATTCTGAAATTTTTACAATAAGATCAAACAAACATCGATTTCCATAGTTAATTTCAGTCCGCTGCATGAAATACTTTTTTTGGAACCCATGGAAATCCTACAGTGGTATTAGAGGATGGTTATTTTGTGTTTGATTTGAGCATGTTTAGATCTGATTCATTGCTTTTATTTTTCATATGTTCATCGGTTTTGAATATGCATGAAAATTGAAAACAAAATCAGATTTTAATTGATTTGAAAAATTGAAAAAAAATTATTTTTGGGCTGTTTAGGGTTAGCCATGGCCGAGCCATGGCTAACCAGGGTCGAAGACCCTTGGTGGACCATGGAAAGCCCTAGGGCCGATCGTGGTCAGCACCAATGGCCGACCAGTTCGCTTGCGGGCGACCATGGCAGCCCTCGCGGGCCATCATGGTCGCTGCCGCGGGCAACCAAGGTCTGCCCCGCGGGTGACCATGGCAGCCCTTGCGGGCCACCATCGTTGCTCCCGTGGGCGACCACGGTCTGTCTCGCGGGCGACCTAGGTCGGGTGGATTCGGCTCGACCAGATTCAAGCTGAACCGGACGGTTCGTGAGAGTATTTTGAAGCCCTAAAATTTTTAATTTTCAGATTCGGTTCGGTTTCGATAAACCAACGTGAACCATTTCAAATTCAATTAATTACTTTAAACCGTCCAGTTTCGATAAACCAGAAATTTTTCCACACTTAAGAAAGATAAAATTTGGAATAAATTTGTTGTTTGATAAGCATGATGAGTGATCACATGATCTTTGACAACATGTTGTTTTCCACATGATGTGTAGCTAAGCCCTCTAGACTTGTATGTTTCAAATTTTAGTTTTGCAACCTGCGTGTTGCTAAGTTTTGGGTTGTAGTAAATACGACATGCGTGTCGTGATTTTGTATTTATTTTATTTCTTTAAATTTGTAATTACGAAGACCGACGCAAGATACAAGTCAAGAGGGAGACTCGGTGTCTGGAGGAGACTCGGAGCCAGTGGGAGTCCACAAGGATGGTGCAAGCCTGGATCTTGAAGAGCAAGTCGTTAGGATCAGTTTTGCTAGAATCCTAGGAACCTTTGGGTGTGCTTAGCTATACATGTTTTACAGTTACATTTGTATGTTGAGAATGTATGAATGTATGGATAGTTTTTGTTGCTACGTTTATTTGTTGGCATAATTTTTTAGCGCAAAAGTAAGAAGTCGTGCAACAAGTTACATGACTTGTGGAACGACTTGTTACAATACAGATGATGAAAGAACTGAAAGCTTTCCTATTTCGACGAAGCTTGGAGCGAAAGAAGAAAGACGCCACGAAGACTTGGAGCACAAGAGAGTGACGTCGACAAAGTCAGGCAACTTCCAGCTGGCAGTAACACGTCAGCAGCGGCAACTCTACTTGCCTGATTTATTCAGGAAGTCAGAACAGGCAAGACGACTTCCAGCTGTCGTGGAAGGCGGCAACAACTTGCCTGACTTTCCTGTTCCTGGTCCGAGAAGGATTAGGAATGTGAGCTGCTATAAAAAGCCCTTGGCTTCCCATTAGCAGATCATCCGTTCTTGTTCTAAATTGCAAGATTCCTCAGAGCTCTTAACCGTGCACCATCGGCGTGTTGAGAGTCTGATTAAGATTCGCTAGAACGGCCTTTGCTTCGATCAAGCATCAAGTCGTGAAGATTGAGTGTTTGGATTGGTTAGGGTTTTTGTTTGTGATTGAAGATTCACAACTCCATCCAAGAAGACAACGACACCGAGCATAGGCTTGCTCGAAGGGTGGAATTGAGAGGATCTCAAAGACAGGGGGAGAGGCCCTTGGTCGAGGTTGTTCACGGTAGATCCATAGTAGCTTAGGACAATAGCTTGTGTGATAGCTAGTTGGTGCTTGAAGTTGTACTATTGACTACCTATAGTGAAAAACCTTTCCACTGGAAAAGTACCCCTAGATGTAGGTGCGGAGTCACCGAACTGGGTAATCATCTCCTGTGTCGTTATTATTATCTGTCTATTACTTTGCTTACGGTTTACACAAGAAGTCGATACACAAGTTACGACTTTGTGTTCGACTTCCTGACTCGGCTATGATTCAGAATTTCAATTATTATCAGAGGAGGCACCTTTTCTTTTAGGTGACTTTCTTGCAAAATTTCTGAATAGCCAATATGGACTCAAAGGAAGGAGGATCTGTCAATCGTCCAGCGGTACTCGACGGAACGAATTATGGATATTGGAAAGCACGGATGTGTGCCTTCTTAAAGTCCCTCGACAGCAAAACCTGGAAGTCTATCATCAATGGATGGGAGGAACCTCACTATGCTGATGCTCATGAAAATCAAACTAGCATCAAACCAGAAAAGGAGTGGAGCGCGGAAGAAGATGAAGCTGCCCTAGGTAATTCTCGTGCACTTAATGCTATCTTTAATGGAGTAGACAAGAATGTGTTTCGCCTCATCAACACGTGCACAAGCGCCAAAATTGCATGGGACACTCTTGCTGTTGCCTACGAGGGTACTTCCAAAGTCAAAGAGCAGAAGTTACAGTACCTCACGACTAACTTTGAGGCCCTGACCATGAATGAAGACGAGACTATTGCGGAGTTTAATGTGCGCATCAAGGATCTGGCAAATGAATCATATTCACTTGGCAAACCTATGACCGATGAAGATTTGGTCAGAAAAACACTGAGAGCCCTAAGTCCCAGATTCAAGATGAAGATCACCGCCATCGAAGAAGTCCATGACTTGAAGACACTAAAGTTTGATGAGCTCATGGGCTCACTAATGACTTTCGAGCTCTCCCTACCTCCTTTCGAGAAGAAACATAAAGGTGTGGCTTTCAAAAGTTCTACTCAAAAGCAGAAGAACACGATGCACTCTGATTCGGATAGTGACATTGAGGAAACTATCGCCATGCTGGCCAAAAACTACAACAAAGTCATGAAAAGATTTGGCCAGATGACAGGGAGAAAGGTCACCCGAGAAGTCAGAGACAAGCCACAACACAAGTTTCAGAAGCTCGAAAACATAGCTAACGATGGAGGACGAGGAGAACGATCAGGTAAAGGATTTCAGTGCTTTGAATGTGAGGGGTATGGACACATGCAGAGAGAATGTCCCAACTTCTTAAAGAAACAGAAGAAGGGATTCAATGCCTCTCTAACTGATGATGAAGAGGAAGACAGTGACCTTGAGCATACAAGTAACTATGTTGCTTTCACTTCCTCCACAATAGATTAACCAGCAGAAAGCTCAAAGAAGTATGACTCTAATGATGAGCTATCCGATGAGACTCTCAACAACGCTTATAACGAATGGTATGTCAAGTGGCTTGAAGACTCTCAGGTAATCGAAAAACAGAATGCGCTCATCCTTACTCTTAATGAAGACAAGTCAAGACTTCTCGAAACGACTGATGATCTCAAAAAGGAAGTGGCTCGACTAAAAAGCGAGCTAGAACAAGTCACGAAGTCAGTGAAGATGATGAATCCAAGCACGGACACTCTAGATCAAATTCTCTCAATCGGGAAACCAGCTAGGAATATGGAAGGTCTTGGATATTCAAAAGAAGCCTCATCATCGCACACCATCTTCGTCCCTCAGAAGTCTGTCTCCCAGAAGCCCCGTCAGAAGTCTCCTAACTTCAAGTCTGACCAAGCGACCAAAAAACCTCTTACCCTGGCCGCTTCAAAAACCCAGAACAAAAGACATAACTGGGTTTGTCATCACTGTGGACGAAGAGGACATATTCGACCTTTCTGCTATCGTCTATATGGAAGGAGCGTTGTCAAGCAAAGGACCACCATCAAAAAGACACAACCTCGCAAAGAGTGGCGAGTTAAGGAGGTCAACTATCGAGCTAATATCGCGTACACCGCTCTAAAGGCTTCGACCAGCAACGATTGGTACTTTGATAGTGGATCCTCTCGACATATGACGGGTAATATCTCATACTTGGTCACTTTAATACCTTGCACAAATAGCTTCGTCACTTTTGGAAATGGAGTAAAAGCTAGAGTGCTCGGGAAAAGAAAACTCAATCTTCCCAACTCACCACGTCTGAAAGAAGCTCTACTGGTAGAAGGTCTCACATCAAATCTCATCAGCATAAGTCAAATATGCGATTTAAATCTGGATGTCCACTTCACTCGTGACAAGTGCTCGGTCAAAGACGAACAACAGAAGGAAGTCATGACAGGCCACAGGTCCCTTGACAATTGTTATCTATGGTCCCCAACAGCCAGAACCTTTCCAACCAAGTGCCTGTTGTCCAAAGCTCAAGAGACAAAGCTATGGCATCAAAAACTTGGACACATCAATTTGAGGAGCATGCAAAAGATTCTCTCTGAAAAGGCGATCATTGGAGTTCCCAACCTCAAGATCATTGAAGGAAAAATCTGTGGAGAATGCCAGATTGGGAAACAGGTCAAGACGTCACACAAGAAGGTACAACATCTTACTACTTCTCGTGTTCTAGAACTTCTTCATGTCGACCTTATGGGACCGATGCAAGTAGAAAGTCTAGGAGGAAAGAAGTACATATTTGTGTGTGTAGATGACTTCTCAAGATACACATGGGTGGACTTTATCAGAGAAAAGTCAGACACCTTCTCAGTCTTTGAAGCATTATGTCAGAGAGTTCAACGAGAAAAAGGAGAAGTCATTGGGAAAGTTGTCCGACTTCGGAGCGATCATGGAAAGGAGTTTGAGAACATCAGCTTCGCAAACTTTTGTGATGCTG
Organism: Geranium rotundifolium; assembly: GCA_963920655.1. Taxonomy (NCBI): domain Eukaryota; kingdom Viridiplantae; phylum Streptophyta; class Magnoliopsida; order Geraniales; family Geraniaceae; genus Geranium; species Geranium rotundifolium. Next base: position 21,245,167 of record OY987321.1, read on the forward strand.
AAGGAATTGCACACGAATTTTCTGCTCCCATCACTCCTCAGCAAAACGAGATCGTTGAACAAAAAAATCGCATTCTTCAAGAGATGGCAAGAGTCATGATGTTAGCCAAAGACATCCCGCAGCACTTCTGGGCTGAAGCTTTGAATACGACATGCCATATTCATAATAGAGTGACCCTCCGCCCTGGAACTTCGCTCACTCTTTATGAAATATGGAGGGGGAGAAAGTCGAATGTCAAATATTTCCATGTCTTTGGATCAGTCTGCTACATACTCGCAGATAGGGAACCTCGACGCAAATTGGATCCTAAAAGCGACGAAGGCATCTTCCTCGGATACTCCAGAAATAGTCAGGCTTTTCGTGTATTCAACAAACGCACCCGGACTATCATGGAATCCATCAATGTCGTGATCGATGACAGTAACGAGCAACCCAGTGACAAAAACGAAGAAGTCCTAAATCTCTCAGGAGAAGTCAGACTAGAAGCCAGAGGAGAAGTCAGACCCGAAGTCAAAGACGATGAACGCAACAAAGAGTCTGAAGACGAAAGCCCAATAATCCCGGACAAAGAGACATCTCCTATACGGCAAAAAGCTCCGTCAAGAAGAATTCAGAAGAATCATCCACCCCAGGATGTGATTGGAGACATTAATGAGGGAGTTCGGACTCGGCAAAAGGCATCTCTTGACTACCAAGAGATGATAGGTAACGTTTGCTTTATTTCCAAAATTGAGCCAAAGAATATACAAGAGGCCATCAATGATGAGTACTGGGTCTGCGCCATGCAAGAAGAATTGGTTCAATTTGCAAGGAATGAAGTCTGGGAACTAGTACCCAAGCCTGACAATGTCAATATCATCGGGACAAAGTGGATATTTGCTCAAAGGGTGGAATTGAGAGGATCTCAAAGACAGGGGGAGAGGCCCTTGGTCGAGGTTGTTCACGGTGAGATCCATAGTAGCTTAGGACAATAGCTTGTGTGATAGCTAGTTGGTGCTTGAAGTTGTACTATTGACTACCTATAGTGAAAAACCTTTCCACTGGCAAAGTGCCCCCAGACGTAGGTGCGGAGTCACTGAACTGGGTAATCATCTCGTGTGTCGTTATTATTATTTGTCTATTATTTTGCTTACGGTTTACACAAGAAGTCGATACACAAGTTACGACTTTGTGTTCGACTTCCTGACTCGGCTACGATTCAGAATTCCAGTTTTTATATACAAGATTATGTATGTTTAGCTATCACCCACATGCAAAGATTAAAAACCGGTATTTAATTAGACTTGCATGTAACTGGATAAGGGATCATCTTTGCATGGATTTGCAATTGATGATTCCAGATTAAGATTGTATCGATATACAATCAGACTGTAATAATTCACTTAAACGCAGTTAATTACAAGTCAAGCTTGATACCATCCAAGTTTGGACACTCAAAAGGGCTTTGAGCCTATGGATGTCGGTACGCCTCCGCGTAACATTCATAGGTGAGAAGTCTGGATGAGATGGGCAGTTCTATGTGGATGTGTGCGCCTCCACGTAGTAGCCACATTAGTTCTGTCCATAGTTCAAGCTTGGTAGACTTGTCTACAATTGTCAGCTAGGGCTGACCTAGGCTATCATTATAGGGTGTGCCATGTACTTTTAAGTACAAACCCTATCCAGGAACTACATGGTCTTGTAGATGGATATAATCCTACCTTGATGCTCTCAGTTGGAGTAGTGAGCCTCCGTTCACTTCAATTGAGGGTATGATAGGATACTAGTTCAGATTCTAATGTTAGAATCAGAAAAATGTTTTATGACTAAATCTCCAACTTCAATTTTAATTAATACTGATTAAAATTTTGTTTACCGTGTAGATTAAATGACAAACACGAATCATTCTTGTAACAGCGCGCTTAGGTCGCTAATCGAGCAGGATAAGCTTAACGACGTTAACTTCCTCGATTGGGACCGGAACTTGAGACTTGTTCTCTAGCATGAACGTAAGGATTATATCCTTGCCCAGGAACCACCTGCTGAGCCAGCACTGAACGCCGCAAGGGCACTAAGGGATACCTACCAGAAGTTCCTTAGCGACCGGATCGACGTGCAGTGCATTATGATGGGCAGCATGGTGCCTGACTTGCAGAAACAGTTCTTGGACATTTCTGATGATCCCAAGCTCTTAATGGCAGAAATCGAGAAAATGTTCAAAGAGAAAGAGCGTGTCGAAAGATACGACACTTTCACTGAACTGATGTCTTACAAGCTGAAGGCTGGAGCTCGTGTCAGTCCCCATGTCCTTAAGATGAAATGTCTTTTGGAACACTTGACCAGGCTCGGGCATCCTGTGGATAAGGAAATGTCTGCAGACTTTATGCTGCATTCACTTCCAGAGACATATCGTGATTTCGTTGGAAATTACAATATGCATGACATGGACAAGACTATGACAGAGCTTCATGGTATGCTCGTGACTGCTGAAAAGAATCTCAAGGGCAAGTCCAAGGAGTTTCTTATGTTCAACAAGCAAGTGAGCTTCAAGAAAGCCATCCTAGGCAAGGATAAGGCCCGTATGCACCTAGAGGGGAAGATTCGACAACCTAAGGGTCCAGTAGCTCCCAAGGCTGTTGAGAATCCTAAGAAGGATGTCGTCTGCTTCTATTGCCAAGGACAGGGGCACTGGAAGAAGAATTGCAAGAAACACAGGCAGTTTCTTAGGAAGAGTGGAGCTTCCACATCTTCAGGATCATGTATATTTGTTATTGAGCTCAATCTTAGCTTATCTACTTCAGATTCTTGGGTACCGGTGCAGAATCTCACATTTGTGTTAATGTGCAGGCTCTGGGAAGTAGAAGAGATGTGGGCAGGGGCGAGGCAGACCTACGAGTTGGTGATGGCAATCAAGTCTTAACAACTGCAGTAGGAAACATTAGTCTCAGTTTGGCCAGTGGGCTAGTTTTGTTATTAAACAATGTTCATTGTGTACCTGCATTTCGCAGGAATATTATATCTGTATCCTAGCTTGACAAGGAATGATATTGTTTTTCTATTGATAATGGAGTATTCAATATTTTCAAGAATGATATTTTTTATTGCAATGCATCATTGGTTGGTGTTTTATATATTCTTAATATTCAAAACACCGACATTAGCTCAATCTATAACATAAGTAATAAAAGGGTTAAATCCGATGATTTAAACCAGACTGTGATATAGCACTACCGTTTAGGCCATATTGGCCAGTATCGTATCTCAACATTTCACAAGTGTGGGCTACTAAGTCCGTTTGAATTCACTTCAATTGAGAGATACGAGTCATGTCTTATGGGCAAAATGACATAGGCACCTTTTGCCAGTTTAGGTGAAAGGGCTAGTGACTTATTAGGTCTCATACATTCCGATGTGTGTGGACCTATGAGCACTCAGGCCAGAAGGGGTTTTCACTACTTCGTTACATTTACTGATGACTTTAGTAGATACGGGTATGTCTATCTTATGAGACATAAGTCGGAAAATTTTGACAAGTTCAAAGAGTTCCAGAATGAAGCACAAAACCAGCTTGGGAAAAGTATAAAAACTCTTCGATCTGACCGAGGCGGTGAGTACTTGGACCATGAGTTTCACAGTCATTTAAAGGAGTGTGGGATCCTCTCTGAATTGACTCTGCCTGGAACACCTCAGATGAATGGTGTATCTGAATGGAGAAATAAGACCTTGCTTGACATGGTTCGGTCAATGATGAGTCAGGCTGACCTCCCTATCTCCTTCTGGGGCTATACCCTAGAGACGGCCGCATTCATTTTGAATCGGGCTCTTACAAAGGCAATGGAAAGCACTCTATACGGAGTATGGAACAGGAAGAAAGCCTTATTATCTTTTCTTAAGATTTGAGGATGTGAAGCTTATGTCAAGCGTTTACTAGGCGATAAGCTCGAACCCAAATTAGATAAGTGTGTCTTTGTGGGGTACCCCAAGGAAACAAGGGGGGTACTATTTCTACAAACCTAGCGAGAACAAAGTTTTTGTTGCTCGAGGAGGGGTATTTTTGGAAAAGGAATTTATTTTCAAAAGTGCTAGTGAGAGTGTCGTGCATCTTGAAGAAATTCAAGATGATACGGAACAACCCACTATGTCAGATGTAGAAATACAGGAGCCAGAAGAGGTCATTGATCAAGAACCAATCCCTACACCTATTCCAGAGGGTCCAAGAAGGTCTGAGAGATCTTGTCAAGTTCCCATCAGATATGGCTTTCTAGCCACTGAGGAAAATGACTTGATATTGGTGGATTAGGATGATCCATAAACCTTCAGACAAGCTTTGGCCAGTCCAGACTCCGAAAAATGGCAGAACGCCATGAGGGAGGAAATGAAATCTATGTATGACAACCAAGTCTGGTGCTTGGTGGATCAAACCCCTGGGATAAAACCCATCGGTTGTAAATCGGTCTATAAACTTAAGACCGACGTGGATGGAAAACCTCAGACCTATAAAGCTAGATTGGTTGCGAAAGGTTATCGCCAGATCGAAGGTATCGATTAGGACGAAACCTTCTCACCAGTAGCTATGCTCAAATCTATCCGGATTATTCTAGGCATAGCCGTATACTACGACTATGAGATATGGCAGATGGATGTCAAAACCACCTTCCTTAACGGGAACTTAAAAGAGGATGTGTATATGACACAGCCTGAGGGTTTTGTTGATCCAGAGAATCTTGGAAAGATATGTAAGCTGCTTAGATCCATTTATGGATTGAAGCAAGTTTCACGGAGTTGGAACCTTCGTTTTTATGAAGCCGTAAGGGAATTCGGTTTTATCAAAAATGAAAGTGAACCTTGCGTACATAAGAAAGCGAGTGGGAGTAATATTATATTCCTAGTGCTATATGTCGATGACATATTGATCATCAGGAATGACATCCCAACCTTGCTTGAGGTTAAAGCTTGGTTAGGGAAATGCTTCTCGATGAAGGATTTAGGTGATGTTGCTTTCATTCTGGGCATCAAGATCTACAGAGATCGTCCCAAAAGAATACTGGGCCTAAGTCAAAGCACTTACATAGATAAGGTGTTGTGAAGATTCTCAATGCTTGATTCTAAGAAGGGATACATACCCATGCAGCATGGCATTAAGCTCAGCAAACAACAGAGTCCTAATACTCCGGATGAGCTAAGCAGGATGAGTAAGATCCCATATGCTTCGGCTGTGGGGTCCATCATGTATGCAATGATATGCACGAGACCGGACGTCTTGTTCGCACTAAGTTGTGCTAGCAGATATCAGTTTAACCCATGCCAGGAGCACTGGATTGCCGTCAAGAGTATCCTCAAGTATATAAGGAGAACTAAGGACGCATTCCTAGTGTATGGTGGGAAAGATGGAGAACTAGCAGTCAAAGGATATGTTGATGCTAGTTTTCAGATAGATCCTGATGATTTCAAATCTCAGGCAGGATTTGTATTCGTGTTAAATGGTGGAGCATTCAGCTGGAAGAGCTTCACGGAAGCCACAACTGTCGATTCTACAACAGAGGTTGAATACATAGCTGCAGCAGAAGCAGCTAAGGAAGCCGTATGGGTTAGAATCTTTCTAACCGGATTAGATGTAATGTCGCGAGCGTCTAATCCGGTAAGCTTGTTGTGTGACAACACGGGGGCCAAAACATTAGCTCAAGAGCCCAGATTCCACAATAGAACTAAACACATACAGAGGAATTATCACATTATAAGAGAATATATCGATAATGGTGATGTGGAGATTACTTATGTACCGACTAATGATAATGTTGCTGATCCCTTGACGAAGGCTTTACCGCAACCTAAGCATGAGGCACATGTGAAGTCTATGGGGGTAGATTGGAACTTAGGTTGGAACTAGGGGCAAGTGGGAGATTGTTAGAATTATGCCCTAATCCAATGTAATTCCTTAGTCTATATTGTAATATTTATCGTTTTTCGATCTAATAAAAAGGCATTATATTACTAATGTGCTGTAGTAATATATCGAATGTGATTTGATCTATATCATTATGTGTGTAACCACTTATAGTAGAACTATAGATCAGAAAGAATTGCACTCGATGAGTCCATGATCAGCTAAGCTTCTTTAAGAAGCGATCAGTATGAGACCAACTCCTTGTGATCATGCTCTGCTGATCATCGCAAAGTATGTGCCGGAGTTATATCATAGATATCATCAGGTCGATGATATCGGACAACCTGATTGTGAGTATGCAACATAAATACTGTCATGAGATACTCACATATCGTAACTTGCCAATATATCCTAAGACCGAGGAGTCTTTTTGTGCAGTGTGTAATGAATATCTAAGTTTGACCTAGTCTAACGTTACCTGTAAAAGGGTAGCCATAACGGCTTTGATTGGCTTGGTTATTAATTGCATTAGTGAACTCGAAAGACGTCTAAAGGATTTATCACTCATACTCCGGTATGAGAAAGATATCCGTTTGGGGAACGAAGATGGTCAGGGATGTTGAAGCTCCAAGTCCCTCCATGTTTCTTGCTTAATTTCCAATGGATAAAATTTGATCAAGAGTTTCTGTATTAGGGTTCATCATCTTGACTGACTTGGTCACATGCTCTAGCTCTTTGTTTATACGTGTAATTTCTTGTTTGAGATTGATGTGGTCGCATCAAATATACGTTTATGATATCTATTACCCTATTCTAGGTGTTATTTCACCCTCAATGTGTTAAATTATTGATCTTTGTGCCACTTTTACGCCTTCGGGTATGTTTGGTGTGAATGTGCAGAATACAGGTGAAAAGGGTCAAAACCGAGCCGGAATCGCAGCAGAATCTTTCAGAGAGCCCAACTTCCTCATATTTAATCTGACGTGACCCATAATTGTATCAAATCGAAGATAACTCGGCGATCAACAACTCTCTGGAAGGAAGTTGTCTCTAAATCTCATGGGAAGAAGCTCAAAACTGCACTCAAAAGCAGCACTAAAGCAGATATCGGGATTGCAGACCAGCTGATTTACGAGCGCCATAACTCTCACATACAAAGTCCAATTCGAGCAAACGATATATCTTTATTGAAGAAAACGAGAAGATCTATAATTCTCGAGAAACAGTGATTGATAAATTAGGATGACGATTCTATGCCTATTGATCAATCTGGATATCGGTTTAATAAAAGGACAGTGACATGTACGATAACAGGTTAAGTCGAATAATCGATAATCACAAACGTTGGGTAATCATAATGTCTTGCTAAAGACCACTTATGATGGAAAGGGTAAAATAGTAATTTTACCAGTCTGTCAATTGTTCGTGAGCCTAGAGGGTCACACGCATTAAGCACGATACATGAAAAATAAGTATGGATGGGAATTGGGAGAATCAAGTTTTCAATTTAGTCAAATTGAAAACGATTCGGTTGATTTCTAGCCTAGAGTTTTAACCAGGCGGTTGAAGAAATCAAGTTGAGGAAATTAAACCGATTTATCTAAACCAAAATTAGAACTCAATTTAATGGGTTTAATTTGGTTTTAGTTAAACGGGCTTAAAGCCCATTTAGGGTTTTAATTGATGAATGGGGAAAAGTGCAATTAAGAGTTTAAGAGGGTAAGATATGTAATTATTTATTTGAAATTCAAATCAGATTTTTTGGTTTAATTTCAAATTAATTACAAAATATTTTCTCCCTGATTTTCTCTCTAATTTTCAGCAACTCTCCCCCATTCCCTCTCCTCTTTGACCGACCCTCTCATCACCATTCCTCTATAGTTTTTGTCAAAACTTCTCAAAAAACATTCATTAGCAAGTGTGTGAGAGAAAATCATTCGTGGTTGTTGTGCTTGTGTGAACTCGATAGAGAAACACTACGTTGTGTTTTTATCGATTGACAAAGGTAAATTTTCAGATTGAAAAGCTTTAGAACATGCTGAATTTTCATTAAGATCTTTCATTCTTTTTTATCACCATGGTTACATAAGGCTCTGCTGCATGAAATTAACGATTGGAACCCATGGTGATCCCTTTCAGTGGTATCAGAGCATGGTTGTTATGAATTTTACTCAACATGTTTAATTATGGAATTTTTTTTTTGTTTACGTGTTCATCACTTGAGTATGCATGTAATTAAAAAAAATCAGATTTAATTGATATTGAAAAATTGAAAAAATAATTTTTTTGGGCTGTTTCGGGTTAGCCATGGCTAACCAGGGTTGAGACCCTTGGTGGACCAGTGAAATTTATTTTGATTCACATGCATGCTAAGGTGATGAACACATATAAACTCAAAAAAAAAATCAGATTTAAACATGTAAAAGAATACATAACATGCAGCGGATGTTATGTAACCGTGGTGATCGATGCAAGCTATGATCTTAATGTAAATTCAACATGTTATATATACCTTTTTGAATCTGAAAATTACCTCTTCTAATCGATGAAAACACAAGCTTAGTGTTTCTCTATTAGGTCCACACAAGCACCACAACCGAAGAAGGTTTTCACTCAAATTTTTGCTATGAATTTTTGAGAGAAGCTTGACAACAATGGAGGAAAAAGAGAGAGAGAAGTCGACCTAAAAGGGGGGAGGAAGATGGGAGTGGTTGCTGAAAACTAGAGGAAGTTATGGAAAAATTGGAATGTTAATTTGAAAATATAAAATTGAATTTTTCAAATCAAAATTGCATGTCCATCCTCCATAAACCCTCTATTTTCATTTGTTCCCATTCATCACTTAAATCCCTAAATGGGCTTTAAGCCCGTTTAACCAAAACCCAATTCAAACCCATTAAATTGAGTTCTAATTTCGATTTAGACGAAATGGTTCATTTTCCTCGAATTGATTTCTTCAACCGTCTGGTTAAAACCTTAGGCCAGAAATCTACCGAATCGTTCTCAGTTTTCATCCATAATTAATTGTCATGTATCGTGCTTAATGCGTGTGACCCTCTAGGCTCACGAGCAATTGGCAGAATGGTAAAATTACTATTTTACCCTTTCCATCATAAGTGGCCACTAGCAAGACATTATGATTATCCAATGTTCGTGATTATCGATTATTCGACTTAACTTGTTATCGTACATGTCACTGTTCTTTTATCAAACCGATATCCAGATTGATCAATAGGCATAAAATGGTCATCCTAATTTATCAATCACTGTTTCTTGATATCTGAGATGACTGAAAACTGATACTAAGGTATCAGCTGCACGGCCGTGCTCTTTCTTCAGTCATACTCAGCAAGTGGCCTAAACGGATATCTTTCTCATACCAAAGTATGAGTGATAAATCCCTCAGACGCCTTTCGAGTTCACTAGTGCAATCAATATCAAAGCTAATCGAAGTCGTTATAGTTACCCTTTTACAGATAACGTTAGACTAGGTTAAACTTAGGTACTCGTTACATAGTGTACACAAAGACTCCTTGGTCTTAGGATATAATGACATGCTACGATATGTGAGTATCTCATGACTGGATCTATGCAGCATACTCACAATCAGGTTGTCCGATATCATCGACCTGATGGTATCTATGATATAACTCCGGCACATACTTTGCCATGATCAGTAGAGCATGATCACAAGGAGTTAGTCTCATACTGATCGCTTCATAAAGAAGCTTAGCTGATCAGGGACTCATCAAATGTAATTCTTTCTGATCTATAGTTCTACTATTAGTGGTTACACACATAATGACATAGATCAAATTACATTCGATATATTACTACAACACATTAGTAATATATGCCGATTTATTTATTCGAAAAGATGATAAAACATTACATCTGTAGATCACTTTTATATTGGACTGGGGCATAACTCTAACAATCTCCTACTTGCCCCTGGTTCCAATTTAAGTTCTGATCTACTCCCATAGACCCTGCATGTTTCTCATGCCTAGGCTGCGGCTGAGCCTTTGTCAAGGGATCGACCATATTATCATCAGTCAAATAGTGTTTAATCTCCACATCACCTCTATATTTGATAACTCTCACGAGGTGAAACCTGCTGAGTATATGTTTGGATCTGTTGTGGAATCTGGGCTCTTGAGCAATAGCTACGGCACCTGTGTTGTCCCACAACAAGCTTATCGGATCAGACGCTCGCGGCGTTGCATCTAATCCGATCAAAAAGCTTCTAATCCATACGGCCTCTTTAGTTGCTTTTGTTGCAGCTATATACTTAGCATCCGCTGTAGAGTTGGCAATTTTGGCTTGCTTAAAGCTTATCCAGCTGAAAACGCCACCACTCAACACAAAATATATCCTGACTGAATTTTGAAGTCATTTGGATATGTCTGAAAACTAGCATCGACTTGTCATTTGACTGCTAGTTCTCTATCTATATCCCAATACACTAGGAATGCATCCTTGGTCCTCCTCAAATATTTGAGGATGACCTTTGACAGCAATCCAGTGTAATCGGCCGGGGTTAGATTGGAATCTCCTGGTACAACTTAGTGCAAACGAGACTTCCAGTCTCGTGCACATCCTGGCATACATGATGGATCCCACAGCAGAAGCATAAGTGATCTTACTCATCCTGCTCAGCTTACCATGAGTTCTAGGACTCTTTAGCTTGCTGAGCTTAATGTCATGATGCATGGGTATGTATCCTTTAATAGAATCAAGCATTGAGATCTTCTCAACACTTTACCTATGTACATGTTCTGACTTAGCAACATGTCCTGACTTAGGCCCAAAATCCTTTTGGAATGATCTGTAGAGATCCCGATGCCTACATTAAATGTAGCATCACCTAAGTCCTTCATCGATAAGTACTTCCCTAACCAAGCTTTGGTGGCAAGGTCGGGATGTCATTCTCGATGAATAAATACCAAGAATACAATATTACTCCCACTCGCTTTCTCATGTACGCAAGGCTCACTTTTGTTTTTGATGAAGCCGAGTTCCCTTACAGCTTTATCAAAATGAAGGTTCCAACTCCCTGAAGCTTGCTTCAATCCATAAATGGATCTTTGCAGCTTACATATCTTTCCGGGATTCTTTGGATCTACAAAACCCACAGGTCGTGTGATATACACGCCATCTAGTAAGTTCCTGCTAAGGAAGGGCTTTTGAAATCCATCTGCCATAGGTATGGCTAAGAATAATCTGGATCAATTTGAAAATTGCTACTGGTGAAAAAGTGTCATCATAATACATGCATTGAATTTGACGATAACCTTTTACAACCATCCTAGCCTCATTGGTCTGAGGATTTCCATCCATGTCGGTCTTGATCCTATAGACCCACTCAGAACCGATGGGTTTTATCCCAGGGGTTGGATCAACCAAGCACCAGACTTGGTGGTCTTACATGGACTTGGTGGGTTATACTAGGATGTTTTCCACACCATATATGACTATGGCCCATTTTTTATTTGGCTACTACGCGAAGGCGCACGCATCCAAATAGAACTGACCATCTCATCCCACTCCCATCCCAATGAATACTACGCGGAGGCGCACGCATCCACAGTACCGGGAGACGTAATGAGTGTCATATGGTGTACCTATGGTGACTCTGGTCCAGCTCTTATTTGGCTACCACGCGGAGGCGCACGCATCCAAATAGAATTGATTACCTTATTCAGCTCGCATCCTAATGAATACTACGCGGAGGCGCACGCATCCACAGTAATGGGAGACAGAAAGACTGTCACAAGGTGTACTATCGTTGTCTTCATCGGAGCCCGATTCAAAATGAATGCGGCCATTTCCAGAGTCAAGTATAAGTTGAGCTCTCTTCTGGCCTGAGTACTCATAGGTCCACATACGTAGGAATGTATTAGACTTAACAAGTTCCTCGCCTTTCACATAAACCTGTGAAAAGTGCCTTTGTCATTTTGCCCATTAGGCGAAACTTGCGTCTTTCAGTTTGAGTGAATTCAAACGGACTTAAAAGTCCACACTTGTGAAGTGTTGAAATGCGTTTCTCGCCTATGTGCCTTAAATGACAATGCCGGATTACAATTTGGTTTAAATCATCATATTTAAGCCTTTTCTTATTTACGTTATAGCGATTAAGCTTACCAACGTAAATATCTGATCCTGAAGACGTGGATACCCACTCTTCTTCACATGATCCTTGTATTACTTACAATCCCTTATTCATGTGTCCTGGCTCATTGCAGTGATAGCATACCTCCTCCATTTTGTCCTTAGTCTTCACAGCAGCTTTGGGAGCTGCTTGAACCTTTGGACGCTTGGGGTGTCTGATCTGCCCTGCAAGGTGCTTAGGAGCCTTACCCTTACCCTGATCAACTTTCTTGAAGCTGACCTTCTTTTTGACCATAAGGACCTCCTTGGTATTGCCCTTGAGGTTCTTTTTAGCGGTCACAAGCATCCCATAAAGCTCTGTTAAGGACTTGTCCATGTCATGCATATTGTAACTTACTATGAAATCACTATATGTATCTAGAAGTGACTGCAACATAAAATCCGCAGCCATTTTCTCCTAATCATCAAAACCGAGTCTGGTTAGATGTTCCTGAAGACATTAAATCTTCGTGACATGGGGACTAACAAGGCTCCAGCCTTAAGTTTGCAGGAGTTAAGTTCTATGAAAGTATCATATCTTTCGACACGAGCTTTCTCCTTGAACATTTCCTTGACCTCTGCCTTACAGGTATGAGGGTCATCTCAAACGTTCCTGAACTGCTTCTGCAACTCTGGCATCCTACTGCCCACCATAATGCATGACACGTGGATTTGGTTACTAAAGAACTTTGATAAGTATCCTTAGTGCCCTACCGGCGTTCAGCGGTGGCTCAACAGGAGGTTCCTTGGTACGGATATATTACTTGCGTTCATGCTTGAGTACAAGCCTCAAGTTTCTATTCCAATCTGAGTAATTCACGATCTTGAGTCTGGACTCTCAGTGCGCTATTACTCCTCTGTGTTGTGTTTGCCTTTTAGTTCAACATGGTAAAATTAATTAAAATTCAAGTTTGAGATTTATTTATAAAACACTTGTCTGATTCTAAAATTAGAATCTGAACCAGGATCCTATCATACCCTCAATTGAAGTGAACGGAGGCTCACTACTCCAATTGAGAGCATCAATGTAGGAATACATCCATTTACAAAACCATGTAATTCCTTCCTAGGGTCTGTACTAAAAGTACACGACATACCCTATACTGATACCCTAGGTCAGCCCTAGCTGACAATCGTAGACAAGTCTACCAAGCTTGAACTATGGATAGAACTAATGTGACTACTACGCGGAGGCGCACGCACCCACACAGAGCTACCCATCTCATCCAGACTTTTTCTCTATGAATGTTACGCGGAGGCGTACCGACATCCATAGGGTCAAAGCCCTTTTGAGTGCCCAAACTTGGATGGTATCACGCTTGACTTGTAATTATTTGCGTTTAAGTGAATTATAAAAGTCTGATTGTATATCGATACAATCTTAATCTGGAATCATCAATTGCAAATCCATGCAAAGATGATCCCTTAGTCGGTTACATGCGAGTGATTAAATTCCGATTTTAATCTTTGCATGTGGGTGATAGCAAATCATACATAAACTTGTATATTTAAACTATCATACATTCATACATTCAAACATATAAATGTAACGATAAAATATATATAGCTAAGCCCATCTTAAGTTCCTAAGAATCTAGCAATACTGATCCTAAAGACATGGTCTTCAAGATCCAAACTCGCTCCATTCTTGTGAACTCCCACTGGCTTCGAGCCTCCTCCAATCCGAGTCTTCCTCTTGACTTGATTCTTGTGCCGGTCTTAGTGATTACAATATTTAAATAAATAAAATGAAATACAAATCACGTCACGCAGGCCGTATTTACTACAACCCAAAATTAAGCAACACGCAGGTTGCAAAACCGAATCCAATGGGCTTAGCTAACATCATGTGGAAAACATCATGTTAGCAAAGATCATGTATACAATCAACATGCTTATCAAACAAATAAATTTTTCAAATTTTATCTTTCTTAAGTGTGGAAAATTCCGGTTTATCGAAACCGGACGGTTTAACTGATTAATTGAATTTTGAACCGGTTCTCGCTGGTTTATCGAAACCGAACCAAATCTGAAAATTAAATTTTTATGGTTTCTAAATATTCTCACGAACCAACCGGTTCACCTCGAATCTGGTCGAGCCAAACCGGCTCAACCGAGGTCGCCCGCGGAGGCAACCACGGTGGCCCGTGAGGACTGCCGAGGTCGCCCGCGGGGCTGACCGTGGTCGGCCACGGGAACGACCATGGTAGCCCGCGAGGGCAGCCATGGTCGCCCGCGAGGCAACCATGGTGGCCCTCACGAACTGCCATGGTCGCCCGCGGCAGCGACCATGGTCGCCCGTAGGCGACCCTCGTCGGCCCTTGGTGCTGACCATAGTCTGTCCTAGGGCATTCTATGGTCCACCAAGGGTCACGACCTGATCGGCCATGGCTCTGCCATGGCTAACCCGAAACACCAAAAAAAAATTATTTTCCAATTTTCCAAAATCATCAAATCTGAAAAAAATTTTGATTCACATGCATGCTAAGGTGATGAACACATATAAACTCAAAAAAAATCAGATTTAAACATGTAAAAGAATACATAACAACCAAGGCTCTGATACCACTGAAAGAGATCACCATGGGTTCCAATCGATAAATATCATGCAGCGGACGTTATGTAACCGTGGTGATCGATGCAAGCTATGATCTTAATGTAAATTCAACATGTTATATATACCTTTTTAAATCTGAAAATTATCTCTTCTAATCGATGAAAACACAAGCTTAGTGTTTCTCTATTAGGTCCACACAAGCACCACAACCGAAGAAGGTTTTCACTCAAATTTTTGCTATGAATTTTTGAGAGAAGCTTGACAACAATGGAGGAAAAAGAGAGAGAGAAGTCGGCCTAGAAGGGGGAGGAAGATGGGAGTGGTTGCTGAAAATTAGAGGAAGTTATGGAAAAATTGGAATTTTAATTTGAAAAAATAAAATTGAATTTTTCAAATCAAAATTGCATATCCATCCTCCATAAACCCTCTATTTTCATTTGTTCCCATTCATCACTTAAATCCCTAAATGGGCTTTAAGCCCGTTTAACCAAAACCCAAATCAAACCCATTAAATTGAGTTCTAATTTCGGTTTAGACGAAACGGTTCATTTTCCTCAAATTGATTTCTTCAACCGTCTGGTTAAAACCTTAGGCCAGAAATCTACCGAATCGTTCTCAATTTTCATCCATAATTAATTTTCATGTATCGTGCTTAATGCGTGTGACCCTCTAGGCTCACGAGCAATTGGCAGACTGGTAAAATTACTATTTTACCCTTTCCATCATAAGTGGCCTCTAGCAAGACATTATGATTATCCAATGTTCGTAATTATCGATTATTCGACTTAACCTGTTATCGTACATGTCACTGTCCTTTTATCAAACCGATATCCAGATTGATCAATAGGCATAGAATGGTCATCCTAATTTATCAATCACTGTTTCTTGATATCTGAGATGACTGAAAACTGATACTAAGGTATCACCTGCTCGGCCGTGCTCTTTCTTCAGTCATGCTCATCAAGTGGCCTAAACGGATATCTTTCTCATACCGAAGTATGAGTGATAAATCCCTTAGACGCCTTTCGACCACTTATGATGGAAAGGATAAAATAGTAATTTTACCAGTCTATCAATTGTTCGTGAGCCTAGAGGATCACACGCATTAAGCATGATACATGACAAATAAGCATGGATGGAAATTGGGAGAATCAGGTTTTCAATTTAGTCAAATTGAAAACGATTCGGTTGATTTCTGGCCTAGGGTTTTAACAAAACGGTTGAAGAAATCAACTTGAGGAAATTAAACCGATTTATCTAAACCAAAATTAGAACTCAATTTAATGGGTTTAATTTGGTTTTAGTTAAACGGGCTTAAAGCCCACTTAGGGTTTTAATTGATGAATGGGGAAAAGTTCAATTAAGAGTTTAAGAGGGTAAGATATGTAATTATTTATTTGAAATTCAAATCAGATTGTTTGGTTTAATTTCAAATTAATTACAAAATATTTTCTCCCTAATTTTCTCTCTAATTTTCAGCAACTCTCCCCCATTCCCTCTCCTCTTTGACTTTCCCTCTCATCACCATTCCTCTATAGTTTTTGTCAAAAATTCTCAAAAACATTCATTAGCAAGTGTGTGAGAGAAAACCATTCGTGGTTGTTGTGCTTGTGTGGACTTGATAGAGAAACACTACGTTGTGTTTTAATCGATTGACAAAGGTAAATTTTCAGATTGAAAAGCTTTAGAACATGCTGAATTTTCATTAAGATCTTTCATTCTTTTCGATCACCATGGTTACTTAAGGCTCCGCTGCATGAAATTAACGATTGGAACCCATGTTGATCCCTTTCAATAGTTACACCTCCCAGATGCAGAAAAAACTATAAAAAGCAAAACACGAATTCTGAAGGAGGGGGCTGAAAATTTGAGTTTTCACACCACAATTGAACTGAGCCAGCCACCAAGGTTTGGGATAGCAGAGAGTAGAACACCATATCAACCAAGGAGAGGATTGAGGGCTTCGAGAGGATCTCGAATCCGATTTAAGTGAGATTCAAGTGCTAAGATCAAGCAAGCTACACAGCAACAATCGAGAGGAATTCAACGATTCATGTTCTCCAACCTTTTGGGTTTTAGGGTTCTTCGTTCTTATTCTTTAAACTCGAATTGTTTATTTATCTTTATGGATTTTGGTTCTAGCATTATGATCATGGGCTAAATACCCTTGATCATGGATGTTAGGTCGTAACTTTTTATTATGATGAATTTATGAGTATGAACTGAATTATTTTATGCATATGTGATTGATTCTGAGTGCTTAAAGTTTATAATATTTGTTGACGAATAAATATTATTAGTGAGAGTCGCGTCGCCGTGTCTGAGAGGACCGGTGGGTGACGACCAAACTTAGATTCATAGGGGTTAAACTCTTCGGAACCCCTTCCTCATTACTGCAGTGCTTATTGCAGACTCATGGTTGTTATCTATATGAGAGGGATGATGAACACTTTGTGTCTAGGCTAACATCAAACCGAGAGGAGGTGTTAATATGATTGTTGCTTAGGGTTCACGTTACTTGCATAATTTATCAGAACTTATTCATTTATTTCATTGTAATTTAAATGGCATAGCATCCATGTTTTTCTCTACTGAATAGTCTCACCCAAGCGTTTTTACTTTACATATCTCCAAACCGCTTTATAAATCGATTATTTCAAGTTACACTTGATAGCATAAATTAAATTGAATAAACCCTTTATTGGTCCTTGTGGATTTGACCTTGTGTTTACCATGATTTATTACTTATAACGACCCCGTGCACTTGCGCGTTATCCGGTGCTTGTGGACAACTGTCTACGGGCCCAATAAATTTTTGGCGCCATTGCCGGGGACCAACGGTTAATTTATTTTAATTTTTGCTATTAATTTTTTTTATATATTATTTTCTTGATCTCTTGCTCATTGTGTGTTTTGTACAATGGTGCCCTAACTTTCTTTCCCCTATTGCCTAGTGATTTAGATTTGTGAATATTAATTTAAGGAGGCAAGAAAGAGAGAAAATTAAATGGAGCAAGATTTGAGAGGCTATGAGTATCATCAAGAGAGGACAAGCCAACCAGATTACGAGTGGACTCCTCAAGAGCAATCAACGTCGTATGGATGTCATGATGGAGATAGAGGGGAGCCGGAGTATTATGTTACAAGGCAAGGCTATCAAGGCCAAGGTAGTAGTGGGTATTATTACTATCGGGATGAGCCCTTTTACCATTACTTAAACCAAAGGCGATCACCACAGGACTACCAATCATATTATGACCCTCCGCCATCCTACCAAGAGAGACCATCTCAAAACGATCAAGAATACTACCCCTACCAAAACCTCATATCATCCAACCAAGAGAATCACCCATTCCACTCTTATTACGGAAACCAAGTGAATCGATATGGCGATTCTCAAGATCCTTCTCCTCAAGAGAAGAGGACTGAAATAATGAATGAGATGATGCAATTGCTACGAACTCAAGACGAAATACTTTGGAAGTATGCCGAAATGGATTGGTTTCACAAGGAGGCATTTGAGGCCAATGAGGAGAAATATGAGAGAGTTTTGGAGGAGACAAAAATAGCCAAAGTGCCAAAGTTGGCTAAAGAGACTGAAAAATTTCTCGAGGCCAAAAAACTATATGGACCTCAAGGGTGGTTTGATGACGAGCTTCTCTAAGAGATCAAGATAAACAAATCAAAAGTGGCCGAATTGCCAACATTAGCTCAGAGGAGAAAAAGGAAGTAATGTTGCCTTAAGGAGTGATCGAAGTCGACTCTCCTCAAGAGGTCGAAAATGAAAAAGAATAGGAGCTTATGGTGGAGCCTTGCCGAGAAGTCAATAAAAGAGTCAACCACGACATATATCTAAGTGTATCGATAAGGGAGCCCGTGGTTGATACAAAAACATGGGCTCCACCTCATCTTGTTTCCGTTGAAAACTCTCGCTTTAGTGAAAAATTTAGATATGCTTGCATCAATAAAAACATACCTTTAATTATTTCTAATGGAGTTTCTTTTCGTGATGAAAGGTATATTATCGAAAAGCTTGGGGAGAAAATGCAAGAGTTGAGCGGAATGGGCCCCATTCTTGTACTTCTTGATGGAGAAGAAGAGCTACTGGAAATGGAGAAGGAGAGAGAATAGCTACTGGAAATTTACATTCGAGGTGATATCTCTTCTTACTTATCATGTGCATTTGAAAGGCCAAAAAACGCTCTCGCTAAATAAGCCCTTTAATCGTCCAAGTACATTTATACGATCAAATTCGCTATCATAATCAGATTCATAATCAAATTCATGCCATATGAGATAAAAAAAGTGATTCTAAGTTTTAGATATTTAATCCGCCTCTCGGACTTGGATTAAGCCTTTCCTCGAGTTGGCTACCCTCTCGGGATCTTATTATCAACCTTTAGAAGCCTTAAAAACAACTATTTTCAAACCAAAGTGTTGTTACGTTTAGATTGGCTATATTTTTAGTGGATAGAAAGATGTTTGCTCACATGTTTGTTGGCTACAGTTTTAGCGAACAGAAAGATGTTTGTTCGCATGTTGCAACAACTTGGCAAGACATCTTTCGAGACGATAATTTTGGTAAGTTTCCGGGTTTAAGAGATATTTTATATTGAGTGTGATTCTGTACGATTCAGACGTGTAGAAGCATATGGAAACTTCATATTCGTTGGGGATATGTTCTAAAGGGTTAAGGAAAACCTAGAGATAATATAGAGACGAAGCAGCTGCTATAAAAACCGGAGAGCGATCCTTTAGCAGTTTGGTTCTTCCCCTTTTTGATTGTAGTTCGTTCTTTATGCAAAACGTTCAGAGCTCCTAAGCGTGTTGGACTAGTGTGTTGGGAGTCTAGATTTTTTGACAAGAACGACATACTTGTAATCATTCACTATTCGAAAGAATGACTTCTTGAGTAATCGGGTTGTGCGTGCGTGATTGAAGATTCACGAACCTTCTTGTTTGAAGAACAGATGACGCACCGAGCAGAGGAGATTGCTCGAAGAGTGGAATTGGGAGAGGATCTCGAATGCAGGGGGAGTCGCTGGTCTTGGTGTTCACTTGCAGTAATAGCATAGGTTGTTGATTTGTATAATAATCATAAGGGATTGTATGTACTATTGACTACTTCATAGTGAAACCATTCCACTAGCAGAGTGCCCCCAGACGTAGGTGATGTTGCACCGAACTGGGTAATCATATTGCGTGTCTTTTATTTCTGTTTTGTGCTTGTTTAAATCCATAATCTGTATACTAGCAAGTTGTCTGTCACAAAGCTCCAACATTGTTGGAGACATCTTGTGGTTTAACTGATCAGAATTTCAATTGGTATCAGAGGAGGCATCTAAACTGTTACGTAGACTCCTGCGAAGTTTATTCTGATTACCAAATATGGATAGTTTCATAGGAGGAGGCTCGATCTATCGTCCCCCAGTCCTTGATGGATCCAACTATGGCTACTGGAAGAACCAAGATGAGCTCATGAAGGGAATCAGGTCTCAAGACAACTGTTATATATGGTCTCCTGCCACAGCTTCCCTGTCCACCATATGCTCCCTATCCAAGGCTGACGAGACCAAGCTCTGGCACCAAAAGCTTGGACATCTGAATCTTAGGAGCACGCAGAAATATGTGTCCGAAAAGGCTGTAGTCGAAGTCCCAGATCGAAAAATTGTTGAAAGAAAAATTTGTCGTGACGGACAGATCGGGAAACAAGTCAAGATGTCACACAAGAAGGTGCAACATCTTATTACTTCATGAGTGTCGAAACAACTTCACGTGGATCTGATGGGACCAATGCAAGTTGCAAGTCTTGGAGGAAGGAAACATGTTGTTATGTGTGTCGATAACTTCTCCAGGTATACTTGGGTTGAATTTATTCATGAAAAATCTGACACAATTTCTGTCTTCGAAGCCCTGTGCCGTAGGGAAAAAGGAGGAAGTTTTGGTAAAATAGTCAGCCCAAAGAATGACCATGGAAGAGGATTTGAAAACATAATGTTTGCCAACCTATGTAGTATTAAAGGTATAGCCCACGAATTCTCTGCTTCCATCACACCACAACAACATGGGAATGTGGAAAGGAAGAGTCGAACTCCTCAAGATTTGGCTATGATGATGATACTGGCCAAAAACATACCTCTCTACTTCTGGGAAAAGACATTTGACACGGCTTGCCATATTCATAAAAGACTCACTATTCATCCAGGTACTTGTATGACTCATTATGGAATATGCAGGGGGAGAAAGCCAAATGCTAAAGATAATCCTGAACAGTTGAATGTCGAAGAGGAAGTGATTCTGGATGCCAGAACTGATGTTAGCAACAAAGCTCATGACATAGCTCCCACAAAAGGATGTAACACTGTTCCTGACAAAATCTCTTCCAGAAGAATTCTGAAGAATCATCCAACACATGAGGTGATAGGGGACGTTAGTGAAGGTGTGCAGACTCGTCCAAAACCTCCTATAAACTACAAGGATATAGTTGGTGAGTTTTGCTTCATCTCAAAAGTTGTATTTGAGAAAGCTGCTACTTGACAGTGAATACCTAATCTAGATAATATTAGTGCCACTTGTACAAAGTGGGTTCTTGAGAAGAAGTCTGACAGGATTGGGAATATCACTCAACAAAAGGCTCTCTATGATGTCGAGCAAGCACCTTGGACTGGCTGTGATCACCTAATTCAGGTTCTAGGTCAGAGTAGCTATACTCGAGGGTGAGTTCATAAAGGTCTTTTAGCAAAAAGGGAAGAAGGGAACATCATAATTGCCCAAATCTATGCTGATAACTGTGTATCTAGCAGATTGTTAGACAAGATGGTGGAACATTTTATTCAAAAATTACAGTCTGAATTTGAAATAAGCATGGTTGATGAGCCAAATTATTTTCTGAGATTTCAGCTCAACCAGATGAAGGATGACATTTTTATCTCTCAAGCCAAGCGAATTATGGGATAAATATCGACTTGAAAAGGTTATATTCAGTTTTTATAGGTTATACAGATGCCTGCTAAGTATGTTGTCAAGCAAAATGTCATGAAATTGTTCTACAACAACGTCAGTGATATTAACTTTAAACACAACTTTATTCGAAAACTAGTGGAAGACAAGAAGATCAAGATGGAATATTTCCCAACTGAAAAACCGTTTGCTGGTATCTTCGCAAGAACTTTGAATGCAAATCAATTTGAGTCTTAGGGTATCCTTTGGACTCTGCCTTGTTGATCAGTAAGGATCACTGTACGATGGAGGGGAGTTTGTTGATTCATTTCCTCCTCACTAGAACAAGAAGATATGTAAAACGAATTTGGTCTTGAGCTAAACTAAAAAAACTATTCGGAAGCAAAGAATGAAGATGAAGGCGAAAAGTGTGCCAAAGAGAGGTATTGGACCTCATGCTGCTAGAAACAAGTATGAGGTTAAGGTTCGAGGAATGCATTCAAGCAATCCTGTTGTGAAGGCCGGAGATGCTGGGGCTGAGTCATCTATGTCCTCAAGAAACCCTCCGCTTGAAGTCGCTGAAGAAACCAACATTGAAGAAGTTGACCAGTCGACCTTAAATGCTAGAGAAAATGTCAATATCGCTCCTGAAAACCAAGAAGTAGGAGTTGTGGCTGAAGAAATCCGCCAAGGAGCTTCAACCCGAAAGCCCTCTTTCGTCAAATTGAGGTAACCCTAACTGCATGTTCATTCTGTTTTTACTGAGAAAAACCCTTAGAATCAAAGCATCATAGAACATTCTCAAACAATGCGAGAATCCTCGGATAAGGATGTGATTAAGGAATCTCAAGACTAGATTCAAGAAGTCGTGAAGGATGTTCCAACATCTTCTGCTCAGACTGATCTAAAGGAGTCGGCCCTTGATAAATCTAAAATTCTTCATAATAAGGTGGGTGAGGTTCAGGATGGTATAGAAAGATACTTGAGAAGATGAATCGACCTCGGTGAGTCATGGTCTGGAGAAAACTGTTGAAGAAGATGTTCCAACAGATGTGGAGAATGTTGTTGTAGAAAATGTTACTGGAGATGTTACTAGTTGTGATGTTGATGATGCAACAAAAATCCTACAGATAGTGTTGAAAACAGTGAGAAAGTTGAGGACGTGTCTGCAAGAGATGTGGAAGAAGATGTTGTTGCAAAAGCTTCTGATGTGGTCGCTGAAGATGTCGCGGCTGCTATTGCTCAGGATGTCTTAACATCGTTGAAAAAGAAATTACTCATCGATGAGCAAGTTAGCCTAGTCGTGATGATGGAAGAAGGTGTCTCTGAAGAAGAACAAGCTCAAGATCAATATACGGTTAGCTCATGATGTTTGCTGGCTAGCGAATCAATGTATGTTCAGTTTCTCCAAACTCTTCAGAAGAGAAAGAAGCGAGTGATGCTATTGTTGTGGAAGAAGTTGATATAAGGGCATCTCTTTAAAAGGCATTCTCGAGACAATTTAAGGTATTCCTGATCCTAGTCTAATGTTATGAAAAATGTCTCTACTTCATCTCCGTTTGATGAGCCTCCACATAGTAATGGTATAAGAAAAATCTGATTTAAAACTAGATGTTATAGAGGATGTTCTGACTTCTTCTGATCAAGAGAATGTGGGGAAATGAGCTCATTAAGGAGATCAGCGTGCTCAAGAAGACCATCGAGACCCTCTTTCTCAGAAAATCTATATGTGCAGATCTTGTCCTGACTCAAGAAGAAGGTGTCGGTGAAGAAGATGAAATCTCTCAATAAAAAGTTATTGAAGAAGATCATGGTCTGGACCAGGCTGCTAAAGAAAAAGTTTTAGAAATTGTTAGTAAAGCTGACAAAGAGATTGTCAATGAAGATGTAAATGAGGACGTCCGAAAGGATGTCGTAGAAGATGTTCCAACATCATCTGTTCAGATGCATGTGGGTGAAAGTAAAGCTGTTGCAGAAGATGTTCTCCACACCGATGAAGATGTGGTTGTAGTGAAGCTTCGATAAGAAGAAGAAGAAGAAGAAGAAGAAGAAGAAGAAGAAGAAGAAGAAGAAGAAGAACCTGATGCCCCTGTCGAGGAACTGTCCAAGACAGTCACAAGAAAAAGAAAAAAATCTCACAAGTCCCCAGTAAGACAAAGCATAAGAAGTCTGTCCCTATGTCTAGACATCTTGCAGATGAGCCGGTATTAGCTGACGATGAAGAGGAAGAATAGCCCATTGTGCCCCATGGGCGAGGTAACAAGAAATATGTGGGAGGTCAGAAGCTCCCAAGAAATGTTCCTGCAACTCCTCTCGATATTTCTCATTCCACAAAGAGGGTGGAGTCCTCAAGTAGAGATATGTGTACCAACGGGTCATTTTCCCGGAGAGGGAGCTTTCTGTTAAGGCCCAGAACATGGACATGATCGTGGAACTGCTCGCTAATGTTGGGCTTCTTCAAACCATCACAAACATAAATAACTTCTACCCCTCTCTGGTTAAGGAGTTTATTGTCAATCTTTCTCCTACATTTGATGTCCCCGAGGATCCAGAGTACAGAAAGGTTTATGTGAGAGGGCATTGTTTTGTATTTTCTGCTGAGATCATTAATAATTTCCTTGGAAGAGAGACGCCTTCTTTTGTGGACCGCGTTCCCTCTCTTCATACCATCGCCAAGGAAATCCCAGGTGACATAAGAAAGATCTGGCTGTCCGAATTAACTTTTTGTGATGTCTCCTCTACTGATGATTAAGATGGTATGCTTTTTGACTCTTTGTTGCCTGGTTGATTGGTTGGTACCTTTGGCATGTTTTTGAGGCAATCAGGGGGAGAAGAATAAGAATAGTGATATGTCTGAAGGCATGTTTGGACATCTTTATGTGTCCTGATATTTGGCTGATAGCGATCATAAAAGCATAGAAGTGCTTGCCAAAAAATAGCCAAAGGGGAAGATTGTTGTTACGTTTAGATTGGCTATATTTTTAGTGGACAGAAAGATTTTTGTTCACATGTTTTTTGCTACAGTTTTAGCGAACAGAAAGATGTTTGTTTGGATGTTGCAACACCATGGAAAGACATCTTTCGAGACCATATTTTTTGTAAATTTCCGGGTTTAAGAGATATTCTATATTGAGCGTGATTTTGTACGATTCAGACGTGTAGAAACATATGCAAACTTCAGATTCGTTGGGGATATGTTCTAGAGGGTTAAGGAAACCCTAGAGATCATGTAGAGACGAAGCAGCTGCTATAAAAACCGGAGAGCGTTCCTTTAGCAGTTTGGTTCTTTTCCTTTTTGATTGTAGTTCGTTCTTTGTACAAAAAGTTCAGAGCTCCTAAGTGTGTTGAACTAGCGTGTTGGGAGGCTAAATGTTTTGACAAGAACGACATACTTATAATCATTCACTATTCAAAAGAATGACTACTTGAGTAATCGGGTTGTGCGTGCGTGATTGAAGATTCACGAACCTTCTTGTTTGAAGAACAAATGACGCACCGAGCAGAGGAGATTGCTCGAAAAGTGGAATCGGGAGAGGATCTCGAATTCAGGGGGAGTCCCTGGTCTTGGTGTTCACTTGTAGTAATAGCATAGGTTGTTGATTTGTATAATAATCATAGAGGCTTGTATGTACTATTAACTACTTCATAGTGAAACCATTCCACTAGCAGAGTGGCCCCCAGACGTAGGTGACGTTGCACCGAACTGGGTAATCATATTGCGTGTATTTTATTTCTATTTTGTGCTTGTTTAAATCCATAATCTGTATACTAGCAAGTTGTATGTCACAAAACTCCAACATTGTGTGAGACATCTTGCGGTTTAACTTATCAGAATTTCACAAAGTGTGGGTGCTAAGCACCGATACTCTAAATCTACTTAGGTCTACTCACAAACTTGTCTTGTGGACAAGTTCATGAGCTCAAATCATGGAAAAATCCACACACACTACAAGCTCTCACAAATAGACGTGCATATTCATCACCAAGCATTCATATAAAGAAGATTCACAAGCTTTAATTCTCAATAAACATAAATATTGTCTTAAAACATGGCAAATATCACAAATCAAGTTTAGCACCCATGGTTTTGGGAGTTTAGCCCAAAACCATGGTACTCAAGCAATACTCACTAAGAAACTATAAGATTCAAGAAGTAGAGAGAATACAAACAAACCATAGAACCCAAAATGGGTTTGGGAGTTCAAAGACCCTTTAATCTTGTATCTCCTTGGTGAATCTTGCTTCCTTGATGCCCTCCTAGTGTGTGGTGGTGAAATCTCCACTCCTCTTTGCCAAATCTAGCTTTTGTGTAACCTTTTAATGGAGGAAAAGGGAGAAAATGGAGAAAGGAAGGCTTAGTGGTTGAAGAGATGAAAACATGTTTTTTTCAATTGATGCCCTAATGTCCCTTTATATCAAAACAAATCAATTTTAGGGACAAAAATGGTGAAAAACAAGTTTGGGGGCTGAGATCTGCCCAGAATGGGTCTGCAAGACAGGGTCTTCTAGACTGGGTCTGCCATACCGGTCCGGGTCGGGTCAGCCGCGGGTTTGTTGCGGGTCTGGCGACCAGTCCTGTTCCGGCGCCGTTTCTGCCCTCTTCGAGTCCTCCGATCGAAAAACTTTCTTCACGAGAACTGTAGGTCTCTTCTTCCTCTTGAATTTAGGCTTAAGAAACTCTCAATCTAAATTTCGGATGTGAAAGATATGGCCCTCACAAATTGGATCATCGCTGCTGGAATGTGGTCACGATCGTGACGATGTATGTCGCAATCGTAACTCCGTCGTGATGTTCGTCGTATATAGCCACTGCCTTCATGAATTATTTTTGTCACGATCGTGACACTCTCCCAATCTCCAAAAATTGCTCCAAAATGCTCCTTCACCTACGAACACACAACAAGGATCAAAAAGATCAAAATATGGGCTCTAGAAAGTTGAAACGAGGGGAATAAGTCCTATAAATGTGTGGTTTAGCGGGATCAAATGAAGACCGCTTGACCCCACATCAGCATCTTATTCACGTTTGATGTATAATTTTTCTGAAAAGATTAAGGGCAAGTGCATTGATGCACTCGAACTTATTGATGCCTCTAGGCACAAATTTCATCACTTGTCCTATACATATGAAACCTTTGAAATCCAAATGCGTTTATTGATGTACTCTTTTGCTATCATAAGAAAGAGAGTATTTAATTGGGTTTACATGGCAAATATAGGTAGTCAATAGTACAACTTCAAGCCCAACTAGCTATCACACAAGCTATTGTCCTAAGCTACTATAGATCTCACCGTGAATCGCCTCGGCCAGGAGCCTCTCCCCCTGTCTTTGAGATTCCCTCAATTCCACCCTTCGAGCAAGCTCCTATGCTCGGTGTCGTTGTCTTCTTGGACGGAGTTGTGAGTCTTCAATCACAAACAAAAACCCTAACCGATCCAAACACTTAGTCTTCGCGACTCAAGGTTTGATCGGAGCAAAGATCCGTTCTAATGAATCTTACTCAGCCTCTCAACACGCCGTTGGTGCACGGTTAAGAGCTCTGAGAAATCTTGCAATTTAGAACAAGAACGGATAACTGCTAATGGGAAGCCAAGGGCTTTTTATAGCAGCTCACATTCCTAATCTTTCTCGGATCAGGAACAGGAAAGTCAGGCAAGTTGTTGCCGCCTTCCACGAACAGCTGGAAGTCGTCTTGCCTGTTCTAACTTCCTGATGAAATCAGGCAAGTCGAGTTGCCGCCTTTTGCTGACGTGTAACTGCCAGCTGGAAGTCGTTTGACTTTGTCGACGTTACTCTCTTGCGCTCCAAGTCTTCGTGCCGCCTTTCTTCTTTCGCTCCAAGCTTTGTTGAAATAGGAAAGCTTCAGACTTTCCTAATATGTGGCTCGTAACAAGTCGCTCCACATGTCATGTAACATGTTACTCGACTTCTTACTTTTGCGCTAAAAAAATCATGCCAACTATTAAACGTAGCAACAATCTCCCCCTTTGGCAATTTTTTAGGCAAACACCTTTTGTAAGCCCATCGTCATCTTGTAGCAGTTACGCACAACAAGTGACTTATCTTGTGGCAGTTATGCACAACAAGTGATGTGACTTCTTTACTCCAAGCAGGCACATCGTCGTCACCTTGAGGCAGTTACGCACACAGCAAGTTTCGTGACTTCCGATGCGACTTCTTGTGCGGCTTCTAGTTTGTCTTCTGGAGCAGCTTCTGGAGCGGCTTCTGGAGCTTATCTTCTTGAGTGGCTTCTGGAGCAGCGACTTCTATGTACATCTTTCGGCGCGACTTCTGGCGACTTTCGGCGCGACTTCTGGCGTCGTACATTTATCTCCCCCTGTTTGTCGAAAAATATTGCCAAAGGCAATCTCACAACCTAGATTTGTCTAAACAGCAGGGTAAAAGAGAAATAGCTCACACCATGAGCAAATAAACAGCTCAAACATGAGCACAAATCCAGCTCAACCAAGAGCAAATATCCCAAAAATAAATAGTCAACAATGTGCAGAAAGTAACTCGGACAAACCCCGAGAATTTAAAAGTGTGTGCGACAGAGTTATCATAGCAATTTTTAGAGAATTACTAAAACGACGTGGAGTCGTTATCTTCTTCTTCAGCAGGAACATCAGCGGTAGCAGCAGCAGCAGTAGATCGGATGTCTTCCAGAAGGACTTCACAGGCAACTTTGCGAGTTGAGAGCACGGCAATTGACTTTTCCAGATCCGCAATCATTTCCACCAATCCTTCCTGCATCCTAGAGCCAATTGGCCCTGAGGGACGAGAGCTTGATCTAGCTCCTGGAGTTTTGGCCATAGGAAGTCCAAGGTCCTTCAACTGCTGCCTTTCAAAGTTCTTGAGATTGATGGCTAGAGGCAGTGGCTTTTTACCCGGGATATCCGATTCTCGAACAATGTTAGGACATTGTTGGAGAAGGATACCGGTGATTAGCGAAGGAAACCCGATCGGAAGTTTGATTGCACATGATTTGGCGTGCTTAACTAGGCGGTCAATAATATAAGCGTCAAAATCAATAGGAGACAGCGTACCTATCTGATAAATGAGTTTTGCCAGCTCGGTTTTGATGCTTGATCCATGAGTAGAGGGTGCCCAGTTAGCCAGACCGATGCGGTAGAGAATAGAGTATTTTGCTGTGAGCTCTGTCGCCGCAATGGTGTCCTTGACTGGTCAGCCCTTCCTACGTCCTCCGGTTATTTCGACCGCTACTTTGTCCAAGTGCGGGACTTCCGGAGTGACTTCTGGGTCATTTCTGCCAAGATAAGTGTTGATGGTAGAGGCAGAGATTTCAAAGCATTCTCCCCGGACAAACACCTTTCGGTATTCAGCATCTTCGGGTTCATCGAACTCGCTTGACAGGTTGACAACAAACTCCTTGACCAAAGTTGGGTAGAATGGCCCAATATTGATGACCGTGTTGGTTAGGCCAGCTCTACGGATCAGCTCTACAATCGCATTTATCCCTTGTGCTTCTGTGGAGAGTTCTCTTTCATGATAAATCTTCTGTTGATAGACATACTGCCACTTAACGGCATTGTCTACAGAGTGGAAAGAGACGTTGTCTGTGGGTGCCTTCGGTACATACTTGGGGAGCTTCTGCCCTCCTAATGTCTTCTTCACCTGTGGTAGCACAATTAGGGTGTCTTCTTCTTCAGATTCTTTTTCTTCAGAGACAGAGGTTGCTGCTGTGGTTACTGACTTCTTTCTTGACTTCTTCGGCTGTTTGGACGTCGAAGCTTCTCCTTTTTCTGTTGCTTTCCTCTTTTGGGTTAATCTTCTCTGCACTTGAGTTTCTTCTTCTTCATCAACCAACCTTCGTGTTGGTAGCTTCCTTCTTTCAGCCCTCTTGGGCACAGCTTCTTCCTTTTCCATGTTTTCAATATCGACACTTTCTTTGGCAGGTTCCTCTAGAAGTTGAGAGACTTCTGGAATGGCTTCAGGATTTTCATCACGCCCTGACTCACTGTTTGGGGCGACATGGTAACTTTCTTCCTTTTGCACGTCCTCGTCCAGAGGGGACTTCTCTGGTGTGTGTGTCGATTTAGAGAGGCTAGGTTGGTCCTCGAAGCCAGTGCCGTGGACTTCAGGAACAAGGGTTTCAATTCCTTCTATAGGCAGGCTTTCTTCAGAGAGGATAGTAGATTTACCTCGTGTAGGAGTCGGAGTCGAGAGAGAAGCTTCTCCTTCAATGTTCGCAGAACCGGCTTGAGCGTCGTTCTTCTCAACGACGGGGATTGTGTCTTCCGGTGTGACAGATGGGGGCGAGCTTGTTACTTCCTGAGGAGCCGCCGAAGTTTCCCCTAAGCTTCTTCCTCCTCGGATTCTCACCCCATGCTTGGTTCTCGTTGATTTAGAGGCAGATAATTTCTTGGCAATGACCTTTGCCCTCATCTTCGCTCGAAGTGCTTTTGAAGCGGATGGTATTCTACCGCTGCGAGTTCCAACCATTTAGCTAGGATTTCTTCTTTGTGAGGAGAAAATAGTAGATTTTTGCAGAATTTTTGATCTGAGCTTGTTGATCTGAGAAACCCTAGCGATTTCAAATGATGGAGAAGGTGCAGAGTCTGTGGAAGTTGAACAGAATGATTTCTGATAGGTGGATAGTCAGATCGTAATCATTCAAAATTCAAAAAGACTAACGGGCTTCTGATGTAACGATTTGGGCCCGGCTTGATTTTGTGGACCCTGTTTGGTCCTGTTCGAGAGAAAGAGTAAAATCAACCAAAAGCTCTTCCTCTTCTTGCTTGACTTCTGACTATTCTAGACAGCAAAGTCCGAGGATCGACCTCAGACTTTCAAACCTTTTGGCATCCAACGCCTTTGTAAATATGTCTGCGACTTGTTTCTCGGTGGGTAGGTATTCGAGCTTTATTTTCTTGTCTTCTACAAGCTCTCGAATAAAGTGGTGCCTGATGTCAATATGCTTTGTCTTGCTATGTTGCACTGGGTTCTTCGAGATGTTGATTGCACTGATGTTGTCACAAAACAAAGTCATGACTTCTTGCTTGACTCCATATTCTGCCAACATTTGTTTCATCCACAGAATTTGAGTACAGCCACTTCCAGCTGCGATATATTCGGACTCAGCAGTAGACAAAACAATGCAATTTTGCTTTTTGCTGAACCATGATACAAGGTTGTTTCCCAGGTAGAAACAACCTCCAGAGGTGCTTCTTCGATCTGGTGTGCTTCCCGCCCAGTCAGCATCACAATATCCAACCAGAGTAGGAGAGGTATCAAAGGAGTATAGCAAACCCAATTCAGAGGTTCCTGAGATGTACCTTATGATCCTCTTTGCATGAGCCAAGTGACTGACTTTTGGATTGGCTTGATATCTAGCACAGACTCCCACAGAATAAGCAATGTCGGGTCGACTTGCTGTCAAGTAGAGGAGACTTCCTATTATGCTTCGATAAAGACTTTGATCAACTGGTTCTCCCATCTCGTCCTTCGTGCACTTGTCATGTGTGGCAATAGGAGTCCTTTTGTGCGAGTCCTTTTCTAACCCGAACTTCTTGACAATGTTCTTTGCGTATTTGCTCTGGGAGATAAATATTCCATCTGACATCTGCTTGATCTGGAAGCCTAGGAAATATGTGAGCTCTCCGACCATACTCATCTCAAATTCAGACTGCATGTGTTGAACGAAGCGTTTCACCATCTTGTCTGACTTCCCTCCAAATACAATGTCATCGACATATATTTGAGCAATCATGATGTCCTTTCCTTCCATCTTCACAAAGAGAGTTTTATCTACTCCCCCTCGAATATAGCCATTCTGTACAAGGAATTGGGTAAGACGTTCATACCATGCTCGTGGAGCTTGTTTGAGACCGTAAAGGGCTTTCTTTAGTTTGTAGACATGGTGCGGAGAGTCATGATCTTCGAATCCCTTTGGTTGGGCTACATAGACTTCTTCGTTCAGATTTCCATTGAGAAAGGCACTCTTTACATCCATCTGATAGAGTTTGAAGCGCAGATGACATGCGATGCCGAGCAGAAGTTGTATGGCTTCTAGTCTGGCCACTGGAGCATAGGTTTCTTCAAAGTCGACTCCTTCGACTTGTGTGTACCCTTGAGCCACCAGTCTCGCTTTGTTTCGAGTGATGTTCCCTTGCTCGTCAGATTTGTTTTTGAATATCCGCTTTGTCCCGATGACATTGACATTGTCAGGCTTGGGTACAAGTTCCCAGACTTCATTTCTTGCAAACTGAGCTAATTCTTCTTGCATCGCGCAGACCCAATACTCATCATTGATGGCCTCTTGTATATTTTTTGGATCAATTTTGGAAATAAAGCACATGTTACCTATCAGTTCTGTGTGGTCAAGAGATGCCTTTTGTCGAGTCCGAACTCCTTCATTAATATCTCCAATTACATCCTGGGGTGGATGATACTTCTGAATCCTTCTTGACGGAGCTTTTTTCCTTGTAGGAGTTGCCTCTTCATCCGGGATGATTTGGCTTTCGTCTTCGGACTCTTTGTTGTGCTCATCGTCCTTGACTTTTAGTCTGACTTCTCGTCTGACTTCTGGTCTGACTTCTCCTGAGAGATTTAGGACTTCTTCGTCCTCGTCACTGGATTGTTCATTGCTGTCATCGATCACGACATTGATGGATTCCATGATAGTCCAGGTGCGTTTGTTGAATACACGAAAAGCCCGGCTATTTCTGGAGTATCCAAGGAAGATGCCTTCTTCGCTTTTAGGATCCAACTTGCGTCGCGGTTCCCTATCTGCGAGTATGTAGCAGACTGATCCCAACACATGGAAGTATTTGACATTCGGCTTTCTCCCCCTCCATATTTCATAAAGAGTGAACGAAGTCCCAGGGCGAAGAGTCACTCTATTATGAATATGGCATGCCGTATTCAAAGCTTCAGCCCAGAAGTTGTGCGGGATTTCTTTGGCTAACATCATGACTCTTGCCATCTCTTGAAGAGTGCGATTCTTTCTTTCAACGATTCCGTTTCGCTGAGGAGTGATGGGAGCAGAAAATTCGTGGGCAATTCCTTCAGCATCACAAAAGTTTGCGAAGCTGATGTTTTCAAACTCCTTTCCATGATCGCTCCGAAGTCGAACGACTTTCCCAATAACTTCTCCCTTTTCTCGTTGAATTCTTCGACATAAGGCTTCAAAGACTGAGAAGGTATCTGACTTCTCTCAAATGAAATCTGCCCATGTTTACCTTGAGAAGTCGTCTACACATACAAATATGTACTTTCCTCCTAGACTTTCTACTTGCATGGGTCCCATAAGGTCAACATGAAGAAGTTCTAGAACACGAGAAGTAGTAAGATGTTGTACCTTCTTGTGTGACGTCTTGACTTGTTTCCCAATTTGGCATTCTCCACAGATTTTTCCTTCAATGATCTTGAGGTTGGGAACTCCGATGATAGCCTTTTCAGAGAGAATCTTTTGCATACTCCTCAAATTGATGTGACCAAGTTTTTGATGCCATAGTTTTGTCTCTTGAGCTTTGGATAAAAGGCACTTGGTTGGCAAGGTACTGACTGTTGGAGACCATAGATAACAGTTGTCAAGGGACCTGTGGCCTATCATGACTTCCTTCTGTTGTTCGTTTTTGACCGAGCACTTGTCGCGAGTGAAGTGGAAATCCAGATCTAAATCACATATCTGGCTTATGCTGATGAGGTTTGCTGTGAGGCCTTCTACTAGCAGAGCTTCTTTCAGACACGGAGAGTTGGGAAGATTGAGTTTTCCCTTCCCGAGCACTCTCACTTTTACTCCATCTCCAAAAGTGACGAAGCTATTTGTGCATGGTATTAAAGTGACCAAGAAAGAGCTATTACCCGTCATATGTCGAGAGGATCCACTATCAAAGTACCAATCGTTGCTGGTTGAGGCCTTTAAAGCGGTGTATGCGATGGTAGCTCGATAGTTAACCTCCTTGACTCGCCATTCCTTCCGAGGTTGGCTTTTCTTGATGGTGGTCCTTTTCTTGACCGAGCTCTTCCCATATAGCTGATAGCAGAAGGGTCGAATATGTCCTCTTCGTCCACAGTGATGACAAACCCAGTTATGTCTTTTGTTCTGGGTTTTTGACGCGGCCAGGGTAGAAGACTTTTTGGTCGCTTGGTCAGCCGTGAAGTTAGGAGACTTCTGGCGAGACTTCTGGGAGACAGACTTCTGAGGAACGAAGATGGTGTGCGATGATGAGGCTTCTTTCGAATATCCAAGACCTTCCATATTTCTTGATGGTTTCCCGATTGAAAGTATTTGGTCCAGAGTATCAGTACTTGGATTCATCATCTTTACAGACTTGGTGACCTGCTCTAACTCGCCTTTTAATCGAGCAACTTCCTTTTTGAGATCAATGGTCGTCTCAAGAAGTCTTGACTTGTCTTCATTAAGAGTAAGAATGAGAGCGTTCTGTTTTTCGATTACCTGAGAGTCTTCAAGCCACTTGACATACCATTCGTTGTAAGCGTTGTTGAGAGTCTCATCGGATAGCTCATCATCAGAGTCATACTTCTTTGAGCTTTCAACTGTTTGATCTATTGTGGAGGAAGTGAAAGCCACATAGTTACTTGTATGCTCAAGGTCACTGTCTTCCTCATCTTCATCGTCAGTTAGAGAGGCATTGAATCCCTTCTTCTGTTTCTTCAAGAAGTTGGGACATTCTCTTTGCATGTGTCCATACCCCTCACATTCAAAGCACTGAGGGCCTTTGCCTGATCGTTCTCCTCGTCCTCCATCATTAGCCGTGTTGTCGAGCTTCTGAAACTTGTGCTGTGGCTTGTCTCTGACTTCTCGGGTGACTTTTCTTCCTGTCATCTGGCCAAATCTTTTCATGACTCTGTTGTAGTTTTTGGCCAACATGGCGATAGTTTCTTCGATGTCACTATCCGACTCAGACTGTGTTGAGTTCTTCTGATTAGAACTTTTGAAGGCCACACTTTTATGTTTCTTCTCAATAGGAGGTAGGGAGAGCTCGAAAGTCAATAGTGAGCCCATGAGTTCATCAAACTTCAACGTCTTCAAGTCATGGACTTCTTCGATGGCGGTGATCTTCATCTTGAATCTGGGACTTAGGGCTCTCAGTGTCTTTCTGACCAAGTCCTCATCGGTCATAGGCTTGCCAAGTGAATATGATTCATTGGCCAGATCCTTGATGCGCACATTAAACTCCGCAATAGTCTCGTCGTTATTCATGGTCAGAGCCTCAAAGTTAGTCGTGAGGTACTGTAACTTCTGCTCTTTGACTTTTGAAGTTCCCTCGTAGGCAACAGCAAGCGTGTCCCAGGCAATTTTGGCACTTGTGCATGTGTTGATGAGTCGAAACACATTTTTATCTACTCCATTAAAAATAGCATTGAGTGCACGAGAATTACCTAGGGCAGCTTCATCTTCTTCCATGCTCCACTCCTTTTCTAGTTTGATGCTTGTTTGATTTCCATGTGCATCAGCATAGTAAGGTTCCTCCCATCCATTGATGATAGACTTCCAGGTTTTGCTGTCGAGGGACTTCAAGAAGGCACACATTCGTGCTTTCCAATATCCATAGTTTGTTCCGTCGAGTACCGGAGGACGATTGACAGATCCTCCTTCCTTTGAATCCATATTAGCTACTCAGATTTGCAGGAAAATCACCTAAGAGATTAAGGTGCCTCCTCTGATACCAATTGAAATTCTGAACTGTAGCCGAGTCAGGAAGTCGAACACAAAGTCTTTAACTTGTGTATCGACTTCTTGTGGAAACCGTAAGCAAAGTAGTAGACAGATAATAATAACGACACCAGAGATGATTACCCAGTTCGGTGACTCCGCACCTACGTCTGGGGGCACTTTGCCAGTGGAAAGGTTTTTCACTATAGGTAGTCAATAGTACAACTTCAAGCCCAACTAGCTATCACACAAGCTATTGTCCTAAGCTACTATAGATCTCACCGTGAATCGCCTCGGCTAGGAGCCTCTCCCCCTGTCTTTGAGATTCCCTCAATTCCACCCTTCGAGCAAGCTCCTATGCTCGGTGTCGTTGTCTTCTTGGACGGAGTTGTGAGTCTTCAATCACAAACAAAAACCCTAACCGATCCAAACACTTAGTCTTCGCGACTCAAGGTTTGATCGGAGCAAAGATCCGTTCTAATGAATCTTACTCAGCCTCTCAACACGCCGTTGGTGCACGGTTAAGAGCTCTGAGAAATCTTGCAATTTAGAATAAGAACGGATAACTGCTAATGGGAAGCCAAGGGCTTTTTATAGCAGCTCACATTCCTAATCTTTCTCGGATCAGGAACAGGAAAGTCAGGCAAGTTGTTGCCGCCTTCCACGAACAGCTGGAAGTCGTCTTGCCTGTTCTGACTTCCTGATGAAATCAGGCAAGTCGAGTTGCCGCCTTTTGCTGACGTGTAACTGCCAGCTGGAAGTCGTTTGACTTTGTCGACGTTACTCTCTTGCGCTCCAAGTCTTCGTGCCGCCTTTCTTTTTTCGCTCCAAGCTTTGTTGAAATAGGAAAGCTTCAGACTTTCCTAATATGTGGCTCGTAACAAGTCGCTCCACATGTCATGTAACATGTTACTCGACTTCTTACTTTTGCGCTAAAAAAATCATGCCAACTATTAAACGTAGCAACAATAGGGGAAAGGGGTGACACTTGAGCCCCTAAATTTCATGCATGCACTTTGTATATTGTATTATTATTTTTAGCACGGGGGACCGTGCACATTCTTAGTGTGGGGTGTAGTGTTGCATGCTAATTTAAGGGCTCATTTGCTTGAGCTTGCCGATTGGCCGCCTAAAAAGCATAAGTAGCTTATATGTCATTCAATTGACCTTGAGATTCATTGTGTACTAAATTTCACAAATATACCCTTTGGAGTGTGCTTGTTTGGTGGAACTGTTTAATTAGTTAGTATTGAGGTAAGGTTGACTAGTGGAAGTAAAGTGTCATACTTTCAATTATTTTTCAAAGGGTCACAAAATCATATGCTATAGATCTTTTTTTTAACTTGGCACACACTCACGTGAATCCGGAAGGGAAAAAACCTGTTGGGCCCATAGACAGTTGTCCACAAGCACCTGATAACGCGCAAATGCACGCGACCGTTACAAGTATAACCATTAAGACCGAGTCGAATCCACAGAGACCAAGCTTATAATGTCATTAAATTATACGATCAATGGTACTTAAATGATAGATTATGTGTTGTGATTTCAAGTGGTTGAATATTAAAAAGTTAAATGGCAAGACGATTTAGAGAAAACTATTCAGACGAGGAACCATGGATACTAGGTCACTATGTTACTAAGAAAATCCCAATCATGAACTATGTAGAACATGGATTTATTGAGCCCTATGCAACAATATCTCTAACACCTCCTCTTGGTGTGGTATTAGACTAGGCTCGGGATATTCACCACCCCTCTCAGGTAGGTAAATAACACAAGCCTGCGTTAAGCATTGCACTAACGGGGTAAAGGTTCCGAAGAGTTGAACCCTTTCGAATTGAAGCAAATCCGTCATCCATCAATCCTCTCAGGCTCGACAACATGACTCACACAAACGATAATCATTCGTCAACAAATATTGCAAGCATTAAGCATTTCAACTCAATCACACATGCATGAACTACTTTAATCCATAATCATAATATTCAAAGTAATAGTTCGAGACCTAGCACCCATGATCAAGGGTATTTAGCCCATAATCATGGTGCTAGAACCAAAAGTCATGGAAATAAATGTAGCAATCGAGTTGAAGAGTAAAAACAAGGAACCCTAGAACCCAAAAGGTTGAAGATAATCAAATATCGAATCCCTCTTGTTCGTTGGGTTGTTACTTGTCGGATATTTGCACCTTGATCTCCCTTGCAACGGATTAGAGTTTCTCTCGAACACTCTGAATCGCTCCTCGGTTGATCTGGTTCGTCCTTCTCTCTGCTCTCTAAGTCGTCTCCCCTCTCCACTCTTGTCTAGGTCTGAAGTTATGTTGATTCCGCACTTTATACGTTCTCTGCGAATGGCAGGTGTAACGATCGTTAGACCATCATTACACCGGTCGTTACACCATCTTTACAGCTCACTGTCTCGGGTTTGTGTGGTGTAACGATCACTGTAACGATCGTTACACCTGGTGCAACGATCGTTACACCTACTGTAACAATCGTCACTTCCGCAACCTCCTTTCCTCTTGTTGTCTTGCTTTCCGGAATCCTCGATTTAGCTCGGTTTTTGACCCTTTTTACCTGTATTCTTCACATTCACACCAAACATACCCGAGGGCGTAAAAGTAGTACAAATGGGGCTCTTTAAGCCCGGGACGAGGTCAATCTGGCTCTAACTGTGGGGATGGATCGTCGACAAGGGACTCCATGCGGGCCCACATCAGGTGTACCTGAGTTGGTGGTGCCGGAAAAGCAGAGACCGGAGTTCAGAAAAATTAAGAGCAAGGGAAGTGAGCGTGAGAAAAGCATAGAGTGAGTGCATATCTTGACCCCCAAATTCGGAAATGTCCAGGGTAAAAGGCGAGAGTTCATTATGAGCGAAATTAATGTATGGGTTGGAACTCCTGAGTGAATTATGTACACACCGTCTCCAACTAAAGTGTCAGAGGAACGCCAATAACGTAAAGCAAAGAAGAGTCTCCGAAGAAACACTAGTGAAATCAAATACAAAGGAGCAAAATCAATTGAAGAAAAAGCGCCTCTACAACCATGGTGAAGGCCCAAACCTTGAAAAGGGAAGGG
The DNA here is from genome assembly GCA_963920655.1 of Geranium rotundifolium. Classification (NCBI taxonomy): domain Eukaryota; kingdom Viridiplantae; phylum Streptophyta; class Magnoliopsida; order Geraniales; family Geraniaceae; genus Geranium; species Geranium rotundifolium. The sequence goes on from OY987321.1 coordinate 21,283,399, forward strand.
AAAGTAAAGCAAAGTTGAGAGAAAAGCAATAAAGAAACTCACTCCAAAAATAGTGGTCTCATTGCATCAATTCATATATGCTACCCCGAGTTCACATCGCTTTTTACACGAGCATCACAAAAAAACCTAATGTGTGACTAGTTTACCCTTTCTTAAAATTTTTTTTAAGTGTGAGAAAAAGACCATAACTGACATACCTGATATTCATATTAATTGATTTGGCACTGTGTGTGTGTTTGATTTGTGGAGGGGCAGGTTTGTGATTTGTCAGGATTCAATGATTTGAGCTCAATTGTGAATTGATTGTTTGGCTATAAATAAAAGAGTTTGAAGACGGCCATGAGGGTAAGCATTTCATGGGATTGTGGGTTGGACCTCAGAACCCTCGGGAGATGTCGAACTCCCTCTATCGGGGTGAACCTCGGGGTTTAAAACGACAACTGTTGTGTAATTGTATTTCTCGAGGGCGAGAAAATGCTTAGTGTGGGGTGTTGATGCGGTCGCATCAAATATACGTTTATGATATCTATTACCCCCATATTAGGTACCCAAAATTGTACCAAATTGAAGATAACTCGGCGATCTACAACTCTCTAGATGGAAGTTATCTCTAAATCTCATAGGAAGAAGCTCATTTTTGAGCGCCATGACTCTCACATCCGAAGTCTAGTTCGAGCAAACAATATATCTAACTTGAAGACAACGAGAAGAGCTACAATTCTCGTGAAGGAAGTTTTTGTATTAGAGATCCAGAAGGAGACGAAAACGATCATGTAACGATCATTACACCTTTGTAACGATCGTTACATAACAAAACAAAACTTCCCGAGACTTGTAACTATGGTGTAACGATCGTTACATCCATTGTAACGATAGTTACACCTCCCAGATGTAGAAAAAACTATAAAAGCCAAACACGAATACTGACGGAGGGGGCCGAAAATTTGAGTTTTCACACCACAATTGAACTGAGCTAGCCACCAAGCTTTGGGATAGCAGAGAGTAAAACACTATATCAACTAAGGAGACGATTGGGGATTTCGAGAGGAGCTCGAATCCAATTCAAGGGAGATTCAAGTAGTAAGATCAAGAAAGCTACACAGCAACAATCGAGAGGGATTCAACGATTCATGTTCTTCAACCTTTTGGGTTTTAGGTTTCTTCGTTCTTATTCCTTAAACTCGAATTGTTTATTTATTTTTATGAATTTTTGTTCTAGCACCATGATCATGGGCTAAATTACCTTGATCATGGTTGATAGGTCGTAACTTTTTATTATGATGAATTTATGAGTATGAACTGAATTATTTTATGCATATGTGATTGATTCTGAGTGCTTAAGGCTTATAATATTTGTTGACGAATAAATATTATTTGTGAGAGTCGTGTTGCCGTGTCTGAGGGCCGGTGGTTGACGGACAAACTTATATTCAAAGGGGTTCAACTTTTCGGAACACCTACCCCATTATTGCAGTACTTATTGCAGACTCATGGTTGTTATCTACCTGAGAGGGATGATGAACACTTTATGTTTAGGCTAACACCAAACCGAGAGGAGGTGTTAATATGATTGTTGCTTAGGATATAATCCTTACGTTCATACTTGAGAACGAGTCTCAAGTTCCGGTCCCAATCGAGGAAGTTTACGCCGTTAAGCTTATCCTGCTCGATTAGCGACCTAAGCGCACTGTTACTAGAATGATTCGTGTTTGCCATTTATATCTACACAGTAAACAAAATTTTAATCAGTTTTAATTAAAATTGAAGTTGGAGATTTAGTTATAAAACACTTTCTGATTCTAACTTTAGAATCTGAACCAGGATCCTATCATACTCTCAATTGAAGTGAACAGAGGCTCACTGCTCCAATTGAGAGCATCAAGGTAGGAATACATCCATCTAAAAGACCATGGAGTTCCTGGCTAGGGTTTGTACTTTAAGTACGTGGCATACCCTATACTGATACCCTAGGTCAGCCCTGGCTGACAATGGTAGACAAGTCTACCAAGCTTGAACTATGGATAGAACTAATGTGGCTACTACGCGGAGGCGCACGCACCCACACAGAACTACACATCTCATCCAGACTTCTTCTCTATGAATGTTACGCGGAGGCGTACCGACATCCATAGGGTCAAAGCCCTTTTGAGTGCCCAAACTTGGATGGTATCACGCTTGACTAGTAATTACTTGCGTTTAAGTAAATTATAATAGTCTGACTGTATATCGATACAATCTTAATCTGGAATCATCAATTGCAAATTCATGCAAAGATGATCCCTTAGCAGGTTACATGCGAATCTGATTAAATGCCGGTTTTTTAATCTTTGCATGTGGGTGATAGCAAATCATACATGAACTTGTATATTAAACTATCATACATTCATACATACAAATGTAACGGTAAATTTATGCATAACTAAGCCCATCTTAAGTTCCTAAGAATCTAGCAAAACTGATCCTAAAGACTTGGTCTTCAAGGTCCAGACTTGTTCCATTCTTGTGAACTCCCACTGGCTTTGAGCCTCCTCCAAATTTCGAGTCCTCCTCTTGACTTACTTCTTGTGTGGGTCTTCGTGATTACATATTTAAATAAAATAAAGTGAAATACAAATCACGACACACAGGCCGTATTTACTACAACCCAAAACTTAGCAACACGCAGGTTGCAAAACCGAAATTAAAATAAAAGTCTAGAGGGCTTAGCTATACATCATGTGGAAAACAACATGTTATCAAAGATCATGTGAACACTCAACTTGCTTATCAAACAACAAAATTTTCCAAATTTTATCTTTCTTAAGTGTGGAAAAATTCCGGTTTATCAAAACCGGACGGTTTAATTTATTAATTTAATTATGAACCGGTTCTCGCTGGTTTATCGAAACCGAACCAAATCTGAAAAATAAAACTTTAAGGCTTTTAAAATTCTCGCGAACCGGCCGGTTCAGCTCGAATCTGGTCGAGCCGAACCGGCCCAACCGAGGTCGCCCGCGGAGGCAACCACAGTGGCCCGCGAGGGCTGCCGTAGTTGCCCGCGGGGCTGACCGTGGTCGCCCACAGGAGCGACCATGGTGGCCCGCGAGGGCTGCCATGGTCGCCCCTAGGGCAGACCCTAGTTGCCCGCTAGGCAACCGTGGTCGCCCGCGGCAGCGACCATTGTGGCCCGCGAGGGCTGCCATGGTCGCCTGTAGGCAACCTGGTCGGCCCTTGGTGCCGAACATGGTCTGCCCTAGGGCATTCCATGGTCCACCAAGGGTCTCGACCCTGGTTAGCCATGGCTAACTCGAAACAGCCCCAAAAAATTAATTTTCCAATTTTTTCAAAATTAATTAAATCTAAATTTTTTTTATTTACATGCATATTCAAGTGATGAACTCAAGAACAAAATAAAATTTCAGATTTAAACATATTGAATAAATATCATAACAATCACCCTCTTATACCACTGAAAGGGATCACCATGGGTTCCAATCAATAATTTCATGCAGCGGAGCTAAATCGAACCATGGTGATCGAATAAAAAAAAACTTGATCTTAATGAAAATTCAGCATGTTATAAACTTTCATAATCTGAAAATTTACCTTTGTTTAATCGATTAAAACACAAGATAGTGTTTCTCTATCGAGTCCACACAAGCACAACAATCACGGGATGATTTTCTCTCACACACTTGCTAATGGATGTTTTGAGAAATATGAACAAGAAAGCTATGGAGGAGTGGTCAATGGGAGGGTCGGCAATTGAAGAGGGAAAGGGAGAGAGGGTGCCGAAATTATGGTGTAAAACGGGAAAGAAATATTGTGTAATTATGTGAAATACTATCAAAAAAATCTGATTTAAAATTCAATAAAATAATTACACATATCACCCCTTTAAACTCATAATTGCACTCTTGCCCCATTCATGAATTAAAACCCTAAATGGGCTTCAAGCCCGTTTAACTAAATCCAAATTAAAACCCATATAATTGAGTTGTAATTTTTGTTTAGCTAATCCGGTTCAATTTCCTCAACTTGATTCCTTCAACCGTCTGGTTAAAAACCTAGGCCAGATATCAACCTAATCATTTTCAATTTGACTAAACTGAAAACCGGATTCTCCCAATTTCCATCCATGCTTATTTGTCATGTATTGTGCTTAATGTGTGTGACCCTCTAGGCTCACGAACAGTTGGCAGACTGGTAAAATTACTATTTTACCATTTCCATCATAAGTGGTCTCTAGCAAGACATTATGATTACCCAACGTTCGTGATTATCGATTATTCGACTTAACCTGTTATCGTACATGTCACTGTCATTTTATCAAACCGATATCCAGATTCATCAATAGACATAGAATCGTCATCCTAATTTATCAATCACTGTTTCTTGATATCTGAGATGACTGAAAACTAATACTAAGGTGTCACATGCACGGTCGTGCTATTCCTTCAGGCATACTCATCAAGTGGCCTAAACGGATATCTTTCTCATACCGGAGTGTGAGTGATAAATCCCTCAGACGCCTTTTGAATTCACAAATGCAAGCTACCCTTTTACAGATAATGTTAGACTAGTTCAACTTAGGTATTCGTTACATAGTGTACACAAAGACTCTTTGGTCTTAGGATATAATGACAAGCTACGATCTGTGAGTATCTCATGACTGGATCTATGTAGCATACTCACAATCGGGTTGTCCGATATCATCGACCTGATGGTATCTATGATATAACTCTGGCACGCACTTTGCCATGATCAGTAGAGCATGATCACAAGGAGTTAGTCTCATACTGATCGCTTTAGAAGAAGCTTAGTTGATCAGGGACTTATCGAATGCAATTCTTTCTGATCTATAGTTCTACTATAAGTGGTTATACACATAATGATATAGATCAAATCACATTAGATATACTACTGCAACACATTAGTAATATAATGCCTTTTATTATGTCAAATAATGATGTCCGTTACAATATAGATTGAGGAATTACATTGGACTAGGGCATAATCATAACACCCGAAGCATAGAGCTTTAGAGTCGATAACAAGTCAGCGATTTTACTAAGCAAAAACCCAGTGTTTCATGAAATGAGCAAACACATAGACACCAGATACCACTTCATTCGGGAGTGTGTGGAAGGAGGAATAATCGTGATTGAGCATATAGCATCTGAAGATCAAAGAGCAGACATACTTACAAAATCGCTAGGGAGACTTAAATTCTGTGAAATGAGGGAGAAGACATCAGTCGTGGATGTTGGTGCAAGTTAACAAGATTAGGGGGAAGATTATTAGATTTTTTTAATCTTGTTTTTTTAGACTCTATTTCTCAAATAATGGGTTGTTCCGAGTTTAACTCAAGGAGACCTAGTATTAGTTAGTTTATGTTAAAAGCTTATCGTTTCCTATTTTCTTGTAATTTTTTTTATCACATGATATAAAAATGAAGCCAAGGCAACCACTCTAGGTTTGCTGATTTTCCAAAAACTTTTGATATACTCTGAAGTTTCTACACCTCTCTAAAATCTCTAGAAGTTATCATCCCTCACCTTACGCGAGAACGTCACATGGTACCTTCTCTTCGGGCGAGACGCCCTTAGAGTATGTCAGACCAGGAGCAGGACCTCCAGCACTCCGCTCCTCGCCCACCCCGACCACCCTCAATACTATTTCGTCGATCTCGTGGGGATCACCATCCGAACCAAACGACTTCCCGTTTCGCCGTTTCTTTCGGGAACCCCCAACACCGTCATGGACACGGGAACGGTCATCACTCGCTTGTTGTACTCTGTTTACTCGTGAAATTCTGGTGAAACGCAAGATGTCTATCACAATGTTGAGACTAAGTGATAGACATTTGCTGACGCACAGATTATGGATAGTAAATTAAACACATAACAGAAATAAAATACACACAAGAAGATTACCCAGTTCGGTGCAACGTCACCTACATCTGGGGGCCCCCGGCCAGTGGAAAGGTACTTCACTAATTGTAGTCAATTGTGCAACTTAGGCAACAACAAGTTTATCACACAAAACTCTCGTTCCTAGCTACTATTACTACACGTTCTTGTACCTAGACTAGGGTCCTTCTCCCCCTGTCTTCGAGTCCTCCTCGAGTCCACCCTTTAAGCAGCGTCTCTGCTTGGATCAGTTATGTTCTTCACAAGGTGGATGAACACTTCAAACGTGCGCACACAAACCCCGTACTCAAGCCTCTCAATCTCTTCGAATATTGTTTGATTAAAAGTATGTCGTCTTGCTAACACATTCAGCCTGCCAACACGCTAGTCCAACACGCTTAGGAGCTCTGAATAGTTTGCCAAGAACGAGCTACAAAAATACATCTGGAGGCGTGCGCTGCTATAAAGACGCTTCTCGCTTTTATAACAGCTCGCATTTCTCTTTCAGCCGCCTCTAGGGTTTCCTTAACTCGTGTGGACGAATCACACCAAATCACAGCTAATTGGAAGTTTCCAAAACCTCCAACACGTCTGAATTATATAGAATCGCACTCAATATAGGAGATCTTTAAAAACGGAAACTTACCCAAACTGTCGGCTCGAAAGATCTGTGCCCAAGATGTCGCAACATGAGAACATACATCTTTCTGTTTACTAAAACTATAGCCAACAAACATGAGAACAGACATCTTTCTGTTCTACTAAAAATGTAGCCAATCTATAGGAACAACAACTCGGCTCTCAAGGCTGACTTCAAGAGCCTCATGCGGGCGTACCCGGCGGCTCCTCCTCCGCTGCCGCCATTGTTAGACACGTGTTACGATCTTACCGGTGATGATGATGATTGGAAAGCAGCAGTGATACCGAAGATGGCGCTGCATTTTTGGGGTGTTGACGTGGCTCTAGGCTGGTCGGGGGTGGTGTTGTGGGAGAAGGATTCCCAGGTGTGCTTGGGTTTCGCCGAGAAGGATCAAGACGACGACTTCAACATTATTGAGAGTACTCAACAGAGGACTGTGGGGATACTGCACAACATTCCTCAAAACAAATTGGGGTTTAGGACAAATACTTGTTGATCCCCTCGTGATATATATTCATATCCAATGTCGTCGTAGCTGTGCCGTATAGAGTTCATACTGTACTCAACCATGACTAATACCGCAATCCAAGTGTCTGATTTCAATATTGAATGTTCATATATGTATAGTAAAAAAATTATCATCCTCATCTAATATAAATATATTACTATTAATCAGTGCTATGGATATCTCCGCAACCGGCGATATACGAAACGACCGATATCGATGAAAATACCGGTCAAATCTCGTTGACCCAGCAAAATTAAAATTGATTCCGGTTTAATCTGGTCCAAATTAATTAATTCTCATATGCTCTAACTTAAATCAATTAATTTCGATCTTTTCTGGTCTAATCCGGTCTTTTCGATCCGCCTAATTAATTTCGGTTTGAAATTTGGGTTAATAAATAATAAATAAAAAATCAAACCCTCATTCATTCATCTCTTTCAGTTTCATGTTTGAACTTCGAGTTTATTGACAAGTTTGAAATTAAAAATAATTAAATATCATTCATTTTGTTTTTAATAAATAATATATATGTTTAATTATTTATTTATTACAAAACACATTTTGCTGCGATCTTTCTGTGATATTTCCGTGATCTACTCGAGTTTGGCAGATCTCCCTTTTCGTCGAATGTCTGATATATTCTCGTGATCCGATACCCATAACCTTGCTATTAACCTATAATAAACTAATCGAGACATTATGAAATATGTATTTTGGAATTTGAGCCAAACAGAGATGGTGACTTAAGCTCCATCGTGGTGAGGCAGAGTTGGACAACAGATGCATTAACGAGAGAGATATTTTAAAACATATTTAAGGGCATTTTAGTCTCTGCTATACCCTTAAAAAACTCACCCCAATTCTCCTAAGCATAAGGATGGCATTATTTTTCGTCCTCGACTCCGTTTCAGGTGAGAAATCCATGTATCACGGTGGGGATGGGGCGAGGTGTCCCTGCCCTGCACAGGTATATTAAATATATATATTTAATTACAACAATATCTTTAAATACATATTTTATTAAAATAATATATTCTAATATGTATATTTATTGAAAAATGATATTTCAAATATATTTTTAATATAAATTTTGTTTTATTTTTAACACTATTTTGGAGTGGAAACTATGAATCTCCGCTCCATTTCTAACGTACATAAGACGGGATTATTAAATTCGCCCCAAGATTCACCCAGTGCTAACCCTACATAAGCGTTCAAGTGTCTCATTAAAGACCAAATATATTACGGTAATCTATTGGCCAAACGGACAAAGGGTGTTTCGACCTGATTATATGCCAGGGTTTGACTCCTCGAGATGAATTATGTGGAGGAGGGTATTATAGGCTGGGCTGGGCTTTGAATGCAATATATCATGTGTAAGCAGGGGAATATATGAATATATCAGCTACAAATCTTATACTTGATTCAAATTGTACAAACTACTGATGTGGAATATATGTAGTTAGTAATTTAATTTTTTGAAGGTATGACAGAAAAATTCTGGCAATTTGCTTAGGGATGGCAATTTTTCCAGTCCTCGACGGGAATCCCTGAACCCAGACGAGAATGGGTGGAAACCCTGAATCCAAACGCAAACGAGGCAGGGACGGGGTGAGTTATCCCCACCCAATTCTGCCCTGCTCCGCCCGATATATTAAAAAATATATATTTTTTAATCAAAACATATATCATAAAATGCATATTTAATGAAAAATAATATTTTGAAATATATTTTTTATAAAATAACATTTTTATAATACATATTTAATAAAATAAGAATATTTTTAAATATATTTTTATTAAAATAATAGTTTTGATACAAATTTTATTGAATAAGTAAATATATTTTAACATTATTTTGGGTTGGAAATGAAAAACGGGGAATTCCCAAAACTCGATGGGAAACCTCGCCTAGCTAGAAACGGGGAATCCCCGCCCCGTTTTTAATGGGAACGGGGACAGGATTGCCAAATCCGCCCCGAACCCGCCCCATTGTCATCCCTAGATTTGCTTGTTACGGTTTTGGTTGGTTGATGGCTCGGTACTGAGAGGGAACCAGAGTTTGCTGGCGTCGATGGGCAGATTTACGTAAGCATATCAAATTAGGGGGTCTTGGTTTTCTTAAACTTCAATATATTCTCGGGGTGCCCCATTGAGCTCTGTACCGGGAAGGGTCGGTGGTTCTCTGGAGTCGATGGGCTGATCTTAGTAAGCACAAAAAACTTGGAGGACTTTGATTACTAAAGATTCGCGACTCTCATATTGATCGTATGGTTGATCGAGAAAGTTGCTTTAATGTGGTATGCATAAGGTCATTAGGTTTCTCCATCCGTATGAGGTGGAGGTCGTTCTCTGCATGATGTTAACTGGTTCGAGTCGATTAGTCTCCGAGGTTATCATGGAGTCATGTTTAAAATATTATGCAATGGGATCACGATGTTTCTCTATCTGTATGAGGTAGAGGCCGTGTCTCTACATAATACTAAACATGCCGAGTTGAACATCTTTGGAAATATTATTAGCGATAATTGTTGCGTATTGTCAACTTCTTATACATGTGTTTTTATTTATTTTGCTCGTCGTTTTTATAATTCTGCGGCTCATAAACTAACCAGATACTAGCCATGGTACTTTAAATGTTATACCCGGTCCTTTTGATATTTGGTTAAGTTGTCTAATACATTACGGTTAAGATTTTGTGTTGTATCAGAGCATAAGGAAATTTTTTGAATTGATTTCATTAACTTCACGTCTATAATTAATTTTCACATGTACTAATATAATAATGGTAATAGATATGATGTTAAAAAAATGTCCAATTCTTTGTAGAGAGCTCTAGGTCCAGCAAGGGATACCTGATACACAGAACAATATACAAACTAGTAGCAGATTAACTGAGTGTAAGAGAAAGCAAATCAAGCCAGTATGATTAGTGATCATAGTATGCATAACAAACAATAGAGCTTAATTCTAGTCAACTAGTCAACACACTTTCCACTCCACTGGCCATTCGATTCTTGTCCCATATATAATACACTCTATCACTTGTCCAATTCCACATCTTCCTTGTGTACCCAATCCATCTCTATGTCTCACCCACTCCATTTCCTCATTCTTCTCCCACTAATCCTGTCTCCATTTACTCAGGGAGGCAGTGTCTACAATCTGGTCTCCATGGAGTCTCTCCGACCGGTCATCACTCGCTTGCCGTCCTCCGTTTACTCTGCTCTCAGGGCCGAGTACAAGAGCCTCATGTCGGCGTACCCGGCGGCTCCTCGGCGGAAGTTGTTGGACACGTGTTACAATCTTACCGGCCACGAGAACGCGGCGGTACCCAAGATGGTGCTGCATTTTAAGGGTGCGGACGTGGCTTTGGACTCGTCGGGGGTGATTTGGTGGGAGGAGGGTTCGCAGGTCATGTGCTTGGCTTTCGCCGCCACCACAAATGACGGCGACGTCAATATTATTGGGAATAATCAGCAGAAGACTCTCGGGATATTGTACCACATCCCGCAAAACAAATTGGAGTTTAGGACGCATGCTTGCTGCAGTCCAAGTGTCTGATTTCTATATTCCTTAAATGTTGATGATTTATTGCAGATGTTCAGCTCAAAATCTATATCCTCGTGATCATGTCTATGCTATCAAATTACTGTGCTTATCCAAGTACAAATGTATTACTTGTTTTAATAATTGCACATTCCCTGCACTACCCTAAAAATACTCACCTCTGTCGTAAAAAAGTGTGTTATACGTGAGGTTAAAAGCAACCAAAACTAATTAACATTGCAGGATAATTAAAGCAATCGAATGATGAGAATAAAAGAAGCATTACAAGAGAAGAATGGAAGAAGGAATTGAGCTCTCGGGTAAAATATTTGTGTCTACTTTCATTCACCATCTCTTCTCCTTTTATAACCAATAATAAGAGTGAATGATGAAAACAACTCTCCTCAAAATAAGGGTATGGTGAAAAGACTAAATAGAGGCATGGTGGTAAGACTAAATAGGGGCATGGTAGTAGGAGTATGGTGGTGGTCATCTTGTTTTACAACACTCCCCCTTGGACACCACCATTCATAAAATATGTAAGTGGTGTTGAACGTGCTTAATAGCTGCCTCGTTAAAAACATTTTCAGGAAAACCCAGTGGGACAAAACCTAAATAAGGAAAAAAGAGTGCAACGCACAGTCTAGAGTGTGATCATCTTCATATTCTTGCTCCCCCTGATCGATGCTCCCACTGATGATCGACATAGTTACTTCGATTGCTTACTAAGTCGACGCATGCCGAATCGCCATACTAACTTCTCAAAGGTGGATGTCGGTAAACTCTTAGTGAACAAATCTGCAAGATTTTCGCTGGAGCGGATTTGCTTGACATAAATCTCATTACTCTTCTGCAGTTCGTGAGTGTAGAAGAATTTAAGCAATATGTGTTTGATTCGATCTCCTTTGATGTATCCTCCTCTGATTTGAGTTATACACGCTTCATTGTCTTCATATATTGTGGAAGGAGAGCTTGTAATCGAGTGAATTCCACATGCATCTCGTATGTGTTGAATGAATGAGCGCAAGAACACACATTCCTGACTAGCTTCATGTAGTGCTAGAATTTCTAAATGATTGGAAGATGTTGCCACCAAAGTCTGCTTCGTAGAGCGCCAGGATATTGTTGTTTCATTGCAAGTAAATACATATCCTGTTTGGGAGCGTGCTTTATGAGGATCGGAAAGGTATCCAGCATCTGCATATCCGATCAAGCCAGTGCTATTTGAGGATTTCGAATACAATAATCTCAAATATTTGGATCCACTCAAATAGCGGAATATATGTTTGATTCCGTTCCAATGTCGTCTTGTCGGTTCTGGGCTGAATCTTGCAAGTACATTTACCGCAAAAGCTATATCAGGCCTTGTACATTGCGCCAGATATAATAAAGCACTGATCGCATTTAGATATGGTACTTCAGGATCAAGTATCTTTTCATCTATTTCTTTGGGGCGAAAATGATCCTTTTTAGGATTAAGAGACCGAACGACCATTGGAGTACTTAGTGGATGAGCATTCTGTATATTGAAACGCTTTAAAAGTTTCTCAACATATGTTGATTGATGGATCAAAATTCCATCAGAAACATGCTCGATTTGCAGGCTGAGACAATATTTTGTTTTCCCCAAATCTTTCATCTCAAATTATTTTTTGAAATATTCTGCAGTGTTTATGATCTCTTCAGGAGTCCCAATTAAATTTATATCATCAACATACACTGCCACAATAACAAATATGAGATTTGTTTTCTTAATGAATACACATGGGCATATCACATTATTCTTATACTCTTCTCTAGTAAGGTATTCATTAAGACGATTGTACCACATTCTACCAGATTGTTTCAGTCCATACAATGCCCTTTGTAATTTTTATAGAATATAGGTTCCTTGGACTATTTTTAATTGTTTCCGGCAATTTAACTCCTTCAGGGAGTCTCATATAAATATCTGTGTCCAACATACCATATAAATAGGTAGTGACAACGTCCATCAGTTACATATCTAGTCCTTCAGAGACTGTCAAACTGATCAAGTATCTGAAAGTAATCATATCCATTACAGGTGAATATGTTTCATCAAAATCGATGTCAGGTCGTTGAGAAAAACCTTGTGCTACAAGTCTAGCTTTATATCGAACAATTTCATTTTTCTCATTTCTTTTCTTTGTGAACACCAATTTGTATCCAATTGGTCGAACATCTTCTGGTGTTCAAAGTATGGGTCGAAGGACTTGTCGTTTTGCCAATGAAGTCAATTCTGCTTGAATTGCTTCTTCCCACTTTATCCAATCGTGTCTTTCACGACATTCATGAATACTACGTGGCTCAAAATCAAAGTCATTCATTATCTCACATGCCACTGTGAATGCAAAGACTTCATCCATATTAATCGATTTTCGATCCAAATATTCATTAGTGTAGGAATGGTTCATGTGTATTTCCTCACTTCTTTGTTCTTGCAATTCTTCAGGAATTTTAGAACTTTCTTTTTCTTTTGGGATCAATGGTTCTATGGGAACCAATGGTTCCTTAAGAACCGATAGTTCTGCTGGAACTATTTGTCTATTCATTTGATTTTTTCGTTTACGGGGATTGATATCTTTTGCCCCCAATGGCCTCCCACGCTTATAGCGTGTACTAGAGGAATCGACTACTGCTTTTGAATTATCATCATTAACTTTAATTCTCGCAGGTGTGTTGATAGCATCTACGTATGACCTTGTCACTTTTGATGTATCTGCAAATGCATCAGGCATTTGATTAGCAACATTTTGCAAATGTATTATCCTTTGTACTTCTTTATCACATTTTGATGTACGTGGATCTAGATGAGACATGAAATTTACTTTCAATTCAATTTCATGTCTAACTTCATGAGGCTTTTTATTTCTACCCAAATATGGGAATATCTTCTCATCAAAATGGCAATCTGCATGTCGTGCAGTAAATAGGTCACCCGTCAAGGGCTCAAGATGCCTGATAATAGATGGTGAATCAAAACCAACATAAATCGCCAATCGCCGTTGGGGTCCCATTTTTGTGCGTTGATGGGGTGCAATAGGCATTTGCACAACACAACCAAAATTACGTAAATGAGATATATCATGTTGATGCCCATACACAAGTTGCATAGGAGAATATTGATGATATGCACTAGGTCTTAAACGAATTAAAGAAGCAGCATGTAATACAGCATGTCCCCAAGCAGAAACTGATAATTTTGATTGCATTAACAATGTTCGTGGAATTGTTTGTATACGTTTAATGAAAGATTCTGCTAAACCATTTTGGGTATGCACATGCGGAACGGGATGCTCAATATCAATACCCAATGACATGCAATAATTATCAAATGTCTTAGATGTGAATTCACCAGCATTATCAAGACGAATAGACTTTATCGGATAATCAGAAAAATGTGCCCTTAACTTAATGATTTGTGCTAACAATTTTGCACATGCAACATTACGAGTTGACAGTAAGCACATATGTGACCATCTGCTGGATGCGTCAATCAGAACGATAAAATAATTAAATGGTCCATTAGATGGGTGAATAGGGTCACATATATCTCCCTAGATTCTTTGCAAATATGATGGAGATTCAACATTAACCTTCGTGTTTGATGGCCGGACCACTAATTTTGCTTGTGAACAAGCGGTACAAATTATTTCATTGGACGAAAAAATCTTCTGGTTTTTCAACGAATGTTCACATGAATTTTCAATGATCCTACGCATCATCGTTGATCATGGATGACCAAGACGATTATGCCAAAGCATAAAATCATTTGGATTAAAGAACTTCTAGTTCAATACCGCGTAGACCTCAACTGTTCTTATAGTTGTATAATACAACCCAGATGATAGAACATGTAATTTTTCTTATACACGCTTTTCACCACAATCATTTAATGTGATACAAAGAAACTCTGTTTCATTTTCACTTGTGGTCTCAATATGATATCCATTGTTACAGATATCTTTAAGATTAAGTAGATTTCTTCTGGATCTACTAGCATACAAAGCATTATGAATTTCTAAGCGAGAGTCATTTCTTAACAATATAGAAGTTCTTCCGGAGCCTTCTATAATATTCGCAGAACCCATAATAGTATTAACATTTGCCTCGACCAAGGTTAGACATGAAAAATATTTTTTTTCTTTAAAGATTGTATGTGTAGTGGCAGAATCAATAATACACACATCATTGCTATTTTTGTCAACTGGGGATTCATTTCTGAAATCCATATCCTTTCATAAAAGAAAAAACATAGCATTAGATTACAAAAATTTGAAATGATTACATAATACAAAAGCATAATATATTACAATATATTACAACATCATGATTAGTTAACAAAAGTTCATGCTATGTCATCGGAAATCAAATTTCCTATATTTCCGCCGTCATCTGCAAAGAAGTCGGAGACATCCAAATTAGTCAGATCTACAGGATTCGAGTTATCCATAAAGTTTGTCTCTACGACTTTCTCTTTTCCCTTAATTGATGCTTGATACCAGACCACCAAATGCTTGGGAGTACGACGAGTACGTGCCCAATGCCCTTTTACACCACACCTAAAACATTCATGTTCACTGCTTTTGGGAGTCTGAATTTGTGGGCCTTTTCCTTTATCGCGCCTCTCAAATTTGTTCCACTTCTGGTGGAGCATTTTGTCATTTCTCCCACGAGGGTGAAAATTATTGCACACACGACCACGACCACGATTAGGGCCTTGGCCTCTCCCAAAAGAAGGATAACCATCATAATTTGTCACATTCACTTCAGGGAATGGTGAACTGCCAATGGGGCGAGTTTGATGGTTTTTCATCAACAACTCATTATTTTGTTCAGCAATCAATAAACATGCAATTAAGTCAGTGAACTTTTCAAATTTTCGCTCCCGATACTACGACTGCATGAGCATATTAGATGGGTGAAACGTGGAGAACGTTTTCTCAAGCATCATAGCATCAGTTCTGTTGTCTCCACACATACGGAGCATGGATACAATTCTAAATACAACATAATTGTATTCATTTATGGTTTTGAAATCTTGTAGTCTAAGATTAGCCCACTCATGTGATGCTTGAGGTAAGGCAATAGACTTCATGTGCTCAAATCTTTCTTTCAGCCTCTTCCACAGATCAAGTGGATCTTAAATATCTAAATATTCAGCTTGCAGACCAGAATCAATATGATGACGTATGAAAATATGGCATTTGCTTTGTTCTGCACAGACTCTTCATTATCGTCTACAATAACTTATCCAAGATTCATAGATCTTAGGTGGAGAGTAGTTTCCAAAACTCATTCGAAATAATTTTTTCCGTTGAGACCGAGGGCAACATATTGGCATTTCACTAGGTTCGACATCCTGAAAAATTTAACTGCAATAACACAACTAAAATATGTCCAAAATATTTATTCAAAAATATGACATATTTTGCGGATATTTAGAACTGCTGGTTCTAACTTTTAAAACCTCGAGTTTTAGTCTCGGTATCTCATGATGTAGTTCGTGATTTATACATTGATTTGGAACTTCGGGTTCCGTAAATTTTAGAAATTCGTAAACTTCTGGTTTACATGAACATCATGTTCAACAACTTCTTTTCCCGGCAATTTTAGAACTTCGGGTTCAAAATGCCTTTAGTTTTGTAAACTTCGGGTTACAAAACATTATACATAAATATATAACAAGTATAATAATAATAGGAGATACATTTCTGATGTGAAAGATCCAATTTAAAATTGGCGATCACAGAGCATACTTATAGATAAATAATAAGCAAAGTAAATTTACAAAATAAACATAAATTCAAGAAGTAAATTAAATTTAGTTTAAAATATAAAAATTACGATAACCGAGTTATTCGTGTTGATAACGTGTTGTGAAAAAGTGTGTTATACATGAGGTTAAAAGCAACCAAAACTAATTAACATTGCAGGATAATTAAAGCAATTGAATGATGAGAATAAAAGAAGCATTACAAGAGAAGAATGGAATAAGGAATTGTGCTCTCGGGTAAAATATTTGTGTCTACTTTCATTCACCATCCATTCTCCTTTTATAACCAATAATAAGAGTGAATGATGAAACCAACTCTGCTCAAAATAAGGGCATGGTGAAAAGACTAAGTAGAGGCACGGTGGTAAAACTAAATAGGGGCATGGTAGTAGGAGTATGGTGGTGACCATCTTGTTTTACAACAACCTCAATCTTTTTGAGCATGGGATGACATTATTACTTGTGCTAAAATACCCTGTTCCGTTCGAGGGGGGGAATCCCTATATCCGGCCGGGGGACGAGCGAGATGCCTCCCTCCTTTTTTTTTGAAAATTTGATAGATAATTAAAGACATTTTTGTCATTTTACACTAAAACTACATGAAATCTAACCCGTTGTCTAACTTAATACAAAATGAAATTTTACTAACTTTTAAAAAAAATTCAAATTAAGTGTATGTATTTATTTGGAGAAGGTGTCAACTTTAATTTGCTAAATTGAGATTAACTCAATGATAGATTAAAAATGGGTTGCATCAGAGTTAGAATCCTAAAATTTTTGTGTAGCAAAGTGTTCTTTCCTTTGCAAGAATGTATTTAGGAGACATTGATCTATCAAATTGAAATTTGAAGTGAGATGTGCTTTAACAATTATAAATTATAATTGCCTTTAATTTGAATCCAATTGTCAATGAGAATATGATCCAAATCAACAGCAGAGAACAAATTGGAAGACTTAGAAAGTAGAGTCGTCGACACGGCCCAAGCAATAATAGCATCATTTCCTGCTAGCTTCCTTTCGACGACCATTTTTGTGCTCAATCATTTACATATATAGTTACATCCTCATCACTTGTGCAATTACAAATCTCTTCTCTGCTGCTTGCAATATCTTATGCCAAAATGGCTTCCTCCCTCAAAATCCATTCTTTTACCCTCCTCCTACTCATCCCTTTCATATCCAGCGTTTATGGAGGCAGAGAGCCCCCAAATCCAAACAATGTCTACAATCTAGTCCCCTTGGACTCTCTCCGACCGGCCACCACTTGCTCCTCTTCCTCCTCGGGTTCGAATGGAGTTAAGGTAGTGCACCGATACGGGCCGTGCTCGGGCAATTCAGCACCACCCACTTCCCACCAGATATTCGTAAGAGACCAATCCAGAGTCAACTTCATCAACAACAAGAAGAAATCCAACTCGATCGACCCTGCTTCGACCACTCCGGCCCTGGCCGACAGCATCCTGGGAGCCGGGAACTACCTCGTCACGGTCGGGTTCGGCACACCCGAACAAAAAAACACATTAATTCTTGACACTGGCAGCGAGCTGACATGGGTTCAATGCAAGCCCTGCTCAATCAAATGCTACCCTCAAAAAGAACCCATCTTCGATCCTTCAGCCTCCTCCACCTCCAGCTCCACCTCCTGCTCCACCCGATCCTGCGACTACTCCTACACCTACGCCGACAAGTCCTACTCCAGAGGACAATACGCCAACGACACCCTCACACTCCCGGGCTCCGGAACCTTCCCCAACTTCATCTTCGGCTGCGGCCAGGACAACAGCGACGGTTTCGGCGACGCCGCCGGAATGCTGGGGCTCTCCAAGGGAAGCTCCCTCTCGATCGTGTCCCAGACCCAATCGACCTTCGCCCAGATCTTCTGCTACTGCCTCACCCCTCGAGAAGGCTCCACTGGGTTCCTCCTCTTCGGGCTCGAGGCTCTCCGTAAATGTCAGACCAAAACCTTCACTCCGCTACTCACCCACACAAAGCGTCCTCGCTTCTACTTCGTCGACCTCGTGGGCGTCACGATCGGGGCCAAACGACTCGCCGTTTCGTCGTTTTATCCTCCGAATTCGAAAACCCCCAACACGATCTTTGACTCGGGGACGGTGATTACTCGCTTGCCGGGTTCGGTTTACTCGGATCTGAGGGCGGAGTTTAGGAGTCTGATGGCGGCGTACCCGGGGGCGGATCCGCTGCCGCCGCTGCTGGACACGTGCTACGATCTTACCGGCCATGTGGACGCGACGATTCCGAGGATGGTGATGCATTTTAAGGGTGCTGACGTGGCTTTGGACTCGTCGGGGGTGATTTGGTGGGAGAAGGACTCGCAGGTGTGCTTGGCTTTCGCCGGGAATGAAAACGCCGGCGACCTGAATATTATTGGGAATAATCAGCAGAAGAGTGTTGGGATTTTGCACGATATTCAAGAAAACAAGGTGGAGTTTAGTGCCAATGCTTGCTAATACTCATATATTCCTGTACATCTCTGCAATGAGATTGATTTCATGACAATTACTCTGGAATCATTTGCTAGTCTTTAGTACTCAGGTTATTATAGCATCAATCTATAGCTCACAACACTGAGCTATTTTTTCTTGTTGAGTAGCTAACAAATCTTTTTTTTTGTTTCATTCTTGACACTACATGTTAAAAAAGAGTCTAAATAAAAATTATTTTCAAAAGGAATAATAACAGTCTATCACACGTAACAATTCGAAAATTACACTTTTATACTATAATTAATTTTGTAAAACACATTAAATATATAAACTATCATCTATACAATTGAAAAAATAGAATTGAACTAATGGAGCAATCAACCGGTTCAATTGAAAACAGGTTGTAATTGAACCGGCTCAATTGAACAAATCCGTAAAATCGGACTGGTGGATGCAGCGTCAATCGGACGCCACATCCTCGCCGGCAAAAAAGTCAACTTGAAATAAGCGAAGAGGGTTCCGGCCACCGACCGCCGGCAACGTGCCGGAAACATCCTTGTAGCTCTTCGTCTACGTCAATCCCCACAGAGCTCGTCCCGAGCCTCCAATTTAATCAACCCACCATCGTGTTGATCTCGCCGTCGTTGTGCAACGACATACCCGAGACCGTTTCAGCACTCTCGGAAACAAACCAGACCCTTACAGTTAACTTCTCCCGAATAGAGTCAAATATGATTTTTTTCAGATCTAAATTTGGAACCTTAAAATTGATTTTACCCCTAAACTCTGAAAAATAACTCAGCAACCACTCCAGCCATCACCAAAAAAGAGGTAGTCAATTGTCGTCGGAGTCGACTCCGATGAAAATTCCGGTGAAGAAATTAAATTGAGCTGAAAAAGTGAGCACTTGGACTTGGTTTCGAGTAGACGAGAGTTTGTTGTGGGGTTTCTTTATGGGAGACGATGCGATTCGACGCATGTGGAGGCGGCTTTAAGCTCCTGGTGTTGGTCGGAGATTCGTCCCAACTTCTGGTTAGTTAACCGGCGTCGACCATTCTCCTTCTTTCTCTTTTAAATTTTATTAAAATTTTATAAAAGACAAATTTGCCCTCAAAGTATATTATTAATGATTATGTATACTAGAGAAAAAAATTTGCAATATCAAATTTATTATATTATTTTAATTAATTAATTAGAATTTCATTGTAACACAGTAGAATTTAATGGTTAATTAGAATTTAACCATTACATGGATTAAGGGGTGGATACATGAGAAAGGACAAATTTGAAGAGTAACAAAGTAGACAAGTCAACACACTCCAGTCCACACTAAGCCACTAGCCTAAATTTATATATATATGTTGGAACAATTTTAAAGTATATGACTATAAATTATTGTACTTTAAAATCCATAATTATAAGACATATTTATCGTCAAATTTAAAAAAAAAATGCATGACTTGATGGAGACTTAACTTGAAATTTTAAATTAATATAATTTTAATATGATATCATGACTGGTTTGGACTTATTGTCATAATTCATGCTATAAACTATTAGAGTTGCATATATATTATATATGTGTGTGGCTGAGCTTTTAACAATTATAAGTTTTAATTACTTGTTAATTTGAATCACATTGTCTAAATCAACAGCAGAGGACAAATTTGAAGACTTAGAAAAGTAGAGTCTTTGGACACAGCCAATAGCATAGCATGCATTATTTCCCTGCTAGCTAGCTTCTTTTCAGCGACTCTTCATTCCTGTGCTCAATCATGTATTGTGTATATATAGTTACATCCTCATCGCTTGTGCAATCACAAATCTCCTTTCTAATACCTTATACTGTAAATGGCTTCCCTCCACAGAATCCATATTCTTACCCTTCTCCTACTGATCCTATTCCTATCCAGTACGTGCGACGTTTATGGAGGCAGAGATCCCCCTAACCCAAACTCAAACAATGCCTACAATCTCGTCCCCGTGGACTCTCTCCGACCCGCCTCTACTTGCTCCTCAGGTTCTTTAATATAGACAGCATCATTTAACGGATAGGGATTTATAATACAATTGATTGATGAAGCTGATATTTATGTGCATTCAATTCAACAGATTCAAATGGGCCGTGCTCTGGTAATTCAGCGGCACTCACTTCTCACCGGATATTTGTAAAAGACCAATCCAGAGTGGACTTCATCAACAACGACGAGGACGACCATGTTTCGAGCACTGCCGACAGCATCCTCGGATTCGGGAGTCCCGTGACGGTCGGGTTCGGGACCCCTGAACAAAAGCAGACATTAATTCTGGATACGGGCAGCGACCTGACATGGGTCCAATGCAAGCCCTGCTCCCGATGCTACACTCAGGATGATCCCATATTCGACCCTTTGGGGTCCTCCACCTTCAGCTCCACCTCCTGCTCCCCCTCCTGCGACTACCGAGTCCCCTACGGCGACAATTCGTCTTCTAGAGGAGAGTACGCCAACGACACCCTCACCCTCCCCGACACCGGCACCTTCCCCAACTTCATCTTCGGCTGCGGCCAGAACAACAGCGACGGCTTCGGCATGGCCGCCGGAGTGCTGGGGCTGTCCAAGGGCGGGTTGTCGATCGTGACCCAGTTGTATATCGGCAAAATCTTCTGCTACTGCCTCACCCCCTCCCGCCAAGCCTCCAAAGGCTTCCTCTTCTT
Source organism: Geranium rotundifolium (assembly GCA_963920655.1). Taxonomy (NCBI): domain Eukaryota; kingdom Viridiplantae; phylum Streptophyta; class Magnoliopsida; order Geraniales; family Geraniaceae; genus Geranium; species Geranium rotundifolium. The sequence continues at coordinate 21,304,923 of OY987321.1, forward strand.
CGGATTACCAGCTCTAAGAATGTGTCAGAGTGATGCCAACATCTTCACTACGCTCCTCACCCACCCCGACAAGCCTCAATACTACTTCGTCGATCTCCTCGCCATCACCATCGGGACCAAACGACTTCCCGTTTCCTCGTTTCTCTCGGGAGCCCCCAACACCATCTTGGACTCGGGAACGGTCATCACTCGCCTGCCGGATCCTGTTTACTCGGCTCTCAGGGCGGAGTTCAAGAACCTCATGTCGGCGTACCCGGCGGCTCCTCCGCTGCCGCCGCTGCTGGACACGTGCTACGATCTTAGCGGTCGTTCGGGGAATGTGGCGATTCCGAGGATGATGCTGCATTTTAAAGGTGCGGATATGGTGTTGGACTCGTCGGGGGTGATTTGGTGGGAGAAGGATTCACAGGTCATGTGCTTGGCTTTCGCCGGAAATAAAAACGCTAGTCACCTGAATATCATTGGGAATACTCAACAAAAGACTGTTGGGATTTTGCACAACATTCAAGAAAACATGGTGGAGTTCAAAGCCAATGCTTGCTAAACCCCATATATATATATATATATGCAACGTATGTAAAGAATGTTTCCACATTTTAGTAAGGGGTAATTATACTTTAGTACGGTGTAGTATGTTGAAAAATATTACAAAATAATCAACAAGTTGCTAATATTAAAATAAAGTTTAACAATAAACTTTATAAATTATAACTCAACCTTTTACCGAATACAAGTTTAACACCGTAAAGAAAAAGTCGAGGCGTGTTGGACACTTTTCTTAAAGTGTATTCGCTCTCTCTCGGGTGTTGGATTCAGCGAGCGTACACCTTCCAGGATACAACGACTCCGAACTAGCACCTTACACCAAAGGTCTAGTTCAAGCGAACTAGAACTCGAACCTTTCTCTATCACCAACTGAACGAAGAAATGTAGAAGAGAGAGAACAATAACACAAGAATTCTTGAGTTTAGATGATTGAAAAATGAAGAGAAAGACCATCTATTTATAGTCTCATCTCGTCCACCTCTTGAATTCTAAGAATCAATGCAAACTTAAAGACAAAATTGAAGGATGAAATGAGCATAACTCACATTCAATTTGGAATATAACAACAATATTTATTCAATATGGGATTAATATGATTTACAATCATATAATATACAACAAGCCCCCACATGAATAAAATTGTGCAACGTAAAAAAAAGACTCGAGGAAAACTCGAACGAATTGGTGATAGATTCTCTGGTCAATACCTGTATAGGATAGGTAGGGGCACCTTTGAACCTTCTCTTGTGAGAAACCATGTCGACTTTACTAGCTGACCAATAGACTTGATGTCCTTGAATTGTTCTGCCGTTTGTGTAAATGATAACATGCCTCACGCAGATATCTTCCTGACTCAAGTTCAGTTCTCATGGATATGTTCTTTTTGGTCATGAACATCTCCCTGGTTTTGCAAGAGTTTCTAAAGGATTTAGCCCTTCAATCCTCCTTTGAAGCGACCCCACTTCTCTCTCACATAGGTGATTTCTTATTTAAGAGTAACCCGTTTTACTCCACTCGAACTATCAATAGTTTCGACGCATAAGAATCATTAAAAGCTTAAGTGCTTAACATTTTTCTATGGGTTTCACTGTTCGCATCATAGAAATAGGACTAGGGGAACCCCCACAGTGACCTGACTCAGTCTTGACAACTAGGCTGTCCCTTTGAACCATGATCTTGGGATCTTTAGTCAACATGGTTGGGTTTCTTTTGTCTCAACTTTATAATTTCATGGGCTTAAGTCTCATTCCTCTAGATGCCTTCTCAACTAGGTCTCTAGGAAAGCCTTTTGTAAGCGGATCCGCAATATTTTCCTTAGACCTAATGTAGTCAATACTTATGACTCCATTTTTGAGAAGTTGTCTGACGGTTTTATGCCTTCGACGTATATATCAAGACTTACTGTTGTACATTATATTCTTTGTCCTGCCAATAGTTGATTGATTGTCACAATATATACATATTGCAGGCACTGGTTTCAATCAACTAGGAATATCCTTTAAGAAATTTCTTAGCCATTCGGCCTGTTCTCCACATGCATCTAATGCAACAAACTCATATTCCATCGTTGATCTGGTTATAACAGTTTGTTTTGAGGATTTCCATGTCACAGTTGCACCTCCCAAAGTAAACACATAACCACTTGTGGCCTTTGAGTCTTGTATATCAGATATCCAACTTGCATCAGTGTATCCTTCCACGATATCTGGATATCTTGTATAGTGTAGACCATAATCACGAGTAAACCGTAAATACTTTAGTATACTAACGATATCATTCCAGTGTTTGGCTCTTGGATTACTTGTATATCTTGCAAGTCTACTTATAGTGAAGGCAATATCGGGTCTCCTACATGTCATTAAGTACATAAGACTACCTATCACTTTTGCATACTCATTCTGAGCAATACTTTCTTCTTTATTCTGTGACAAGTGTTGGCTTACATCAATAGGCGTTCTAGCCAAACCAACATCACCCTTGCTGAACTTGTCAAGAATTTTATCAACATAATGTGTTTGACTTAAAATAAGTTCTTCTTTAGTTCTTGTAATTTTTATCCCTAAAATTACATCACCAAGTCCCATATCTTTCATATCGAATCTTGATTTCAACATGTCTTTTGTTGATTTGACCATGCGTTCATTGCTTTCTACAATAAGCATATCATCAACGTATAAGCACAGAATAACATAACCATGCTATGTTTCCTTAACATATACACATTTGTCACATTCATTAATTTTGAATCCATTTGACAACATGGCACTATCAAATTTTTCGTGCCACTGTTTAGGTGCTTGTTTAAGTCCATATAAGGACTTCACCAGCTTGCACACTTTTCTTTCTTGTCCATGAGCAATACAACCCTCAGGCTGCTCCATGTATATCTCTTCCTCAAGATCTCCATTAAGAAATGCAGTCTTCACATCCATCTGATGAATTTCAAGATTCCGCAAAGCGGCAATAGCTACTATCAATCTTATAGAACTTATTCTTGTTACCGGAGAATAAGTATCAAAGTAGTCAAGACCTTCACGTTGTCTATAACCTTTGATTACAAGTCTGACCTTATATTTATCAATTGTTCCATCTGCTTTCATTTTTCTTTTGAATATCCATTTAGTGATAGCATTTTGTGCCCTAGTCCAATTGTTATTAGCCTGTAAACGTCTATGTACATTATCATTGTTTGTAATATATATAAACGGCTTTGTATTACTTATGTGTTGAAGTAATATGTTAAGCATGATCTGATTTATGACCACTAAAGTAGTAGAACCATAAATCTGTACGGATCACATTTAACGAGTCTCTGGTCAAAATATGCTTCCTTAGAAGCGACCAGTATGAGGATGGTTCTTAATGACGTAGTTCTACTTGTCATAGGGATGAGGGATGAGGGATCCCGGAATCATATCATAGATATCATGAGGTGATTGATATCGGACGACCCGCTTTGAATAGTGTTTTCATAGATTAAGCCATGAACATATTCAAATGCGATAGCTTGTCACGATATCCTTAGACCGAGGAGTCTTTGTGATCACTATGCAATGTACGTGCGGCTTTAACTTGCGCCTAACGCTTTCTGTAACAGGATTGCAATAACAGGCATGATTGGGTGGCGGAACGGGTTGCATGAGTGACACGAAAGACGGCTAAGGGATTTATCCCTCATACTACGGTATGGGAAAGATATCCGTTAAAAGGCCTCTTGATCGAGACTGACTGAGAGTAAGAGCATGGCCATGCCGGTGATACGGCTTATCAGTTCTCAGCCATCTCACATATCAAGTAACAATAATTGATCGAACAAGGGTGACGACTCTATGCCTTGTGATCAACCGGGATATCTAGAGATAATAGGATAGTGACTTGTACGCACAAGGTTAAGTCGAATCATCGATCGTCATGCACCTTGGGTAATCATAACATCTTACTAGAGGCCCCTTATGATGGATCGGGCAAGAGCGATCTTTTGCGCCGATCTGCCAACGGTGGCATGAGCCTAGAGGGTCACACACATTCAAGACGGATAACTTGAGACAGGGAAACCTTAACGTTTCTTGAGGAGCAATACATGGACAAAATTGGAGGTTTTGTGTCATGGGTTCGGTTTGAGAGAATAATTAGCGAATCGAGAAAACAGAGTTTTTTCGTCGATGTCGCGTCGGACTTTGTTTGATAAGTAACGACAAAAAGGGTCGGGCGATTTTTGGACACAGCACGAAACCACATGGGCGAGCCCATTGGGCTCGGCCCATGAGGTCTTATGGCCGGACCAAACAAGGGCCCATTAAGAGCCCAATAAGCCCTCTTGGCCGGCCCACATGGTGGGTCCATGTGTGGGGGCCACACAACACCATGCTTAGTTGATGATTGTGGATTAAGAGGTGAGTGATTTAAGGGGTATGGGTTAAAGCACCTTTAAGCTCATACCAATCACTTTTGACCCATGCTTATGAGTTGGATGATGAATTGAAATACAAGACATTAATTCATTAATCAAATAATCACACAACTCACACAAAAACCTCTCTCTCTCTCTTGCTTGGCCGGCCACCTTGCTCTCCTCTTCATCTTGCTCTCTTGTTCTTCATTTAATTGTTCTAGTAGGCAATTAAGTGAAGGATCTTCAAGATCATCCCCTTGGTGTGGACTTGCTTTAGAGAAGAAGATCTGAAAGTTATTCTTTAATCGATTCAACAAAGACTTAAAGGTAAACATCTTGTGGAATAGATTTTGCTTTGGGATTTAATGGTTTATGTTCTTGGACAAGGTTTGGAGTAGATTTTGTTATAATGCTTTCGCTATCTCGACGATCTAGAATGCTCCAAAACCCTACATTTAGAACCAAGTGTTCTAATTCTAGGTGGGAGATCTACCAATTCCCAAGTGTGATTTTGCATGATGGAATCAATTTCACTTTTTATGACTTACTTAAAGGTCCCTCATCAGAGTTTACTCACTTTTTATAAGTTTGAGGTTCAGCTTCTAGCATATAGGTTAGGAAGTCAGGGCCAAATGACTTTTCTACCCTTACTCTTTTGCTTCGTCTCGGCTCTTCTAACCCATCATCCTCTTCAGAATGTTCATCTTGAACACGTGGTATTTCCTCATTATCCTCATGAATTTGTTTAGATAATCTCGATTCATCTAGTTTCGGCTTATACCGAAATACATGTTCATAAAACGCAGCATTTCTAGACTCCATTATAGTATTCTTATGAATATATGGGTTTTCAGAATAATACACAAGGAATCTATATGCGCTGCTATTTTGTGCATATCTAATGAAGACACAATCAACTGTCTTAGGTCCTATCTTCATTTTCTTTGGAGCTGGGGCCATAACTTTGGCTAAGCACCCCCACACTTTCAAGTAGTTATATGAAGATTTCCTACCTTTAAATAATTCATATGGGGTTTTATCAACTTCTTTTCGAGGTACCTTATTTAAAAGATAATTTGCTGATTAAACAGCTTCCCCCCACATGTTCTGTGGTAACCCATAACTTATAAGCATCGCATTCATCATCTCTTTTAGAGTGCGGTTCTTTCTTTCAGCAACACCATTAGATTGAGGAGAGTATGGTGGGGTAACCTCATGAATAATTCCGTGTTGGACACAAAAGGAGCCAAACGGTTCAACATATTCACCTCCACGGTCATTTCTTACCATTTTAATTTTCTTACTAAGTTGATTTTCAACTTCAGCTTTGTACATGACAAATTTTCCTATAGCCTCATCTTTGCTTTTAATCAAGTATACATAACAATATTTTGTACTATCGTCAATGAAAGTTACAAAATATTTGTTTCCACCTCTTGTCTGAGCAAACTTTAAGTTACAAATATCACTATGAATTAGCTCAAGAGGTTTAGTTTTCCTTTTTATAATTTTGAAAGGTGTTCTCATTTGTTTTGCCTGTACACAAGTTTCAAACTTGTGACTATTATCGATGTTGAATTTGAGTATATGGTCCAAGTGAATTAATCTACGTATAGAGTTATAATTCACATGACCAAGTCTACCATGCCACAAACTACTTGACTCAAGCATATAAATGAAAGACTTTTCTTTATTCATTTCATTTTTCTTGATGGCCATTACATTCATTTTCATCATGCCATCAGTTACATAGCCCCTACCCACATACATTCCATTTTTGGTCAACACAATTATTTGAGACTCAATTACAATTCGGAACCCATGAGTATCCAATAATGTCCCAGAGATAAGGTTCTTCCTGATGTCGGGCACATACAAGACATTTGTAAGCTTGACTTCTTTTCCCGATGTCATCTTCAGAAAGATCGTCCCTTTCCCCTTGATATCTGAGGTAGCAGAGTTTCCCATGTATATTTTCTCTACATGCTCAAGCATATTCAGACTAGAAAAAACATTTCTATCTGAACAAACATGGCGTGTTGCTCCAGTGTCTAGCCACCATTCCTTGTGGTTGGAGTCCACCAAGTTAACTTCTTAGATTACCGCAACAAGATCTTCATTCATGTCCATTGCATTGATCTCTTGCCTCATTCTCTTTGGAAGCCTACATTCGGTTGACTTGTGACCAAACTTGTCACAGTTGAAACATTTTCCCAAAAACTTGGGTTGTGGTTTCTTCTTGAACACTCCTCCCTTTGGCCCAATTTTTTTCTTTTCAGCCTTATATCTCCTAGAGCTTTCACCATGCTCCACAAAATTTTCTTTAACATCAAACCTTTTCTCAGTTTTTCTATTGTCCTATTCGATAGGAAAACGAACAATTAGATCTTCAAGACTCATCTCCTTTCATTTGTGCTTGAGATAGTTCTTGAAATCTTTCCATCCATGTGGCAATTTTTCAATTACCGAGGCGACCTGAAAAGACTCACTTATTTGCATTCCTTCATCATGCATTTCGTGTATGATCAATGGCAAATCTTGCACTTGACTCACCACGGTTTTGGAATCTACCATTTTAAAATCTAAGAACCGGCCCACGATAAATTTCTTGGCGCCCGCGTCCTCAGTTTTATATTTATGGGATAAAGAATCCCACGGTTACTTGGCAGTACATTTTGCACTATATACGTTATACAATGCATCACATAAACTATTCAATACATAGTTTCTACACAAATAATCAGAGTGATTCCATGAGTTGAATGCTATAAGCACTTGAGGATCACTTTCATCCTCATGCAAATTTGGTCCTTCCTCGGTTAGCAACTTTACTAGACCAAAAGTGGTCAAGTAGAAAAACATCTTCTGTTGCCACCTCTTGAAGTTCAAGCCATCAAACTTCTCAGGTCGTTCAACATGATTTACCGAAACTGACACCGGTGTCATTGTGGTTGGCACTCGTGCCACAAGACCACTTGAGACTTGACCCGAAGGTACGTTCCCGACCGCAACCATGTTTTCATGTTGGCCAAAAGGCACAAGTATCTCCCCGACATTAACCATGTTGAGGTCTGTGGGAAGAGTTCTATCATTTCCATTCACACCGTTCATGTTTTGGGTTTCCATTTTTCTATAAAAGAAACCAATTAGTTAGTGTACCGATATATAGAAAAATTAGAAAACCTTTAAATTTTCGCAACACGTTAAATATTTTATTTATTCTATTATTTTAAAAAAAAAAATTAAAGTACACTTTAAGATTGTTGGAAAATATTATAAAATAATCAACAAGTTGCTAATATTAAAATAAACTTTAACAATAAACTTTATAAATTGTAACTCAACCTTTTACCGAATACAAGTTCAACACCGTAAAGAAAAAGTCGAGGCGTGTTGGACACTTTCCTTAAAGTGTATTCGCTCTCCCTCGGGTGTTGGATTCAGTGAGCGTACAACTTCCAGGATACAACGACTCTGAACTAGCACCTTACACCAAAGGTCTAGTTCAAGCGAACTAGAACTCGAACCTTTCTCTATCACCAACCGAACGAAGAAATGTAGAAGAGGGAGAATAATAACACAAGAATTCTTGAGTTTGGATGATTGAAAAATGAAGAGAAAGACCATCTATTTATAGTCTCATCTCATCCACCTCTTGAATTCTAAGAATCAATGCAAACTTAAAGACAAAATTGAAAAAATGTAACATAAATATTCAAAAGGATGAAATGAGCATAACTCACATTCAATTCGGAATATAAAAACAATTTTTATTCAATATGGGATTAATATGATTTACAATCATATAATATACAACATCTTATGACTCGAGAACTGTCATCACTCGTCTGCCGTCCTCCGTTTACTCGGCTCTCAAGGCGGAGTTCAAGAACCTCATGTCGGCGTACCCGGCGGCTCCTCCACTGCCGCCGCTGCTGGACACGTGCTACGATCTTAGCGGTCGTTCGGGGAATGTGGCGATTCCGAGGATGACGCTGCATTTTAAGGGTGCGGACATGGTGTTGGACTCGTCGGGGGTGATTTGGTTGGAGAGGGATTCGCAGGTCATGTGCTTGGCTTTCGCCGAAAATAAGAACGCCAGTCACCTGAATATCATTGGGAATACTCAGCAAAAGACTGTTGGGATTTTGCACAACATTCAGGAAAACAGGGTGGAGTTTAAAGTCAATGCTTGATAAACCCCATATGTATATATGCAACGTATGTAAGGAATGTTTCCACATTTTAGTAAGGGGTAATTATACTTTTGTACGGTGTAATATGTATGATTTTTACTTTAGTATGGAAAAATTCCATGCTCAGCTTTGCTTCCATTGGTGAATTCAAACTTTGTTGTGCAACTTTAGATTCGGTTCGGTTGTGCAATTTTGTGGGTGAGTTCAGAGTTTTGCTCCCACGCCAAGCTTTGCTTCCGTTAGACCTATGGGTTGTGTTCTCTGAAATTTGTTGTGCAATTTCAGGTACGCTTCATTTAAAAAATTGCAGAGTCAACGATGGAATGGACGGTGATAAAAATGAAACTTCTACTCACTAAACCGATATACATTTTGAAATACATCATTGTAAATTGAAAATTATGTATAGTACATCGTAGTGACGTGGAATAGTCGATCCTAGATTGATGGAGGTGTAGTCGGCGATGGCGTGGTCGAAAACTTCTACATTGGAATGAAAAGATTTAATGATTGTGTGTCACTTGGTTTCTCTATCCGATTATATCTACATTACGATCCCTTCAGTTGGTCGAGTTGTTGATTTCAACTACGATCATCGGGAGTACTACAGTTGCAATTGTAGAGATGGGATGACTTCCATATGGTGTGTATGAGAATACTTCAACGAATGAGTGTGTGGGTCATTTTAGGCGAGCCTTTAAAATGGGGTTGGACTCGTCGGGGGAATTTAGTGGGAGAAGGATTCATAGGTGTGCTTTGCTTTTGAGTGGAGTTTAGTGATAATGCGTACTGAAACTTATGTGAAATACGTTGTCTTGTGATTAGTCGAGTGGAGCCCATCATTACATATAACCAGTGTTATGGATCGCGGGAGATCTCGACGAAATCGCAAAAATCCGTGACGATATTGCAAAAATCGCCCCAAATACCGGTCAACGCCAGTCAAACCGGATAATTTCAAATTAATTCCGGTTTAATCCAGTTCAAATCAATTAATTCTGGTTTAATTCAATTTAAATCAATTAATTTCGGTTTAATTTGGTTTAAATCAATTAATTCAGATCTAATTTAATTAATCTTGGTCTAATTCGATCAACTTCGTTCCGACACACTTAATCCGGTTTGATATTTAGATTATAAATTATAAATTATAAACAATAAATATCATTCATTTTCCATATAAATTATAAATTAAATATTATTCATTTAGGTCATGGCTCCGGTCCAACACATTTAAAAATAATTAAATATCATTCATTTTTCTTTAATAAATAATGAATATGAGTTTGTATATATTTAATTATTTATTTATTATAAAACACGATTTGTCGTGATCTTCCCGTGATCCCTTCGAGTTTGTTAGATCTCTTTTTTTGTCAAGAGGCGGATATATCTCCGTGATCCGATATCCATAACATTGCATATAACGAATATTTCAACATTTTAAATATAATGTGTTTTATTCGTCTATTTAACTATTGAATCATTTTATTATATGTGTATTTTTTTCAAAAAAAAAAAATATTCCTATATACCCGCAATGAGATTCATCATTTGCTTTCTTTTTCTTAGAAAAGATTTATCATTTGATTGCTAGTCTTGAGCATTCAAGTTACTATACCATCAATTTCTAACTAACTAAAATATGAATGAGATATTTATCTCAGAACTTTTTTTTCTTGTTGAATAACTAACAGCTCTTTTTGTGTTTCATTCATGATAGTGCATGTTAAGACGGGTTCGTATTATTTAGGGGTGATTTCATGTCAGTATCCTAACTTTACCTCATTTTCAAATTTGTACCTTAAGTTTGAAATTTTTTTTGCCAGTATCCCAATTTTAGTTACGTTGCACTTAAGGTAACAGATGTTAAATCTAACCGAATTAGTATGCAAAAAGACCAAAATACCCCTCGTTGTATGAACTCTAAAAATATAATTATTGCTAGATGTGAAAAGACTATTTTACCCTCACTTAAATGATAGACTAATATTTTGCTCCAAGGGTATAATAGTATTTTCAAGTAATAAATTAAACAAAAATAAAAAGGCTTGTGAAATGACTAAAATGCCCTCAACTATTCATCAAATTTTCAAACAAATGCCATCAATTTTAATCCTTAAAATTTTAATCTTTTAGTTATCTCTTCCCTTTTCTCCAAATCTGTTAAATGTCTTCTCTTAATTTTTAACAAAAATAGTTTGTTTGTGAGAGAACTAAATTGGGGTCAATTTTTGTATGTAATGCATCAGAAAAAATTTGAAGTTCGGATCGGAAAAACCTCATTCCCAGCAGGCCTGTATTCTAGAATTCCCACCTTTCCAAATCCAGATTCTAACGACGACCCAGACATGCCGAGATGCTCTGTACAAGAGACTCGTTCTAAGCCAGCCCCATTCCCCGAATTCTACCCCAAGTTCCAAGAGACAACGAAGTAGACTCTGGCCTACCCTCTCTTCTTCGCCGCCGCCTTCCGCCCGATCTGACGGCTGAGCCACCTTTGCCGCCTCCGCATCCACCTCAGGCTCATCCTGTTAATGTCCCTCCCTTTCTTCTACTTCCTCATGTCCCACCCAGTCACTCTGTGCTCCACGATTTCCTCTCCGCCTTGGCCATCTTGGCTTGTTCAAATCGGACTCGACTCCGGAATGTCGTTTGAGAAGTTGTTGGCGATCTGAAAATCGAGTTTGGGATGGGGCCCACGAGGTTGTTGCCGGAGAGGACGAGGGAGGTGAGATTGGAGCAGGTGGAGAAATCAACGACTGAGATGGAGGAGACGATGAGGTTGTCAAGGAGAAGAGAAGGCATAGGACGGAAGGGAAGTGGCCGGGCCATATCTAATTCTGGTATCGCCAAATTTAGGTCGTCGCTCACTCTCGTCGGAACTGGTCACGCCATAGTGGATCTTCTAGAAGTGGATCTTGTAGGAGTGGATGTGGCGTTGCAGAGAGAGATTGAGAGGTTAGAGAAAGAGGGGAGAGTAGTGTGTATAATAAGGTTTAAAGGAGATGGGTAGAATAGGAATTTCACAGGTTATTTTTAAAGTTTTAATTCTTTTATTTGTTAACTTGCAAAGACCATATTACCCTCAATTCATTAGTTAAATTGATTACTCAATTAGAGGTAAAAAGGTAATTTCATAATTATAAAAAAAATATGTAAGATTGAAAATTATATGTCGAAGAGCATTTTGGACTTTTTATAAACTAATTCTGTTATATTTAACCGTCATTGCCTTAAACAATGTTTGAGTAACGACAAAAAAAATTTCAAACTTGGGTATTGATTTTGAAATGAGGCAAGGTTGAGGTACTTGCATAGAATTTTCCCTATTGTTTAATAATATTATAAGAATGATATAATTCTGAAGAAAAAAAAACTATTCATCAAATAATCTTGTTTAATGATTATTGAGTGGCTCACATCTAATAAACTAAAAAAAGTGATAAATAATTACCCATATGATTTGCACACACTGTAAATAATGACAAGAATGAATTGTCCACTTTTACGTACATACATTTAAGGAATTTTATTCAAACAAGTACATTTATATTTATTCACGTCAACACATTTCCAGGTTGGATTGATTTTCATGGAATACCACATCACGCTCTAACTATTATCGTAGGAGGGTTTTCATCAAAGATATTTACTTAGTATTCTTATATGATCTTGTTATTCTCAATCGAGCGAGCGAGCGAGAGAGTCAATCGAACAAATATGTTTAGGATTACTTGATTTGTTAAGGAGAGAAAATCCCTGAAGAGGAGGGGTGAGGAGTTAATTTCGTGGGGGCAATTCAAAGGTTCTTATATCAAATTGATAATGAGAGAGACGAGGGAGTAAGTATAAAGGGAGTAAAGGGTACATCTTGAAAATTTAATGTTAGAGTATAAGACTATAATTGATCATTCAACTATCAGTTTAAACTTTTAGTTGAGTTGATCCTATGATACGATACGAGAGCCAGTACCTCGCGAACATGGGTTCGAATTTCAGGACGTGCAAATTATATTTCATTGCATTCTCTCTTATCTCTTACTCTCATAAAAACCCAAACTCTCTTAATAAATTCTCTCTAACTTCTCTTCAAAAGACCATCTAACTCCTTATGGGACATGCTTGTTCGTGAGCACTACACCATATTGTCTTAACGCCTGCGCACATAGAGCACGTGCGCAGACATTAGTTAAGGCAAGGACATTATCATTGTGCGCATGCATTAGCTAAAGCAAGAACAGCGCACAGTCAAATACGCGAGCAAAAGTTAAGGACTGCGCATCTAAATATGAGTGCGCAGGTGCAACTGTAGCTAAGGACAGCGCACCCTGTTAGTGTGCGCAGATGTTAGCTAAGGCCGGCGCACTTTCTATTGTGCGCAGTTCTTAAGTTTAAAGTGTTGACTTTTTTTCAATACACGTTTGACCTCAATTTCCCGATTAGATTTCAAAATATTCTTGTAATTGTGGGTGTACATATGATAGTTTGTTTCTTATGCATGAAATCGAATAAAAAATTAGTTGATTCGAAAAACGGGTTAGCTAGTACTTTGATGATCTCGTTATACATGTACACGTCTTTCAACTCATCCGTTACTTGATCGATGTCGATTTAAAAATAAAATTATTCGAAATTTTACCCGACGTAGAAAAACATATCTTCGGTTTCATCCGTAAGGTTGGATTAAAAATAATATTTTGACAATATTGAATCGTCTTGAACTTAGAGGTTTAGGGTTATGGGAAGTAAGGGTTTAGGGTTACCCTAAACATACGATGTCCACATCCCGAATGTAAGAAAATTGAATTATAAAAATCAAAACCGTTGGATATGTATATTATGATGTTTTACCTATGTAAAATAAATTTTAGCCAAATCGAACCACGGGATCATAGCTAATTTGTCGACGGAGTATTTAGTCAACATAAAAGTCAACATTTAATAAACCCTAAAGCCTGCGCACTTTACCTTGTGCGCAGGTGTTAACTAAGGCCTGCTCACTTTACCTTGTGCGCATGTGTTAGCTAAGGCCGGCGCACTTTTCATTGTGCGCAGGCGTTAACCTGACACTTATATCGAACAGACACCCTCCTCTCTCTTCATTCTTCCTCTTTTTCTTTGTTCTTCTCTGATTTTTTTCTCTGCGCGCCTCCACTTCCCATCGCCATGTCGCCGTCGCCGGAGTCCATTCCCGTCGCCGTCTTCTCGTCGCCGGCTCAAGTTCCCGTCGCCGGCTCAGGTTCCCGTCAAGGTAAGATCGAAACCCTTTTTTCAATTTTCTTGAGCTTTTCTCATAACCCTTTTTATATGTCGTTATAGATTTTCAAATTGTCATATATATATATATATATATATGCAAATAGATTTTCAGTTTGATCTCTGTTGGGGTTTAGGGTTTCGATTTTCATAACTTGATTTTGAAAAAATTGTATGAAAATTTTTGGGAAATTGATTGTTGATTCTCAATTGGGATTATTAAGTTGTGATTAGGGTTAGAAAAAAAACATCCAACACCATTAATTGCATATATTTTATCTTGCAGTACCTTGTATAATCTTTAATAGTCTCATTTACAATTTTTATTTGTCTATTGTTTAAGAGATTGAGTTGGTCTCTTTGTTCTTATGGCATATAGAAAATATTTAGAATGTGGGGTTCAATTATTGTAGAGAATTGGATTTTGGCATTCCAATTTTCTGCAATAATTTTCTTTTAAAACACACTGCCTTAAGAACGGCGCACGTACAAGGGTGCGCATTCCTTAGTTAACGACTGTGCACATTAACACGAGCGCAGTTGTTAACTAAGGAATGCGCACACTTGTATGTGCGCCGTCCTTAAGTCCTAATTGCGTACTCAAATAAACGCGTGCGCAGTCGTTGTCTTATAACTGCGGGTTAGCAACAGAGACGCAATGCCTGCGCACTGTGCGCCGTCCTAACCTACTAACTGCGTTTTTTGACCTCCTGCCTGCGCGCTTTGTGCGCCGTCCTTGTGACAAAAGTCTTGTAGTGAAGGGCGCGTGTTAGAGAATTAATCCTTCAACTATCAGCTTAAACTTTTACTTGAGTTGGACATCTTATATTTAAAACACATTTAGAGGCATTATTTAGTCTTTTCAGCATCAAAATTTAACATAAATTAACGGAACGGGTAACCGTGAAAATTTTGCAATTCTAAATTAAGTTTGAAGAAAAAATTATTCATGTGTAGTTAAATATAAATCACATAATTCTATGTGTAGTTATCTCACATTTTCTCTAATTTTTTAACGTGGTCAATTCAATTCATAAACATAACTCTTTATCATTAACTCTATACAAAAATGTGTAGACACGAACACCTACCATTATTCTGGTAACGATGTGAACTCGGATTTAAAAATTGAGAGAAATTTATGGTTCGACGACACCATCACCTATCTCGCTCTCTTGTTCGATCGATTCTCTTTTTTTAGTTTTAACATTTGGGTCGGTATTTCACTATGCAACAAATTGGAAAGAAGGCTCAAGCTTTCAAGGTTTTTAATGGTATGGGGTATATTGTCGGTAAAGCTATTTCCTGATAGATCTAAGTCTCTATAGAGGATGTGATTACCTAGTTGGTGGGTTATGTGACACTGGAATTGTTACTGTCCAAATAAAGGGTTTGCAAGCTCCTCAAGTTACTGATTTCATGTCCTAATTGACCAGAAACCAGAGAGTTGTAAGAAATTTTACTTGGACCCAGTTACAAGGAGTGAGATTAGAAGCGTTTCATGAGTAAGTAATAGCATGACGAACAACAGACACAAGAGACTCACTCCATCAAAGGTCAAAGCACAAGTACAAGTAGTAGCAAACTGAAGGTGACGTCAGTCGGAGCTCTAGTAAGAGAAACGGTAAGAATGTAGATGAGAGGGGGTGGTATGTTTTCAAAATTTGATTTTTAGTCAGTGACATTTTCGTACTTTTACTTTCAAAATCAACATTTTCCACTTAAATATTTAACATAGAGAATTTATGAAACTTTAGTATAGATAACGATTGAGTAGTTTGGATAGTTATTTGTACTTTTCGTGAATAATATCTTTTTTTAAATCAAAACATTTTCATTCATTCAACAAGTCAGGAGTACAATCCCCGCACCCGTAGACCAAGCGTACACAAGAACATTGTTTTTACAAACGGTAACCTACATTCTGAAACTTGTAAAGCATAATGTTGGGGATAATGACTCACAAAGAGTTATTCTTTTGGTCTTCCCCATTTGGAGGTTACAAGACCTTAATTGATCCTTAAATGGTTGGTAACCTCCCCCATTATTGGGTCTTAAAATACTCTTTTATCACCTTTTATTTCTCGATCACTATATAATCGTTGAAAGATCATGGTGAAGTATAGAACAAAAACAATGATTTTTTCCTGTAATCGTTCTCTCTCAAATTGATCTTTTCGAATCGGTTTTTGGGTATTGAATTGTGCAAGCTCCAGACTCTGATGTGTGAGTGGGCACGCATTAGGGGGACTACCGTGTTAACCTCGGAGGCAACCGGAATACGATCGCCACCTTGGTCCAACCGGAAAAATTGCTTTCAAGTCAGTGGTCACCATACCACGGCGCGGTAACTTTATGTCGAAAAGTATTTTCTAAACCGTTTATTGTTATACTCAAATTATAGTTCCTACAATTTGAAAGCAATTTTTTGGTATAACAATGATATGTGTTTCGAGTATCCTACTTAAAGGTATGGGCGTGTTAAATTCCCCTTAATTGGCCGAGATGGTGCTTCAAGTTCTTCTAATGAGGTATGTTCTCAATGGCTAAGTATTATTACAAAGCAATACACAAGTGGAATATAAGGAGGTTCTGTAAGAACTATATAGACAATATATAACAGTGATAATATATTTTAGCACAGAAGTACATATATGTTTTCGTGAATCGTAAGAGATTGCCTCAACATGACATGAAAATGAGAAATCCTTGTACTAAATTGTTGTTACTGTAATTTTGTTATAGTATTTGAAATGCTCTGTTGTTAAAATTGTGTCTTAGCATGTGGTAGCACCTTAGTACATTGAATTGTGAAACATGACAAGATGCATAACAGAGCTTAATTTACTTACCCAAAAGTGATATATTGTCCACATAGCAATTATGAGTAGAAATTGATGCTGACAAAAGTTAATTTTGAAGTCAGTTCCCTTGAACTCGATAAATTGTTGTTGTGTATGGTGCATACATACAGTATTATGTCGACGACCACCGGCATGCCTTTGTTGTGGGCGATTCGATTAAGATTGAGGACAGTGAGGTTGACGATGAAAATGATTTTGAGGCGGGGAGAAGGCGATCCTGCTGGTCATGTTTTGGCGGCGGCGGCTTACTTCATGTTCCTCGCCATCACCGAGAAGATCACCCCATCCTCGGCTCGACGTCCATTGGAGGGTGGAGAAGCTTTATGGTGATGAGTTCCTCCGCCGAAAGGACCATGTGAATGAGAGCGGATGGATATGGCACTTCGAGATCCCGCTGGATGAGAACACCACCGCCGAAAGATACAGGTACAGGTTTTGCTGAAACAGTGGCGGTTAGCGGTGGCGCTGTGACTTGAACGCCGGAAGGAATCTGACGAAGCGGGATCGGCGGAGGCTTCATCATATGGCGGAGGAGGCTCCGGAGAGAACCGCGGCGGCGCCGGCGATCAATCCAGGCACAAAGTCGGGAAGAGGCGCAACTCTGCCTGTTGTCCGATTTCCTTGTTGGAGCCGATGGTTCAACCCTAATGTGAATATGGTTGTTGGGCTTCCTCCTTGTAGGCCTAATACCTTTAAAGAATTATCATTTTTGTTTCAGGCTCACACACATGGACTTATTTGATGGTTCCAATGCTTCTACGGGAAAGGAAGTAGAAGATGGTCATATTATGGTAATTTTCCTTGAAAATCTAAGGGATTTTTTGTGATAAGCTCGTTTTGATCCTTGGTCATGATGAAAAAAAATCGTTTGATGAATGACATGTATAAGCATTAGGAACATGGAGACTTTGGTGAACCCGTATATTACATTTAATTTCATCTTATGGGTATATAACCATAAAGTTGATAATGCATCTATATACTTACCCGTACGTGCATTTTGTAATATTGCTAGACTTGTCAAATTTGTGTTATGACAAAGATAAGCAGGAGGTTTTATTTTGGCGTGTGCATCATTAAAGCCTCATACGACCTAACGGGTTTTCCATGGTTGAATTGAGAGTAAGGGAAGACAAACTTTGAGTGTTTCAAGAGGCTTGAAACTTGCAAATCACAAATTAAACATTTGTGTGTAATCATATTGATCAAGTAAGTAAGCATGTATTACGCCGTGACTTAGAATTGAGTTTCTTTGTCGAGTAAGGTACATGTGTGTCGTTGGTTATATGTGCATGTTTAGAAGACATGAAATTCATATTAATATAATTATTGAATATGAATAAAGAGTAAGTATTGTTAAACTTTTAAGTTCAAACAATTATACTGAAATGTGGGGGCTATGATTTTAAACCTAAACTCTTTTGGCATATGTGAGTGTTTAGCTGAACTGAACTCAAGAAGAACACTATGAACCTATAACCTTGTTGTGTTGTTCATTGTTTAAGGTATTGATGATGTTGTTTTTAGATTTATGTCTCTAGATAATCGCTCATTTTATGAGGTTAGAGATGTTGAATTCCTTGAGCATGTGTCTCTTTTGAATAAAGATATATGTATATCTATTACTTCATCTTTTGCGCTCATTGGTGTTATGCGTGTATGATTATTTATGCAATAGTTCACATGCTAACAGCCTTATTTCTACTTCATATGTTGATAAACGTAGAATAAAAAAAAAAGGATGCCTATTTTAGAGAAAGATTGTGGGGCTATCTTTCGTCGATTTTTTCTATTTACTGTGCATGAGTAGACTATGTTAGTGATGAACTAGCCTCGATCTTTATAATAGAAAATGATCTAAAATGCATGATGAGCCAATGAGAAAATCCTATGGGAATGAAGCCTTTATTTTGAACTTGATCAGTCTATTGTTACCATCAGACTTGTGAGTTGTCTGATTATACTAATGGTTGTAAGTCCATTAGTAGTATTTGGATCTTAAGCAAAAGATCATATACAATGGTACACTAAAAAAGTTCTAAACTCGACTTAAAGTAGGAAAATTTACACAAATAAGTGTGTAAATCGGTGATAATGATTTTATACCTACATTTTAGTCAGTTTCCCAACATGTTGGGATACTACAATGAGTTTCAAAATTTTAGTTGAAATAATTTTGAATACTTATTGTATGGAGTGGCCATCTAGTGGAAGGGTTCCTAATAGATTAGCTAAATCAACTCCATCAATGAATCAGAATTCACTACTCCTATGTTGACAAGATAAGTAGCTGAATGATCGAGAAATTTACCAGCAACAATTCTTGTGGATATCGACGATGTCTAAGAGAAGACATATTCGAACCACATGCACGTTGTGGTTTGGCGACTCTTGAAAAACTAGAGTTATTTCTCAAGATTGTGTTAGAGATTCCATAACCAATTTTTGGTGGTGCTACGCACTTGATGGATTCTGATGCTGACAATCCATAACCAGTTTTTGGTGGTGTTACGAAGACGCACTTGATGGATAGTTAAGCTCTATAACAAGTTTTTGGTGGTGCTATAAAGACGCACTTGCTGGATCTTGAGTCAGACAATCCTTAACCAGTTTTTGGTGGTGCTATAGAGACGCACTTGATGGATTTTGTCTACTACTGATAGGTTGGACTTTATGTTCTTAATAGCTCTAATGTCAGTACTATTGAGACGCACTTGACAAGCTACCTATGCGGGTGTGATGGTTTGGCCGCCATCTATGGAAGATTTGAGGAAATCTTCCTAGAGCACTCGCGAGACCGAGGTATACGCATGGCCGTAAAAGCGTGTTTTTGAATTGGTATCGCGGAACTTGCATAACTCGAAGGTGTGATATGTGTTGTGGGGTGTATCGACGGAAAGTAAAACAAGTTCAAGAAGAAATTCACTTGTTTTAAGAGTACGTTGTTGCCTCATCTCAATATGTGTTAATTCAAGTCGAAAGACATTAACACTTAAGTATCGATAATCTTCCCTTACCCAAGAACTTACTTCCTCAAAATATTTTGTTCGCAATTAGTGGGGGATTGTTGGGGATAATGATTCACAAAGAGTTATTCTTTTGGTCTTCTCCATTTGGAGGTTACAAGACCTTAATTGGTCCTTAAATGGTTGGTAACCTCCCCCATTATTGGGTCTTAAAATACTCTTTTATCACCTTTTATTTCTCGATCACTATATAATCGTTGGAAGATCATGGTGAAGTATAGAACAAAAACAATGATTTTTTCCTGTAATCGTTCTCTCTCAAATTGATCTTTTCGAATCGGTTTTTGGGTATTGAATTGTGCATGCTCCAGACTCTGATGTGTGAGTGGGCACGCATTAGGGAGACTACCGTGTTAACCTCGGAGGCAACCGGAATACGATCGCCACCTCGGTCCAACCGGAAAAATTGCTTTCAAGTCAGTGGTCACCATACCACGACGCGGTAACTTTGTGTCGAAAAGTATTTTCTAAACCGTTTATTGTTATACTCAAATTATAGTTCCTACACATAATACAAGCCACGACCTCCACCACGACGAGTTAGAGAAATCTCGTGATCCACTACAAAACACCTTAAGCAAGCTTACTCGGTCAAACCTATCATACTACTACGCACGCAAGCGGAACAAAAAAAACGAGTAGTCCCAAACCACTAAGGCACACTCACTTGGTACAATAGAAACTTTTTTTTGAAGGAAAAATGAATTTTATTAATTAAATAGCAACTAACCTGGCATCAAGCCAGACAGCTGAAGTTACAGATGGTGAGACAGACCCCTCACCATAATCCCAGCTACTGTTAGTTAAAACAAACATGGCCAATTCGTGAGCCATTTAATTATGAGCAAAACAAAGAACATATGTTCCGATAATGGATAGTACGCAACACCGTTCGCTAATGATTTCTCCAAAGTTGTTAACCTTGACCCGTTTAGCATCATGTAGAACCATGGCCTCCAACTCATACGGATGAAGAAACCTCGTGATCTTGTTGCGGACTGTTTTACACATGCATCTCTGATAACCCCGGAGACCAGTCGACTCAAACCAGTTAGCATCATGCAGAGCCATGACCTCCAACTCATACGGATGGAGAAACTCCGTGATCTCACTACAGACCGATTTAAACTAGCTTCCTCGATCAATCCTGCGATCAATATTGGCATCGCGAAATTCAAATCCTCGCAGTTCATTAGGTTTAACCGGATCAGCCCATCGACACCAGGGACCCCCCGTTTCCTTCCAGTATCGATCCCAATAAGACACGTATTGAATTTTGAGCAAACCGAGGCCCCCTAGTTCGGCATGCTTGTATGAGTCCGTCCACCAACGCCAGATAACTCCAGTTCCCTCCTAGTACCGGCCTACCTATCAACCAAAAGAAAAAACCCCCCAGCCCTCTATGCTCCGCCGTCGCAACCCATCTGCAACTCCAGCATCACCCATCTCAGCCTATCCCCAAACCACCTGACTTCGCCTCCATCAAAACCCGATCTACCACCCGGCCATGCCTCCATCAAACATAGATCTACATCCACATGAAACTCTGCTCCTACCGCCCCACCACTCTGACGTCGCCGCCAGTACTACACAAACGTCGACACCCGCAGAAGATCGACACACCGAGATTTCGCTCAATTGTGATGAAACAAACCCTAAGAACAGGGTACAAGCCACCTCATAATTAATATACAGGACAATAGAAACTTAAACTTAATAATAAATATTATTTATTTATTTATTCTACCACCTCTAGTCTCTAGAAACGTCTAGTTAAGCCTCACGCTTTCTGGTGCCCATACTCTGTAATTCTAAGCACACCAACTCCGTTCTCCTCTGTAAACACACGTTATGGTGGACGCGAACGCGACGAAGGAGATTGAGGAGGTGGCCAGGAGATTAGGAATCGATCTTTCTCAGATCGATCTCTCTTCTATCCGCCTCCCCCCTGGCGACGATTTTGGTATCATAAGGTACTGTTCTCGATCCCAATCGTAATGATCCTCTCACCGCGTTTCTGGTCGTCGAATTCGTTCTTCATTTGATTTTTCTGCGTGCGCAGTGATGATGAAGATGTATACGAAGAGGATGGTTTGGAATTCGACTCTGGTTTCGGAAACATAATCGTTGTGGATAATCTCCCGGTAGTTCCCAAGGAGAAATTCGAGAAGCTTGAAGGCGTCATTCGAAAAATCTACAGCCAGATCGGTGTGATAAGGGAGGATGGTCTCTGGATGCCTGTGGATCCTGAAACTCATAAAACCTTGGGATATTGCTTCATTGAATACAACACTGTTCAGGTTTTGTATCTAAATTTTTTAGCCTTTTGTAGTTCTTGTTATATTATCGTGCATGGCTTGTAATGTGGAGTGATCAAGCAATCTAAGACGGTATTCTTTAATTTACCACACCTTCATCGTCATGAGGTAGTAAGTAGCAATTCTTGGCTGATTATTGGTAGGTGACGTTGATTAGTAGCAAAAAGAACTTGATGATTTGTCTTTTTAAAGTTTCCACTATCGTTACATGCAGAACTTAATTGTTTGGGGGTGATGTTAGTGATAGGGCATGCAATGCCTCGACTGTTAGTGAGGCGTACGTTTGACTGCCTCTGTTAGTGATTAATGAGGCTATTTCAGTTCCGTGTCATGAAAAATGAGGGCACTAAACTTGGAGCATGCAAAATGGTGATCTAGTGGAAAGAATTATGGTTCCATTCTTCCTGGTTGAACTAGATTTATGGTATGGAATACATGCCTTCGGCTTTGTGTGTGTAATGCCAAGCCCATGCTTTGTGGTGACTTATTTTTTGTTTAATAATGATATACACGAGGAAGTTGGTTATTCTTCTGGATAAGTCAGTGTCACTCCATAGGTGTATTTTTGTAGTTGGTTTTGTAAGTGGATTTTAGCACTACTATAGATAAATAATATTTATGTGGTACATGTTTATATAATTTAATGAATCTCGTTGTCTGTTTTATGCATGTTGACTGCTCTAGGAGGCTGAACTCGCTAAGGAGAAGACAAATGGGTACAAGTTGGATAGAGCTCATATTTTTGCAGTGAACATGTTCGATGATTTCGATAGGTTCATGAAAGTTCCAGATGAGTGGGCACCTCCCGAGTTTAAGCCTTATACTCCAGGGGTAAGCATTAAATCTGCGCTTTATATCTTTATGTTTTATTTTCTTCATTTTGTTTCTGTCATATGTAGTTAATAGGCTGATCACCATCTAGCACTGAACATGTTAATTTTTATTCTGGCAAAAACATTCATGACTAAATTTGTGCAAGCTTTCTTCAATTGGTTTCTTCAGTGATATTGATTGCATATAGTTCTCCTGACCTAATTACAATTTTTATAATGACGTGGAAGTTTCCTTGTCCCCTGTCTGTTAGTGAATGAGCTAAGTAGCCCAGTTCATTAATGTATGTATCTCATGAGTGCAGCAATTTGTATACATTATGGCATGTGAAACTTCGTTTTTCCCTGCTACTTGCAATATATGTATAAGTCAAAAGATGCTTTAATATATTATCAACATTTCTCTAACAAAGAGATTTGCTAAATACTTTTAAAAGTCTTTTGTCTGTGTGGTTGTGCTTTCCTTGTACACTATGAGACATTGCAAGAATTAACTTGATAGCGGCCTTAATTTAGAGTAGGACTCTAACATGGTTGATGTTATTCAAAGCAAATAAACTTAAGCTATATATGAAGGGCAGTCTTCTAGATCCTCGCTTTCTTTGGATATAAAGAATATTGCTTGCAGGTTAATCCTTTGTGTGCATTTGACATCTATATATCTCTTCTCTCTCTCATTCTATTACACACACACTTACGTTCAGGGGAGTGCCTATATTTACCTTATTATCTAATTGCTTTTATTTTAACAGGAAAATTTACAACATTGGCTAACTGATGAAAAAGCTCGAGATCAGTTTGTGATACGTGCTGGATCTGATACTGAGGTTCTATGGAATGATGCTAGACATATGAAGCCAGAGCCTGTTTACAAGCGTACAGTAAGACCATTAATTTTGCTCACTTTTCTGTCTCTTTAAACTTCCCTTCTGTTAGTAGGTGCCTGTCTATCTTTCTGAAACTTTAGTTTAGAGTTTGTTCTGTGTGAGTTGCTGGGTGATAGTGATCGCTTTTCCCTTCAGTTCCTTTTCCAGTTTGCACAACAGTTCTAGTATTAGAATTTGCTCATATATCTTTCTTTGACACAGTTCTGGACAGAAAGTTTCGTGCAGTGGTCTCCACTGGGTACTTACTTGGCAACAATTCACCGGCCTGGTGCTGCTGTCTGGGGAGGTGCCAATACTTTTAACCGCCTTATGCGCTTTGCTCATAATCAGGTTAGTATTGGTTACCTTTATTAAGGAAATGTATAGCTTGTATTCTTTATGTTAATTCAAGTGTTCTTTACTGCAGGTTAAACTAATTGATTTCTCCCCGGGTGAGAGATATTTGGTGACCTACAGCAGACATGAACCTAGCAACCCTCGTGATTCCCACGTGAGTTCATTCTATGTTTAAAAAACTCTGCTAGCTCTTCGCACTGATTTTAATTATGACTCTACGGCATCTTTATTAACTTACAGTATTCATAATACAGAGGGTGGTGTTAAATATATTTGACGTGAGAACTGGTAAAGTGATGAGAGATTTTAAGGGAAGTGCAGATGACTTTGCAATTGGAGGAACTGGGGGTGTTACAGGGGTGTCTTGGCCAATATTCAGGTGATATAGTTTATTTTATGCTTTTTCTAATAATCTACTTATTATGTTAAGATTTACTTATACATCATATTACTGTATTTTAAGTTTTGTTACCGGAACATTTTCAGGTGGGGTGGTGGAAGAGAAGATAAATACTTTGCCAGAATTGGAAAAAACATAATTTCTGTTTATGAAACGGAGACTTTCACTCTTATTGACAAGAAGTCTCTAAAGGTTGAGAATGTTGTGGACTTTAGTTGGTCCCCAACTGATCCCATAATTGCTCTTTTTGTTCCCGAACTTGGTGGCGGAAACCAACCTGCTAGGGTGAGTACTGATGTTAGGCATTGTGTTTGAAGATTTTGGCTTCAAACTGTAATAGTGCCACATTCTTTAAGTACCTGATGTTTGTTTGAATGGTTTGTTCTTAATTATATTAATTAAGTTGAAACTAATATTTAATTTGGCATTCTAAAATTTGTAGGTGAGTCTTGTTCAAATCCCTAGTAAAGTAGAGTTGAGGCAAAAGAATCTCTTTAGTGTCAGTGACTGCAAAATGTATTGGCAAAGCAATGGGGACTATCTTGCTGTTAAAGTTGATCGCTACACAAAAACAAAGAAAAGTACTTACACTGGATTTGAGCTCTTCCGAATCAAGGAAAGGGACATACCTATTGAAGTTTTGGAGCTTGAGAATAAGAATGATAAGATTATTGCTTTTGCTTGGGAGCCAAAAGGCCACAGGTTTGCAGTTATTCATGGGGATAGCCCAAGGCCAGATGTGAGTTTTTACTCTATGAGGAGTGGCAACAGTACAGGCCGTGTTTCAAAACTTACTACCCTTAAAAGCAAGCAAGCAAATGCTCTTTTCTGGTCACCAGGTGGCCGGTTCATAATACTTGCTGGATTGAAAGGTTTCAATGGACAATTAGAATTTTTTAATGTTGATGAGCTTGAGACCATGGCGACTGCCGAACATTTTATGGCAACAGATATTGAGTGGGATCCTACGGGCAGGTATAATTTCCATGGGTTTTATTTCACTGATTTTTTTAGGTTAATTTTGACTTGAACTCAATCTTTTATAGTGATGGTTATGTTGTTCTCCTTCGCACTTGCATATTTGTTGTAATATCCTATCCAATGTGTATGTAGGTATGTTGCAACTGCTGTCACTTCAGTTCATGAGATGGAAAATGGTTTCAACATTTGGTCATTCAATGGGAAGCTTCTGTACAGGATACTCAAGGATCACTTCTTTCAGGTATGCTAATTGCCGACTATTTTGCCTAGAGAGCCACTATTATATCAGTTATCACTGTGAAATTTAACTTGCAGGAGTTTATCTACTTCTACTATTGCTTTCAATTGCTTAAGATTTATCTGTGATTTTGACATTCTAAGCTTCATGTTGCTTGCCTGTTAAATTATTAGCTTGTTGTTATGTATCTATGTGAAACAATATGATTACAAAATATGAAGAGGAAAAATATGGCATACTATATATTAGCCTTTATTGGTACAAATTACTACTATTCTGTTGTACCAAATTAAGTTTCTCAGTTTACTATTTGCAAGAGTTAATTTAGCGTTTGGACTTTCCAGTATTTGCCCTCATACTATCATGTCCCCTCTACTCAAGTTACAACCAATTGTGATCCTCTTACAGAGGGAATGTTATTGGTTATTCACGGAGAAAAAAAGGAAATGAGACATTTATTTTGGGAAGGAGGAAGTGTTAAAATGCTGGATGTATCTTGAGTCATTTTCTTGCCATTAGAGTCAGGCTGTTACTGTTAAGGTTGTTGGATAAATTGCCTGTACATCATCTTGTTTGGGTCTTAGTATACGTGTTGGGTTCACAATTTGGTGCTTGTTACAGTACTTGTGGCGGCCGAGACCGCCGTCATTCTTGAGTGCGGAGAAAGAGGAAGAGATAGCGAAGAATCTAAAGAAGTATAGCAAGAAATACGAGGCAGAGGACCAAGATGTGTCAATGCTATTGAGCGAGCAAGAGCGTGAGAAGCGGAAGATGTTGAAGGATGAGTGGGCAAAGTGGGTTAGCGAGTGGAAGAGATTGCATGAAGAAGAGAAGTTGGAGAGGCAAAAATTGAGGGATGGAGAAGCGAGTGACGAAGAAGAAGAATATGAAGCTAAAGAGGTTGAAGTCGAGGAGTTATTGGATGTCACAGAAGAGGTTGTTGCTTTTGAACTTGAGCAGTAGTAGTGAATAATATGTTTTCTCTAATCTCTACAGCTTGTCCTTGCTTGCTTATCACCGTTACCTATCATTTCGATTGGACTTTGTATGTTGGCGGCTGAGGTCCCCCGTGTGTGTTTTATTTGAGCCATGCGACCTTGTTCTTGATCCAAGTCATTAACAGTAGAAAAGATATGATATAACTTAAGTAAAATCGAAATGCATTTGCAACTCACAATTGAACGAACATAAAATTTCCTATTCATGCACTAAAATTTCATTTCTGAGCACACGGCCAATCAATTAGTGCTGGAACATATTTGGCGAACCTCACCCTCGACCGTCTTCACTCCAATGCTTGTAAGCCTCACAAAAGATCGATCCCAGCTCGCGAAGAAACTATCTTGGTCGTTGGCGAAGTCTTGGACCTGTTTTCTGGTTGTGTGATCGTTGAGGAGCAGGGAATCGGACTGGAACAGTCCTCTATGAGCCAAGAGGTTTCTGTAGTACTGATTGTCAAAAACAAAGGAAGTCTCAGGATCGTTATTGACGGGCTGAGCTGTGGTTCCACCGGCTGGACAGAGTTTCATTAGGCTATTTGCATAGGTAGTGTCTAGAGATGCGTCTATGAGTGTGAACTTGCCCTTGGAAACTTGGGTGAACCTGTCGCTGAATGCGCTGCAATGTGCTGATCCTATGGTGTGTGCTCCTGCATTGCCATTCATCACTACTAGTCTAAATCTTCTGCCCCTCACCAAATTTGTACCAAGACAAATATATGCATCCTACTTTTACGAAAGAGTGTAGTGAATTTTGTTTTCTCCTTTAAAATGGATCAAATTACTCCTGAATTTAAAATTAAGATTCTTATGATAAAATGTTTAACTAAAAATTTAAATTACAAAATTAGATGATACAAATTTAAATTAAACACTTTTAAAAAAATATTTATTCTTGAGGTTTTTATAAAATAAAAACTTAAATTCTTTGAGCATTTTTGCCATTTCTTAAGAAACGCATACATCTTGCATGCAAAAACAAAGTTTTTAACATATTTTTGTCATTACCAAAGTATACACGGAATTTTTTTTATTTTCCTTATTTTTAAGGGATAATAACACTTTGTTACACCTAACTATAGCGAAATGACACTTTCATACCTTAATTAATTTTTTCTCTTTTTTAATACCCTCACTATTTTTATTGACAGTTTTACTCATAAAATGTCTAAAATACCTCTGGTTTTGATTTCAATTATGCATGATTTATTGTGGACCAATAATAAAATGGAATTGAATTTGAGAAACTACCGGTCCTCAGTAAACCGGGCAAAATTGAAATAAAAACCAGTGGTAGATTATGTATTTTAGGCATCTTAGGGGTAAGTTGTCAATGAGAATAGTCAGGGTACTAAAAAAGAGAGAATTAATCAGGGAATGAAAGTGTCATCTCGCTATATTTAGATGTAATTAAGTTCCATTATCCATTATATCCATGCGAATGATTGGAAGCTTTCTCTTTTAACTTTTCCCTTCACATGGGTGCAGGAAACATATGCATATGATCGGATCAGAAGAATGAAGGTCCCAGAGGAATGGAAAAGGTAAGATAGCTCCAGTTAGACTCTTGAATGTGGGTCATAGTTAACCATAATTTCAATCTACCAAAATGGGGTAAGATGTAGAAGGTTTTAATATCATACTACACATGTTTTCTTTCACAAGACTGAAGCCTGAACACACAACATAAGATTGGGAGTGAGCAGAATATTTGAATGGAACATCACCCCTACAAACTATAGAGGCTTGTCAAGACTATAGACTAAAGCATATATAGAGAGATTGAGAAGGTACCTGATAAAGTGACTAGATCATCCAAGGACAAGCCTTTAGAGGAGAAGATACTAGTCATCTCATCCATGGTAAAGCTTGTGTCAACAATGTTTGATCTCACATTTGAGACCAAGGATGTTATTCCATCTCTCCTCCCAGTTGGAATCTGAACCATGGGCCCACCGCTCTGTTTCACAAGTGAAGTAAGCACCAAAACAAAACCATACACACAAAAGAAAGTGAAACAATGCTCACAAGTGTAACAGCATCTCTAGCTGCCAAAGCTAATATATCAGCACAAGAAACTGTTCCTGGACAGAACAGTTCAAGGGCTCTTTTAGCCGAATCGATCACACCAAACCCTCCAAGTGATGCGTTTGCTGGATCACTCCGCTCCGTCCCATTCCCTTGCAGAAGCACAGATGCATCACAACCCTGATAACAGTTACCGACACGTTATCAGTCTGATCCACCTAAAAACTCAAACTTGACATATTGAAAGAGAGTAAAAAGGGGTGTACATCGACAAAGCAGTCGTGGAAGATCAAGCGAAGGAGCTTCCCGGGGACGGTGGGGTCATTATTAGAAGCTGTTCTGACAGTGTTGCCGACAATGAACTCAGCAGCAGGACATGAAGCCTCATAGAATCCAAAGGACAAGCTAGCTGCAGAAGGAGCAGAAACTGCAAAGATCACAAGAATGGGAAGAAATAATGCAGAAAACACGAAAGGTCTTGTCTCCATAACCACAAGAGACTTGTAGTTACTTACAGCACTTCTTTTGCTACATTTTAGTAAAGATGTTCATGCACTTAGTATTATTATATATGTGTAATTAAAGCTGCATTTATGCAGTTGGGTGATGTCAGAGGGTAGATGGGTCTTAATGTTTTTATTATGTGTTCAATGATCCATGTGAAGATGAATTCTCTAAGTGCATGAGAGCATTTAACACCATTCAAAACTATGTTCTTTCAAAAAGAGCATTTCACAAACAGTCTGTGAAATTCATTACTGAATCGGACTTGTCTTGTAATTGGCTTTGGCTGTGCTGCGTAGATAAGAAGATGTTACTCATAGGTCAACACCCTGGATTCCCTTATCTTTTCTCATTTTGATTTACTTTCTGCTACAAAAGTTCATCATTTTCTTACTTTTAGATTCATTGGGATGTTCCTTAAGTAGAGTAAACCTCACATGGCTTCACCGTTTTGTTTTTTTATCAACGAATAAAACGATTATATTTAAGTAAAAAGAGCACATTCCCAACATGAGAATTTAGTAAACATAGTTGTAATAAAACCCGGTTTCACTTGTTCTTCGTAAAGAGATAATATGTGTAAAATCTAAATATGGCATCCAGTTAACCCATGCTGCAAAACTATCTCACTAATCTGCAAATTGATACTTTCAAAATGATTGAGTTGAAATAAATGCTCATACGCACGTAAGCGTAGAGGGATATAACAATAAGCTTCACATGTATACGAGTATAAGAAAAGAAGTTAAGCATGGATAGAAATCATTGAGAATAAAATTGTATATAAAGGAAATAGTCACACAAGATTAAGATTGATATTTTAGTTGTAAATCAAATTGATGTTGGGATCTATGAAACTAGAGTGGTAGTTTTGGCTGGTGAAGTCATTTGCAGGTCTTGCACTAAAATGAGTAAACTTGAGAAATTAGGGGTACATGCGGTATGTATGTATTGTATGTGGAGTGCACTCCTTTTCATTTAGTTTACCCATCCATTAGAACTAACAGCCCCAGCCAGGCCTACCACCAACTACAAGACTACCCTACGACATCACAACTCCTTCGCCCTCCAAATCACTATTTAAATGCAAGAGACTGAAGACCATTCACATGTGTTTTGCTTTTAAACACAAATGAAAACATAAAAATACAACTCAGAAATTTGACTAGTATTCTTCATATTTAAGATTTGAGTTCAAAGGGGTTTCAAGAGTACATATTTAACTGCTGCCTTACATGCCCAATACACTGATAATTAAAAGGGCAAAGGAGTTGAAGTTAGCAACTTGCACTTTCTAGCAAAGGCATGACTCTGATACTAAGTTCAAGTACATACATGCAATTCAGAACAACCCATGCTGGAAAACTTATGATATATGTTAATGTTAGCATGACTCCACCAGTAAACACCCCACCATTTCAAGAATTGAGCATGTTTCATCCAAGCTTACAGTTAACACCTTCCATGGGATGAGAGATGGACAGCTGACAACCTTCTTACATTCTCAAGTCTCCTCATTAACTTCATCCTCTTCTTCCAGCTCATCTTCATCATCAAGTGGAATCTCTTCACTGTCCTTATCAAGAGAACCTGTACACAGAACACCATAAGTTATGCATGGGAACCACTAGGTTATTGCTGATAAAAAAAGTTATGCAAGGGAAAGTTTTTTGGGTCCTTCCATTTCAATTTTATTCCATCCTTCCTTTTTGGTGTGGCAAGAGAAGATGGGGAAACCGAATACAGCAAAACAATGAGACACTAAAAACATGAGCAACTTATGGACAACAAATTTGTATGAAATGGTGTTCATATGAAGCTCGAAATCTCTGCATATTGTTGGAATTTGTATGTTCTAAAAATAAAAAATAAAATGGTGAAACTTACATGGTGGCCAAAAAGAACAGAGACTGAAAACTTATTTCTACTTCACCCAGGTTAATGAAAAGAATATTCGAACTTCAAGAATGACCAAAAGCCGTGTTCCAAAACTCCCCAAGAATTTAGTAAAAGCAAGTTGATCGAGTTTTAGAGCTCACCCTCAGCAGTTTAGTTTTACTGAGTTCTCACTCAGTCAAACCTAGTCAAATTTTATTTGTTTTTTACATGTGTTTTGAAACAGTTTTATGATTTGTGTTTTTGTTTTAAATTGTTTGAAAGTATCTTATTTTACTAAAATATTGTTATTTCTATCTTTCAAGTGAAGTTTATATATACACAACATTTATTATATACAAAATGAGTTTTGCCGTTAGCTCCTCAATTTCTCAAAACTCCTTATTTTTCGCAACACTGAGTTCTCCCCAATCTCGAGTTTTAGAACCATGATCAAAAGCCATGTTCACACTAGAGTATTATCAAACTTTCCCAAGCTACTAGCATAAAGAGAATACAAGCATATATTTCCCATATCAAAAACACCTTTGGTGGTATTCCCTCATCTCATCTTCAATTAAAGTCTACTCAACTATTGTCAATATTTCATTCCTAGTGTAAACACAAAACCATGTAAGCATTCTCTTCCCAGCTATCCCCATCTTATGTCATAGTACGGCTTTGAAGCCTGACAAATACTGCCATACAACAAAGTTGATTGCATAGATAACCTCTAAATCTTTCCTCCCAAATTTAGATGGAATGAGGATTATAAAACTAAAATTTCTGATAAACATATTTAGATTCACCTAAGCACGGACGAACGATAGAAGATATACCTCTGTGAATCAATGTAGTAGGACTCTGGGTCATCCCCCTTGAATCTGGAGTACTATCAAGAAGATAAGGAAGTTCTAAAAGCTGCAACAGTTTTTCTGTTTGAGGATTCCGATGACATCCTACATAAATGAAAAGGTTTAAAACACACTCTTCCAAATTTTACTTTGTTTATCTGTTGGCATATCATGTACTAATTTACCACAATTAACAGTAATGAATGTCACAATAAATGTTTGCACCACAGGTCCACACTTGATATGAAAATAATAACCTAATGAGGCATTTCTCATAAGAAGATTTAACAGTTTCCAACTTGGTGATACTTGTTTTAGGCAGTAGTTTTCACAGACATAAGGTACGGGAAAAGCCTTTAGAAAATTATTTACTGGAACCATGCATAATCTATAGTTTTTCCCCTTAACCCTCATTCAAACCATTTAAGTCAGCATCCTAAAGTGATTCCTAAGAAAAAAACAGAGCATATTCATAGTTAACACTTCAAATATCAGTTATCTGTTAAGGGACTTTGTTAAACATGTTATATTTGCATTTGAATACGGAATATAAGATTCTGGAAATGTATGTGTATGTTGCCAAGAAATCTAATTCTGCAGGTGAATAGAATTCTGTGCAAAACTCAATTCAAGGTCTGCTGGAAGATCTTCACAATGCCAATGGCAACAGGAAAAGTAGAAACATTACCTGATGAGGAACCATTAGGGACAGTCTGAGATGGATTGTAAGATGGAACTGTTTGTTCAAACTTAAAAGGCTTGGCTCCTTCTTTTTCTAGCCTGCTCTTGACCCATTGATGACACTCTTGCTTGTCAAACTGTACATCCCTATTATATAGAGAAATAAAGTTGCCAGTTATGTAGACAAGCTTGGGGAAATAAAACATTGATGTGGTCAGATCATAATGTTAAGAGTATTTTCCAAAGGCACACACACCTAAAATTAGCACGTTGTTTGGTCAAAGGGAAGATAGGATTGAACTGTCGCGTTATAGCCAACCACTCTTCATCATACTCAATCTCATAAGGTCCTGGCCCTGACTCGATCTCTACAATCTAACCATCCAGTGCATTGAAGTGTTGAAAATATTATCATCAGCAATGACAGCAAGAAATGCCCATTAACAAACATCAAATAATTATGATAAAGACCTGTAAAAATCTGCTACGTTGATGGCACTTGTCAAGTGCAAGGAATTTAGTCAATGGACCAGTTTCCCCATGTTGAACAAGAGCAGAAAATTTGCAGTGCAGGTGAGCAGAAAACCAATAAGGTGGTTTCAACTTTTGCAACAGTTCGGCAGCAGCTTCACTTCCAAGCGTTCTATCCCTAACCTGGAAAATATTAATCAACCAGATAAACTTACATTATACCTAATTGTACTGTCATAACAAGAACATATGTAGTTGAATGTTCAATAAAGCCAACCAGAGAAGAAACTATATAAGAACCCAATATATTTCAGCATGGTCAACCCTCCACAACAGTACATGGTCTAAACCCCCAAGTCATCAATATACTTCTAAACCAGATAGAATGCTCTGTGTCACTTTCTTTAAACCATTAACCCGTGTTTGAATGCACTAACTAATTATCAACTAATATAAGCCTACAGCTGAGTGATTTATTGCATCATATGCAGATCAAGTTAGTCTGTAGAGATAAATATATATATATATATATATATATATACAGATCAAGTTAGTCTGTAGAGATAAATATACTCCTACGTGGTAACTTTCAATTTCTGGTTCAATACACAATCTTTATGACAGTCACATGAAATACAACATTCTTTTTATTTCATGATTAAATCTTTCAGATATATATTTTTTAAGTACCTCATTCTCAAAAAATGGTTTGCATCGAATAAGTTCTTTCCAGTTTCCACAATCAGTGATGCCACGTGGCCAATCATGTGAAAGAAATATATCAACTGGTTCCTCAACTTGCATGAGTTTGCGTACGTCATACTCGCGAACATGATATACAGATTTGATGGTCTTATCATCATAAGGAGGCCTCTCAAAGTGTCCTGTTCATAAAAAATGTAAGTTAATTTGACATAAAACGTATATCTGTCACATACTATATCCACAGTTCTATCAACTGATGTTACACTACAGAGTTCCAGAAAGACACAGCAAAGGCCAGCCTTTTATTCAAATCACTTGTGAAAGATTTTCCTATTAAAGAAAACGGTGCAAAATGTGGTGAAAATAAGATGGAGTTCACAAGCAAGATGCCCATTTACACGGCTCATATATACCCCTGAAATAACTAAATAACTAGTTGGTGTAACAGGAAAATAGCACCGAACCAACCTTGATGGTAGTCATATGGTTTATAAATTCCAGACAATCCACCAATGCGAATATTTCCAAATTTGACAACCCCAGCAAACCCCAAGAAATATATATTAGGTGCTGCCCATCCTCCATAGTACCTAACATCCCGTGAACAAGTTAAAACTGTAAACCATCCAGAATACAAGTATTCTAATATAAGTTTAGTGCTTCTGTAATATTGAATTTAGCGAAGCCATAGCAGTCTTATCAAGACAAACAGTATAAATAGTCAAATGCTGAGCAATCAAACCTTCCACGCTAGATGTCCCCATTGAAACAAAAGAAACATATAAATAATATAACAGATACCAGCATCAAAATCAAGCAGAGCTGATATGAGCTGCAGTTGAAACTACAGAATGAGCATGTTATCTTAATGCTAATACGAAAAATACAAGTGCACAAATTCACAAACATATCTGATTAATCAAGTTAGGTTCGGTAAGTCTATGGCATACTCGTGCACCATCAGTGAACCTACCCTAGTAGTACCTTGAAACAGATTCCTTTAATTAAGTATAACAGTGGGAAAAAGCTAATTTCTTTACTAAAGCAAATCGACTTTAAACTCATACCCATCATAAACCGAATTAATTAGAAGAATAAAAACATATTCACAGAAGGAAAAAGTGGCATAGCATGCATGAAACAAAAGAGTCCCCATTTGATAAAATTGTAGCATTTAGTTGAAGTTAAAGTTGAAGCTAGAACTCACAGTTCCCACAAGTAATTAGAAGCTTCGTGGTTGCCGCCGATGAAGATGGTGGGATAGGGCGCCACAGCCTGACCAGAATAGTACTTCCAAAAGGAGCCCATCTCTCTATACCTTGGCGGCACAGCCAAGCTCTTCAAATCATTCTCGTTCCTCAGAGCCTGTGAAAATTGGAAAATGTGAATAGCTAGGGATTGAGAAAGCGAATGGGGGAAGAAAGTGAGTACATACCTGGAAGTCGCCGCAGCAGAGGAGAAGGTCGATCTTGGTGTTCTCGACCTTCTCCAGGTGTTGCAGAGTCGCGTAGACGCTGTCAAGGTCTCCGTGCATGCATCCTTCTACAGCAATCTTCATCTCTTCTTCAACCTCCAATCAAGAACTCAACACAATTAGGGTTCAACTACTAAACCCAGATTTCACAAAAGGGGATTTTCAAGAAGTTCCTGTAAATCATTTATACTTGGATAATCACACTTGTTACACCAAACTATAGTAGAACGACGGTTTCATATCCTAACTAATAAACTCTTTTTTTTTTAGTACTTGTGAGAATTTTTTTTTTGTGACAACTACGCTAAAATGACTAAAATAACTCTACTTTAAGAAACTAAAATATCTCTTTAATGACTATTATGCCCTTAAATTTAATTTTTGAGTTGGGGGTATAAATGTAATTCATGTTAAATATAAACCAAATTGAATCAGTTTAATAATAGTTTCTTGAACCAGAAGTAGTTTAGGTATTTTAGGCATTTTAGAGGTGGGTTGTCAAAAAAAATTGTCAGGGTACTAAAAAAGAGAATTCATTAGTTAGGGTATGAAACTGTCATTTCGTCATAGTTAAGTGTAACAAAGTATCATTATCCCTTTATACTTTTGCAACATGGACTCGGGAACTGACCCGTCGATAAACCGACCGACATGAAACCCATTTTCACCTCACCCGTTAGTTTGCGAATTGAATATATGGTAAGTTCACTTAGGTCACCGCAAAAATTTGTAGTCTCACTTAGGTCATCAAAAAATTAATTTATTTTGTGAGGTCATCAAAAACATATTTATTCTCACTCTCATAACTTCTGTTACTCTTTTCCATTATCTCGTCCATGTGCGCGGCACGTGACCAAAATTGTTCTATTAATGGCCAAGCTACCTTTAATTAGGTCACAACCTCTCATATGAAACCTTTGATAGTAAGTGCAACAGATGAATATTGAAAAACAGTGTTCTTAAGGAGGGGAAGCCGATGAGGCTTGTTCCATTGATCAAACTGAATTAGGGATTAGGGGTAGTTTGGTCATTATTAGAAAAATTATAGTCACGTGCCGGATACAGGCGAGATAACGGAAAAAAAGTAACGAAAGTTATAATAGTGAGACTAAATATGTTTGGTAACTTAACAAAGTAAATTAGATTTTTGATGACCTGAGTGAGACTCCAAACTTTTGTGGTGACTTAAGTGAAATTATCCCCTTTTTTTTTAAGTCGTAGAAGGCTCAAAATTAATGAGCTTTTATTAAAGCCTAACCAAATCAGTTTTCACGGATCAACCACCCGACAGGACCAAGGCTCATGCAGGTGAACCCGTTATACAGCTTTGGGTCTCACTTCAATCACTCGTATGTGAACGAATGGGTCAGAATTTGGCTCGGGTGGGTGGAGACAATCAAAACATAAAGGGAAAACTTCACTTACATCCCTTGCATTTTACACGATTTTCGCTTACCTCCCCCGAAAGATGAAAGTGGTCTGTTGAGCCCCTGAAGTTGTTTAAATTTTCACTTAACTCCAACGCCGTTAGTTTTTTGTTAAGAGTCAACCATTCTTTGTGAAAATGTCAAAAGTGCCCTTCTGGTTTGGTTAACATTCATTTTCTCTTTGGCTAAAAAAATTCTTTATTTTATTCTCTCAAACGAAGATAATGCTGAGACGCAGAACCACGCCGGCTCCGGCCGCTACTATGATCGTCGGATCCGAATGTCAAGACATCTTCATTGTCTATAGGCCGCCACCGTCATCGTCGCATCTCCGGCGAGCTCTCTTCTTCGATGATGACGTCAGGGAGGCCAAATCGGCCGATACCGAGGAGCTCAAGATTTGGGAATCGAAACTAGATCTAAGCTCCAACGGACTGCCAACGAGCAGCCTGTGGGTTTGTTGACAACGACAAAGGTGTGTACGGGATGTAGAGACGCAGCGAGGAATCTCTAGAGAGCGGCGGAGGAGCTCGACGACATCATAGCTTGGATTTGTCAGATATGTGTTGTAGAAGTGTGCCAACCCTTCAATTTTTTCAAAATTCCTTCCATATCTCGCCTGAATATTTGGTGGTGGCGACCAATCGAAGGCGAATCGAGCATGAGAACCAAACCCAACACCATAGGAGCTTGAACCCCAATTTGATTTTCGTGATGTGTTATTGAATTTCGTGATTTCTTACATCAGAAACCAATCTGATTTTTGGGATTTTTCCATTTCAAATCTATTTTGAATTTTGTTCTAAATATAATTTCCAATTCAATTCACCTTTTTGTTCTACAATTTCACAGACTTTATGTGGGAAATCTACATTAATTCAATTAAAATGCAGATCTTGCTTCCATTTGTGTGATTTGAGCAAACTCAACACATGAGAACGTGAAAGTAGGGAGGAGGTTTAGGGTAGGGGTGGATAGAGCATAAAAGGAGGGCATAAGATATTACCTTCGACATCACCAAAAACTTGTGGTTGCTTTTCTTAGTTTTTGTTGAAACTTGAAAATTATGGAGATTGAAAGATATCTCAGTAAACAATGTTTTATTTGAACATAAATAAGGAAAATACAAAATCACGTGTGTTTTGATGAAATAGAAAGAGATGGTAGAGTGAGAGATGGGAGGTTGAAAAGAGAAAAAAAACTGAAATAGATACAGAGTAAAGGGCAAATATTTGAAAATTTGATTGTTAATTGAGGGCATTTTGGACTTTTTATCATTGACTTAACGGTGTTGGGACTAAGTGAAAATTTAGACAACTTCAAGGGCTCTACAGACCACTTTCATCTTTCGGGAGAGGTAAGTGAAAATCGTGTAAAATATAAGGGAGGTAAGTGAAGTTTTCCCAAACATAAATTATACTATGATGAAAATAAAATAGATGTGTTTTGACAAAAAAAAATTTGAACATATAATATACTTTTATTGTTATATTTATAGTTTTAAGTATATAAAAGTAAAAATTATTAAAATATTTTAAATTTTATTTTAAATATTTATTTTTATATAAGACAATTCATGTTCTAATTACATGTGTATTGTTTTCATTGTTCTGATTGTGCAAAAAAAAATACATTTTATATACCAACACTTTCGAAAAAAGTGCAACAATATATAAAAAGTTTTTGCAATTTTATATCTTAAGTTGTGAGGGTATTTTCGGGTTCATGAAAATATTTCAAGATTTCCGTCTATTTTAACGGAATTACAGTGACGGTGCAAAAAAATGCAATGAATAACAAAAGTTTTTGAAATGCATCTATTTAACAATGGCGTGTCATTTTTTCTTGAAAACAAACCGAAGTTCATTCATGAAATCAAGAGACGAAAAAGCTCCGCACTCGAAAATTAAGCATCAGCTGTATAGAGTTTACAAATAAACAATAAAAGACAACCTTAAAACACCCTACCTCTCTGGACACCTCCAGGCAACCACGTCGAACGCATTGACAGCTGAAACTAAAATCACACTAAAGCAAACTAAACATGTTGGATAAACCGACATCTGCTAAACACCCTAAGCACATAACACGTAACCCACAACACAAACAAAACAACAAGCAAAACACAGAAATCACAAACAAAAGCAGACCATCAATCCACTTTTCTCGGGGGAACATCCTCTTATTTGAGCCCAATCACCTTAGAGAGCACTGCTCCTCAAGCATCCCCCACGAGGGGTATTTGATAAACACTCATTCTTGAGTTTCTCGACGTGTCCTGGTTCATATAAGGAAAAGGTAACAAATTTGTAATTAAAACCCAAATCAAAAACATCTCCGATCTAACGACCACGCCACAAAACAGAGTGCTGATAGGGTGTAGTTTATTGAATGAGATTGATAATCCCGGTTAAATATCAGTGATTTGTAGAGTGTTGGAGAAGACTAGTGTTACTTACTGTACTGAAATGTAGATACTTTTGTGTGGCTGTGAGAAGCACACTCGTCCAGCAAGCAACACTGCAAAGACCTTCTTCTTGTTCTGGCTCGCATGGCTTGTTCGTCACTTTCCTCCATCTCCCACGGCCA
The DNA here is from genome assembly GCA_963920655.1 of Geranium rotundifolium. NCBI lineage: Eukaryota > Viridiplantae > Streptophyta > Magnoliopsida > Geraniales > Geraniaceae > Geranium > Geranium rotundifolium. Next base: position 21,344,302 of record OY987321.1, read on the forward strand.
TGGCCTCTCTCAACTCCCTTCTTCTCCTTCCTCTCATCTCCCCCAAACCACTTCACTCTGCTCCTCTCTCACATTCACCGCAATTCACCATCAGATCGAAACGAACCAGCATCAAATGCAGGGCAGTGGAAGCAGTAGATGGGAGCGTCCTGATCGCGTCGGAGCCGGAGGGGCGTGGAGGGGACGTGGCGGCCTACGATTGGAGCGAGGAGTGGTACCCTCTGTACCTGACCAAGGACGTCCCCGAGGACTCGCCTCTGGGCCTCACCGTCTTCGATCGCCAGATCGTCCTCTACAGAGACGCCGCCGGCGTGCTCCGCTGCTACGAAGATCGCTGCCCCCACAGGTATTTCGTGCCCTATATGTATGCATGAATAATTCGATCTACAGATTTTGCTCTTTCTCGTTTTAAACCTTGTTTCGTTAATTGGGTAATATGGTGTTCAATCGGATTCTGTTAATTACTCTGCAGCTGCTCAAAGGTGTACTTAATTACTCATTTTCTGGTTCCATCTTTGGATTATTGCTTAGATTAAGGTGAAGTGGTGTGTGTTGTTTTGATGCGGTGATTAATAACTCAAACTTGCAAATAATGTAGAAGTTAGAATGATGGAGCATGACTTAGTGCCTTTACTTTGCATTCCAGTAATTGTTGAGTCATGACTCTCATGAGTCTAGGGTTTTATTTAGTTGGAACTGTGCTTAGTTGTGTCAGGTCCACTGTGTGTGTTGAAAGTCTCACACGAGAAGATCATCGGGTATAGGGAGTGTTTATATTACACAACTAGACCACTTGCGGCTCGTAATACCCGCTGACAACCTGTTTTGCGCGATCAAAAGATTATTTCAACCCTCACCTTGATACCAGAGTCTCATCCTGGAAGTCTGAATGATTCTACGGCCAATCCCCCAGTCAAACCTAACTCCATAGAGAGCGCTTCCAAAGCTTGGGATCTTTGTAAATCATTGGGTTTCACTTCAAAAATCAGTGATGAAGACGTGATCCTTTCCTTTCAAAAGATAAAGACGGAACACGCCACCTCTCTCCATAATGCTTCATAATTTCTCCGCTTATTTCAATTTCATTTTCCCTCCTCCGTTCATCGTTTTCCTTTACAATGTACTTCATGTACAGTTTCTCTTTCCCATCTTGGGATTCTGATTCTTTTTTCAATTAATAAATTTTCTATACCCTAAGCTGATAGGCTAGTTTTTGGTTCAAATGTGGGTCATAATGTGTATATGTGCTTCCTTGGATGCTCCTCCTAGGTAAGGGGCTCCAGTTCTTCCCAACATGTAGTTGATGTATATAATTATATTGAAGTACAAAATATTGCATTCAATAAATTAAGAGATGCACATAAAGCAAAATGTAAAACCCAACTATTAATGTTCTCTCCTTCAAGATCAAATTGCAGAATATGATCCAACATATGTACTGTACCCCAATTATGTAACATCCAAGTCCTGTTTGCATATACCTGTGAAGTGTTGTTTATATTATTAAAATGCCAAAGTGGTGACGATGTGGACATAACTGCTTTTCGATTTTTCTGTTATGTTAAACTTGGTTCCGCTTGGTCTAGGTTAGCTAAACTATCTGAAGGCCAGCTGATTGATGGAAGACTTGAATGTCTCTACCATGGTTGGCAATTTGAAGGTGACGGAAAATGCGTCAAGATTCCTCAGGTTTGTATTTACTTACTATCGGCCTTGTTTTCATTTATATTGTCGTGCTCGTGCATCCCGTGTCAAATGATATTCTTTATTTTTCTCCATAACAGCTTCCCTCAGATGCCAAAATCCCACGATCAGCTTGTCTTAAAACATATGAGGTAACAGACTCCCAAGGTGTTGTGTGGGTATGGATGTCTCGGAAGACGCCGCCAAACCATAGTAAGTTGCCTTGGTTTGAGAACTTTGCCCGACCAGGGTTTCAAGATACCTCAACAATCCATGAGCTTCCATACGATCACTCAATCCTTCTTGAAAACCTCATGGATCCAGCCCATATCCCAATCTCACACGATAGAACAGATTGGTCCGCCAAACGAGAAGACGCCCAACCACTAGGTTTTGAGGTGACCGAGCGTACCGATAGAGGATTTGCAGGGTGGTGGGGTAAGGGTAAAGACAAGCCATTGCCAAACTTCCTCCGGTTTGAAGCACCTTGTGTTCTTCAAAACAATCGAGAACTTCTCATGGACGGGGAAAAACACTACTTCTCGGGTCTCTTCCTCTGTAGACCAACCGGACAAGGAAAATCCATGCTCATTGTGAGGTTTGGAGGAACAAAAAGATCCCCCTTGGCAAAGTTGTTCCCCAAGTGGTACTTCCATCAGAATGCATGTAAGGTTTTCGAGCAAGACATGGGGTTTCTCTCATCCCAAAACGAAGTCTTATTGAAAGAAAAAGTTCCAACAAAAGAGCTTTACCTTAATTTAAGGTCATCGGATACATGGGTAGCTGAATACAGGAAGTGGATGGACAAAGTCGGGCATGGGATGCCTTACTATTTCGGGCACAGCACAATTTCACTGCCTAAACAGCCTGCTGTAGTAGAACATGCACCAGCTGGACTGGTTGCTGGAGTCTCGGCGTCTTTGCCAGCAAAGGGAGGCATTGGATCAATGCATGCACCAAATCTGGCTAATCGGTATTTCAGGCACCTGATTCATTGCAAAGATTGCAGAAATGTGGTCAAAGCATTTGAAGCATGGAAGAAAGCTCTTTCTGTTGCAGCTCTAGTATTGACCGCGATGGCAATTCTTGCAACGGGAAGGCAGTGGAAGGCTATACTTCTGATATCAGTCAGCTTGTGCTTGGGCGGGGCTTATGCATGCTCAGCTGCCGTTACACTCAACACTACAAATTTCATTAGGACGCACAGGAGAATCTGAAACAAATAGAGATGGGCCACCATTGAATGCTAAATTCTTCGCTTTTATCTGCTAGCCTTCATTAAGCAGAGAACTTCAGAGAATTTACAGGTGCCCATGTTAGAATAGTCTGTTTGGTGAAATTTATGTATATCTGCAGATGCTGTATGCCCTACACTTTGTTTCAGAAATTTCGGCTATCTTATTTTGGGCTTTCACAAATATCTTTTTGTTTAGTCTGCTTCATAATTTTTTTGTCAATCCGAATGAGCTCTTAAATTTAAGGGAAAAGGTTCAAATTTAACTCCATTTAGATTTAAACGTTTATTTAACTAATTTTAAATATAATACATATTAAATGAGTAATAAATTAACAGATTTACAAGACTATGGGGCTTCGATTGGCTAGGCTCAAACTCTACATTTTTACTAATTGATTCCAACTTTAAAATTCAACTCAAAACTTGATCATAACAAATTCAAGTAAAATATTTATTAATCAAGCTCAAGAGAATCATTTACAACTCTACAATGAGCCATCATTCTCTACAAACAAGGCAACGATGGAGGCAACACTCAACATATAAGAAGCCAATGCACAAAAATGGTCATGTTAATTTCTAGTGTTTGAAATATAGTCATCATCAGTTAACTTCTCTACTGGTCAAAACTGTAATAGAAGTCAAATCCAAAGTTGCAATTCATTCCATTGCACCATCCACATCTAACTTTAACTTGCTATATATTAATATGTAAAGCCAACACTCAGTATGCAAGTGTCAACATATCCGAGTGTAAATATTATTTCACACGTAAATATTGTGCTAGTCCAAACCTGCCAGCTCCACACCAGAATGCCGTCACTTGCCAGTTGACTTTGTGAGATGAAGATGTAGGAGTTTGCGAAAAGACCATCTCTTCTATCGGTAATTATTTGTTGAATAGAAGTGAGACGAATAGCCTTGGATCTTTGGCAATCCTGTGGTAGTTTCAGTGTTCATGTTTGACTTTGATCTTCGGGGTGAGATGTCAGATTCAACCTCCTCAAGCGTCTACAAGAAAGATCAGAATATCCAGGTTTATCATTCAGAAGACGTTGGCTGCTAAATTTTCTTGAAATGATCCAACGTGACTAAAATTTTTATAAGCAAGGTAGTTATTGAATCCCAAAGCTATCATTATGCCATAACATGAAGTTTAATTTCTTAATGCATTAGCTTTATGCTGGAAAAAAAACTTCCAATCGTCAAAAATATATATCTGCGAAAATTCTTTGGAGGGGCCCAAATTACTTCGTAAGAATTATTTTTATTTGAAAAATATAAGGGAAAAGAGGAATTATAGAATGTAGTCAGCAGTCTATCAACATATATATCTTCTCCACAACACAGGAATAAATCATCAAGAATTTAACGTTTCCAGAATTCTATCATGTAAACTTCTTATTAACTAACCTGAACGGCTTGCTGTAACACAAGGAACATTTCCCTGGCACGTTTTCTCTGTATAGCCACTTCATCCTGCTCCTGGAGCAATTCTTCAAAAGCATTTTCTCTGCATCACCAGTACAAGTACGTTAATGCATCATATATAGATCGCCAGATCTATTGTTCCTGTTGTCGTTCATATTGTACACCAGCAGACACGCAATACATAAAACCAGGAAGACGATACAATTCAAACTATCAATGCGTCTTCCCTTGAAAACATCAACATCCAGGTCATCAAAAGTTCAATTTTATGCCACTCTTGTTGATAAACTGAGGACCTAGGTGGCAAACATTAAAAAAAAAACATTATTCGTAAGGCTATACTCTGCGTATCATGTTTATGCTTCACAAGTATGATGATAACCAGGTGAATGTACCGACATAATGTACAGTACATGAAGTCATCTTCAAGGAACTTAACTTCAACTCACTCTTGAAGAATACATTAGACTAAAAAATGTATGACACTTTACAATACACTTAGGTTCTGAAAACAAGACGGGCAATAAATGCCAATGTAACTGCATACACATATTTTATTCGTAGAGCTCGAGTTGATTTTCATGACGCTATGTTCTATGCGGAAATGGAAATTTATGTAGTACTTAACAATTATATTAGATTGTACTTCTTGAGCTACAAATAGGGGCTTCAGTTGACCATACACTAAAAGGTCTACCTCATTAGTACTTAAACAGAGTTCTGATTTTGCTTTTATATGCAGCTCTATTTTGTGGTTACTAATTAACTTACAATAACCAAAGAAAGGAACCAAATTGCAAGGAAAAGATTACAAAAATCACTTTTAAGTTTGAATGGTATGCGTACCTGTACAACTTTTGAATAAAGGTACTGTGAAGATCCCTTTTTGTATGATTGACCTAAGGCAAAGTAACAAATACCAATACTATTAAGACCTTAACTCAAGTCTCCCAAACACATGGGTGAGTAGGTGAAAAAGTGGACTACCAGAAAGTGCATTATAGCTTTTGGAACCAAGTCTTGAATGTTTTTTCTGACAATGTCATAGTAAGACTTCAAGAGTAGTTTGGTTATAATGATTTCCAGTGCTTCATCCTCCGTCATTTCAAGTGGCCTTAAGATGGATGGAGGCTACATTTCCAAGGGCACAGAGATAAGATTGTATGAGAAGGACAAAGATTTGAGCAAGACATAACCCACAAAGATCGTAAGCAAACTATACCTCTCTCAACTGGATCACATTTGGCATCTGATCCATATCATGAACATCTCCAGGAAGCGATTTGCCAGCTGGATTTTCTCCCGAGGAAAGCCTAGTCCCAAATATCGATGAAATACCCCAAGACCTAGTTGATGGATTACTGCCTATATTATAAGTGAATCAATTACTTACTGTTCTGATGTTTTATCAGTAGAATTAGCAACAACAATGTAGCAATGAGAGGATGATCTTCATGTGAATACATCTTTGAACTGTTAGTAGATCAGAGCAATTTTTTTTCTGCAGCATATAATCTTCAACACTTGTTACAGTATACAATTTTCATAAACTTTCATCTTAGCTGTTAGCAAATTGAGCAGGTGAAAAAAAAATGTTAGCAAATTGAGCAGGTGAAAAAAAAAATATCCTACAAAATATGTAGTTGCCGAAACTATTGTATAATTGGACTGCACTTGCACTGGAAACAAATACTTTTCTATAAAACCTAATTAATATATTATTAGTTTAATCAAACTGTAACTGTTGATATTAAGAGTTCACATTTAAGACATTTCTTATACTCAACTTTTGTTCTAGGGTTTTGTAAGTAAGCCGCAGCATAAACATGGCTACACCAACATAAACACATTATTAAAGCTGAATTTTTAAAGCCTAAAACCGGAACCCTTTCAGTATTTTTTTGCTGGGAAATCTACCTACTAATAATAAACTATCTGAATGACTCGGGCGGGGTCATTATAGATAAAAATACTAATTATCCACTTTTCAAACGTAATTTCTATTCTTTAGGTGTATATGCTCCAGAAAAAAGTGAAAAACTAAACCAAAATCCAACATAATACATTATTAATAACAATACCCATACACTGAAATATAGGGTGATTAACTAAGTGAAGAAAGGTGACTTAAAGATTAAGTTATCAACAAAAAATTTACCAGATCCAACAGGTCTCTCATTATTTAATCGATGACGTCCCTGCCATGGTCAAGCATGAAGCATATCAGGACATACACAATAAGCATTTTGCAAGATGAAGCTGAAAATGAATATTTGCATTGGGCATGGAGAATAATACAATTACCAGGTACCACCAAAGAAATATAACTGCCTGGCTGGTTCAGGCATTGAGTTTACTGATATGTTGATTTCACACCAAGGGATTGACTTAATCTTGGAGTGTATTGGGGCATTTCAGGCTTCCTATATTACTGATGTTTTAGACCTTTTGTGGAGCATTTTGGGGCATTTCAGGCTTCCTCTATTACTGATATTTTAGACCTTTTGTTCATATCGAATGCTGACCCAATCCTTATCTTTCCAATAAATTTAATATACAGATGAGAAACATAGGAGAAGAATAAAGGTCACCTGGTTAGGCACAACCCCATTCACAACACCATTCACAACAGACCTAGAAAGAACCGATGGAGAACTTAACCTTTCTACGTCATCCTGGATAATAACACATCACAAGAATGAGGAGATTTGACAGTAACATATAACAAAACATATTTATATATAAATATGATAAAACCCTAAATCCAATAATATCATTGCATAGAATTCTGTGCAGCCAGTATAGGATCACCTGAAAATAGAGTAATATGTTTCTAGATATCAACTAACAGTTCACCAGACACGTACAAAGTTACTTATAGGTCACTGCTTTGGGAAAAGAAAAAAAAATCAATTCTAATATAACATATTTGGATATGAACAGATACCTGTGAGTGCGACGATCTTAACTGCTGCTTAGCGATTTCAACTGCTTTGCTCCCGCCTATAAAGTTTGGGTGCGCAGAATTTATATAATCCATCTGCATGATGAAACCAACTGCATGTGTCACAATGCATGGTCAAAGCCACCTAGAACAATCATCGTGTTCGGAATAATTTGGAATAAAAATGGCTGATGTGAAGATATGAGGATGTAAATGAAAATAAAAATACATGTGTTCAAAATTTAAATACGAAAAAGAGGATATTCCCCTCCCATAAAAAAGTTAATCCAAACCCAACAGTTGTATACAAGATGACATTGAAGCAGTAAGAAACAAGTAAATAATACATAAAGCACAAAAACAAAAAAGCTTAGCAGCATGCCTCTATATCCATCAGATAATGTTATTTTGCTGCAAATGATGAAAAAAATAATGATTCAGAGAAATTATATCACAAACTCATGCGTAATTGATTGCACCCAAAAGAATGAAAACCAATCTAATTATGAGCAGAGAAGCATTACAAAAAAGTTTCAAACGGAATGACTTCTGGCCCAATGGGACAGGTTCGTAGAGTTCTTACATCTAACAAAAGTTTAACAAACAAACACACACTAGAAACCAAATATATTGATCAAGTATGGAATTTAGTCATGTCTTCTCTTCCTAACTCTGGCTTCTGATTTAATATTATAATTATAAGAACTTCATCCTGTAAACAATGACCAAGTCAGAATTTATGGTCCATCTGCTGGCTGACTGCAGTCAGATTGTGGAAATAAGGGATATGTATATTATCACCATGTATATGAATACGACTAACTAAACGGAAAGGAGGTTTAATACTTAAAGTGTTAGAAAGCTGAGCAGAAACACATCAAATAACCTCCATCTCGATAAGATTTCCTATCATCCTCTCAGCAGGTTTTACACCATCACGCAAGAACTTCCCCATGACTTCATCCATGCGCCTTCTGAATGCTGGAAACCTTTTTAGCTCGGGTAATTCACAGGCACGAGTCATCTGCAAAATTTTAACATTCATTCGGAGTTCAGAAACATGATGTAATAAATTATTCATAAGTAGCTGCATTACCTTTATCAATTCATCATAAACAAATCGTAGGCACTGAAGGCTGGGGTCCAACAACCGAGCTATTTGTCTTCTAATCAAAACTTCAAATGGGATCTGAACAGCAACTCTTAAAATTAATCACTAATAATACACAATAGCTAGTGATCGAACAAATAGGCAAGGGGAAACTCAAAACAAAAGCCTCCCTCTTTAGTTGTCGTGATACCCACCTCTGGAACAAATAAAGAATTTCTCAGACCAGTGGCATTTTGAATAGCTGTTCGAATATCCTGGTCAGTTAGATCTTCACAGGGGTCCACCTCCTAAAAGCACTTGATTAGTTAGTAATCAATGTGATGCTTCATCATTCACAAAATAAATGTTCAATTTGACTTTTTGGAAAATAAATTAGGATTAAAATTTTAGTGCTGGTCTTTCACCGGTGTACTAACATGTGGCCTTATGTACTACATATTCTTGTGTTTATTACTAAGTTAAGGAATAGATATTATTGATAATTCATACTTAGCTCACTTACGGAAGGGAGACTCATTCTGAGACAACCAAATTTAATAAGGTGGGCACTTAATTTAATCTGGAACAAAGGGAGTGTTAGCTTTTATCCATGATATTATTCAGCAGACAAAAGTAATAAGGGATATACCGTTCTCTTAGAAATTCTACAGAATAGTGTACACCAACACATAAGAAAACAAAGCAGAAGAAAAAGGAAGGTACATGTTATAAGTGACACAGCTCCAGGACTATCATCAAAGCAAGCAAGAATATGCGTAAAAGTAATCTAAGAGAACTGAATGTACTTGAGCAAATGGATTCTCTACCTCTAAGGTCTTCACAAATATTGACTGAAAAATGTGGTGGATCCTAGCTCCCCCAGACAACTCTTTGGTTGACATCTCCTGACTTTTTCCCTCCACCATGGCACAATAAGCTGAAAATCAATAAGAAAGAGCCAGAAAGGGGCATAGTTTAGAAAAACAAGCTGGTGTATACGGAGTCACCCACAATTTAACAAACTAATGCATAGTAGTACTTTCACTGTGTTTGGGAGTGATCAGGGGAGAGAAGAGGAAGGTAGTAAGGGGAGAGGTAGGATAATAAATATAGAAAACTGAATGAAGGAATTCATCTTTAGTCAGACCAAATGTGGAGCCAAAGAATATAAACTATTTTATATAGAATCTACTAGCATAAACAAAATAAGGGATTGCTGGTTGCTATGACAGATATAGCAAATAAAGGTCCCACACTATGAACTCATTCTTTCCCCATAAAATAGACCGAAGTGAGAAATGTTGCCCAGTAAGACTGAAATTATTCCCAATCTCCTCCCCGTATGTTCTATAGTTGCATTCTCAGTGTATTAAGTGTCTCCAAAATATTGAAGGTTTCTGTAAAGGCCCATTTATCAATTATAGTATAACTTTACACTTAGTGTCACAAACTGAGCACTGAAAAGTAAACTTGGGCAACTCGCTCTGTTATATTATAAAGAAATAATATATATTATTATATTAGATGCAAAATGCAAACATCTACCAGATACAAAAGCAACGAGGAAGACAAGAAGGATAAAGTTGCAATCATATGAAAATGAATAACATTTCTATGGACACTGATTAGCAACGAAGTACAAAACCAGCTCAAAGATGTCTAAACTAATTTACAATCCTTTGAAATTGGATCACATTTGCATGGACATAGATCATTAGCAAGATAGTACAGAACAAGGTCAAATATGTCTAAATTCATGATTTTCTATCAAAACCAGTATGAATCGTAGTTAAGTTATCAATTTCAATACAAAGCAACTTATCCAATTCTGGCAGACCATGGCACCGGAATTTTTTTTAATAAAGTACGAAGTACCCGCTTATATTCTCAAATTTTAATAAACTCTAGTAATGCATAGGCCATGTGAACAATTAAAAACTTCCAATTCTTGAGCTTAATTCCAATCAAGTTCAAAGTGACAGAAAAATTGGCCACCACTTGAGATATAATGAGCACTTGAACAAGTAAAACAAACATATGCAGATATTGAATAAAGAATTCTCACCATCGCAGAATTTTGTCAGAACATTCAACAGAATTGCCCCCTGTTCTGCCTAGTCAAACAGCATAAATAACAAAGTGCTTAGACTGAATTAAGACAAAGAAAGTTACAATATAATATTAAGCTAACACCAACAAATATGAATATGAGCATGTGTGTGCGCATTTATGCAAATGGCATGGAGCAACAAATACTTATAGGTAGATTAGTTTCATATTTGTCAAAGGGCGACATCCCAGGCTGTAGGATCTGATAAATAAACCTATTTAGATTTGTCAAAGGACGACATCCCAGGGTCTGCTGAATCAGGGACAGATCCAACCTAATTAGGTACGGACCGTAATTTACATGTAGAGAAATGCCAAGAACTCTCTAACATCCCTCTTGTTGCATAAATATAGGGAAGTCTTTTCAAAGAAATACCACAAGGGCATTACAGGCCACATGCTAGCAGAAACCTAAATCTCGGTCACAATTTTTAGTAGTGAACTGGATTCAAAATTCACAAATATGACCCTCTTCTACTAGTTCCAAAAAGAAGTAGGTCCTGTGAGCATTATCTCTCTAGAACTCATTAGTTTTAGAATTTTGATTGTCTTCTTTCAATATTTGCTCATTTGTAAGCTTTGTAGCTTACTGCATAGTACCTCAATTATATTATAAAGCTTGCCATCTTCAAAATACTATTTATGTAGCCATACTTAGTACCAAAATTACTTGAGCGGGTTTCCCAAAGTACAAACGGGATGTATACAAGCAAACCTCTAATGTTTGATAGGTAAGATTCTGAAATGCACAAGGCTGTATTGTTTGGCTTACTTTTGTTTCCACAACGTCTCCATATGTTTGCAACTCTTTTGCCAGCGTAATCAAATGAGAATTTAGCTCAGTCTTCAAACCTGGGAGGACTTTTCTGATGTGCTGCTCCAAAATCTAATACAAAGAATCAACAGATTTAAAAAATCAATAAAAGAAGATTTCATTGAGCACATCTAAAATTTAAGATGGATATAAGTTTAACCTCACAGAACACACTTCATTTTTGAGAGTAGTCCAAGTAAACTTAGGAGTATAGTACCACGTTATTCCTGTTTCTAGTGTCTACCGATATTCCTATTTTACCAGTGTAGGTCAAGTCTCTATACAAAGGTGTATTTCATTGTTCTGAAGTGTTGAATTATATGTGAAATCTATCCTCTTATATTCATGTTTCTAGTGTCTACTGATATTCCTATTTTACTAGTGTAGGTCAAGTCTCTGCACAAAGGTGTATTTCATTGTTCTGAAGTGTTGAATTATATGTGACATCTATCCTATATATCAACATGGTATCAAAGCTTGAGCTCCGTCTTTGACCTAAACCCCCCTCTGTCAATCTGTTATTATTTGTTCAACTTCATAAAGTGGTGTCAGAGTCCCCCATCGCAAAGTCGTGGATATAACCACCACTTAATAAATATCTTGGCTCTCTGCCCATGAGCTTGACCATTTGGATTAGATCTCCAGTAAGAGAGCCTCTATTCAACCATTGATACTCATATGGATCCAAATTTATAGGTTTTTATCAGTATGCATAAATTATTTTTGGCTTTAATTTGAGCTTATACCATGCATATATGATACAAAAAAGAGTATATTTCATCCACACAAAACGATTTACCGAAACTCCAAAAACATGGTCAAGGTGAAAATCTAGACCTTTAGCCTGCAACTATTATTGTTTTCTCTGGTAGTTTATCAAGGTTTTTGTTCCCAATAGCCAGTGATTATTATTTTTATTTTTTTATTTTTTTATCAGCGAAAAGAAGAGATATTATTGATGAAAACTTACAAAAGCTTCCAAGAGGGAAGCAAACGAAAGCTATAAGCACCAACAAAAGGAGAAAGAAAATGACAAACAAGAGAGAAAAGAGAGACATAAAAAAGAAAACAAGCAAGAAAGAAAGAAAGAAAGAAAGAAAGAAAGAAGAAATCATCTAGACGGGCTCATGAAACCCCCCTTTTGGCCTCAATGCTTTTGAGAACGTTAAGCACTTGAGGATCTGGTATGGTCCAAGTGACGCCCAAGGCTTTGCAAACATCCAAAGTTCGAGAAGCACGAGCCCGATTGTCGGTAAGGTCCTGATGGGGTGAAGTAGTGGGTTCCGGAATCGGGTCGTTAGAGGACAGCGGTGGCACAACAGAAAGAGGATCCCAGGGCGTCTGCTGGTGCCCTGAGAAATCTTGAGGGAGAGATCGAGTCTTCTGGCTCCGGTAGACGGTTTAGGGTTTAGGGTAGGGTTTCGGGGACCTCCATCTTTTACGTCTTCGCGAACGAACCTTTTTCAATCTTTTCATGGACTTATGCAGCATATTTGCCAAAGGGATGTCGAGGTCGATAGACTCCAACGCGCCCTCGGACAGCACTAGATTGATAGTCGATCCACCCATAATTGGTTGAGATGAACCCAACACAATTGGAGGAGAGCCACTGCGTAAAGGGCCAATAGAGCAATTTGGGCCCAAGAGGAGAGGCCCATTAAAAGGCACGGGGGAATTTACGAGAGATGGACCATCTCCCAAAGAAACCAACCCCGAAGACACTTCGGGAGAAGCGTGAGCGTGGTCCTCGGTTTCCGCGCCAAATTGGTAAATGCTATTCAGACTTACCATAATCATCCCGCATACAGAGTCCAACACAAAATAAACGATAAATCAATTAAGTGTCAATACCCAGTTATAACATTTTTAATACACAACTCTACATTATTTAAACACTATAGGTACTGAAGGCCATTTACCTTGTCTGTAGTATCATACAGATTATACCTTTACAATATTCACAAGGCAAAATGTAGAAATAAGAAAAAATGAAAACAAAAGAAAGAAAACTAATAGCCAGCTTTGCAACAGAAACCTTATATTAAGGACAACAAGATATTGCAATACTGATGCTCAATTTAAGCTTATCAGAAGTTAATAAAAGTACAGTCGTCAATTATCCGTGTTGAATAACATAATTAATCTTGATACTGGATGATCCAACAATTAAACTGAACCAGTTACATAATTATGTACCAAACTTTATTAAAAAGCAATGCAGACAAACCTGATTAAGTTTTTTTGCCAACTGAGGAATTCCGCAACGATCAGAGAGAGCATTATATTTCTATCAAAACAAAAGATGGCGTTATATACATCCAAGATTCAGAAAGCAGTCTACAGAAAATGAATTCACAGACATTCAGAATCAACACCAAAGTAAAACAAAAAAACAGTTTCAGAGACTGAAACTTACAGGACTACTGCGAAAGAACTCTGCCTCGGATGCAAGTGCATCTGCAATGCTGCGATTTTCATTAATATCCTGCAATACAAATTAGTTAGATATGGTCCGGGACCGTATCACTTACCTATTTCACAAAGGATGACCTATCAAAAAATAGCATAATATAAGATGATATGGAATTGTTGCAATCCCTAGATTTCCAGCAAGGTGGAGACTCTAGTTGCATCCAACCATAATTCCCAAGGTCAAAAACTCAAAATGCATGCTCAAATGATGTAATACAATCATCTTATTTCGGAACCTTAGCCATTAGGTCCTTACCGTTAGGTCATTCATCCAAATATGACATTAGTACTGTAGTTTCCTAACTGGTTTAAGTGTCGATGCACAGACGAAGCACTCGTGAAAAAGTTACAAATGGCAAATGAATTACACGTATTACAACAACGCGTATGAATATAGTTGCAAACGGCAAATGTATATAATGCATACCTCCTGACATCGATTTACAACGCCAACATAACCAAGTTTAAGTGGAACAACTTTTCCACGCAGAAAATTACATGCATCAGTTCCCCTGTCCATTATATCAAGCTAGAGGAAACACACAAAAAATAACATTGTTACTGAAGTGCATATAATTAATCAGGATCGCAAATGACTAAGAAGAAGAGATCAGTCAGCTTCTTAGAGTGAAAAGACAAACACAAACCTTGGTGATAACACCAATTGTTCGAGAACCTGCAAATAATCTCACGTCAATGAGCCAATAATAATGCATATCAAATGATAGAAAACAGTCTCTATCACATAAGGAGATATTTCATCTATTGACCTACCAGAGGGATCAGCCTCTTTAGCCATCTGAAGTGCATCAGAGGTTGCTAAATCAGAATTTGCAGGAGTAACAGCTAATATTATACAATTTTCTTCCCTGATATGGGACATTATCATGCGTCTAATCCTTGCTTCTATATCAGTAGGTTGATCACCTACAGGAACCTTAGTAATGCCAGGTAAATCAATGAGGGTCATGTTGAGAACATTTGGAGAGGAAATCATCAACAGAATTTGTCTATCAGTAACTCCTTTGTTAGGTCCTGCATCTCTCTCGGTCTCAGCCTGCAACAACCCAAAAATAAACTTAGAAAATATCTTTCTACAAGTTCAGTTTTCCTGTTACATTTTTAAGAGGATAGTTTTGCTTGTCTTTACTGACATTTTTTCTCAACCATCTTCTCAAACCCATAAAAAATAGAATTGAAAGTGAAGTATATTTTTCAGCAAATGATGAGTCTCCGCTTGGATTACTATTGAGTGGGAACGAGAGTATAAATCACCATCTCCTCTTTTGTATGTAAACTAGAGATGCAAACTTTTTAATATCCATGTCCATCCCGTAGAATTATGAATCGAGCTACACATATCAGGTTGGGCATCTACAGCTAAAAGGCCAGCCTTAATAATTGGAATTAACTCCTCCTTTAAATGCAGTGCTTCTTTTCTATTTCTATTCGTGTGAGATTTTATACTTCAACACTACTCTCACATAGTAGGAAGCACGCCTACATATGAACAGGAGACCATAAAACTAGGCAACAAATAAGCCTACATTGTGAATAATGCCCATAAGCCCAAATCAACCCAACTCCAATAACATCTTAATGTCACTATGGCCAAAACATAATGTCTTTTACCTGCACCCCTCCCAGTCATCTCTTTGTCCTAGGCCACAGACCTGTTTGTTAATTCGGTCCACGGGCAACCATCTGGTCTACATGATGTGATCGGGTGTTACAAACTGATGCCTAAAGAGCATGGGTTTAGTGACAAAAGTTACCAAGCTAGACTGATTTGTGAATCCATTCTTGAGTGATTCAATTTGTGCACATGACTTGTTTGGTAATTCCGGTTGATAAATTAACATTGGGAATCATTGCATTAAACTAAAAATGCACAAGTAAACAATAGACCAGCACTTCCGAAATCCATTTAAGCCTAATTAATGGCAACTGTCACTTGCTCATTAGAACCAAAACAATGCTCACACAACCGCAGAAGCTAAAACAACAACAGAAAGCAATCAAAAGCTAATGTACCTGAATTTCTCTGCAAATCTCTGAAAAATCATAGAATAGCTTCCCTGGCAAATGGCGAAACGCGCCCCATTCCCTGCCATCGTCGTCGGGGTTCCTGGGGCGGTTCTCGAGCATGAGAACGAGAGGCCTCCTGGTGCAAATGTCGCAGCCCCGAGGGAGAAAGTCACGGCCGACGAGGGCCTCGAGGACGCTGGACTTGCCGCTGCTCTGGCTGCCGACGACGGCGACGTGGGGGAGAGAGATCCTGGACAATTCGCCCCTGACGGGAGCGAGAATGGCCTGGAGCTTGTTGATGATGGGGATCACGGAGGAGCCGATCGAAGAAGCTCCGGGGTTGACACCGAGATTCCCGTTGGGAATCGCCTCTTCACCCATTGTTGTTGTGCTGGTGAAGGTGAAGGTGAAGGAGAGATGTTTTGGTTTTGTATTGTATTGTGTAGATTGTGGCTTAAGGTGTAAGGAAGAGAGAGAGAGGGTAGGGTTTAAAAAGAGTACGTATGTTCGTGGTCGTGGGGAAGAAGAAAGGAAACAAACACCCTTTTGATTTTGATTTCAGGGAAATGGGTTGGGGGAGAGAGAGATGGAAGTAGTGAGGTGAGGTGAGGTGCTCGGTAAGTGTGTGGGGCCGTTTCATCATCTGCCCCTTTATTTAGAACCGTTTACTGGGAAACCCACTTGTTTTCCTATTTTTATCTCTTTTTTGGTACTGGTGATTTTTTTGTGACAACCTACTTCTATAATACCTAATATATTTAAAATATTTATGATTCAATTAAAAAAATAGACTTGAACTAAAATCAAATTGAGTCGGTTCAAATCATATTTATTGATCTAACCAGTGGTATTTCAGGTATATCAGGCATTTTTGATGTAGGTTGTCATAAAAAAATTGTTAAGGTACTAAAAAAAATAGTTAAAAGATGAAAGTATAATTTCACTATAGTTAGGTGTAACAAAGTGTCATTATCCCTTTTTCTTATGAACAAGACTTTCATGTAATATTATCTGATCTACTATTGTATATTTCTATTTTAATTTAATAAAGAGGGAGGGCATGATTTTATTTGGTTTAGTTACACTTTACTAGTATTATAATTGTTGATTTTAAATTTTACTACAAAATCAGTTAATTGTAATTTTACACTTTACTTTAATATTGTTGATTTTGGACGAAAATCTCTTTTAATGCAAAAACGTCAAAAGTGCTCTCAAATTAATCATCAAATTTCAAAATCATGTCATCCCAAGTTAGTGTTCATTCAAGAAAAAAAATGCTGAAATTGAGTCCTTTGGCGAAGCAAATTGACCTAAATCCAAACAAAAAGTATGTCTGATCCCAAATCTCTATGAAGTATATGAGTCGAGAAACACCAGCTCGGCGGTGATAATGCTACTTTGCTATGGTCTACACTAACGTGCACTGCCGGATCCGGAGAAGGAGGAGATTAGCATATTTGATGCTAAAAAGTATTTTAACGAGAGTGGAGAGTGACAAAAGAGTATCTCCAGCGAAGGCTAATCTTGATCGGATCGAGACGATTTGGGGATTGGGTATGGGAGGACCGGAAAAAATTTATTCATATTTTTTGAAATACCCAAAATACCCTTACCTTCCCTTCCCCTTCTTTGTGTACATCTCATCTTTCTCCTCGTTTTGATCGAAGAGAGTATGAAACGAATCGAAGTTGGGGCGGGACTTAATGCACGCGTGGAGGAGAAAGACATACATCAAGAGATTCAAGACAGTAAGTGTGGCATAAAGCTCTTTGTTAATTATGTAATATCCTAAAAATTGAAATGAAATAAAAAAAAAGTACAAGAAATGGTTTGAATAAAAGAAGTGAAAAGATAAATCTGATAAAGAAGTGGTTGAATAAGTAAAAATATGGAGCCGGAGACCAAAGTACAGACTTTGGGAGGGTTCTGAAGACAAATTTGTTTAACTTATACAAGGATAGAGTTCTGAAAATTTGAACATAATATGAGTAAATGTGTCTTTCTAGAACCTAGCAGTTTATAACATAACAATCTTTTTTCTAAAAACTAACAATGCTATAACATTATGAAGTAATTGCACCTATATGCCAACTTTTTACACTTTACAACTAAATAAAAGTGGACAATTCATATGAATACCCATTTGCAATTAACTCTAATATAGAAGATATAAGTTTGAGATAATGACATTTTGTTACACCTAACTATAGTGAAATGACACTTTCATACCTTAATTATTTTTTTCTGTTTTTTAATACCCTGACAATTTTTTTGTGACAACCTATGCTTAAATGACTAGAATACCCTTGGTTTAAGAAATAAAAATAAAAATGGTCCAATTTGATTTATCAAACCAGATTTGAAATGGTTCAAATTTAATTTCAGATTTTGGGGCATAATTGTAATTGCATCTTAAATACAAATCAAATTGAACAATAGAAGAAAAAAATTGAACCAAATCAATTTTTGGTTTCTTAAACTAAGGGTAGTTTAGGTATTTTAATCATTTTAGAGGTAGGTTGTCACAACAAAATTGTCAGGGTACTAAAAAAGAGAATTAAATAGTTAGGGTATGAAAGTGTCATTTCGCTATAGTTAGGTGTAACAAAGTGTCATTATTCCTATAAGTTTTATTGTAAAAAGGGATGATGACACTTTGTTACACCTAACTATAGCGAAATGACACTTTCATACCATAACTATTTTTTTCTCTTTTTTGGTACAATAACATATATTTTGTGACAACCTACGCTAAAATGACTAAAATACCCTTGGTTTAAGAAATTAGAATAAAATTGGTCCAATTTTTTTTATCAAACCGGATTTGAAATGGTTCAAATTTAATTTTAGATTTGAGAGCATAATTGTAATTGCATCTTAAATATAAACCAAATTGAACAAAAAATAAACAAAATTGAATTAATTCAATTTTTGATTTCTTAAACCAAGGGTAGTTTAGGTATTTTAGAGATAGATTGTCACAAAAAAATTGTTAGGGTACTAAAAAAGAGACTAAAATAGTTAATGTATGAAAGTGTCATTTCGCTATAATTAGGTGTAACAAAGTGTCATTATCCCTTGTAAAAAATATCTCCAAAAAAACAGAAAAAGTTGGATATACTATGTGGCAGTGACTGCTGACCCACCTTTTAGCAATGATTATAGATTAATGATAATGCTACACTTTTTTCATAACTGCATTCTAAATTTTGAGTCAACACATACTTCACAAAGGTGTTTTTTGTGTGTACTCCAACGCCAATGAATCGATAATTGATATAAATCTCAACACATCACTCTCGAGAAAGAATCAGTAAAAAACCATATCTTCAAATAGGTACTAAGGGACCAATCTCAACCACACAATTATATAACCAATGGTCAAGATGCATGCGGTGGCACATGAGTGTAAATAAGTCAAACTTGTCATTTTTATTAGTCTTTTAACATGTACATAGGGGTATATTTGTATTTTTGCTCTTCAAGCTTGTCTTCTTCCCTCACACACCTCTTCTCCTCCGTTCGCGACCTCAACCTCCTCTCCCAGCTCTCTTCACTCAAACACGTCGAGCATCCCCGCCGTCCGACCCTCGGTCTCCTTCGTCCGTCAGGTCTATTCCGCCGATCTCTCCGCCGTCAGGATCGCCGTCGATGTCCCCGAGCGACCCTTTCGTGAGTGAGCTCGCCTGGCGCTGGACCGCCTCGAAGGAGTGCCCAGATCTGAATCCATGAATTTTCAGTGATGAAAACGTAAATGCGTGCACTGTCATGTGATTTTGATTGCTTCATTCATTAGAGAGCTGTAAATAAAAGAATTATGAAATGAGAAATTGGAAACAATGAAAATCTGAAAGCCTTTCATATAACTGAAAACCTGAAAGTCTTTCATATAACTGAAAACCTGCAAGCTTTTCATATAACTGAAAATCTGTCCAAATAACGAAGAACTATATTCAAACAGGTTTTCTGAGACACATTTCATGAAATTCAAATGTATCAACTCATAAACAATTCATATCAAGGTTTTTCCAAAATATGAAAACCTTTCATAATTTGTAACTGAAAACCTGAACGCCTTTCATATAACAGAAAAACCTCGTCACACCACTCCCCCGACAGGTATTAGTGTTTTTCTATAGAAAAACACACGAAACCCTCGTCACATGAGGGGTCCCCTCGTGTATCTGAAAGCCTTTCAGATTATGAACATGAACATAAAAGCCTTTCAGATTATGAACAAATTGAGTCCTTACTTGTTCCGGACTTCTTTATCTAAAAGGTATTCAGATTTTTCTGATACAAAAATTTTGACTGACAAACTGAAAGTCTTTCATATAACAGAAAACCCTCGTCACACCACTCCCCCGACGGGTATTAGTGTTTTCCTATAGAAATATATGCGAAACCCTCGTCACACGAGGAGACCCCTCGTGTATCTGAAAGCCTTTCAGATTATGAACAGGGACATGAAAACCTTTCAGATTATGAACAGATTGAGTCCTTACTTGTTCTGGGCTTTTTGTATATGAAAGGCCTTCAGATTTCTTTGCCATCTGATACGCCTACAGATTTTTCTGATACAAAAATTTTGACTAACAAACTAAAAGCCTTTCATATAACAGAAAACCCTCGTCACACAGAGGACCCCTCGTCACACCACTCCCCCGACGGGTATTAGTGTTTTCCTATTGAAAAATACACGAAACCCTCGTCACACGAGGGTACCCCTCGTGTATCTGAAAGCCTTTCAGATTATGAACAAGAACATGAAAGCCCTTCAGATTATGAACAAATTAAGTTCTTACTTGTTCCGGGCATATTGTATATGAAAGGTTTTCAAATTTTGGTTTATCAGATATATACAGTTGATTGGTCGATTAATCACTAACCTTTCATCAGAACCGAGTCGATCAATGGATTACAGTTTTAGAGACGATGAATCGATCAATCAGAATTGAATTATCCATCGATTGATGGATTATAATATCAGAATCCATCGATCGATGGATTCTGATATTACATTTGGATACAGAACTGATCGTTGGACAAACTGAAAGGTTTTGAATTGTGTAATCGATGTTCATTGATTGTAATCGATCGATCGAAGAAATCGCCAAAAGATCGCAGAATAGTCGGAGATCCAACACACAATTCATGACGCAAAATGACTATTATGCCCTTTTCATGTTTTTCAAATTAAGTTTGAACTGAAATTGTTTAATATTGACAGGCGTTGATGAGATTGCATCCAATGAATGACAGTGGTCCCTTTGTACCTATTTGAAAAACGGTTTCTAGCGGATTGCATCCCATCACTCTCTTTCCTGGGAAATTCTTCATTCTAGAATGGAATATTTGACAGCTACCAGCTCCGTGTGCCTGTGCCTTTTCCGATACAATTTATGCCCCTTTATTAGAGTAGGCCACAAGAGAGGGAACAAAGATACGTAAGAAGGAAATTCCATTAAGCTAGTATGCAAGAGACTGTAGTTGTGATGTGGCAGAAAAAAATTCACTTTGAATTGTGAGAAGTAGGCGTGAAATAGCTATTCACACCTCAAGCCATGAATTTAATTGATAACCTTATAAAGTACATTTATGGCAAACACATACTATACAAAATCGTTGGATCAATATGTAGAAATCCAGCATGCCCTAAAAAGGCAGAGATGAGTAAGATTTAAATATAAGCTGAACTTAAAGATGAGAAAGAAAATGAACCGATACATGAATGAGTTGTTGCTCGCAGCTTGAATTCTTGGAGGTCCTGGTTTATGGTTTGGGTACATGAGGTTCTTCCAACCACACAGCACGAAACCCAGTTCCTTTACAATCAGAGCAGCACGTTGAACCCTGGAAAATCATCAAGACAAGGGTTGTATAATGATGTTGCTGATATAATATGGTAAATGGAAAAATACAAGTATTTTGTGTTTGCAAGATAATTAGACTTGCACAGCTGTACCTTTCCACAACATATAACACAGCTGGTGTTTCTGGAAGGGACTTGGCAGAGCATGTTATCACCGAGGATAAAGAAACCTGTACCCCCACACCATTTGCACTCTACGTGCCCATTTGAGTCACAGGAAGGACACCCAACTGGCTTTGGTTGCTGCAGGCATCATTAACATTGCAAAATTTAGAGGAAAATGATATGAATATCATAACCTATTTAAGTCAACCCGGAAGATTTGCAGAGAGCAGTATCCTGCAACAAACCAAGGAAGCTACTTCCCTTACACTTGGGATCATATAAAGATAAAACTTATGAACAACTAAAACTCTCAAACCACTCCCAATGTTGCAATTTAATATTGTTAGTGATTTAGAAATAAATTGATTTCACTCTACGAGAAGTACCTTCCAAGTACTACAAAAGTGGTAGTGTCTCAAATGGTAATCAGGAGGACATGCTTTCAACCTTATCAAATTGGATAAAAATAGCCTGAATGTGTTGGTGTTGAATCACTGATACAGTTATACTCCTAGACTAGCTTCATGTCATTATGAGTGGTATAGGGAGCCAATTTCTTCTCCATGACATAAAAACTATCCACTTTTCCACCATATTTAAGACAATATATAAAGCACAAATTCCAAGAGGAAATGAGTACAGTTCATGGTACAGTTGGCATGTTGCACTAACTAAGAGACAGCACAAATAACTATATCACAATATCAACATGTAGGGACCTCATATAGTAAGCATGACTGTATGAGATGGTTGGTTCCAAATTCCAATCCTCATGCCGACGTTATTGCTATTTAAATTATTGTTAATAAAAAGTACATATCAACAGGCATTGCATAATATGAAAGCCAAATATGTTGTAACATTTCAACCACAGAGCACACTTTCGAGCCTGAAAAAAATGGGATGAGATTGCATGAGTAGCTGAAAAGGTGGCTCGTTGACTTTCATAATAATATGGTTGCGTCTGACTTACAAAGCATAACAATGAAATATTGAAGTGAACATTATTTATACTCCTTCCATTCCAAAACAAGTGCCTCCTTTGACTTTTTTGCAAACATTAAGTACTACAGTTAGTGCTCGACTTACCCACCATGCACACATATGCTCTCATTTGCTAAGGCACTCGTGTAGTAGGAACTAGCTCGTACAAGGTATTTTGTAATAATCCAAGCATAATTTACTTCATCACAAGGAAAGTGTAATTGAATGTGCAAGTGATTAGTGATGCATATAGACCACTATTTTCCACAGAAAATGAAAAAATTATAGTCATCGCATTCACTTCCAAAGAAATACCATGGGTTCTTACATGCCCGACAATTATACAGCCATTAATGCAGTCAGGTAGCTAGACCTAAATGTCTGTGTTGATTATGGCATACCGAGATATACAAACATAAGCAAACCCAACCAGACACACCAAACTTCTCATCTGTCATTCTTGACTTATCAACAAACCAAGAAAACTGCAAGATGCAAGATTTTGGCAATCTTCATCAGCTTTATCCACCCAAAATGATATTTCCTGATGAAGTAACTTGACAAAATATTCAAATTCCATCTAAAGCTTTCCAGTCATATTGCACTCTAAAACATACATCATCATTGCCCCTAACACAAACTGTTTCTTCCAGGTGAGTAAAAACATTCCTATGCATTAGAATTCCCCGATGCATCAACTCAGAAGATGTACTGACTAATCCAACCACGAGCTAGAATTTGAATAATTTTGACATGAACACATTCTCAAATGAATCATTTCCTTTCTGTTTCCACCTATTTTCCAGAACCTAAGAATCCACAAAATTAGCTAAAACAACTTGCAACAACCACGAAATCGAAAATCGGAAGAGTGATTAATCGAATAACCTGAGAGATAAGCCAGGCCTGTTCCGTGCGCTTGACGAAGTTGGAGGAGCTATCGTACGCGTCCACCATGGAAGCTCTCGTGGAAACGCAAAAGAACCTACTCGGAGACGATTTGACGGCGCCGCCGCCTCGGCAAGGCACAGAAACGGTGGCGTTTTCCGGTCTTCTCTGCGGCGCAAAGCTCCAGCTCCCAGTTGATTTAGGCAGAGTCGCAGGCTTGAAGAAACTCGCCATTTCCGATCGGTCCCAACACAAACTGAGATTCGATTCGAGAGAGATAAGAGATATCTGTAGATTTTTGGAGGCGGTTGTTTTGTTTGTGGGCACGAAAGCTAACGATCAAAAAGCAAGTTCAAAACTGGGCACTATGAAGGAAATGGGTCTGGAGTCAAAGTTTGACTTGGACTCATTCTATTGGGCTTCCAACGGGCCTAACTAGCCCATTAGAACTCACACCAAATGGACCCGGTACCACGTGCACCAATATCCAATACTCAGGTCAATAAAATAAAATAAAAAAGTTACGATTAAAGCATATTTAATAAATAAATTTAATTGATTCAAAAATAAATTAAATTAAATTTTGATTTGTTGTTTTGAGCTCAAGTAAGTAATTTAATCTTAATTTTTTATTTTTCCAATTCAACATTAATTATCGATGATGAATAATTTTCAAGTGAGTAATACTCTGTAATCATTAATTCCATTGAAATTTGAGTTCGATATTTAATTAATAAATAAGTCAGTTTTGAACTAAATACTTCATAATTTGACAAGATTTTCCGAGAACTCATTAATTAATTAATAATTAATCTGTAATATTTATATTAGTTTAAATTTCAAACGCATTAATAACAAAACTAAATCAAGTTTACCGAAAGCAAATTTGACTGAATTTTTAACGTTTGTTCCGTATGAAATTTTTAGCCTCTTTTAAACCCTTTTATTTATTTTTAGACCTGTTCTAACTCGAGGCAAGTTTCAACCAATGAAGAAAAAAAATCGGGCAAAGCTTGTTCTTGATAATTCGAAACTTGATCTCATATTTGTGTAAGAATTTTATTCATTAAAATTCTATCTTTATAATTCAAGCAAATTCAAATTTATCTTTATAAACAAAATTCTATCTTAATCCGAATAGGTAATACAAAATTCAAATGATTTCGAGTAAATTTTAATGCGTAGAGAGGTGATGGTTGTGGTTCACAATCGATATAGGTTTTAGGCTTTTCTTAGTCTTGGACTTGGAGACTTGGACGGTGCGTTGAAGCAAATGAATGAATATCAAAATAAAAATGGCACATGCTCCACATTATTTGCGTGGTCTCCTCCTTATTCTTGCAACTTTTCGTGTGTACCATATTTATTATATATGTGCACATTGGTACCTAGTTGACCACCACCCATAAGATGTCCAATTTCATACTTTCTAATGAAACACATGCATTTAAGAGCTCCATTTTTATGAGTGGAGAGGAAAATTTTATTCAACAATCTTTTGGAAAATAATATAATGAGTTATAAATATAATTTAGACTAAAAAACAAAGAAATAATTGAAGTTAAACAAAAAAAAACTAATCGAAAGATTGATCGTATGACATGCGTATACTATACGAATTATATTATGTAAATATAGTTGCGTAAAGGGAATTCTCACATAATTACATCTGATTTTAATTTGTTGTGAGACCTCAGTTGAAACTATGTTATCTCACATTATTGTATCGTCGTTTAATTTTAAGTTAACAACCGTTAGTTTCATGTGCGAGTTGACTAAAATACACCTAATTGTCATTCATTTTTATAAAATGTTATCGTCTTTTTTTCTTCTACTTCTCTCTCCTCTTCATTTCTTCTTATCTCTTCAAAATCAGGCGTAAGTACTAGCTCGTAAGCATTTTAAACCAAAAATCCAAACTTTATTTTCTTAAGTATTGAATAGCGCCACATTTCTTATGAGTGCATCAGTGTCTAGCACTCGGATGCACGTTTTTGGGAACAACATCTGTGCATTCAATACACACATTTGTTGGACATGATTTATCATGTGGTAAAAAAAATATTATTGTGTATCTAAAATTCACAAAAACTTTAGTTACATACCTTAATGTAGATGTTATGAGATCATAGTATTATGTTACATACATTTTATTTTCTAAATTAATTTTTATCGATTTCAGAATTATTATGGCCGATGAGATGAAGATAATAAATAGATGATCATTTCTCTTTATTCAAACTCATCTTAAAACTTGGGACACGAGCTTTTGCTATTTCTTATATTCTTTAATCCTCTTTGGTTCATCCTAAATTTGATGATAGAGAAAAAAAAACTTGTATGAACTAAACCTTTGGTCTACAATACTAATTTGAAGTTGATGTGTTTTTTAAGGTGTACACTAATTGATTCCAACACCCAAAGAAGACCGAAAACATTTTAAGGATAATATCCGACATGCATCACATGTTCACGAGTTTGTAATTCTTGATTTATAACCATTAATGTATCTTTGTATTCTCCATAATTTATTCACATTTGTAAATTATCAAGTGATGCAATTTATTTATATTATTCTATTCAACTATCTTAAAGTGTATCTTTCTTAAGCTTCAACATATTGTAGATTCAAAAGAGTTCATGTTTAGTTTTATGTCAATTCAACGTCGTTGCCCTCGAGTCATAAAGAATCATATATGAAATGACAATGTGCAGGTAGATGAAGATGACTCTGGTGTTGTTATGAGGTGGGTTTGATAGAAATGACATTGACGACTCTCACATTGGTCGTTGTTTACGATGTTTATGCGAGCATAGAAGTAAGATGGCACGAGTTGAGCTGAAGAAAGAAGAATTAGACCTCAACAAACCTCATGTTAATTTGGGGAGGAAAATTAGCGTCTTTTTTAATATGAAATAGGATGTCATGTATTTTGAACGTGATCGAAAAATTGACATTTTCCGTTTAAATTAACTGATGGTGTAACAAATTAAAACGATGTGAATGGTTGACTCGATCGTATTCGAGTATACTTGCACGATATATTTTCCTACATTATTTATATTTTTTTATCATCAATATTGTATATTTTGTCATCTTTGCGTCATTTATGCATTCAAAGGTGATTGAGTGTATGTCGCGTAGGAACATGTCATTTAATGATGCATTTTAAGCCTACGCGTTACTAAACTTGAGAAGAGAATAACTTGGACATTAGACCTTAAAACGAGACAAAATTATATACCAAGTTGATGAAAAATTGAAGATCAACAACTTTGATGAATGATGTTTTATCAATTCGAAGGTTTAGACTTGTTAAGGCCGTGAAAACATTCGCTCAATGCCGTGAAGTTGATCCAGAATTAACCGAAATTACTCGAAAAAAACCATTATCACGATCTAGGAGTTACGGAAATGGAGGCTTCGAAAGAAGGTTTAAGGCTGTTGAAGGCAAATTCAGATGGAATGACTGATAGAAAAACAAGGATCAGAGATTTGACCACATGATCTTCAACTCTTCGAGGTTTATGATTTCATTGTTTCTCTTTCTGATTTCCTGTTGAACTTTATATTCTTATATCCATTTCAAGATTATGGGATAACTCCCCATAATCATGGATGTCAGGTCAAATACTTTAGAATTATTAATTATTGGTTATTTTAAATTGTGCGATATTGGTCATATCGTGTGATCGTGATAGTCGTGATGCCAAGTTCAAGGGGTTGGTAGAGGAGCAACACATTGCAGTTCAAGAGGTTCAACTCTTTGTAACCATCATCTCAGAATTGTCGTGCCCCATATAGACTCGATGTGCGCTCTAGTCCAAGAGGAATAATAGACAACTCAGTCTAGGCCGACTCCAATACCAAGAGGTGGAGTTGGTATTTGTGCAGACATATGATTATATCCGATTGCATGATAATTTGATTTGTGCTCTCTACACTGTAGTTCCAAGGTGACCTAGCACCCGTAGTTGTTTTCATGTGGTTAATATAAGTCGTTGTCTGGTTGTGCTCTTTGCCTATTCCATTTACTGATTTCGTACTAACTAACTCATATATATTAATTATTACACATTTTAATTTATTCTCGATAGCAACTGTTTTATTGAGTTCACGTGAATTCGAGCCGATCTTATTAGTTTTTTTGTTAAGATTTCAACTCAAAACACAAATTCCTGTTACGAAACAAACGATAACTTAATTGATCACTGAAAAGCTACAACCTCACCTTAGTGATGGAGGAGGTCCTCAAGAGGCAACTAGACAATCCAGATAACTTCAATACCTTACCATAAAGGAAAGCTTGCTTATTTATACTAGATCCTTGCAACCCTAATTGATTCTAGCCGCTCGATCTCCACATTGCCCGCTCCTCCGTCCATCTCTGCAACAGTTTCACAACAGGGACCACCAAGAGTTGGAGAAGATGGACTCATCCTGTCCACAACGGCTAGTGCCAACGCGACGTCCATACGACCATGAGCTTCCTCCACGTGTCTTTCTTTTATCCTTGAAACGGTGTCGTCTCGTTTAGTCGTAGTTGAGCTCCCAATAATTGATACGACGTTGTTTTGACCCTTCTGTCTTAATAGTAACATAAGTTTTTCTTCTGAATCATAACATTTTGTTACTTAAACGATCGCGTGTTCTCGCGCGGAATCGACCAATTTTCACCGTCACAAAAGATAATCATGTTTCAAACATCCTCATGATCCCTAATTATCCCAAAATTAAATTAGAAATAAATAAATATTAAAACTTAAAAATGTTTTGGAATATTTTCCAAGCAAAGAACGGCAAGTGTTATGTGAGCTGTTACTGTGCGTGTGAGCATTGTGATCGTGAACAAAGCAAAAGACATTAATTTTCAGTCCAATTCAAGTTTTTTTTTTTTTCTTTCAGTTCTTGTCTTCTCCTTCCTCTATAGGTTTCTATCGCTTTGATTATAATTTTCGAAAGTGTTCTTTTCCCTTCAAATCATCAGAATCTTCTCTCCAAAATCTACGATCCTCTCTGTGCCCACAAATCCATCTCTCAGATTTCTTCTTGCTCTTGATCTTCTATCTCTGTCAATCCACAAAATCAAACCCCTCTTCTTGTTCTCTTCTATTCGTTTGTTTTATTGATATTTGGATAAAACCCGTTTGCTCCTTCTCTGAGAGGACCACCATGGATTGATTTATCCAAGCCTTTTCTTTTTCCTTCTTATTGTTTGATCAACAGTGGAACAGCCATGCACAATTCTTCCACTGTAGCGCAAGAACCCACATTTGCTCCTGATTTACTGTCCCAATTAGCCTGTAATTCCAGGTTTCAGAGCTTGCTCTCAGATGGGCACTCGTCGTTTTCGCGTACCCAGGTGCTGTCCGATCGATTAGGTGCAAAGAAGCGCAGAGCTGTTGTTGTTGCTGCTGCTCCTCCTTCGGCATCGATGAGCTTCTTCGGCAGTGCGCCGAGAGGCTTGAATTTCACAAGGATTGTGAATGAGTTCAATAGGTCGATTAGGTCACATTGCGAGAAAATCCCACTTGGGTTTGCGTCGATTCGGGTTGGGGCGTCGGAAAATGGTGGGTTAGGGGATGATGAAGGTGGCGTTTTGCGGGACGAGGGCTTGCGCTCGAACGCTTCTGTGGCTGAGAGACCCAAAAAGGTTCTGATTCTGATGAGTGATACTGGTGGTGGCCATAGAGCTTCAGCTGAGGCTATTAAGGCTACTTTTCATGAGGAGTTTGGGGATGCTTATCAGGTCAGTTTGTGATGTGAGTGGTTGGTTTCAATCATCTTGCATCTCTTTGGTTTCCTTGAAAACTGGGGTGACCAATGAAGCTATTCAAGCCTAATGGGAGTATCTTTTGGCAATTAGATAAACGAAAAATGAATCGTGTAGGTGTGGTTAATGGTGGTGTATGTGGCTGATGTTTATGAGTGTTTGTTGCAGGTGTTTGTGACTGATTTGTGGTCGGATCATACGCCCTGGCCTTTTAATCAGTTGCCTAGGAGCTATAACTTCTTAGTTAAACACGGGTCGTTGTGGAAAATGACATATTATGGAACTTCTCCAAGACTGGTTCATCAATCTAATTTTGCTGCAACTTCAGCCTTCATAGCTAGGCAAGGCTTCGTTATCTTTATACTAAAGTAAATAATTAGTTGGCACTTACATGAGAACATATATGTTGTGCACAATTTCTTTTGCATCACGTTGAGCTAACAAATACATCGATAAAGTCCATGATGATCTGATTGGATCCAGAATGACTATCAGATACTTTTTAGTGTTTTTTTGTCAGTAAAAGAAGTAACGGATTGCAGAATTTTTGTAACGAAGACATCCCTTGGACAAGAATTCTACGTTTGCAGCATCAGTTGTTGCTAGCTTGTTAAGTTTATAGGTCATTTGGTTTCCTTTATAAAGCCCCTGTTGCAAATTTAGAATTCTATGATTTCTTTGTTCAAGCCGTTTAATTTTTCATAATGAACTGTGCATCCACCACCCTTTGCCAAAGAACATGGTTTGCTTGAATTTGTGATGCACTTTATATGCAATAAAGTGATGACCTAACAGGCACCCAACAAATAAATTGGCATTCGTCTGTTCTTGTGAAAAAATGTCTATAAATTCATGTGAATCTTGTGATGGCTTGATCGTCCATTGAAACTTCTTTACTAGTTGCAGATGCGATATGTCTTTATTAATGACACATGTATTCATGAGTTTGTAAGATTTTGTTGCAGTCGATAAAAATGACTTGATATATTTACCTTTTCTTTTTATGCATGCTTCGCCATGCACCTTGGTATCAAACTGAAGATCAACAAGTTGATCTAGTTAGACTTAACAATTACAAGCATGTTGAGCTTTGTCTTTGTCTTTCATTTATGTTTCTTATAATTTGAAGTGAAATTTTCTATTTTTATTCATATTGCATATTCATTCAAATTTCCTTGTTTTTCCTGCTCGTAGTGACACTCAGTATGACATGCTTGCTCAGTTCTCATCAAGGAGAAGAGTTCTTGTATAATTTTATGCAAATGATCAGATTTTTATAATATCATACATTATGCCCTCGTCCTACATTATGTATGCATACATTGAATTACTACCTTATCTCAATAGGCAACGCTTTTCAGTTTAGGAGGACAAAATACTTAGTCATTATTTTTGCAGTACAGAATGTTTATATAATCTGATTTTGTATGTACAGGGAGGTAGAAAAAGGACTAATGAAATATCAGCCGGATATTATCATCAGTGTACATCCTCTCATGCAGCATGTTCCACTCCGTATCTTGAGGGCAAAGGGCCTCTTGGAAAAGATTATATTTACAACCGTTGTCACAGACTTAAGCACTTGCCATCCGACATGGTTGGTTCTGCTCTTACTTTTAGATTTTGAACAATACTTCATTCTTTCATGTAATTTTTAACTGTCGGTTGGTTTTTCCAGGTTTCATAAACTTGTTACACGATGCTATTGCCCCACAACAGAGGTAGCAAATAGGGCACTGAAAGCTGGAGTCCAGCATGCCAAAATTAAAGTGTATGGCTTACCTGTCCGACCCTCATTTGTTAAGCCAATTCGACCAAAGGTTAGTTAAAGTTTTTCTTAGTGGTTGTCTGAGGAAGAATATATTGCTCCTGCCCCTTCACAGGAGCAGATCCTATCACTCAGTCAATTTTTTCTTCAATTGCTTTGCTGCTAAGCTCATTAAAGTAGTTGGGACTTGGGAGTGGTTAGTAGAATGTGGAGTTCTATATGAATATTGAGTCACTTTAGATTGCTATAACTCTACTTAATGTAGCATAAAGTGCATGGTACTAACTACCTTTGGCATGCTATGTTTTTAATCTCGTTAGGTTGAATTGCGGAAGGAACTAGGGATGGATTATGATCTTCCAGCGGTGTTACTTATGGGAGGAGGGGAAGGAATGGGACCTATCGAGAAAACTGCACTGGCACTAGCAGATGCATTATATGATGAGGTTCATGGGGAGCCTAGAGGTCAGGTTCTGGTAATATGCGGCCGTAACAAAAAGCTTGCCAGCAGATTACTTTCAGTCAACTGGAAAGTCCCTCTCAAGGTATTACTATATTCTTAATCAGAAGTGGCATGTCCTAATAAACATCATATGATATTTAGGTGTCGGAATTCTTGATTAGATCCTAATTGATGTAAATTAGGGAACTTATGTTATACACTCTCTCCAAGTCAATATTTTCATACTTAAAATGTATATTCATGAGTAGATTATGGAGAAAGTGAAACTGAAATATTGGAGTCCAGGACGGACACATGTGGATCTCGTCATCATTTGGTATATATCTTGAGGCCTCCATTCATCAAATTAAGTTTTTGAGTTGTGGATTGGGTTGTAACACGGTGTCAGAGTTGTGTTGATTTGACACTTACTTTGGAATGGAAGGAGTGTAACTTCTTTCTAATATGTCATTATGTAAACCGATATGCTAAAGAATTTGTAAAATACAGATGGTAACACATGTTAATGCTTTTAGTTCTGAAAATCTGTCCGCGCGGATTGAAGTTGCTGAGGTTTGTTTCTTATACAGGTGAAAGGATTTGTCTCTAAAATGGAGGAAGCCATGGGTGCTTGTGATTGCATCATTACGAAGGTAAATTTCTCACTTCCAATGGCTGTATTTTCCTTATCTTCATTAATAGCTATCTGTTGAGGCTTGTGTTATATATAGGCAGGCCCAGGCACTATTGCAGAAGCCATGATACGAGGCCTCCCTATTATTCTGAACGACTACATTGCTGGCCAGGTACTTTCTTTTTGTGCAAATGACTACTCCTAGTTACTGAATTGTACAGTGTTTCCGCATTATCATGCTTTATTTTTCTGGAAGATTTGAGAAATTTAAAACGGGAGGTCGTTGTTTGATAGAGATGAACGGGCTCGTATCTCTCTCAACTCTTACATGATCATAATGTTAACTATTAAACATGGCAGATGTCTAAACTACCCTTAACTAAACAAAAGTATTTCTTAATGAACAAACTTAGGAAGAGGTTTGTGACTTTAGCGGGTCCAAATACTTGGCCTGAATGGTTACTAAATTTAGGCCGACATTTATAAGACAACTATTTAGGGAAGGGTTTGATTGTCATTGTTGGGATTGCCTGATTGGTGAATATGAGTTCTATCTCTCATGAGAACAGAGTTCCCGTGGTGACGTGATGATGGTCACCTGTTTGGGAGCAGGTGGGGGTTAGGATTAGGTTTTCTAATTGCCAATGTCTATATCTACTAGAAAGGACCAGCACTTTTGAAAAGTGATAGAATTGGTGTAAAGAAAATATAATTGATGTTGATGTTGCGTGTGAATTACAATAGACCCCTTCATACAAGGCACATGCACGAGCTAATTAGGAAAACTTTTAATAATAAGAATCCTTAACTGATAGGTAATAAGACTAAACTAGAATAGACAAGATAATAAGAGTTAGTATGAAATATTCTTATTATTCTAACAAAAAGTGATACTAACTGGCATGATCAATCTTCTCTGTACTTAATAGTTTCATCCATATTTATGCTCACGGTTTGTTTTATTCTATGAGGTGGATTACACCCAATATCGTGTGGGATAGTTTGGCGGCGCCTTTAATGATAAATGTTATTATAATACTGCAGGAAGCTGGGAATGTGCCGTATGTGGTGGATAATGGATGCGGGAAGTATTCAAAATCGCCCAAGGAGATAGCGAATATAGTTTCTGAATGGTTTGGTGCGAAAGCACACGAGCTCCGGACCATGTCACAAAATGCGTTGAAGCTGGCAAAGCCTGATGCTGTGTTCAAGATAGTTCACGACATGGACGAGCTGGTTAGACAAAGAAACCTCAAACCCCACTATTCTTGCGCAAAGTAAATTTTCAATCAATTTTGGAAGTGAGTACTAGTTGAGTACTCAATCAATCTGTTAGGAATAGAATATGTAGCGTGTTATTATTGGGCGAATTGGATGCAAATTCTTTTCTGACTCGTTGGTCAACGAATTTGTCAATGCGAATATGTAAAGAGAGAATACTTGAAATCAGTCATATTTCATGTGAAGTCAAACTCAAGGAATCATTTTTTTCACAAGTTTTATGACCGTACAAACCCACTCACCAAATACCGTGCTAAACCTTAATTATCCTTAAATCCACTCCATTCAAATATTGTGTTGGATTTTGAATCTTAATTTGAAACCTGGCAGCCAGCTCAAGCTCGTACATTTGATTTGAGTTTGGTTTAAACTAAAAAAAATTAAAATGTTGAACTCAGAGTTTGGCTAAAAAATATTAGACTCAAATTCAATTTACTTCCTTTAGTTTTATTATAATATAGGTAGCAAAGTAAATATTAAACAAGCTTAATAGACCTTGAAAGACTGGGTTTATTATCAACTTTTTAAATTTAAGTTCAATTTAGGATCATATATAATATAACAAACTCAAATAATAAAATATATAATGTAGGTTTAGAAAATAAAATATATATAATGTATGATATTTATATGACTAGTTGGGAAATAGTTCATTTGTAACTTCAGTGATGAATGAGTATTTATTTCTATAAAGTTGTTTTAAGAAAATGTTTATTTAACACATTTAAACAAGCCTTATTGTTTTTATGGAACATTTAAATAATTTTATGTTCACACTTTGAATAAAGAGAACATGAATTTCCATATTCTAGATTTTACCCTCGACATCAAAACAGTTGGTGGGACCAGATAGAAGATCAGCTTATGTAACAGTAACAAAAGAATGATAAAATAATAATGCATTAAATTTAAAGAGCATCACATTCTCATCCATTAAATGTTGCGCTGTTGAGTGCTAAATGTTGCCACCAAAACAGCTGAAAGCTTCAAAGCAAAGACTGTTGCATCAGCCCAAAATCAGCTTCACCAACAAATGTCAAACCCTGCAACCCTCAGATTCCCTTATTTTTCTCATTATTATAATCTGATGAATCCAAAAGCAACCGACTTGCTCAGCATCATACGGATCTTCAGCTTATCACACTCCTTTCAGTCCAAAGGTGGAATTTTTTGAGCTACCCATTTGATAATTTGCTCGATTTTTGGGTGATGGGTTGGAGGTACGAGGCTGGGCTGGCTTTGATTTGCTCTGTTGTGGTGATTTGGGTCACTTCTGCAGAGATTACCCAGGTTGGGTTTTCTATTTATCCTCTTTTCATTTATTATTTGTAATTCTTGGAATCTTGGCTGTTTTTTTGGCAATCATTACTCATTGGAGATTATAAGTAATGATGATTTGATGAAAAAAATTAAGTTCATGTTTATGAGTATGTTATGTTATGTTATGTTGTGTCATTGGCTTCATGTACCAGTACCATTGTTGTGTCTTTAGCATTTTTGTCATGTACTTCTGTTTTGTTAACTGGGTGCATATTTGGTCACATATATGTATGCCTATGTATTGGAGTTTGTGAGTGTTTCATCACTTGGGTTCACAATCTCCCTTACCCTTTTCTGCTTAATGAGAAACCAAGAGGAAAAACATGTAGAATCTACAATGCAATTTTTAGTTGGTTTTCAAGGCAACATCTCCTGAGCTTTGATTTCTTTGGCATGAGAAGTCTTTTGCGTCAATCAATTCTTAAGTGACTGACTTGCAATTTCAAATAGATTATATTTTTTAGAATTGCTATAACATAAAGAATGATTTATTTTGTCATAATTTAACCACCGACTGACCTTTCGCTAACAATCTTCTTTACTAAATGAATCAGCCCCGAACTGCCCTGCTGCTGCATTTTAATTTCAGGAAACTTTGATGAAGAAAACTTGTATATGAACATTAAAAAATAATAGCAATTATTGAGATTTGATTTCTTTGGCATGAGAAGTCTTTTGGAGATTTTTGTTCAACAAAGATTCTGTAATATGCACCTGATTTTGAAGCTGTGTCCATTTCAGCTTCTGATACCCTTGTATTACATCTATGTGCAATCTACCTTGCTACTTCCATTCCTCTTATTTTGTTAGTTCCACTTCAGTTTGAACTTTGAACTCATGTGTGTGCGCGCGCGTGTGTGTGAAGTATCAGCTTATTAAGTTTAACACTTCAACTTGAACAATTTATCTGCTGCAGAAAATATTTGCAGAGTATAAACAGCCATTTGCACTCACTTACCTTGGTGTGTCTCTTATGGTGGTGTATCTACCCCTATCAGTAATCAAAGATTGGATTTTCAGCTTACTGGATGTAAATTTATTCAAGAACCTTTACGATGGTGTCACTGTCATGAGCACTTCAATTGGACTTGATATTCCCATAAAAGTCAGTGACATGCAGCACGACGAAGTTGCAGATATGAGAAGCAGACTAATTCCTGACAAGTATCTTTGTGAAAGGGAAGAGGGGCTGCCTTTGACACCTAATAAAGGAGACGTTGAGCGCCCTTCACTTCAAAAGAGTCTCGCTTCATGTGAAATTGTCAAGTGTTGTTTTTATCTTGCTCCAATATGGTTTATAACAGAGGTAATATTCCTTCCTTGCTACAATTTCGTATCTAATTTATCAGCCACAATTTTTTACTTCCTCGTTACATTGTCGTATCTAATTTTACAAGTTGATGTATCAGCCCCAAACTTATACACTCTTTACTTATGACGGCATTATGGCATAGTGACGATGTTATAAAAAACATAGTCTTACATTTATATTGCATCAGCTGTGCCTATTGAATCTGCTGAATTTAGTAGTCACGGGATTCAACAAGTGGATGACTTCAATATATACAGTGAAAAATATAGATATTAAAAGAAACATTAATTTGAGGTAATGTGTACATCTACGTACTTTCTCACAGTCATCCATTTGCATGTTAAAAGCTGTGCGGAAGAAACATAGGAGTTGATTCTCATCTTTCATTTTACAGTTTCAATCTCAAGATCACACAACTGTTACCTTTATGAGAGCCGGCGATTCATAAAGCAACCTAGAATTCATTAAGATGGTGTGGAAAGTAACATAATTATGGCCTCTAGCCTCTTTTGCAATTCACACATCATACTTGTAAGCTCGTTTGCTTTGTTATTGAAGAACTTAAAGTGGATTAGTTCTAAAACTTGATTGGAAAGAAATTTTGTTCAATGGCATCATGGATCATAATTTCAAAGACGTTTTGATTCTTATCATTCTAGAATCCTCTGATCCTTTATTTTTCCAATCCAGTTATTGTTTTGCTGACATGATTCATCACTGAATCATTTGTTGGCTTTAATGCATGATCGTAATTTTGATGTCAAATTCATACAATATCACTGTAACCAAATCATGCTTATATAGCATTTCATGGTATACTTCTGTATTTCTCAGAAGAATATACTTTTGCAGTCATGATATTTTCCTTTTTTGTGAGACTATGTGCTAAAATGTTCGCTATGGGAAATAGTACCATGGTTTTTATGCTTGGCCAAGGTGCCTATAATTTTGTTAATGTATGTAATTGCTTTTTATTTCTTTGGCCACCTGCAGTATTTATCAAACTCAGCCCTGGCAAATACTAGCGTTGCGAGTACAACAGTTCTAAGCTCCACTTCAGGGCTCTTTACTCTTGTTTTTGGAGCTCTTCTCGGCCATGACTCCATAAGTATTCCAAAGGTGATTGCTGTCTTTATTAGCATGGCTGGTGTTGTCATGACCACTTTAGGAACAACATGGGCTCCTGATGAAGCGATGAGCTTCTCTGAGTAAGTCTCACAACAATTTCTTGGCTCAGAATAGAAATATTTTTTTTCAAGTTTGAATACCCTTTCACCGTCCTCATTACTGCATAGAAATATACCAAATTCACTCTCCGGATTCCGATCAAGACATATAGTTTCATCTTTTGGGATTGCTTACTGAAATATTAACTATAAACATTTCTCACATGTAGCACTCAAAATTTAGTGGCTGTACAATTTTAATTAAGACATCCATACTTATCTGGTACTTTACTTGATTGAAAAATTAGGTAATTAAGACACGCATATTCCTCTTATTTTGTATATTGTCATTAGTCTATGGGTTCTTTTTCTTCTAGTAAGTGGAACTTCCGGAGTTCTTTTAGCAAGAACATAACATGATTTTCTAATACAATACATGGGACCTGGGTTCCTGTACTACAAGTGTAGTACTCAGAGTTGAACGAAATTAGCGCCAAAGTTACTAAATAGTTTTAAAGTTACCCTTTTAGATCTGTCTCCCAGAATTAGAAACACATTTAGAAATTGATTGTTATTGGGCATACTCTCTTTTTTAACGGTTCATATAGGTTTTTCTATTCAGATATCGTTCACTACATTTTTTTCTTAAATTCTGTTACGTTCATGTTGCAAGGACTAGAAAGCATTCCATCATGGGGGATATTTTTGGTCTTCTTTCAGCAGTATCATATGGTTTATTTACAGGTAGCACATCCTAACCGGTTTAAAGAGACATTTAAAGTTATAAGTTTGGTGTCCAGATCAATTGTTTATTAAATATTTGCCGTGTTTCAAAATACTATTCCTCTATCTTTAAGCACCGACTTATTATTTCAGTGCTACTCAAGAAATCTGCCGGATCAGAAGGAGATAATGCTGATATGCAAAAGTTCTTTGGATACATTGGTCTCTTCAATCTTCTTGGTCTTTGGTGGCTTGGTTAGTGGAGACCCTTTATTGCTGTACATTCTTAATGCTACACAGAGCATTACTTTGATTCACAGTTTTTATTTATAAATTGATAATAGTGTCGTTTGTTGCAGCATGGCCGCTATATGCTGTAGGATTAGAACCCCAGTTTGAATTTCCACACTCAACTTCCATCGGGGAATTGGTTATGTTTAATGGCTTTCTGGGGAGTGTTCTCTCAGATTATTTCTGGTATGTACAGTAGTAGCCTGAACTGACGATTCCAATTAGAACAGGAAAGTATAGCTTAGCATGATTCTAACATAGTAATGAACACTGAAATAGGGCCCTGTCGGTTGTTTGGACGACACCACTAATTGCAACACTAGGGCTGTCTCTGACAATACCTCTTGCTATGGTTGCGGACATGGTGATACACGGCCGTCATTACTCTGCAATCTACATTTGTGGATGTGTTCAGGTAAACCAACCCTTTTCTCTTCACCCATTTAGCTGCTGCAGTTTGTGGTACTAAATCAATTCTCGGGCAGGTTTTTGCTGGGTTTATCATAGCCAATCTTGCAGACAAGTTTCAAAGAAAGGTAGAGTCATAGCCGTTCAATCTAGATTTTGACAAGTGGGTATTGTAACTATGTTGACAGATAATATACAGAATATGAAATATGATTGTTGTTTGGTGCGGAAAGAAGCTATACCTTGCCTTGTATGTATTCTCTAGCCAGTACAAGTTGCATCAAGAAAAGTAATACAAGTCTCACATATATATGATCATCCTTGTATCGTAGTCCATGGTGTGAGGATTATGCATTAAAATTCACATATCTATGGACATGACAACTTGTTCAAGTGTGGATTAAGCACTGGTGACATGATAAACATATTGGTGTTTCTACCGTTTTCAGTGTTAAATAAATTGAGTTTTTAAATTGAAATAACAAGAAGTTTGGCCAGTGCACATTCTTGCAAACATCGGTTGCTGTCAAAATTATATGTAATGTTGGGTTATTAAAAGTACAACCAAAGTTTAATTTGCAAAACAGACCCCCACCTGCGTATCCCTCCCTCTCCCTCCACCATCTTATCTTCAACTTTTCACCGGCGGACCAAAAATCCTACCTTTTGAATCTCCTCTTCGATTTTGGGGAGATAATATTCTCTCACTTTCCTAAGAACCCTAGCAAATAAGGAAACGCTTCGGTTTTGCCCTCTTCAAAAATCTGGCAGATGCATACAAGGCAATTTCTTCCCTCAACAGTTTTCAAGCTGAACATGACAGACTCATCGTTGCTCTTGTTCGGGGCTCGCCGTTGTCCTCTGTTGCTCCTCTCTCCTCTGCCTCTAGTTTTCCCTCTCGATCTTACAAAGATGTTGTCGCTAGTTCTACCTCGTCTTCGGTGATTGTCCAGCCTGAGTGTTAACAATAAGAAGTATTGTTGAATTGATTGTATGTGAATTACAAGAGACCTCTATTTATAGAGGTAATAGAAATAGAATAGAAAACCCTAATACAAGAAAGAAAAGGAAACATAAATATAAGAAAACTAAAAATAGGAAAACTAGAATACAATGAGGTTTTCAAGTGTGTCTCCATCGTAGGTCTTCCCCCGATTTGTTGGTCGATTGAGTCACTCCAGAGTGCTGGCAAGATTGTCGGAAAAGTCATTCTTATTCACCCTAGTTGCTGCTCGGGTACTCTTTTGACAGAGGGCTTATCATTGTTCACTCCAAATCCCTGGTAACCATCAAAACAGAGGCAAAGATTTTGGTGTTTGGCAAAGAGTTTCCCATTCTGATTCAAGAATATGAAACTTCTGGTCTTCCTTTCACAAACTCTAGCGTTTCAGATTTGCCCGAAATTTTCCCTCGTTACCTTAGCTTTGCTCCGGCAAAGCCTGTTAGCTCTTCTGATGAACTCGAGCCAGAGCTTGAGGACGGTGAATTCCGGCTTGAGTCTCCGCCGGCCGGTCAACCCCCGGGCAGACTGAAATGCTCCGGCGTCGCCTCGACTTCCGCGGAAGAGGTGCTTGGCGACGCCTCGAGTGCTACGTTCTCTTTTGTTGTACTCAATGATGTCTCGGGAGTTGGTGCAGTTTCGAATAAAGCCCCAAATTCTCCTTTGGGGCCTCAAAACAGAAACTTTTCCTTTGTTGGGCCCAAGCCCATTTGCTGGCCCATTTTGTAGTGGCATTTCTTCGGTTTTGTTGGACAACTCTCAACATATTAAGGATGACTCTTCTGCACATTTTGTGCTGTTTGAGGGCTCTTCGGAAGCAAACGACCTCGACATTCCTTTGGCAAGCATGACTCTTAAATGTAAGAAAGATTGAAAACGGTCGGCTCGAGGAGACGTAAAAGATGGAGGTCTCTGGATCCCCTCGTTTACCGCCGTTTCCGGGAGTCTCAATCTATCCCTCAAGATCTCTCTGGTCATCAACTAAATCCCCTAGATCCTCTTCCCATTGTGTCACCGATGTCTTCTAACGATCTGATTCTGGACCTTCAAGATCTCACCGGTAATCGGGCTCGTGCTCTTAGAACTTTGGATATTTTCAAATTCTTGGGAGTCACTTGGAGCATACCTGAAGCCCATGTGCATACCGTTCTCGAAGATATAGAGGCCAAAAGCAGGGCTTCATGACACCGCATTGGTTTTTTCTCTTCTTTTTCTCGCTTTCTTTCTCATGTGTATCTTCTTTTTCTCATCTTTAACTCTTTTCTTTTTCTCTTTGTTGGTGTTAAGTTTTCATTAATAAAATCTCTTTCTTCGTTGAACAAAAAAACAAGAAATAGTGTAAAAACATGAAAGCAAGACATTAGAAATGGAAGAAGAAATTTTGGTCTCAAATTGTTTACAATTTCTCATTCCCACGTACACATATTTATACAGACTTGAGTAACTAGGATAAGACACATCATACATGAGGTGTCAAGACCATGCATGATATGTCACTTTCAACACATGCAAGAATTTAATGCAAGCAATAACGGAGCCATATTTATGCTACTACACTCTCCGTTGAACTCCATCATGCATAGTGTCTCCATGAACACACTTCCATAAGTTATCACCGCCGTGTTTTATCTTGTCAAGACCATTTAAACAAACTTCTATGTTTTGTGGTTGAAAGAGTATAGATGATGCGAAATGAATTTAATGCACCTTTTTATCTTTGACTATAAAATGAGTGTTGACCCTACACACTAAATACACACCCAGAGAGTTTCTTCTCTTTGATTTTACAAGTTCTGTACTTCTAATTACTTAATTTATTGACTTATTCTAGTTACATTTTGACCCAAAATTAACATATGAATTTTACATATTTTTCAAGACTCAATTATTAAAATGACGAAACTTTCAGTTCACCTCAAGAGTAAAATCTGAAAAGGTAACGTTTGTTAAATTGGCCACAAAAGGGCGCATACTATTCGACATCCCCAAAGGTAAACGGACACACAAAATTAAGCGATCTTGCTACATTTGTCAATAAAATGAAATTTTATGTAAGCTAAAGTTATTGTAAATTTTAAAATTATGTTAACATTATTTCAGTTTAGAGATTATATACATATATTCGGATGAGTTTTGAGGCGTTGGATTAAGGTCTCTATTTGATGAATAGAAAAGTTCAAATGATAACCTATAATTGTAATTTCTGCTGAATTTGTTTATAATATATATATATATAATGAGTTCCATTGAACAAACAAAAGCACCAGTGGTCTAGTGGTAGAATAGTACCCTGCCACGGTACAGACCCGGGTTCGATTCCCGGCTGGTGCATTCTTTTTAATTCCTTTATTATTATTTTTCAGAAAATGCCCACAAAGTCCATAACCAACAGAAACAGAGAAGAGAAGAGAAGGTGGTATGGAGAAAGCTGGTCGAAGATGGGCTGTTGATTTCTCTGACAACTCTAGTGCTCTTTCTTCTCGCGACCCTCTCGGCTTCACTCGTGCTTCTCAAGAATTCTTCTTCTTCTCGCGACTTGGGTTTATGGGTGCGTTGCATTTTAGGATGATTCTTCACTCAGTAAGCAAAAGAAGGACGCTGAAGCATATTGGAAATCTCAGGTATGTTCTGCTACGTTTCAGTTGATTAGGGTTTTTTTTTATCTCAAGTTACTTTCTCGGAATTTTTCCTTATCACCGATCAAAGTATCCTTTTGTATTCACTCTGAATATATTGCTGATTGAAGGTAGTTTGGTGTTAGTAGCCTTAACTATTAAGGATGTATTGTACGAATCAAGCTTAATTTATGGTATTTCGAATTTGGTTCTATGGAAATAAAAAAAAATTCATGCTGAAAATTTAGAGATCAGAGAACTGAGTCATGGATTTTAGTGAGAGTAATAATTGGTTAATGTTTTTTCAAGCAAAAGTAACTTTCCAATTATTTATGGAACTATGAAGAGCAAGCGTAAGAACGGTGGGATGGATAAGTGGCGTGTAGGAATCGGGGCATCTATGTTGAAATCGCAATATCTTAGAAGACCAAAAAGTTCAGCAGCCTGAAGAAGAAACATTATTACGGTTGTTGCGCTAATCAGAGGAGTACATTTGAACATGATAATAGCCAAATGCCAACTCTGTTCAGGCATCATTTGGATTTAGGAGTTACCGTATCAACAGGTTTGATGACTTTTGAGATCACTAGCTCTTGAAAATGAGGTCTTGCCGACTTGCTATGTAGTTGGACTTATTTCATAATGTATTATGTAGTTAAATCAGTACCTTATGGATTTGAATTCTGAATTGAAATATGCACTTTGGTGTTTAGTTTCCATGTCACTGGTTGATTCCCTGCTCAAGTTATATTTTATTTTTTTCCCCTTTATATTAGTAGGATTTCATGCTATAGTTGTTAATTTCCCCTTCAAGTCGTTGGGAAGGGTAAATTTTCCATTAAACTATATTTATCTTCAGCTTTTAAAGTATAACCAATCCAAATCTTTTTTTCTTTAAACTATGTTTTTTTGTTTGAGTCCTCAGCTAGTGGGTGGAAATGTTCTTTCCTTTTATTTAACCTTTACACTCACCAATCCATCAACTTATTTTTAGCTGACTGTTAAGTTTGTAGCCGGAGAGAGGTATCGGACATATACTTCAATGATATATCTGCTTATCAATCATCTGAATACAAATTTCCCTATTTCGTATTAGCTTCTGTTGGATCACTTAGAAATTAAGATCATTACTATTATACTTCCAATTTGTTGATTAGCTGATGCGAAATGAATTTTAAGTACCAGGGAAGAAGTGGTGCACTTTTGATTCTGTTGTTCAATTCAGGCTTCAAATATTTTGCCGCCCCTTTTATTTCCTCTTAAGTAATAATGACATTCAGAAAAGAAGTATCAGTGACTGGTTAAGTGTTATTTTTATCTTACATCATTAGTTGTGGTGTATAAATGATAAGGATGGACCTAACATATTTCTGACATTGCCTTTTTGCATGAGTATCTAGTTTTCCATCTCCTATATTGGCATATTTTCTAATCCTAGAACTGAATTCACTGACAACCTCGCTGTAACTTCAGTTACTGACTTGGGAAGCAATTTGTGTGATTATGCAGTTTTCGAACCTTACAAAGATAGTAAAGTTGAACTTGTTGGACCCAAGCTATTTTTCATTGCCCTTAATCTGGGGGCTTTAGGGCTTGGTGTTTGGAAGGTGAGATGAGTATATATATATTTACATGCTTTGTGCTTATTTTTTTGCGGCACATCTTGTTTTTTAATGTTCATAATTATTTTGCTTTGGCAGCTTAACACTTTAGGACTTCTTCCTACCCATGCATCCGATTGGGTTTCATCCTTATCTCCTGCTCAGGTTCAGTTTTCTTTTTAAACAATCCAATTGCAATTTCGTACCTCAAGACTTTAATTGATATAATGATTTCAAGCAAATTGAGAAGAAAAAAGAGTGCCTTAATGATGCTGTTAAGTTTGTAAAAGATCTGCTTTTATCTTGCCAAGAAGAAATAGAAGGCCTGATTAACGGGTTTAGTCAATGGGGCCTATAATGAGGCTCGCACCCAGCCATATTAATTTTTAGTCATTTCTGGTTTATAGTGTCGGTTCAAATCTCCTTAGGAGAGAGGGGAAGGACTCGGCTACAAACCGTCCTTGCTATACAAATGTTAGAACGGTTTGTAGCCATGGGATGAAAAACATGAACGGGCAAGATGAAAATGGGTAAAAGAAAATAAAACAAATGCTGAAAATGGTCAATAAGGGCGATCGTTTCTTTTGCTAAATAATTAATGCTAAATGTGCCTAAATTTAAGGGAGTGATAAACTCAAATATTCTATATATTTGAGTTTTGAAAACCATTTCTGCTCATTCAAAGAAAATCAAGAATGTAATATCAGAGAGAGAGAGATGTTAGACGAACATATGATATGTGATGCTATAATTGTTGGCCCTATTTCTATTCATCTGCACCCTTTTCATATATATATATATATATATTTCTGTGAAATAATTTGGTGTATATATATATAATCAACTGATATTGCAACT
This sequence comes from Geranium rotundifolium, assembly GCA_963920655.1. Lineage (NCBI taxonomy): Eukaryota > Viridiplantae > Streptophyta > Magnoliopsida > Geraniales > Geraniaceae > Geranium > Geranium rotundifolium. The sequence continues at coordinate 21,389,155 of OY987321.1, forward strand.
GCTCTTGGTGTAAAAAAATTATAATTTTCTGTGAAATATTTTGATCAACCAGTCATGATTATCAGTCGAAAAATAGTCATTTGACGTGAAATAATTGTTTCAGTTTGCAGAATCAATATGAATATTAGATATGAATGGGGATTACATTTCATGACGAGTCGCGACACTCTAAAAAGTAGCAGGTTATAGGTGTCACCTTAAAATGCGTCACATAGTCACGTGAAGGCGAATGTGCCCCAAAATCCGGTGACGATGAATTTCGTCAGTATGACAAGAGAGGTTGCTTGGCAACACGAACCATATGTCGGGAAATGTTGTTCTTTAAATTAGCTTCTTTCGGGTAGTACATGATTGTGAAGTTTATAGAAGAGCATAATCACCCATTTTATGGTGCCGAACACTTCCAAGAACTGCGTGGGTCATAAGCCTGACATCCAAGCAAAGCGAACGAGACAAAAAAATATTCTGATCATGAAGCAAATTAAAAAGTGATGGATATGAAACTAACTTAAAAGGTCTGACACAATTTACGTTTGTTCATAAAACAAAATAAAAAATTTTGGTCATGACACATTCTGCGTTTGTTCATGAAATTAATTAATTTTTTTGAAAAATATGAAGAAAATTAAAAAGTGTTGGTCATGAAACTAATTATAAACTTCTGGTCATGACACAATTTAGTTCTTATTATGACACAATTTATGGTTATTCATGACACAATTTTCGGTTGTTCATGAAACTAAATAGAAGTTATGGTCATAACACAATTTTTTGTGTGTTCATGAAACAAAATAAAACTTAACGAGAATCAAATTTAAAGATAGTTAATGATTTTGACTAGAGAGAAGATCACTATAATAAGCGAGAATCACTTTTAGATTGAATTCTCTAAATCAAAATCAAACTTACAATGACAGGATTGCCCTTCAAGACATGCAAAAAGTCCTTGTTATGTTAAATTAACATTATTTACATTGACTTGTCATCTTAATAAAGCACAAATCATGGCCGTCCAATTTATGATCTAATGTACATGACGCGTTCTAAGATTTGTATGATATGCCTAAGTTTGTATCCGATTAACATCCAGGAGGGAATCCAACCACGATTTGATTAAAAACTTTTGGTCAAGATTGGGCCTTTTCATCAAAAGTTCAACCTATCTTTCTGTCACATGGTATTTCAAAATAGAGATTACTTTCCAACAATGTTCTAAATAAAGATAGGCGCTATTCGGGAGGAGAGGGCCTCTGGGTCTATGAAGACTAGTTGGGAATTTTAGAACATGGCATTCTAACAACTTGAGAGTAGCTTGCACATATATATTTGGGTAAATTATTGGAAATTAAATACTAAAGTTTGTATGTTTAATTTGTGTAAGTAGTCAAATGAGACAATTACTTTAGGACTGGAGTGAGGATTGAACTTAATTTGTTTCCAATGTTAGAGTGGTTATCACATTTCTCGGTCAATTTTGCAGGAGCTTGAGTATTCAGCTGGGGGCATTCCTTTTCTGTAATTTTTGACGCCGATCGCTCGCGAGAGTCACTGTTGTGTGCTTCAGCTTTGACTATGGCTGCCTCAATACTTCCGTCTGATCCATCTCTGCTTCTTCTCGCCGGAGACGTCCACGGCCATGGCGGCGGAGGCTGAGCGCGACACCTCCTCTCTCGTCCCTCCCCTCACTCCTCCTCCTTCGTACCAATCCACCTCCAGATCCAGCTCCAATCAAAATCGAGCTCGAAACCCAAATCGAAACAAGCTTGAAAAGAGCGATTCGTTACGAGGACGATTATGGGGCCACGATTGTACGCCCGTCGCAATCAGCCTCCGCCGCCATGGCCGTGGACGTCTCCGGCTCCGGCGAGACGAAGCAGAGGCGGACCATTTTTTCTCCATTTTTTGTTTATTCAACTATTTATGATATAACTTAATTTAATTTAATTATTAATGATATTAACAAAGGGTTCGGTGTTTATTGATTGATTTTGGAGCAACTATAATAATGAAGAATGGAGCTTATTTTGTACGAAGAAGAGAGGGATTAAGGAGAGAGAGAGAGGTATGGAGGAAGAAGAATGATTGAGAGTAGAAGAGTACATTTTGAAAATTTAAAACACTTACAGGTGCATTTTAGTCTTTTCACCTCAAAAGTTAACAAATTTTTGAAAAAAATGAACGGAAATAAATTTGTAAATTTTGAGGTACCCATAATGCCAAAAAAATTTAAGATATTCAGGTAAAAAAACATCAACTTTAAAAATAGTCAGATGACATTATCTCAAGTTTATATTAGGCAGATATTTGAATTTTGAATCCAGACTTTTTGTTAATAAAACTTCACAAAATATGTGTTTCTACTTGGGAAAATAGATTGACTGTGAATTCTCTTTTTAATGTTACATCGTTATCTTGACTACCCTTCAACCTAACACCATCCCAACTACCAAGAGGAGCCTCCAGAAACCTAAACAAAAAAGGCAAGGTTTTGAACGTTACTGCTATATTCTAAGTGAATATATATTATTTTAGAGCAAGTAAAAGCTAGTTTTAAAACTAAAATTCAGTTATGGTTTTTGAACTGAAATAAAATAATTTATATCTATATTACATTTTAACTCTAAAATTTTCAAATTAAATTATAAAATTTAAGGGTAATTACAAATTGTTACACCCATAATAACCAGTTCTCATGTAACTACACATTATAGAAAGAACGTGTAAATTAACACCGCAACGATTTGAGTCTTACAATATTAACGAAGAGATAGATTTAGGATATAATATAATTAAAAATATTAAATGTAGTTCACTGTAAAGTCGATCATAAGTAAATCGTAAATAACATTTATAACAAAAGGCAAAAGCAGTGTGGCAAGTATCTCAACATTTACTTATCCCCAAATAAATTAATAAATTAATAAATATATCAGATATTTGAGGTGAGTCATTTATAGATGAGTCCTTTGGGTTTGGTGTTGCATCTACTCAACACTCTCTCGTCCGATCCGATCTGATCTGATCTCATCTCTATCTGCTCGTCGTTGTCTATGGAGCTCACTGCGCAAGAGCTGAGCCTCTACAACGGGTCCGACCCATCGAAGCCGATCTATGTGGCCGTGAAGGGCCGAATCTTCGACGTGACCACCGGCGCCTCCTTCTACGGCCCCGGCGGCTCCTACTCCATGTTCGCCGGCAAGGACGCCAGCAGAGCCCTCGCCAAGATGAGCAAGAGCGACGATGACGTCGTCCCCTCCCTCCACGGCCTCTCCGACAAAGAGATCGGCGTCCTCAACGACTGGGAGAAGAAGTTCGAGGCCAAGTACCCTGTCGTCGGTCGCGTTGTTTGACTACATCTCAATCTCAATCTCCATCTCTCTACTGTATTGTGTTGTTCTGATTATGTGTATCAACCTTCTGGGGTTTCACTACTTGGGTCAATAATTAAATAAATCTGGCTTGTGTATTAATCATTTTGCAATGCTTCTTCTGGGCATCAGAAATTTAGATAAATGTTATGTTATCTTCTACCTCCTTGTTCATGTAGTTGTGTGTGCATTATTATGTTGGATATCATTGGAAGTAGTTGCTGTTTTTTCTTTGTTTATATGATTCTTAGTCTTGTAAGGTCAGGTGGTTGCTTCTGTCTATGCTTGTATCCTTACCCTACTTGTTCCTTACTGGTCTGCTAAAAGTTGAGCTTCTGGCATTAGTGACCTTCAATGATTAAGTTCCTTCTCATGGGTTTGCTGCTTGCAACATTTTTTTTACTTTTATCTACCTGCCTTGTATAAGATATGATAATGCTTCACAAATTGCTTCTTCAATAATGATGATGTTTTTCACTGCTTTCTAAGAAGCAAGCAAATATTAGTTGTTTCATAGTGAAAACCTTCTCTGCCCTTTATACCATTGATTGATGGAGAAATATTTATTTCAAGTTTCAACAATGTGAAGAAAAACTTGTGTGTTTGGAGTTTGGAAATGGGGAAGCAGAATTATGTAGCTAATAATGTGTTATACTCATTTAGTCTTAGGCATTTTGATGTTTCTGTATATACATTTTCTGATTTGATGTGCCATAAATCACTTTTCGGCTTATGTGAAGGCTTATTTTGCATTATGTAACTTGGAGTTTCTCTCTACATAGTGCTTGTAGGTTGAGATATGTCTGGAATATCATTTTACGTATACAAATTACAAGAAATGTTTTTTTTATCAGCAATTACGAGAAATGTGTTTCTCTATCAGATATTGTATGCAATTTTTATATTCAGGATGACTATGCAAAGGCTCAATTGATAACTTAAACAACTTCATTGATTGTGTGTGTAATCATAACCTTTTGGAAGTATGCTCCAAAAGCTATGGAAAAAAGTTGAGGCTAATTGATAGCACATCCTTGATTTCCATGGAGTAGGCAAGTCAACAAAGAGTAATGGCCACATGAATTCCTCGGAGACGAATTTAGAAAAATCCCAAAGCCAATACTGTCTGCTCTAATGCTCCCCTGATGTCACTGTGGGGATTTGAGTTAGATCGTATCTTAACAATTGATATCATTTATCATAGTTTAATTAATAGACGGGATTTTACATTCTGAAGAAAAAAATGTGAAAATTTTCTGTAATGTAGATTTTTCTTATATTAGATTCCCTGCTTAGTTTTGACAAAATTCTTGATGATTGCCATTTAAATTGAGTAAAATATAACTATTCTATATCTATAACTAAAATATGATTCTAACTTAACGGGTGATTTCGTAAACATTTACTGAAATACATACCAATGCCACATATGTGCAAATTAATGCACCAAACTTTCATTTTTTTCTCAAAAAAATTAAACAATCCTTGTTTGTTCTTCAAATTTTCAAATACATGTCACTCATTCATTTCCTCTCAATGTTTTTCGATAAAGACCAAATGAATTCAAGTGAAATAAACAAAATGCCCCTCTTTCGTACAAATTAACACATCAAGTTAACAAAAACAAGCCAAGCTCCTCTCCTTGGTAAGCCCACATCGTCGTCTCCTTCCTATACGTCTTCGTGCTCATCGATTCTAGGTTTAGGGTTTTGTGGTTCATACGAGATTGACTATTTTGTATAATGGCAAGATGTACATCTATATGTCGCGTCCGAAGAAGCCTGACGCTGAAATCAGACGATGTCTATCCAGAAGTCTCAACATCAAGTTCTGAACATCTTAAGAGGTGACCTTTTGGAGTTTCCTGATTTAGAAGATCTCTCAATCAAAGTATGATACGATCTGATTTAGCTACTCACCGACATAAAGAAACTTGGATATGACGGATCAGGATGGCGCTATTCAAGATCTTTTGGGAAACCCTAAAAGACGATTTATTCACCTTCTATAAAAGGTCGCCGGCCTCTCCCGTAGAAGGTGTGCTTTTGTAGAGTATCGTTGTGCTAAGTATTTAGAGTCCCAAGCGTGTTGGGAGCTGAATGCTTTAACAAAGATTTACTCTTGCGTGTTCAATCAATATTCTCACGAATGATTAAACACTGATCTGGGTTATAATCGCATTATTGAAGATACGTGCATCCTGTGAAGAACCAAGAACCGAGCAACTGAAGCGTGCTTGAAGAGTGGATTCGGGCGAGGAGCTCGAAGACAGGGGGAGACCCTAGGTTAAGTTTTCACTAGTAACAATAACATAAAGCTTAGATGTTTATGATAATCTTAGAAGGCTTGTATGTGTGATTGATTACATCATAGTGAAACTTGTTCACTCGCAGAGTGTTCCCAGACGTAGATGACGTTTGCACCGAACTGGGTAACAAACTTCTGTGTCACTTTTACGCTTTGTCTGTTATATTGTTTAGTGACTGTGCACCAGCAAATGTCTATCACTTAGTCGGAACATTGTGAAAGACATCTTGCGTCTAACCAGAATTTCAATTGGTATCAGAGGAGGCACCTGAATCGCCAGGTGATTTCCTGTTCGACAAATTTTGGTCTTCAGTCATGTCAAGTTCAAGAGAAGGAGGTTTGGTCAATAGACCCCCTGTACTAGATGGATCAAACTACGGGTACTGGAAGACTCGAATGAGTGCTTTCTTAGAACTCTTGATCACAAAGCTTGGAAATCAGTGATAAATGGATGGGAAGCTCCAACCTCTACTGACGAGGAAGGTGGAGTTCATCTCAAGCCAGAGAGCGACTGGACACCTGCAGAAGATCTAGCAGCCTTAGGTAACTCATGTGCTCTAAACACAATTTTTAATGGGGTTGATCAAAATGTCTTCAGGATAATCAACACATGCCTTGTAGCTAAAGATGCATGGGAGATTCTAACTATCTCATATGAAGGGACAATCAAAGTCAGTGAACAGAAGCTCCAATATCTCACGACAAGCTTTGAAGCATTATCCATGAAGGATGACGAGACAATCAGTGGCTTCAATGTGAGAATTAGGGATCTTGCAAATGATTCATTCTCTCTGGGTAAACCCATGTCGGATGAAGATCTGGTGAGAAAGACGCTACGATCTCTTAGTCCCAGGTTCGAAATGAAGTCAACCGCAATTGAGGAAATGCACGACCTAAAGAAGCTTCGATTCGATGAACTTATAGGGTCTTTAATGACATTTGAGCTCTCCCTTCCTTCTCCTGACAGAAAGCACAAGGGCACTGCTCTCTCCATCTCAACTATTCCCTCTCAAAATCAGGTAGATTCTGACTCTGAGGATGATACTGATGAAACTATTTCCTTGATGGTTAAAAATTATAGCAGGATTATGAAAAGATTCTGTAAGGGAGCAGGGGAACATGTCTCTCCGAATGTCAAAGATAATCAGCTGCTCAAACCCCAGAAAGATGTCTATATGCTTAAAGGTGGTAGAAACTCTGAGAAAACTAGAAAAGGAAAAGGAGTATAGTGACACGAGTGTGAAGGGTTCGGTCACATGCAGAAGGAATTTCCTAACTTCATGAGGAAACTAAAATGGGGATACAAAGCCTCCATGTCTGATGATGAAGAAGAGGACAGCGATGCAAAGCAAGTAAGTAATTTTGTAGCCTTCACAGCACATTCGGCTAATCAGACCCCTGCTCTTGATGAATCAGGAATATTATCAGATGAGGCCATGAATGATGCATACAATCAACTATTCACTCAATACATCGAGGAATCAAAAGTGCTTGAAATGGAAAGAGACACTATCCTGACTCTTACAGAAGACAAAACAAGACTACTAGAAACTATTGTAAACCTAAAGAAGGAAGTGTGTCGGCTAAATGGTGAACTTGGTCAGATGACGAAGTCTGTAAGGATGATGAATCCAAGTACGGTCGTGCTAGACACTCTGCTATCTATAGGCAAACCTGTGAGAAATATGCAAGGACTCGGCTACACTTCAGATGCATCCACTTCCCAAATAGTGTTTGTTCCACAAAGGAATAAACAGCCTATGTCTAATCAAATGTCACAGACATCTGGAGCCCGAAGAGGTCAAGAACATCTGCCACAACATCCTATGCAACGACAGCAACAACAACATAATCAACAGACTAGCTCATATTTTCCCTCTAGACAATATCGATGGGTATGCCATATTCGACCTTTCTGCTACCACCTGTATGGGAAGAAACATACGTCCTCATTGCAACAAGGAAAATCTCTCAAACAAGTGTGGAAGGTAAAAAATGTCTCCTACCGAGCTAACATTACATATACTACCTTAACTTCTTCCACAGGACAAGTCTGGTATTTTGACAGTGGCTGTTAAAGGCACATGAAGCGTGACACGAGGTTGCTAGTCAATATTAAACCATGTTTTGTTGGCCATGTGACCTTTGGCGATAGAGTCAAGGCCAGGATAATCGGGAAAGGTCAACTCAATCTCCCAGGTGTTTCATGCTTAAAAGAGGCTTTTCTAGTGGAAGGACTAACAGCTAATCTCCTTAGCATTAGTCAATTATGTGACCTTGATATTTAACTGTCTACTTTACTCGTAACAAGTGCTTTGTGGTCACAGACAATCAAGTCGAGCTCATGCAGGGTAGTCGATCCAACAATAACTGCTATCTATGGACATCCAGTACAAAGAATACAGAGCCAACATGCATGTTTTCCAAAGCTGATGAGGCTCAATTATGGCACCGTCGACTTGGTCACTTGAACCTGAAAAGCATGAAGAATGTCATATCTGAGGAAGCAATAACGGGAGTTCCTTCGCTTAAAATAACAGAAGGAAAGATATGTGGTGAATGCCAGATCGGGAAGTAGGTAAAAATGTCCCACACAAGGCTGCAACATTGTACGACGTCTCGTGTTCTTGAGCTGCTCCATATAGACCTAATGGGTCCTATGCAAGTAGAAAGTTTGGGAGGAAAAAAGATATGTCTTAGTGTGTGTCGATGACTACTCCAGGTATGTTTGGGTAGAATTCATTCGTGAAAAGTCTGACACGTTTTCTTTTTTCAAAGCCTTACGTAACAGAATACGTCGAGAACAAGGTGAAAGCATTGTCAAGATTATCCGACTCAGTAGTGATCATGGAAAGGAATTTGAGAACAACAGGTTCTCTGACTTTTGTGATGAAGAGGGGATAACCCATGAGTTCTCAGCTCCTATCACCTCACAACAGAATGGGGTTGTGGAAAGAAAGAACATGACTCTCCAGGAAATGGTCAGAGTCATGTTTCTAGCCAATGATTTGCCTACACACTTTTGGGCTGAAGCGCTCAGTAGCGCTTGCCATATTCACAACAGAGTGAGTATTCGACCAGGTATAAAAATTACATCTTATGAAATATGGAGGGGGAGAAAGCCCAACCTCAAATACTTTCGTATCTTTGGCTCAACATGTTACATCTTAGCAGACATAGACCCTAGGCAGAAATTTGATCCGAAAAGTGATGAAGGAATATTCATGGGATATTCTCGAAATAGCAGAGCATATTCAACAAACATACAAAAACTATGATGGAGTCCATAAATGTGGTCATAAACGATACCGATCTCATCTTTGATAATCTCGGTGGAGAAGATGTTGTTGTACCACATGTCACTAATGATGCTGAAGCACAAGATGTCAAGTCAGATGTCGTAGACAAGGGGACAGACAACGTCCAAGAAGCTATCAATGATGAATATTGGATTAACGCCATGCAAGAAGAGCTTGGTCAGTTCAACAGAAATGAAGTTTGGGAGCTAGTTCCCAAACCGGACAATGTCAACATAATAGGCACAAAGTGGGTCTTTAAGAACAAGACGATGAGCCTGGGAACATCTCGCGCAACAGAGCAAGATTAGTGGCTCAAGGGTACACTCAGGTAGAAGGAGTAGACTTTGAAGAAACTTTTGCCCGGTAGCAAGACTTGAAGCTGTAAGACTTCTGTTGGGAATTGCTTGTCATCTTAAATTCAAACTTTACCAGATGGATGTAAAGAGCACATTTCTCAACGGGCATCTAAATGAAGAAGTGTACGTAGCCCAGTCTAAAGGATTCATTGACCCAAACGCCCCAAGCCACGTCTACAAACTCAAGAAAGCTTTATATGGGCTAAAATAAGCTCCTCGTGTCTGGTATGAAAGACTAACTCAATTTCTTATGTCTAATGGATACGTCAGGGGAGGGGTTGATCGGACATTGTTCGTTAAGAAAGAAGGACACTACATCATGATAGCTCAAATTCATGTAGATGATATTGTGTTTGGAGGGATGTCTACGAATATGGTGGAACAATTTTTGAGACATATGCGGTCTGAATTTGAAATGAGCATGGTGAGAGAGTTGAACTATTTCTTGGGATTCCAGATTAAGTAGATGAAGGATGGAATTTTTATATCCCAAAGCAAGTATGCAGTGAATCTAGTAAAAAGGTTTGGACTAGAAAAGGCTTCGCACAAACAGACACCCATTGCTACAACTACCAAAATGACCAGGGATGAAGGAGGAAAGTCAGTAGATTAGAGCCTATACAGAAGCATCATCGGGAGTCTATTATATCTCACTGCTAGTCGCCCTAACATATCATTTTCAGTAGGAGTTTGTGCCAGACATCAGGCTGATCCAAAGGTTAGTCATTTGACTCAAGCCAAGAGAATTATGAGGCATGTCTCTGGAACTGTTAACCTGGGTTTACTATATTCGTTTGACACATCATCGGATTTGGATATTGTGATGTTGACTAGGCAGGAAGTACAACCGACCGAAGAATCATGTCTGGAGGATGCTTCTACTTAGGAAATAACCTAATCTCATGGTTTAGCAAGAAGCAGAACTGTGTAGCTCTCTCCACTGCTGAATCTGAAAACATAGCTGCTGGAAGTAGTTGTGCCCAACTGTTGTGGATGAAACAAATATTATCAGAGTATGATGTCCAACAAGATGTCATGACATTGTTCTGTGACAATGTCAGTGCGATCAATATATCTAAGAATCTAGTGCAACACTAAAAAACAAAGGATATAGATATTCGACACCACTTTATAAGAGATCTAGTGGAAGAAAAGAAGATTCAGATCGAGTATATCCCCCCAAAAAGACAATTGGCTGATATATTTACAAAACCTCTCGACACAAAAAGATTTGAAGAACTTCGATCATCGCTAGGGTTTTGCTCAGTCGAGCCCCTATCTACTGCCTAAAATCAAGAAAGAGAGAGTAGTGGATAAAGATGTTTGTGATCCACGTTGCATAGTGGGCTAGACTTTACTCAAGCCCACAAGAAAGTTGCATCCTAAGTTGATCGCCAATCAGGAAAAGGGAAAGCATCATTACCTCCACAAGATTCACTGAGATCTTCTTATATTCTCGCTCTAGTCTCAAAAACCCTACAACTGCCTTCTCAATATTTTTTTTCTTTTTCTTCCTTCTTTCTCTAACTGATCTCCCTTCCCAAAGTTGTGCAGTGTTTGTGTTAATCGCTGAAAACAAAGGTCTCCTGCAATTATGGTGGGAACCAGAAGTGGAAGGGTTGCAGCAAATTTTGCCAAGAAAAAGGCACTAAGACTCAAGTCTATGTCTCCTTCTCAATCAAGCTCGGAAAAGAAGTCGGAGACCAACAAGCATGGAGTAGAAGTTCGAGGCTTCCGCTCAAAGCTCTCCCAGAGGGGCATTGCAATCTCGGAGCCACCTGAAGCCCCAATTGTTCAGATAAATGCTGCAGCAGAAGAAGACACGCCTGTGGAGTCTCCAATAAGACCCATGCAAGGTACCTCTGTATCCTCTTCTCTCCAAAATCCTAAATCGGGTGTTTCTGGTATGTCTCATGCTCAAGATTTAGCTGTTAAGGGTCTGGGTAGTAATGAAATACCCGGGGAAGTGCTAAAGGTGACACCTTTAAGAACCATCTTTCCAAACAAAGAGGTTGGTCCCGAAGTCTGCAAGAAGGTGCATAATGTTGTTCCGGAAGCTTCTGAGTTGCCGAAAGAAGTTGATGAAGACCCAAGTCAGTATCTCAACAACACTGAGAACACTTCGGAAGGAATTCCTGAAGATTCTGAGGTTGCAGATCGTAAAGTTCAGAAGATCATGCCCGATGTTAGTAATTTGTGTGGTGATGTCTAGAACAATGTTCAGGACGATGTGCAGGACACTGTCCAAGACGATGTCACTGATGATGTCCATGGGGAAGTTCAGGAAGATGTTCTTGCAGAAGTCGAAGAAGGTATAGGTCCTGATGTTACAGGTACAGAAGCTCTTGCTGAAAAGGTAAAGATGCAGGTGATAGTGAAGCTACACTATCTGCTGAAAAGATTGTAGCAGATGATTCAGAATCTGCTGATAATGTGAATGCTGAAAGGGACGAAGCTGTGTCCACAGAAGAAGATAATGTTGTTCTTTCAAGCTTACAGTCGAAAAAGAAAAAAAAGAAGCAAAAGGAAGTTAGTATTCTAAAGAAGAACATCCCTAAGAAGAAAAGAAAGGTGGTTGTCGAGAAAGAATCTACAAGCAGAGATGGTTTGAAGAGAAAGTCAAGCCATACGTCCAGTCTGACCAACAAGAGATCCAAGAAGTCTATGAAGATGTCAAGACACCTGATTGATGAACCTTCCTCAGCTGAAGAGGACGAAGCAATAGAAATTGTGAAGACAATGACTCTTTAGCCAAAATATGTAGGAGGATGGAGACTCCCCCAGAATGTACCTACAGTCCCCACAGACAACATAGCTTTCCATCATGTGGAATTAGCTCAGAAGTGGAAGTTCGTTGTGCAGAGAAAGATCTTTCCCGAGAGAGAGTTGTCTTAGGAATCTCTAAAGATGGAAGAAATTGTTGGTCTCATCTTTGATACTGGACAACTCCAAAGTGTTTCAAACATAGTTATGTATTAACCCTTTTAGTTCAGGATTTCATTGTTAATCTCTCTCCAAAATTCGAGAACCAAACAAACTCTGAGTTCAGAAAAGTTTATGTGAGAGGCAAGTCCTATATTTTCTCTACTGCAATAATTAATGGCTTTCTGGGAAGAGACACTCAAGATGTCTCCGATGTTGTCCCAACAATGGATGATGTCATCAGGGAAATATCTGGGGGAGCTAGGAGGTCATGGCCTGATAAAGGAAAAATGTCATCATCCTTTCTCACCTCAAAGTACTCAGTCCTCTTCAGAATTGGCATTGCTAATTGGGCTCCCTCGTCTCACGGTTCCAGCATCTCACAAGAACTCGCACGCCTCATCTATCAAATAGGTACGCGATCTATTTTTGATTTTGAAAACTTTGTGATTGACCATCTGAGCAAGCATGCCAACTCGTTTGCTCTGAAACTACCTATTGGGTTCCCGTTGCTCATAACCGGTATTATTCTGAGTCAACATTCTAAACTGATTCGTAAGGCTGATGTTGCTGGGAAGAAACCCGTGGCTCTTTCTTTCAGCCCAAACCTATTTGAAGGGCCACATGTCAGATACATTGTTTGTCCCTCTGTGGAGACCTCAAGATTTGCTGCTGCAACAGGAGATGTCCAAAAGGATGTTGAGAGAGAGCTTCAAGAAGAAATCTCTTTCCTGGACAAAACCATTGATGCCATGGCTCACAGGAAAACCATGTGTGAAGGTCTGCTCCATCATGTTCAGCAGGCGAGAAAAGGATAAGGCAGGGTTGCTACAGTTTCTGAGGAGGAGGATGAGGAATCAAGCTCAGAGAGCATTTAGCTCGGGTTCTCTGTGTTAATCTTTTTTTCAAAGACTTTTATTTTGGCTGGATGATTGTTAACTCTTAAATACTCGGGGTTTGTCAGAGGATACTTTTGGATGTTTTGTGTTGATCTCCGCACTGATACTTTGGTTATCTACCTCATTCCGTTTTCCTTTTGGAGTTATGTCTGTTATGATTTCTGATTGCGTATAAGTTTTGGCATATTTTTGAGGCAATCAGGGGGAGAAGAGTTCACACATGGAGGCAAGTACTTGATTTAAATCTATACGCAACATTCTTTTATTTGACCTCTCATGTCTAGCCCGATGTTCGAACATCTTTTTTTGGCTTCTCATGTCTAGCCACATGTTCGGACATCTTGTATGAATCAAGCTTTTTTTCTGGATCGTGTGAAGAATGAAGTGCTCGCCCAAAAATAGCCAAAGGGGGAGATTGTGGTTCCTACGAGATTGGCTATTCTGTATAATGGCAAGATGTCCATCCATATGTCGTATCCTAAGATGCCCGACGCTGAAATCAGACGATGTCTATCCATAAGTCTCAACATCAAGATCTAAACATCTTAAGAGGCGACCTTCTGGAGTTTCCTTATTTAGAAGATCTCTCAATCAAAGTATGATACGATCTGATTTAGCTACCACCGGCATAAGAAAACTTGGATATGGCGGATCATGATGGCGCTATTCAAGATCTTTTGGGAAACCCTAAAAGACGATTTATTCACCTTCTATAAAATGTCGTCGGCCTCTCCCGTAGAAGGTGTGCTTTTGTAGAGTATCGTTGTGCTAAGTATTTAGAGTCCCAAGCGTGTTGGACTAGTGTGTTGGGAGTTGAATGTTATGACAAAAATTTACTCTTGTGTGTTCAATCAATATTCTCACGAATGATTGTTTGACTGGTCTGGGTTATAATTGCACTATTGAAGATACGTGCATCATGTGAAGAACCAAGAACATAACCCAGCAACTGAAGCGTGCTTCAAGAGTGGATTCGGGAGAGGAGCTCGAAGACAGGGGGAGACCCTGGGTTAAGTTGTCACTAGTAATAATAGCATAAAGCTTAGATTTGTACGATAATCTTAGAAGGCTTGTATGTGTGATTGATTACATCATAGTGAAACTTGTTCACTGGCAGAGTGCCCCCAGACGTAGGTGACGTTTGCACCGAACTGGGTAATAAACTTCTTTGTCGCTTTTACGCTTTGTCTGTTATATTGTTTAGTGACTGTGCATCATCAAATGTCTATCACTTAGTCGGAACATTATGATAGACATCTTGCGTTTAACCAGAATTTCAGGTTCATATCATTTCTTCTGATTTTGGGTATGGTCGAACCAAGCCTCCACAATTTCGGAATCTTCTTGTCGAATGGTCTGCTCCCCCCGGTCGAAATATGAATAGATGGGTCAATTCCTTCCCTTAGAACCGTACTTGTTATGCTTTAGAGTTTGTCTTGTTTGCTCTCTAAAACTGTGGAGAAATCTTAATCATGCCAATATGTTTCAAATGAAGATTGAGACTCGAATTGAAAATTGAGGGTTTAACAATTACGAGCTCTAGAGGCAATTTTCAGCAAAAGTAAGGTAGAAGGCGTGAAAATCGTACATGCATCAGTTCCGATAAACAAGATCTCAGGGTTCTCGAGAGAGAGAGGGCACAGTCTGAGGAGTGAGAATGTTAGATTATGTTATGTAAAGACCATTAGGGTTAGCTCATTATGATTCAATTATGTATTAAAGTTTCCTATTCAATTGTATTAGGGTTTCTTATAGTCCCTATAAATAGAGACTTTTGTATCACAACATATTAACAATGATATTAAAGATAATGTCACCTGACTACCCATAAATTTGACGTTTTTTCACTTGGGTACCCTAAAACCTTTTTTGGCATTGTGGGAACTCTAAATTTCCAAAATTGTCACCGTTAGTACCCAAAGCCATTTCTGTCCATTTTTTCAAAAATCTGTTAACTTTTGAGGTGAAAAGACTAAAATGCCCCCGTAAGTGTTTTAAAATTTCAAAATATGCCCTTATCTATTCTCCCCTTCTCTCTCACACCCTCTTCTCTCTCCTCTGTATATGGCTCTCCGCCACATGCACCACCACCGTTTCCGGCCACTTCTCCGCCCCAATCCCTAGAAACCACCACCTCGATCGGAGCTTCTCTCCGGCCATGACCGCCTCCTTGCTCTGTTCCGTCCCCGCTCTAAGCCTCAATCTCGCCGAACCCTTTGTCGGCCTCCGCAAGTCGCCGTTCCTCTCTGGCAAGATCATCGCCGCTCCTCCGCCGTGCTCCGACAGTTTCAGGAGGAGCGAATTCCAGGAGAGAATCCTCGGTGAAACCGAAGTCCCCAAGCAGTTCAGGGAGGAGAATTTGAAAGGGGTGTGAGTGAATCCTTAATTTCCTCATGTTTCAAGCATACCTATGTGTTTGTTTATGAGTTTTGTGTGGAACTTTCGCTATTTTGTGTTAAAATTTTTGATTATAGGACAAGAGAAAAGATTATATTGGAAGATACTTGGTGTTCCTTCAGTAATTATTGAAGGTGTCGTGTATATTGAAAATATCTACTAATTGATGATTAGAGTGTCCTTGAAGGTGTTTGTGGTAGGTACATGTTGTTCCTTCAGTAAATGTAAATGACCCTATGAACTCAGTAGAAGGGGTTTAAGGAAAATATCAGGTGATTGTTGGGTCGTCATGAATCCGATCGAGGTGGTGATTTTTAGGGATTATGGCGGTGAAGTGGCCGGAGACGGTGGTGGTACAGGTGACCAAAATTAGGGGTAAAACATTCATTTCATAATCATATCATTTGAACCAATCAGACTAGTTTAAGAGACCAAAACTATTTAGGGTATTTTAGACTTTTTGCACACCAATTTTGTTATATTTAACAGTCGTTACCTTAACTGCAACGTAAATAAACTTGAGGTACCGGCAAAAAAAGTTTTAAATTTAGGGTACTAATTTTGAAATGAAGCAAAGTTAGGGTACTGACATGTAATTACCCCTTGATTAAATCTCTAAGAAATTTTCGCTTTACCCACTCATTGATGATTTGTGATTCTGACGGGTAGGAAATACAATCGCTACCAGTATCCTCCATCCACGCGTGAAATTCATGTGCCATCTTCTCCACAGCCCCCGTTTTGATTATCTCAATGTTCTCCTAGTCTTGCACATCAACTTGTTTTAGTTGTAATAATTTTTGTCATTTCTTATATGGCTCTATCTCACTTCTTTATGTCATCTGTTTCGGCCGGAGGCCATGGTCTTCATGCACATCCCCGTAATTCAGAAAAGCTATCACGTAATTTAGAAACCGACATGTGAACATCCCCGTAACTCGAAAAAGTTATTTCGTAATTCGAAAATCGGCACGTGAGAGGGAGTGTAGAGATGAACGAAGTTCTTTTGAAAACTTCAATCGCAAGGAGAGAAAGAAGACCCGCACATATTATCTATATTCAAATTCAATCCAGTTTACACCATGTTGAGTTTGAGGATGACTACATTATGTTATGTAAAGACCCATTAAAGTTAGCCCTTTATGATTCAATTATGTATTAATGTTTCCTAGTTTGATTGTGTATTAGGGTTTCTTATAGTATCTATAAATATAGGTTTATGTAACCCAACATTATTGTTCTCTATACTATTTCTCGCGAGCATTTTGGATGAAGGCGGTGACTCGAAATAAGGATTCGTCGACGACGAGTGTACAACTGAAGGGATGGATGTGGTCGCCTCTCTAGATTTTGGAGAGGTGGACAGTGATTTGGTGTTCGAGGACGGAGTGAGTGGTGGCTTTGCTGATGGACTTGACGTTGTGGGTATTGCTTGTTCCCGATGAATGCACCGGTTTGCTGCTGGAAGCCATTGTGTATTCTCGAATAAAAGAAAAGAAACCCTTCTCCGGAAAGACATTGAATTTGTTTTTGAATGTCCATTTGTTTTGTTTTTGAATCAACAAATGACTTTGAATTTGATGTAATTGATAACTTTGTCTCACCGAAAAAGTTGTTGCATGAAAAAGAATGGACGTAGGAGAAGAGGTAGAAGAGGAGACATGGTTGAATGTCATAAAGTTGAAAATTCAAAAACCAAATAGGGACATATAAGTGTTTTTACAATGAGAGTTAACGAAGTTGAGTAACGTGAGACAAAATAAAAGTTAAGAACATTAAATTAAATTTTTTTGGTTTAGTGCACCTATATGATACTAGTATGTAGTTCAGGGAATGTTGATGAGATTACCCCTATATTTAATGTTTGTTCTCATAACTTCAATTTTAGTATATTGTATTTAATATTTTGGAGATCTTAATAATTACTTAATGGTGGTAATTAATGACTTTAATTTATTTAATTTTAAGATAATTATAATCATATATTATATGAAATTTTAGGTTAATTTAGACATGTGTTGATAGAGTTTGTCAAGTGCTATGTGAACCAAGTAGCTCACTATCTAGTGCAAAATTCTCATTCATACGTTGAACACGTCTATATGTATGCAGTTACTATTAGTTTACTATCTTCGTCTCATATTTGTATCAAATAAAAGCTAGTTATTTTTTTGAAAAAAAAACATTTAAAAAAAATATGTTGAGTTGCAAAAATGTCATTTTAACTTTATTTAAAATTTAAATTTAGGTCGGGTTCGAATAAAGGGAATTCCCCATACCCAATCTGGGCGGGATACATGGCGGGAAGTTCTTTATAGTTCGGGGAACGCGTCGGTTCATAACGTAAGACAAAAAAATTGGGCAGAGTTTAAGAGTACATAACCCATCACACCCCCGTTTTCATGGGTGGTGACAATTCTGACTCGGAACCTAACTGGCCAGAACCGACCCGAACATAACCCTTAATTTCTCAATATACAGAGATCAAACCCCGAACAACTATGTGAGACACGGGTCGGTCATGAATTCAGTTCTAACTGGTTTAGTTCCGATTCTACCTGATTGGAACCAACTAAATTATCTTGAATTCATACTTGATTTATAAGCAGAATTAGATAAAATTGATCCCGTTTTATAGGCAAAAACTTTAAATTCGCAATTAGAAAAATATTGACGAAAATAAAATGTTAAGATGTAATTACTACTACCAAATCGAAATATTAAGTTTGTATCAAAAATAAAACTAAAAGATAAATAACATAATATCACCTTTATTCTTCAATTCATACTTTATGATGAACCAATTCGGTTCTGAACCGGTTTATTAACAGTTCTCTAATTTCATAACCAAATCTGAACAAGCATCTGTTAGGTATTATAAAATAATAATAACAAATTGCGAAAATCAATAAAATATAAAATACTAATGAAATATGAAAATTACAAAATGATACATGAACCTTTACAGAATATTTGATACAAACTCGGGAATAGTTGAGGCGTGTTGGACACTTTCCTTAAAGTGTATTCCCTCCCTCGGGTGTTGGAATCAATGAGCGATCACCTCCTAGTATACAGCGACTTCGAACTAGCACCGTACACCAAAGGTCTAGTTCCGGCGAACTTGAACTTGTGCCTTTCTCTATCACCAAATCGTACGAACTTTGAAGAGAAGAAATGTAGAAGAGGGAGAAAAAGAACAATTAGTTCTTGATATTTGGATGATTCAAAATTGAAGAGAAAGACCATCTATTTATAGTCTCATCTCTTCCACCTCTTGAATTCTAAGAGTAAATGCCTAAATTAAAGACAAAATGAAAGGTTGTAACCTATACATTCAAGAGGATTAAACCATATTCAAAACTTGAAATGCCAACTCAATTTTATTCATTAGGTAGAATAATATGAATTTAAATCATATAATATAAATATAATTATATAATATGATCTTAAATCATATATTATCCAACAATCCCCCACATGAATGAAATTGAGCGACGCTAACAAAAACGACACTGAAATAGGGCACGAGTAGACTCAACACGATATGGTGATAGATTCTACGGTCAATACCTGTATAGGATAGGTAGGAGTACCTTTGAACCTTCCCTTGTGAAAACATGTTGACTTTACTGGCTGACCAATAGATGCGATGTCCTTGAATTGCTCTGCCATTTGTGTAAATGATAACATGTCTCACGCAGGTATCTTCCTGACCCAAGTTCGGTTCTCATGGTTATGTTCATTTTGGTCGTGAACATCGACCTGGTTTTGCAAGAGTTTCTAAAGGATTTAGCCCCTCAATCCTCCTTTGAAGCGAACCCACTTCTCTCTCACATAGGTGATTTCTTATTTAAGAGTAACCCGCTTTACTCCGCTCGAAACCTCAATATTTTCGACGCATAAGAATCATTAAAAGCTCAATCGCTTAACCTTTCTGTAGTTACGACGGTTTTAGAGATTGGCTTATTTTTAAAGGAACTAGAGAACATGTCACAAAGAATGTCGAAGCATCATATGCGACATCTTGTGTGACATTGTGGACGGCGTCTCGGCAAACATCCTGATCGAAAGAAATCAGGAATGTGCAGTTTCTACAGAAAGTACGAAGACGATTAGGAAATTCCAGAACGACTCTGATTCTGGAAAGAAGAAAGACGGTGATTAAGAGGAAACCCATTAGGGTTAGTACTCATCCTCGATTTCTATAAAAGCTTAGGCTACCCCCTTAGCAATCGTGTGGTTCTTGATTTGTTTCCTAGCAATAATTTGCAAAGCTCTTAGACGTGAAGGTTTGCGGGCTGAGAGTTGCAGATTGTGCTAAGGATATTGTGTATCACATAACTATTGAGAGTTAGGTGATTGAGGGTTTGCTGATCGCGTGAGTGAAGACTGCACGCAACAACCAAGTTCAACGAAGACTTGAACCTACAGAGCAAGGCGATTGCTCGAAGAGTGGAATCAAGACGGAGTCTTGAATTCAGGGGGAGACCCTAAGATAGGTCACACTGTAAAACGTAGCATAAAGTATAGATCTAGGGATGATCACAGGTACTTGTATGTTCTGACAAATTACTGATAAGTGAAACCTTTCCACTAGGCTGAGATCCCCAGACGTAGGTGACGTTGCACCGAACTGGGTAAACAATCTGCTGTGTCGTTGTTTATTTAGCTTTATATTTACTGTCATGTATTATCTACACAAGAAGTCATACACGGTGTTATAACATCATACATAACATTGTGTGTGACATCTTGCACGACTAGCTGATCAAAATTTCAATTGGTATCAGATGAGGCACCTACAACTTTAGGTGAGTTTCTAAACAAATATTTTGATCAAGAATGGACAATACCAGAGAAGGAGGATCCATCAATCGACCACCTGTTCTAGATGGAAGCAACTACGGCTATTGGAAGGCTCGAATGTGTGCCTTCATGAAGTCACTTGACAACAAAACATGGAAGGCTGTGATCAATGGTTGGAATGCTCCACAACTCAGTGACAATGATGATAACCCTATCGGTCCAAAACCAGAAAAAGAGTGGACTGATGATGAAGACGAAGAATCACAGGGAAACTCTCGAGCTCTGAATGCTATTTTCAACGGTGTTGACAAAAACGTATTCAGACTAATCAACACATGCAAAACTGCCAAATCCGCATGGGATATCCTGGCTGTAGCATACGAAGGAACGACCAAGGTTCGAGAACAAAAACTGCAATACCTGACAACCAACTTCGAAGCCTTTGTCATGAAAGAGGACGAATCAATTGCATAATTCAATGTTTGTATTCGTGATCTAGCCAATGAATCCTATTCTCTGGGAGAATCAATGTCTGATGAAAAACTGGTTAGAAAAACCCTGCGTGCTCTTAGCCCTAGATTTAAGATGAAGATCACTAGAATTGAGGAAGTTCATGACCTCAAGATCTTAAAATTCGATGAGCTAATGGGGTCTCTAATGACCTATGAGTTGTCTCTACCCAGTATCGACAAAAGGAATAAAGGAGTTGCTTTCTAAAGCTCAACACAAAAGCAACCAGAATCTGAGGATTTTGATTCCGAAGAAGACATCGATGCTACAATGGCCCTTCTCACAAAAAATTACAACAAAGTCATGAGAAGATTCAGTCGAATGGGAGGACGGAATGTCACACCAAATGCCAGAAACAAAGCTCCACAAAAAGCTCTAACAGGCGGAAGTCTTGACAGACCAAATAGGAGTGGAGAAGAAAACAAGAAGAACAAAGGACTTCAATGTCATGAATGTGAAGGATTCGGCCATCTTCTTAGAGAATGTCCAAATTTCCTCAAACAACAAAAACGAGGATATAATGCCACCCTATCAGATGATGACAATGAAGAGAGTGGTTCTGAAGAGGTAAGCAACTTTGTTGCATTCACTACTACTACTCCTATATGTAACGGGATAACATTGCCAATATCAATGATGTGACAGACCAAACAGGAGTGGGGAAGAAAACAAAAACAAAGGACTTCAATGTCATGAATGTGAAGGATTTGGCCACCTCCGGAGAGAATGTCCAAATTTCCTCAGACAACAAAAACGTGGATACAATACCACCTTATCAGATGATGACAATGAAGATAGCGGATCTGAAGAGGTAAGCAACTTTGTTGCATTCACTACTACTACTCCTACATATAATGTTGATAATGCTGTCAATATCAATGATGATCCAACTCCAAATGAGAATTGGACTAAAGAGCAACTAGTCGAGGCATACAAAAGCTTACACACCAGATGGAACAAGGAAACTCTGATCCTTGATCAACAAGGAGAACAGATCATCAGTTTTACCAACGACAAATCTAGATTCCTAGAGACGATCGTGGAGCTAACACGCGAAATCACCAGACTTAATGGAGAAATTATTCTTATGACTAAATCGGTAAAGATGATGAATCCTAGCACAGAAAGTCTTGAAAAAATCCTATCAGTAGGAAAGCAGTCCAAGGATATGACGGGACTAGGGTACACACACAATACCCCCTCGTCAGCAGTCACGAAATTTGTCCCACAACAAGCCATAGCTGACAAGAAACCACTGGATGCCTCAACACATCCTACAGGACGACCTACAACAAATGTCATGACATCGTCTATAACATGTTCTTGTCAAGCAACTATCAAAAGACATCCTCCACGCAGACAGCAATACTACAGAAAACCAGCTTATCAATATCAATGGATATGTCATTACTGTGGTCAACGAGGTCACATCAGACCATTCTGCTTTCAACTCCATGGGAAGAAGCAGGCTCAGCGACCACAGAGACAAAGGAGACATCAAAGGCATCTCTCAACTCCTCAAAAAACATCCCGCCTTAAATGGAGACCTAAGAATCTAGTCTATCGAGCTAATGTTGCATATACATCCTTGAGTGCTTCAACAAACAAGGACTGGTATCTCGATAGTGAATGTTCTCGACACATAAAAGGTACTCCGAAGTTTCTTTCCAATCTCAAATTATATACAAACTGCTATGTTACTTTTGGAGATGGGATTCGAGCTCGAATCATTGGAAAAGGAGTACTCAAGAATCCAGGAGCTACTTGCCTAACTGAAGCATTACTTGTAGAAGGACTAAAGGCAAACCTGATTAGCATCAGCCAGATCGGTGATCTGGGTTCAGAAGTGAAATTCACTAAAGAAGCCTGTATAGTTAAAGACTTCGATTAAGTCACTATTCTACAAGGAATCCGCTCAATGGATAATTGTTACATCTAGTTGCCCGAATCACATATCAAAGCGGCAAAGTGCCTTGTCTCCAAAGCAGAAGAAACCAAACTGTGGCACAGAAAGCTTGGACATCTAAATCTTAGAAGTATGCAGAAGGCAATCTCCGAGCAGGCCATTACTGGAATTCCGAACCTGAAAATAGTAGAAGGAAAGATCTGCGGAGAATGTCAGATTGGAAAGCAAACCAAGATTTCACACAAGAAGCTACAGCATATCACCACCTCTCGAGTACTTGAGCTAATACATGTTGACCTCATGGGGCCAATGCAAGTTGAAAGTCTTGGAGGAAAACACTATGTCTTTGTATGTATAGATGATTACTCACAATACACATGGGTTGACTTCCCTCGTGATAAATCAGATACCTTCTCGATCTTCAAGAATCTATGCATCCAGGTCCAACGAGAAAAAAGGGAGACAATTGGCAAAATAATTCGTCTTCGTAGTGATCATGGTCGAGAGTTCGAAAACAACAAATTTGCAGAATTCTGTAACTAAGAAGGGATAGCTCATGTGTTCTCAGCACCAATCACTCCCCAACAGAATGACATTGTTGAGCGCAAAAACAAGACTCTATAGGAGATGGCTAGAGTTATGATGATGGCAAAAGACATACCAACTCACTTTTGGGCAGAAGCACTTAACACTGCTTGCCATATCCACAATTGAGTCACTCTCCGACCAGGTATGTCAGTAACTCATTATGAAATATGGAGGGGGAGAAAGCCCAATGTTAAGTACTTCCACATCTTTGGATCCACTTGTTATATTCTGGCTGATAGAGAGCCTCGTCGAAAGCTTGATCCAAAGAGTGATGAAGGCATCTTCCTTGGTTACTCAAGGAATAGTCGCGTGTTCCGGGTCTTCAACAAACGAACCAAAACCATGATGGAATCAATCAATGTTGTTTTTGATGATGACTGTGAAGATGCCTCAGAAGACGGGATAGACGAAGACGGAATCTATCCCAACAATGTTAGGAAGGATGCTATTATTGATGTCAGAGAAGATGCTAGCAGCAAATCAGAAAGCAATGATGTTAGTCCAAATGTCGATAACAATGAGACAGTTCCTGAAACCAGCAACAAGAATCCCTCGCGAAGAATCCAGGCTAATCATCCTATCTCTGGAGTAATTGGAGACCTAAATGAAGGCATACGGGCTCGGTCAAAAACTCCTGAAGACTACAACGAGGTGATAGGTAATATATGCTTCGTTTCAGAGACTGAACCCAAAAATATCAATGAAACCATCAATGATGAGTATTGGGTCAATGCTATGCAAGAGGAACTGATCCAATTTGAGAAGAACCAGGTGTGGGATCTGGTGCCCAAACCAAGTGAAGGAAATATCATTGGCACAAAATGAATCTTCAAAAACAAGTCCGATGAGCTTGGTAACATCACTCGCAACAAAGCCAGGTTAGTTGCTCAAGGGTATTCTCAAATTGAGGGAGTCGACTTCGATGAGACCTTTGCTCCTGTAGCAAGACTTGAAGCAATCAGACTCCTACTAGGGATATCATGTCACCTACAGATTAAGCTTTACCATATGGATGTCAAAAGTGCTTTCCTGAATGGAGATCTCAACAAAGAATTATATGTATCGCAACCTAAAGGTTTTGTTGATCCACACTCCCCTAATCATATGTATAAACTCAAGAAGACCCTCTATGGATTAAAACAAGCACCAAGGGCCTGGTATGAAATGCTCACAAAATTCCTGATTCAAAGCGGCTACACTAGAGGGGGAGTCGACAAGACTCTATTTGTGAAGAATGAGGACGAGAATTTAATGATAGCCCAAATATATGTCGATGACATTGTCTTTGGAGGGATGTCAAGAAAGATGGTAGAGCAATTTATCCAACAAATGCAATCAGAATTCGAGATGAGCATGGTGGGAGAGCTTACCTATTTCCTAGGCTTCCAAATCAAACAGCTAAAAGATAGCATCTTCATCTCTCAGAGCAAATATGCGAAGAATATTGTCAAGAAATTTGGGCTAGAGAAAGCTTCACATAAACGGACACCTGCAGCTACACATATCAAGCTAACTAAAGATGATCCAGGAGAAGCCGTCGACCAACACCTATACAGAATCATTGGTAGTCTTCTCTACCTTACTGCCAGTCAACCAGATATTACCTACTCTTTGGGAGTATGTGCACGATATCAAGCTAATCCTAAGGTTAGTCATCTATCCCAAGCTAAAAGAATTATAAGATATATCTCTGGTACTACAGACTTGGGTTTATTATACTCATTCGACACATCTTCTACCCTGGTGGGGGTACTGTGATGCTGATTGGGCTGGAAACACAACAGATAGGAAGAGCGCATCCGGAGGATGCTTCTTCCTTGGCAATAACCTCATATCTTGGTTTAGTAAAAAGAAAAACTGAGTTGCTTTGTCCACTGCTGAATCTGAGTATATCGCTGTCGGGAGTAGCTGCACACAATTGTTATGGATGAAGCAAATGTTAGTCGAATACAATGTCAGACAAGAAGCCATGACTTTATATTGTGATAATGTCAGTGCCATTAACATCTCTAAAAATCCTGTCCAACACAGCAAGACCAAGCACATTGACATTAGACACCACTTCATTCGCGAGCTGGTCGAAGACAAGAAGATCATCCTAGAGCACATCCATACAGAGAAGCAACTTGCTGATATTTTCACGAAGGCATTAGATGCGAGCAGATTCGAGTACCTCAGGTCGTCACTCGGTTTGTGCACTATCAACAAGTAATAGAAGTTGCAGAAACGGTTGAGAGGAGTTAGTTGGTACCTCTTCATGAACCGGTTCAAAATTCCAACACATGTCATTGGGCCAAGCATACCAAAAGCCTATATAAAGAAAGGAAAGGTCACAAGATACGCTCGGTCTCCAACAGATTTGATTTGAATCAACCTGCGTTTCAAAAACCAAAACCTAGTCTGCCTCTTCTCGTTCTCGCTCTCATCTCCCTCACCTCTCACACTCTGTGACGAAAACCACACTACCTACACAAACATGGTGAAGACACGGAGCACCCTAGCACCAAAGAAGACCATTAATAGGCGACAACCCGAACCAAAGAAGGCAGAAGCAAAAAGCTCCAAGAGCAGCAATCCAAACACCAACAAACATGGAGTCCGAATCAAAGGACTAAAAACGCAGAAGAAAGAAGAGGAATCTCCCAAAGAAACCCCTCCGGAGGAAGCACCAATGCCCATCTTTTCCCGAGTTCCCAAACGGTCTCGAACCGGAAGCTCTGCATTTTCCATGACAGACCTAACAGGGCCAGAACGGGAGACTGATCTTGGCCAAGGAAGTCGAGAAGCTTCCATGCAAATTGTTCCTGTTCCAGTATCAGCAAATTTCCCAGGTATCGACTCCTCCATTATTTCAAACACCGATACCTCTAGAAATAGTGACTTGTTAGAGTCGCTACTGGAAAACCAAGACCCACCTCAAGATGGTGTGGTGGAGGAACTGATGAATCATGAAGGGGAAAAGGATGACTTGACCCCGGTCAGTCATGGGTTGGAGTGTATTGCTGAAGGAGAAGGAGAGGAAGAAAGTGCAAAAGATGTCATTCCTGAAGTCACAAAGGAGGTTGTGGTAGGAGAAGAAGAAGTCGCTAACTCGGAAGAAGCCGAGGAAGAAGTTGAGAAAGACGGAACCAGAGACGAGGATATCGATCTGGAAGAAGCAGAGAAGGACAACAGTGTCGCCGCCAATAACACAGAAGAAGCACCTCTGGATGCCAGAGAAGATGTGACAGAAGATGCTACTGAAATAGCACACACAGTGTTGTCATCCCTGAAAAAGAAGGTATTAGAAGAGAATGAAAGTCTAGCTGTGATGGTTGGAAAACTCAAAGAAACCAAGGAGAGGAAGGAGGTAGAAGATGCTGGAGGCCCCAGCAAGAAGAAGAAAAAGATGTCCGTCAAAGAAAAAGGGAAGAAAGTTGTCTCCAAAAGGAGATTAGTGGATGAAGAAACTGATGATGATGTAGAGGAGGTTACTGCAAAAGCAGCAAAGAAGGGAAGAAGCCTGACGACGGTCAAGAACACCTCGAGTGTTCCTTACGACAATGTGTCGTTTCACTCTGCAGACAGTGCGAAACGATGAGAATTTGTGTTCCAGAGAACAGCATATCCCGAGAAGACCCTATCGTCGGAGCTACTGAGACTAGAAACTATTGTCCAACTCCTGGAGCAGGCAGAACTTATGAAGACCGTCACTGACATTGGTAACCACTATCCCCTCTTGGTCAAAGAATTCATTGCTAATTTGCCTACTGGGTTTAGGACTCCAGATGATCCGGACTGTGAGAAGGTATATGTCAGAGGCCTTCGTTTCAACATTTCCTCTGACATCATTAATGCCTTCCTGGGGAGAAAGTGTGTTCGTGATGTACCTCCACCTGACCTGAACAAGGTCCTCAAGGAGATTACTGGAGACAAAAGCAAAATGTGGCCTACCAAGGGCACCGTGGCAGCCTCGGACCTCACATCCAAGTACTCCATCCTATTCCGTATCGGAGTAGCAAACTGGGCTCCCTCCACACACGCATCCTCCATCAAACCTGAGCTGGCATACTCATCTTCCAAATAGGTACTGGGTCTACACTTGATTTTGGGCAATTTGTTATTGATCATCTTAATAGACATGCCAGATCACTAGCTGTGAAGATACCTATTGTCTTTCCCTCCCTTATCTCTGAGCTACTTGTACATCAACACCCCGGAGTGTTGAAGACAACGGATAAGGTTGGCAAACGCGGAGGACTGATTGTGGTGAGCCACAAGCTGTTTGAGGGCAAGCATGCTCCTGATCTCGTCAGGCTAGAAGCCAAGCTGACAAAGGCGACAACCAGTCGAGCCACAAGTGCCGCCCCTCCAACCAAAACCACCAGCAGGGATGCGGTTATGCTTGAAAGAGAGATAGCCGTACTTGTCAAGGACATTGTCAATTTAAAGACAGCTCTGAAGCATCTCTCACAGCGAAGATCACACTGTGCCAACTTGCTGAAGTCAATGTCTCCTCCAGGCTCAGAAGATGATGATTCCTCCTCTCCACCAAATACTACTGAAGACACTCCTCAAGATGCCTCCACTGGCGCTACAGAAGAACAGACGGCTAGTTCCAACAACAGCTCTGTTTGATTTTAAGAACATTCTGATTACCGAACAACTGAACACCTTTTTATTTGTATTTGTTTTGAATAATGTTTCATATGTATTCTCGACTGCTGATCGAGGATATGTATGAGTTAAGTTTGTGTTTTGCTTATTACCCTGTTTGTTAGAAATATTTGTTTAAATTTTGGCTCTTTTTGAGCCAGCAAGGGGGAGTAAGATAAGATGACGACGTGACGCGACGCGACGATTCATTGATACGCGCGATGACATGTAAGACGACGCGATGGTACGCGAAACGCAAACGCAAGAAACACGAACAGAGACGTAATGACTGCCGATCGATTGCAAGCAAAAGATGACGACAAATGCGACGCGGAATGCGACGAAGAATGTTGTCCTTAAAAATAGCCAAAGGGGGAGATTGTAGTTACGACGGTTTTAGAGATTGGCTTATTTTTAAAGGAACTAGAGAACATGTCACAAAGAATGTCGAAGCATCATATGCGACATCTTGTGTGATATTGTGGACGGCGTCTCGGAAAACATCCTGATCGACAGAAATCAGGAAAGTGCAGTTTCTGCAGAAAGTACGAAGACGATTAGGAAATTCCAGAACGACTCCGATTCTGGAAAGAAGAAAGACGGTGATTAAGAGGAAACCCATTAGGGTTAGTACTCATCCTCGATTGCTATAAAAGCTTAGGCTACCCCTTTAGCAATCGTGTGGTTCTTGATTTGTTTCCTAGCAATAATTTGCAAAGCTCTTAGACGTGAAGGTTTGCGGGCTGAGAGTTGCAGATTGTGCTGAGGATATTGTGTATCACATAACTATTGAGAGTTAGGTGATTGAGGGTTTGTTGATCGCGTGAGTGAAGACTGCATGCAACAACCAAGTTCAACGAAGACTTGAACCGACAGAGCAAGGCGATTGCTCGAAGAGTGGAATCAAGACGGAGTCTTGGATTCATGGGGAGACCCTGAGATAGGTTACACTGTAAAACGTAGCATAAAGTATAGATTTAGGGATGATCACAGGTACTTGTATGTTCTGACGAATTACTGATAAGTGAAACCTTTTCACTAGGCTGAGAGCCCCTAGACGTAGGTGACGTTGCACCGAACTGGGTAAACAATCTGTTGTGTCGTTGTTTATTAAGTTTTATATTTATTGTCCTGTATTATCTACACAAGAAGTCATACACGGTGTTATAACATCATACATAACATTGTGTGTGGCATCTTGCACGACTAGCTGATCAAAATTTCACTTTCCATACAGGTGTCACTGTTTGCATCATAGAAATAGGACTGGGAAAACTCCCACAGTGATTTTACCAGTCTTAACAATTAGGATGTCCCATTGAACCATGATCTTGGGATCTCCAGTCAACATGGTTGGGTTTCCTTTGTCTTGACTATACAACTTCATGGGCTTAAGTCTCATTTCTTTAGATGCCTTCTCAACTTGATCTTCATTTAACTAGTTGATCACTAGTTCCGCGATATTTTCTTTAGATCTTATGTAGTCAATGTTCATTGCACCATAGTTGAGAAGTTGGTTAACAACATTATGTCTTCAACATATACGTCTAGACTTGTTGTTATTCACTGCCCTTGATAATATCCTTCAACAAATATTTAGACTTTCATGTCTATTCAACATATTCACAAACTCATATTCCATTCTGAATCTACTCATCGTAGTTTTTTCGAAGGATTTACATATTATGGCAACACCTATCTACCAATGGATATAAGATATTCAACTTGTCTATGTGTATTCTCTTACACTTTTTGAATATCTATCATCATGTAGACTATAATCAAAATTCAATCATAAATACATTAGTATTCTCATAATAACATTGTAATATCTAGATTTTGGATAATTCATGTATCTTGTTTGTCTACTTAAGATAGATGCAACATCCTCATGTACATGTCTTTAAGTACATGATATTGTCTATCACTTTTGCATACTCATTTTGAGAGATGCTTTTATTTTTATTCTTTCACAAGTGTTAGCTTAAATCAATAGATATTATAGCTAAACACCATCACATTTGTTGAACTTGCCAAACTTTATCAACATCGTGTGACCGATGAGTTTGCTTTTATAGCAACTTTGATTCCTTAAATTGCATCAACGAGTCCCATATGATTCACATTTTTCACACTCGTTGATATGGAATCGATTTGACAACATATCAATGTCAAGTATTTTTCATGTCACTGCTTAGGTGTTTTAAGTCCATCTCATAACTTCTCCAACTTGCACCAGTTTCTTTCACATGAATGAGCTATATAATAACATATTTGTTAGTGTTATATTTAGCTTCTAGCATACAAGTTAGAAAATAATCAAATGATTTTTCTATCTTGCCCTTTGCTAAGTCTAGACCTTGCTAGCTCATCACCTATTTAAGAATTTTTCTCACAATTTTCAAGAATTTATTTAGATGATCTTAATTCATCTTGTTTGCCTGAATATAACAATTCTACACTTTGATATAATATTCTTGTGTGTATCGAGATTTTTTTTTCTCAAATCATACACAGGAACTTTATATGCACTACTATTGCACGTTCAATGTAGGCACATTCAACAATTTTGTTCATATCCTTATTTTCCTTGGAGTCGAAGGCAAAAATTTTACTAAGCACCCCCACACTTCCAATTAACCGTAGGAAATCTTGCTTCCTCTTATTAACTTACTCAGAGTTTTCTCAACGTCCATTTATGTTACCTTATTTTAAAGGCAATTTGCTGAAAAATCATTGTCCCCCACATGTATTGTGGTGACTCAAAACTTATAATTATCACACTTCTCCCATAGAGTGATAGTTTTTTTTCAACAACAACATTAGATTGACTATGTGCCAAGACGAATACACATGTCAACAATTTCAACATATTCATCTTAAAGTCATTTCTTCCCATGAACATGACAATAAATATTTATCCTCATTATTGCTTTTAAGTAAATGTACACACCAATATTTTGTAGTTTCAAACTAGAAGTCATAAAATATTTATTTACATCTCTTATTCAAGCAAATTTTAAATCACAATGTCAATGTGAATTAGCTCAAGAGATTCAATTTTTCTTCCAACAAATTTGAAAGACATTTCTAATTTATTTTGTCTACATAAAATTCATATTTGTGTTTACCAATCTTAAAAGAATATATGTGGTTCAAGTGAATAATCTACATATAGAATTATATCTCACTTGATCAAGTCTATCATACCATTATATGACTCAATCATATAAATGAAAGACTCTTCTTTATTTGTATCAATCCACATAATGATATTTTCATTTATATTCATTGTGCCATCGGTTATATAACATTTGTCCACATACATTGTATTTTGAACAAACATTTTTTCTATGAATCAATTATAATTGAATCCATCAATAACAAGTAATGTCTCCAATGAGATTATCATCAATTGCATTCTTTGTCATACCGCACACACAACTTATTTGATCATTGTCATGACATATTTCAAAACAATATTTTGAGGTGACATAAGCGCATATATGCACACTCTCCCAATCATCAATAATTTTTGGATTATAATTTTCAATTTTATCTAAATAAGTATGGCTTCAAACAAAAATGTCAAGTCAACCATTTTTGGGATTTGATAGCCCAAGGTTTATTTAGAGATTACAAGATAACTAGATCATCACTTATATCTATTATGGTGATCTCATAACTTTTTTGATATGATCTCAAACTAACCATTATCAACTCAAGAATAAAAACATTATTTCATTCAACTTATACATATTCATATTCATATTCATATGATTTATCTATCAATGAATCAAAACAATTAATCATATTTAAGTATGATTTTCAACACATGAATAACATCGTTATCTTTAGATTCAGGATTCATCAATCCATGAATGACACAACCAATTTTCATTGAGTTGATCATGCCCAACTCATATTTATGAGTTCGTGAATGAAATCGTTACATCATTCAACTTATATGATTCATCAATTCATGATGATCAATTCAAAATAAGAATTATTCAAATTAATCATATGATTATGATTTTCAATCAATGAATAAATTCAATATTCATTACTCATACTCAACTTTATTGAAGTGATTTATCATTACATGAATAAACTCATTATTTCATTCATCTTAATCAATTCATATAATTTAACAGATCATATTTTTCTTATTATTCTCCACCATTCTTTGATAATTTTGTTCACTTGTACAATGAACATTTACAAAGAGCATTAAACTATTCAATACATAGTTTAAGTACAAGAGAATCGTCTTCTCTTTCACTTTTGAGATTCTTCATTTACTGTATTTGATAAACTCAACATGTTCACCATCTTTTCTCAGATTCTTTCAAAGATTAAATCAATAATCTTTTCAAGTCCTTCGACATTTTTCTTTTCTTATTGATCATTCACAATCTTTTGTATTTCATGGTACACATTTTACAAATAATATCAAAACTATACAATGCATAGTTTTGAGTACAACATGATCAATTTCTTCCTCTTTCAATATTGAGTTCTTTGTGTACCATACATGGTGGATCCATTATGACCACCATCTTTTGTCGTCTTCTTTCAACAATGAAGCCAACAAATCATTCAAGTCATTTGACATATCTTATCGAAACAAAATCAATATATTAGTGGTAGACATTCGTGTCTTAAACCCACTTGGAATTTGACCCAAAAGGTACATTCCCGGCCTCAGCCATATTGGAGCGAGTATGAAACTTTATTGTTTGTATTAAAAAAAGATTCATGTTTTCCAACTTTTATATCTACAAAATGAAATGAAATCATTAGTATTGTAAAATATAAACCATGCAAAATTTCATAAAACAAAATATGAATCTTCTTGAATCCACAACCTGTTAAAACTCAAGAGAACGTTACACTTTAAGATTGTTAGGTATTATACAATAATAATCACAAATTGCGAAAATCAATAAAATATAAAATTCTAATGAAATATGAAAATTACAAAATGATACATGAACCTTTATAGAATATTTGATACAAACTCGAGAATAGTCGAGGCGTGTTGGACACTTTCCTTAAAGTGTATTCCCTCTCCCTCGGGTGTTGGAATCAATGAGCGAACACCTCCTAGGATACAACGACTTCGAACTAGCACTGTACACCAAAGGTCTAGTTCCGGCGAACTTGAACTTGTGTCTTTCTCTATCACCAAATCATACGAACTTTGAAGAGAAGAAATGTAGAAGAGGGAGAACAAGAACACATAGTTCTTGATATTTTGATGATTCAAAATTGAAGAGAAAGACCATCTATTTATAGTCTCATCTCTTCCACCTCTTGAATTCTAAGAGTAAATGCCCAAATTAAAGACAAAATGAAAGGTTGTAACCTATACATTCAAGAGGATTAAACCACATTCAAAACTTGAAATGCCAACTCAATTTTATTCATTAGGTAGAATAATATGAATTTAAATCATATAATATAAATATAATTATATAATATGATCTTAAATCATATATTATCCAACAGTATCTACTGTTCTCAAATTTTTAATCTTAATTCAATTTGGGTATTGATTCGTGATTGGTTTTGAGTATAAAGTGTCCACTCCTACCCACGCCATTGTCATTCCTAATCTCACCTCTTTGATGAATGAGAATACAAAATCCATGGCTAATGAAGTATTTTAATATGCCTTATCAAAATCATTTCTCATTTGAAGAACAAAAAGTAAGCCTTGTGTCACGCCCCGAATAACTTACTCCAAATATTCGCGGTACGTGCTGCATTTAGTCACGTTTGCAACTCGTGTGTTCGTGTTAAGTCAACGTTTACGCTTGTAAAATGTTTGCATGTAATGCATAAGCATTACTTGGACCGTATTCGATAGGAGACAAGGTGAAAATGGGAGAATTATACAAGTTGGAGTTTTGATTTGGTTGATGCTCCTACACCTTTATTTATACATTAACCATACCACATTGGACGGCTAGGATTCAACCAAATAGATGACCAAGATTGCCTTTTAGAGAGTTCCAACCTTTTTGAATGATAAAAATCTCTACTATTCTAGAGTTATAAAAAACTCTCTAATTTTGGGCCATTTTCTAAGATTCTAATCATCATTTTGGGCGCTTGTGTCATTTGGGCCGCAAGTCCAAAACCCAACGGATGAGTTTAAATACATACAAATTCGTTCCAGTAACATCTATAGAGCGTATACTTATACGAAAACGTGCACGGATCAGAGTCTACCCTCTCGATCCGTGACACTTGGCCCTTGATCCTCACCCAAGGTGAGGTGGGTACATCCCACGGTTCATATTTATTTAAGAATAAAAGTGTCGTGTAGTGTTCTATATTCAGCAAAGCAGAAGGCGGTCTATAGGAACTTTCTCCTTTCTTCTTCCCTTCTCCAATAAGTCATTCCCATTCGTGTCAACCATTCTTTTTCGCTCATCAATATTACCATAATCGATTCCATACCCATTTCATTTCACCCCTCAAAGATTGGCTTTCCTCTTTCGAAACTTAATTGCAGTTCCTGGTTTGGAAAATCAGTCTCTGTTGTGTTCACATATTATTTCAATCTGTCTGATTGTGCTTAACATGCCATCTACAAACCTTTTGTACTCAAACCCACAACCATGCCAGCACCTTGCTGATTACAAGCTCAAGTATGGCTTCAACTCCCTCCACAAGTGCCTCAAAACCCAGATGCCCAGATGCAGTTTCTGTAATGGGTATCAAAGCAGATTCTTTTCTTGCTTGATTTGCTCTTCGATTTCTTGCTCAGACCATACCCTTTTGCACGCCCAGTCCCAGAATGGTCACCATATAGCTGTGGACATTGAAAGGGCCGAGCTTTATTGTTGTGTGTGCCGCGATCAGGTCTATGATCCTGGTTTTGATAGAGCTGTGATGTACAAGCACATCAAGGAGATGCCTGGTGCTGATCTGATTAGAGTAAGATCCAGTAAGAGGAGGAGGAGACTGGATTTGTTAAATCCAAGCCAGTTGGTTTCAGGTAGAGATGAGAGGGCCAAATCATGCTATCCACTTGGTTTGAGGGGTTTGAACAATCTGGGCAGCACTTGCTTTATGAATTCTGTGTTGCAAGCATTGTTACATGCTCCTCCTTTCAGGAACTACTTCTTGAGTGATCAGCATAGCCACAAAACCTGCACCAAGAGATCATCTCACCAGCTATGCTTGTCTTGTGACATAGATGTGATTTTTTCGGCTGTATTTTCCGGGGAACGGTTCCCACATAGTCCAGCTCAGTTCCTTTACAGGTCTGCCATTCTTATGTGCTAGCAGCCCTTTATTGTCCAAAAATGTATTGCTGGTTATTTATTACTCATCTCATAGTTTTGATGACTGAATGAGTAGAAATACGCCATTAACTGTTTGTAAAAGAATAACCTGTCAATTTATACTAGTATTCTATAGTTGGATGCAAGAAATATCTCACATGGTTCCTTGTTTGCTTAGTTTGATCAATTGGAGAAAAAGGTCAATGAACTGTTAGGCAATATTTTGGTGGGAGTGAGTGTTACTTTTGGTTCCTGCTGTATAGTGATGTTTTGTATTAGATCTCGTCTGAGTTATGTATCTTTTTCCTTGAATAGTAATCTGGAGATGAATTTACCACTTCCATAATGCAGTTTTGGTTTGTATTTGAAGTTGGTGGCAGCATTCCGCAAATTTAGCCAATTATGAGCAGCAAGATGCTCACGAATTCTTCATTTCAGTGTTAGACAAGATCCACGAGAATGAGGGCAAATCAACACATCCAAATGAAGGTAATTAGTCGACATTAATATCTAATGTAGATTTGGTCCATATAATCTTATCTCATGGTGATATTGTGCATAGCAGCGTGGAGTTTGTTACCTTGTGTTAATAATTCCATTGGTTGGAGTATTGTATCCTTCTCATTATGGCATTGAGAATGTGATAAACAACTCCCAGTTCAATGTATTTAAAATTAGAACTTTGATATAATCAATGGCTCAGAATTTACTTGCATTGCTTTCTATTTTGATTTTTGTTATGACAGATAAGGTAGATTGCCATTGTATTGCCCACAGAGTGTTTTCTGGGTTACTAAGATCAGATGTTACTTGTATGACCTGTGGCTTCACTTCCACAACCTACGAGCCTTGTGTGGACATTTCTCTCAATTTGGACATGAGCAGGTGCTCTCCAACAGGTGCAGCAGCTAGCAAGTCCATGAAACCAAGTGACATATATACCCTTCGAGGTTGTCTGGATTTTCTTACAAGGAGAGAGAAGTTGGGGTCTGACCAAAAACTTCACTGCCAAAGCTGCCAAGAAAGGCGAGATTCAACCAAGCAAATGTCTATCAGTAAATTACCTTTGGTATTGAGTTTGCATGTTAAACGATTTGAGCACTCCTTAGCTAGAAACAAGTCTAGAAAAATCGACCAGTACTTGCAGTTCCCATTCTCATTAGACATGAACCCATATTTGTCGTCGTCAGTTGTGAGAAGTAGATATGGAAACAGGATTTATGCATATGAAGGAGACATGTCTGCAGAATTTGAGATATTTGCGGTGATAAGTCATTCAGGAAAGCTGGAATCGGGGCATTATGTGAGTTATGTGCGGGTGGGAGAGCAATGGTACAAATGTGATGATGCCTGGATCAATGAAGTTGATGAAGAGGTGGTAAGAGCTTCACAATGTTATATGATGTTTTATGTACAGAAAACATTTAGCCTCCAATGACCCTAGGATGGTGTTGGCTGAGAATCAAGTATTCTTTTGCTGCAAGACATGTACAGAATATATATTATATGTATATCATCCTTTAACTGCTAATCAATTCATGACAGTTATTTCAGATCAAATATAGTGTTTATGCTATTCTGAATCGAATTAAAAACTGCTTGTTCTCACATTTGGATCTGTATATTCCTTATATTGATGAAACCAAAAATGCAGGTAGAGATAAGACTACATGTTTTGTGTTACTTTGAACTCGAATTTGAGACTTGGTATAAAATGGATTTGTTATAATCAAGAGGTTGATTTTGTTGCTTCAGATACTGGTCTGCTTTGGATATTAATGTATAACAATTTTTTCTTCTTTAACACTAAGGAATTGAAGATGGCACTGACATAGCATAATCAATTTTCTAAGGTTTTTGTCAATGTTTTGATAAGGACGTTGATACAGATTATCTGCATTGTCATATATATTTTCAGACCGTGATCTTGCGAGGAACCAATCGGCTTTAGCCACGTGCATGGTCACCATATCTCTGCACTTGTATAGATTATTTAATCTCACTGTCTGATGACACAATTGTGTTCGTAGTTCAGTTACTTACTGTCACATTTTCAAATTATTCACAATAATTTGTTGATTGATGATGATTAGATAATAATGATATGTTATTTAAAGTTCTAAATAATAAAAAAAAGAAGAAATTTTGTTCAAATTTAAATCGAGAAATTATGGAGTCAAATGTACGTTTCATACGAAATGTACATCTAACATTTTTCTTCTTTAATAGCAGCTAGTGGTGGTTTTGATGGAGATTCAAGGCTTAGGGATCCTCACACAGTAGCTCTATTGTGGAAATTAAGAATGCATAAGCCCAGATCAAAAGTTTTGGTCTTCATTACAGAATTCAATACAGAAACTCAACAAATCTATCCAGTACACAGTTCAATTGAATGTGTTTTATTGACGACCATTGATCAGAGGATATTCCTGCAATTTTGTTCACGACCCTCAAAATTTGATATCAGTTTAATTGCATAATAATATAGTTGATTAAAGTAGAATCTCCAGAAGCACAAATCATTTGAAATAACAATGCTCGCTCGCTACTATTTAAAATCACCAATATGGTTCATAGTTAAAAACAAAGATGAACATAAATGCCGCTGTCACAGAACAGAATGGTGTAACCAGATTTCTCTATTTCCCTGCAGCGGCCAGCAGAAACAAGATGGGTACTGGTTCTTTTCCTTAATTTTATAGGTAACCAGAGACATGGTAGATTCTCTGGTCCAAATCCGCATCTAATACATCTTTTTGGTTCTGGCAGATGAGCAGAGCTTCAGCATTCACATGGATGGCCGACTCATCTTGCCCTCTTTCTCCTATCCATGTCCCTCTCCCGGCTCTT
Source organism: Geranium rotundifolium (assembly GCA_963920655.1). Classification (NCBI taxonomy): domain Eukaryota; kingdom Viridiplantae; phylum Streptophyta; class Magnoliopsida; order Geraniales; family Geraniaceae; genus Geranium; species Geranium rotundifolium. The sequence continues at coordinate 21,427,299 of OY987321.1, forward strand.
TTCTCTGTCTCTGCTTCTACTCTTGTCATAATCTCCATCTCTTGGTCTTTCAATTTTAAATCTATTTCTATCCCCGTCCCTCTCTCTATGCCTTTCTTCGTTCCTGTCTCTGATTGATGATGATCTCTGCTGCGGACTATCACTTTGGTTTTCACTACGTTGGCGCTTTCTAGAAGAATCCCGGCTATCATCTCTTCTTCCTGAAGATGCTCTCTCTGCAGTTTCAAATAGAATTGAAAAAGGTCATGTTTATACATATGTAGGTAGAATTCATCAAACACAAATACCACAAGGGGATGACCACATATGGAAAGAGATAATTGGCAAGAATCCATGAATATAACCAAGACTGTGTTCATCACATGAGTGATAAATAATTTCAGCCACCATCATTGTTGGAGACATTTCTAATGCTTTTTAAGTTTTCCATCAATACGATATATTCCATTTAGCTGAAAATAATATTTCCAATACCAAAACAATAACTCTTCCAACAAAGGAACCAATCCATCCATCTCACATGCTTAACCTTACTATTTATTAAATGTAACTTCAGACCCACAAATCTGCATCTCCAACATTTAACATTTCTGGACGATAATTTAAATATTTTTTATTCCAGAATTCAGTGTATACGCCAACCAAGAATTCATCAAGAACACGAACAAATAATATATTAGATAAGGTGTTATATTGTTTGCTTACTAAATAAGCACTTACTGTTCCCTGCAATGTCTTCCTTAGGATCTGATAGCCCATAATCAGATTGTAGCCGTTTTCGATGGATCGCAACTTTCTTTTCAATTTCCTCCAGATTCTTTATTCCCCTGTCTTCAAGAGATTCGCGATATTCTATCATAGCAACCTCCAAACGTCTCAACTTTTGTCTGTAGTCAGGCAGGACAGTTAATCACAGTATAAGAGTGCTTACAGAGAGCTACATGATATAAAATGATTTATTCCTATGCAAAAAACTAAATTAAAATGATGTTTTTCCATGCAAGCCAAATGAAGTTGAATATGAAAAAAAGGAAAGAAGAATGAAAAGAAACAGGTCATCTAAAACAAGATGAATCAGTTGTATCTCTACAAAGAAGAATGGAGAAGACAAGTGTAGGATATAGTACAACCTATGTTCTTCATTCATCCCAGTGTTAGATTGTGCTGGAATGCTTGCTTCAGTTGTAACCTCCACCTCATCGGCTTTATTTGGACCATCACCACCAGCCTCACTTCCAGAAGACAGGTAGCTTATGTCCAATCCCCTAGAGTTTTTCTTCTGTTCATCATCACTTTCATCATCCTCTCGAGCCCATTTAGAGGCAGGCAAAATAGGATCACTTTTCTCCCTTTTTGTGAAGCCTTTTAGTTCAGGTTGTGGAATAGGAAGCGTTGGGGCTAAAGATGCAGTTCTCAGGCCTTGAGACTGCATCTCCTCCTGCCCATAACCACCCCACCCAGAAAAATCTACTGGCTCGGGTTCAACAGCCATTTCTCTTTGACCACTTGCATATCTACCAGAATTTGAATGGCCCTGCACATATTTCAGATCATCATCTAATTCATACCCCCTTTGTCTTTCTGCTTCTTCCAGGTATAGTAATCTGGCAACCATCATTTCTCTACCACCGAAAAGAGATAATCCATTATGTTTGCAACGTCTCTCCAACTCATCAAGGGGAAGACTCATAAGCTCCTTTGTTGCTGCGCTTCTACCCATTGCTAATGCTGCATCTTGATTGGTCTTGCCCCCATCACCTGCATCCTCGGAGATTCCCGTTTTATCATCCAGTGCATCACCACTTATAGAATGAAAAGATACCACACCGGAGCTCCCAGAACGAAGAAAGGTAGCTCGTAACCCATTCACATAAGCATCTGAGAACAAGGACCAATTTGCCCATACTTGGAGAACTTTCATGACTCTCTCCTGCAGCACATTAGGCAAGAACAGCATGATTTATTACAAAAGGTAGAACAAACAAAAGCAAAAGCTTAAGAATGAATTGGCAGGAGTTTGGGGATCTTACCTTTAGTGCCTCAGCAGTCATTCTACCAGTTACACCACGATACAAGTCATTAAAGCTTTCCATAATGTCAGGTAATGTTGCTTCAAACTTAGTACGGTATGCAGATGAATTTTTTACAGGAGCACTGCTATTATGAAGGATGTCCGAGACTAGCATAAGCCTTGCAACTTTAGTTGGAATCAGGGTTTCTTTGAGGGTCAAAGATTCTGTGAGAATTTCTACTACCTGCAATTCAAGAAATCATTTGAATAAAGCAAATACCTTTGAAATTTGAAAAAAACAACCCCAAGAAGTAATTGCTCTACTTGGCACCAATTTCTTATTTTTTAATAAGATGATAGGTAAAAAAATCTTGTAGTAGTGAACTAATAAAGCTTGGGTTAAAATTCTAAGTCATATACATGGCACATTACCAGATGGAATTGCATCAACAGTTAAAAAAAGATAAAGGATATAATGAATATCTCAAAAATGCAAGTGGAATCAAGAAAACTCGGAGCACGTCAGCCAAGAACCCTAGAATCACATTACCTCTCCAGCGGCCTCAGCATTGTCCAAAGCAAAACCCATAGCTTCTTTGATCTGACTCCTCTCCAATGTTAGCGCACGCAACATATCCTCAAACTCATCTCTCTGTGGATCAGTAAGTGTCCGCTCAGGTTCCAAACGCTGAAACAGTTAGACATGTAATGAATTGTTATCTCTGAAAATACTTCATTCTCAAACAGTGATGAAAAAGGAGCAATATATACATATAGGAAAATATTGGTTTGGAAAATGAGGAACATTATATATTCAATAGCGTAAATACCCTGCTTCTTCCTGCAGCATGCGTTGTAGCAGAATCATCCTGGTCTGGGCTTTTCCCAGTTGGAAGCGATGGTGGTATCCATCTGGAAATAAATACCAGTACACATCTTGTATCAATTCTGTGGAGTTGCCAAAATTAGTCATTCAAATCGAAAAAATCAATCAGCAAGCCTTCCTTACCTTCCACTACCAGTTATCATGACGAAGGGTTCTGTACGCCACCTTTGAAGAGTGTCACCCTATATCGTGCCCACAAAAATTATTCCAGGGAAAAGCAAACATTTAAACAAAAAATGGTACATTTATGTTTACCATGTTGTCACAAGTAAAAACTAATTTTATAGTATGGATGCTGCAACAACGCAGTCGATCACCACAGATGCTGCTATCATGTGCAAAAACAGACATATAAGATGGCATGTTCAATTGGGAATTGAGTAGGTGTACCTGAGCAAAAGAATAGAGCCTCCAAACATAGTAAGTATGTTCCTTTGAGCCCAATTCAAACAGGAAACTGAAAAGAGGATTTCCACGACCTCTTTCCATAACAGCCTGTTCAAATGCACACCCCCCATCAAGAATATATAAAGCCATTGTATCAATAACATGGCGGAGATGTTGCTCTTCAGGTGGAATAACCATTATATCCGGAACATTTGGAGTGAGAACCTGGGGCCCGAAAACAAGAGATACAGAGTAAATAAATATCAAATCAATTGGTAGAAATGTAGAAAAAAACTTCTGTGCATAATAAATAGTTTCCAAGCAGAATAAGTTGCAATGTGCAACATCATAACAATAGAACTGGTATACATTGAAGTGAGTACAGAAAGACTGACAAAATATAACCCTACTCAAAAGTCAAAACTGAAATTTGGTGTTTGATCATATCAGTCAAGGGTGTGAGCTATCCATCCAACTAAAGCCTACAATCAAGTCCACATAAGACACATGACCTGATCATGTCCCAATATGGCTAAGTTTGCTTTGAATCATTAACCAGGTAAAAATATTAACTTACCAGTTCAGAATTCTGACTTGGGACAGAAGTGACTGGTGGACCTGATGGTCCAGACAAGATTACAGTACCACCCTGACAACGAAAACATTGAAAAACTTTCAAAATTAAAAATGGATCAAAAGCCTTTATGTATTCCATGCTAAAAATGAAAACCTCCAGTGAAATTGAAAATTAATTTAGCAGTATTTGTATTAGCAAACCTCCTTGCTCCTGATGGCCATTTGTCCTGGTGGGGGAGCTGGTAGTGCTTGTGCTGGAAGAGCAACAGATTTGCCCCAACCTATCTTCAGCTCATACTCATAAACAATAACCCCTGTCACATAGAACATTTCCCCAGTCTTATAAGTGCATTTGTAATATAATAATTACACAATTCAATTATAGATTTCAACAATGAGACAAGCTGTTATACTATGAAAGACAACATGGATATTTACCTTGCATTTCATCTTTTGCAGCCTGTCCATCAGCTCTGTTCATGAAAGATACAAAGCCACAATTTCTTTGCCTCCTCCGTTCTTCTTCTGTCCTTGGCCACATTATTTTCACACTAGCAATTGGTCCAAATCTCCCAAAAGTCCGAAGAAGAAAATTTTCATCCACCTAATTTTTTTGTATATTTTCAGATTCAGATGCAACATAGCAATGAGATAAAACTTATCGATAGACGTAAAGCAAAGCTTAACCTGTGGCGAGAGATTCCCAACATAAAGGTTGGTAGTTTGTGGATCTCCATCATCAAATGATCCCGGGAGCTTTCCACTAGGATCAAAGTCATCAGGCAATTCATCAAAACGACTGAATGGCTGAAAAGCAGAAGACTTAGCAACAGACTCATGTTTTTAGGAATAATCACAACAAAAAGATGCAAAAAATAAATTGTGCACAATAATGCATCTACAGGACATTGTGATACATATGAAACCAAACATACGTACAAAGAAAGCACTTACAGCAGAACTTTCAGTGTAACGCCCCTCACGTCTGTGTTCACGCTCTTGATTCCGCCTCTCTCTCATCTCTTGTTCATGCTTCAGCTCCTCCAGAAAATGATCTATATTCCTAGACTTCCCTTTTTCTCTCTCCTTGGACTTATCCTCCTCTTTCTACAAATGGGGAGAAAGGTTTATAAGAAGAATACAATTCATAACCATCCAAATAAACATCATAACATATACCATCAAACTAACCTTCTTCTCAGGTTCTTTTCCCTTGGAGGCCAAAGGAGGTGGTATAAAGGATGGAACATACCTGCATTATGTTCATTTAATCCAACACATTTATTTGCCAAACCATTTTCTAGAGAAAAATATGATGGATGAAGAGAAAAAAGACAGCCAGACACGATACTATAATACTATCAGCCACTTGAGCATCTTAATTCTCATTTTATACCAATACTAAAAATCAAAGCTTCCAGTAAGAAAGATTCCAAAGAAGGGTCCACAACTGATCCAGAAATAACGAGGAAAAAAATCAACCAAGAATTCAATCATTGTAAGAGCTAAGGATGACCCAGAAAAGTTATAGTTAACAGTTTCCTTAATTTTTTTATGAAGATAATTCTCCGGGGAAATAGAAGTTCAACAAATCTTGTAAATGGTTGACACAGCGATCTTGGAACTACTCTTAAGATTGTGATCTAAATATTGTTTTTGCATTGAAAGGAATTCCTTAAAACCATTCCCTTATAATAAAGATTGACAAGAGATTAGGAACAGAGGGTGAGTTCGGTGTGACAATAGAACTCTTGCTTTGTGACTTTGAGGCCATGGGTTTGAGAAAAGAAGTAGCCTTCTGCAAATTTAAGGGAACACTGTGTACATAAATGACCATCCCCAAACCCAAAAATGAAAGGACCTTTGTGCATTAGACAACATATTAAGAGACTAGGTACAGGGATACACCCCTTTAATGGGAAGCAAATTTTAGCATCCCGTCACAAGCTTAAGTAACATGATTGGTTATATGAACAATATTTGACACAATTCTGAATAGGAAAAAAAATTCCACGCACAGTCTACAATGAAAATACTTGGTCTGGTCAGAAATGCATTTATCATAGGATGGAACAATTTATGCTGATTTAAATAAATTCTTGGAACTTAAACATGTATATTCGAGTATATCAGAAAGAGAATATACAACCATGTAATTGGTAACAAGGAACAGACCATCAATACTTCAGGACCTTCTTCACCCAATATCAATCAAATTACAGCCTATGCCTATTGACTAGAGACACGTTATTTCTATACAGTATGCATGAGTCAATAATGCATCAAATCTTCATGTAGGAATATGTGGTTAGCCAACTCCAAATTGCATTAAAAATGTCAACTATCTTGTTCACGTAAGCAAGTGAGAGATTATACTAAATTCAAAAAGCATTCTGATATTAACAGCATATTGATACTTATTCTTCTATGGTTCATCGTTCATACGGTTACAATGATACTGAATCACCTCATTATAGAATACAACAAACTTAACATTTTGTGGCAATGTTTCTTCAATAGAATGCCTTCAACAATTGACATTTGCACACAACATATTGCTTGTGAGTTATGAGAACCCGGATGTGCATGTTATATCAAGAACCTTTCAATGTAAGAGGTACCCCCCATGCTTTAAAATCAAGCCTGATTATTGCATGATCACGTAAAAGAAACAGTGGTATGGATAAGCAGAATGAAAATATGCAAAATGCCTGGTTGAACTGTAATCTACATTTACTATTTTCCTTGTATATATTAGAACACATCAAAACAAAATTCAATGCTTGGACTAAGTTTGTCTTCCAACTCTTCTACATTTGAAATCTAAAAAAATAGATAAAGCTACATGTGAGGATATCCCCATACACATCTCCTACTCATGATACCTCATCAAAAGAGCATCAAAACATTGTTGATCAAAAGCATTTATTTACCTACTTCCCTTCTTTGGGGCAGATACCACATCTTTGGACTTTTCACCTGCCATCCGTGAGGCCCATGCATTTATTAAAGTGTTCCCATAATGATAGAAAATTATTTATTCATCCATATTATAGAACAAAATGAAATGATAAAGGCAGATGCTATAATGACCAAAGGCAACAGGGCTCCTCGTTTAAACTGACCTTCAGAATCACCCTTTAATTTGTCATTCGGGTTTATTGTTCCTCCACGAACAAAAGCCTTCTTTCCAGGTGTGGTATCCTCTTGAAATGACTCTACAAACTCTGCATACAAACGAGCTGCCTCGTCCTGTTCCCTCTGCCAAAAGAAGTTCCCTTTAGCTTAGGAAATCTATTCTTACAGCAAAATAAACTAACTCAAAGGTGTTTTTGAAAAGACGCCTAGACCAACACAATGAGCTTGTGAAAGTATAACCTGTTGATCAGTCAGAATATAATCAAAATGTCCTAGATATAACATATAAGATCAACTTCTAGTACCTTTTTCTTTGCTTCTTCCTCTTCTCTGTGCTTCTGAAAAGGAGTCTTTTTCCTCGTTATTGAGAATGAACTCATCTTTGCATAGAGCACGACTATGAATAGCACAAAACAGAGTTAAAATTTTTATAAAAAAAACACTACTCAAACAGCTACTAACTTAGTCCATTTAAAAAAAAATCAACTTTCATGATGCATCCTATTCAAATCCGCATCACAACCCTCCCAGTTATCTCCAGCCATATATTTAGGTCGCAAATCAATTATTAACAAGTCATTAACAAAAGGCATTTTGGCCAATTTCCCTCCAAAATCTAGCACCCATCACCAGAACCAGCACAATCAATTAGCTCGTAACAAATTTATGGGCTAGAATCAAACGAAACAACGAATTTTTGAGGCAAACATAAACGATTATTTCAAGTCAAACGCCTAAATGCTTCGAGAGGAATCAATACACCAAGGAGGCAACGACCAGAGCGCAAAATCGACAGATTTAAGAGCTACAAATGCAGATACCTGATGGGAAACAGAGGGAAAACGGAGCGAGTTGGAGTTGAAGCGAGTCGCGATAGTATAATCACCAAGCTAGGGTTTACGAGGTTGCAAAACGAGAGCGAATCGGCCAAGTTTCGCAGCGTCTCCGCTAGAGCTACCTATTCGAGTCACTTTGCCATGGAACGCCAAAAAAATTATACCATCCCTCGATTAAAAAGGGAAAGCAGATTATAATCACGACTAGGTATACTTAAAAACTTCAATTATAAAACATAACTGTTTTTTTAATTTCCCAGGTGATTTTAGAAAAAAAATTGTCTCCCCGTTATTAACCCAAAACCGGATCCGAACCGAGATCCAAACCAGATCAAAACTAAAAAACTGAAAACCGTGGACATTAGGTTGGATTTGGCTCTACAAATCGAGAACTAAATCAATTCGGTTTGGATTTGGTTTTGAGAGTGTAGAACCGATGAATAACCGGTTCATAACTAAACCGTTTCATGAGTTTTTAATTTGTATTTTTTTGTAGTTTCGATTTGAACTTTTTTCTTGAGAATATGTTTAATTATGTATAATTTTGCCCATAAATCGAATATTGTACGAATATCACATTAATTAGGTCTAATTAGACATAACCAGGAAATCAAACCAGAGAACCGAACTCTAAATCTCACAATTACTTATTAATCGAGTCTAGTTGGGTAGAACCAAAAATCAAACTGAATAACCGAACCGTATCCAACATATTAGGTCCGGTTTTGGGTCTTCAAAATAGAGAATAGGTTACTCCGGTACAATATGATTTTGGCCGGTTCGGGGCAGTTCTGGAACCATGGCCATCCCTAATTAACTTTGTTATTTTTTACGTTATTTTATTTTTAATATTTTACACTTGCCGAAATATCTTTGTGTTCACTTTAAATTTGTAGTGAATTGTCATTACTTGAATGACATAATCTTGGTAACGGTGAGGACGAGAATGACGACCTCATCAACAGACGACGACGAGGAAAGCTTTGAGGACGACGATTTTGGTAGCTCTGGTTCTTTTCTCTGCCGCAGAAACAATATCGTCAACCGGGTGTTAGGTTTTTGCAATGAAATTGGTTACAATTATTTTTTTACGGTTTAATGAATTGAATCTAAGAAAATTCAATTGTTCGAATCATCAATCGGTTCGTACATTTCCGCGGCTAACAAGCTCTCTGAGAGAGAGATGCCTATTTTTGTATTACGTATTATTGAATATTACTTTATTGATTGCAACCAAATCTTTCATGATTGGATTTTGAGGTAGCAACTTATTTTTTTCGTTTCCATTTCTTCACTTTGGGTCGGAAAGAGAGAGTAGTTGAGTGAATAAAAAAACCACAAAAATTAAAAGGAGGTCTGATCCCTTTAAGCGATTGTAAACAACTCCCAAATGGAATGGAATCTTGCCCACTAAGGTCTTATCACCTTTCGGTTCCCCTCCGATGAAGACCAAAAAGGACGCCAATTCAGGCCCACCTCCATAGGGATGGGAAGGAAGTTTTGGCATGTGCTTAAATAAAAGGTCTTTCATTAGAATATCGTATTTCTCCAAAACACTCTCGCCGTCTATCGACGGTCGTCCACAATGCTACTGAACTTATAGTTGCTCTGTTTAGGAACAAGAATCAACATAGACACTGAGAACATGGAAAAAAACATTTGAACTAATATGCATGTCTGAACGTCATGACGACGAATTAGTCTTCTATGGACGTTCGGTATCCCGTGAAGCCTCTCGAGTTTTGCTAGGGATCTCGGATGCGGTAAGAATTCGTCTCGACCTCAACACAGTAAAATCGTATATGCCTTTAAGGAAAATCTTAATTCTTCTGCAACATCCTTTTTCTTTAGGTAGTGCATTCGTTGATGTGCCTCTGTCAGGTCTCGAGAGAGACTTGCATAGTCATTTCTTAATTTTCTTGGTGTCTTCCTCTTCCGATTTACGAATTTGAAGGGGGTCTACCCTCTTATTGTTAGTGTGTTAGGACCATTTCTTTTAACTCCACATGTGAGTTTAAAGTCCCACATCGGAAAAATACTGAGTATAAGAAGGTTTTATATATACATTAGCTCTAAACACAATAGGCTAGTCTTTTGGGCCAAAAGTGTCCTCTAATGTGTATGTGAAGAATTTTTTAGGGTTCCATAGATTTAAATTCATGCCCATACAAAAATTTAACCTCAAAAGTTCATATTTAATAAGGATCTTACATAATCATTAATTGATCATGAGATCTAGGCTAGAATAAAATTTATAGATTTACCTTGATTCGAAATTCCTTTGTCACTAAATTAGATTCAGTGACCTCTAAAGAACGTCCACACAGGAAGAGCAATTCGAAAATATTCACAACGATCCTTGCTAGAAGATCGAAGCAAGCAAAACGGGAAGGAGAGGGGGTCGGTCGGCCAAGGGAGAGAGAGAGAGAGAGAGTGGCTAGGGTTTTAGGAAAAAATTTCTTATGATTAAAATCTAAAAATTTCCCTTTTATAACTCATTTTTAGGAAATAATTAATTAAACGCCTTAATGGGCTTAAAACCCAAAGTTTTTAATTAATTAATATAGAGAAGCCCATTTTGGCTTAGCCCAATCTGGCTAGGCCTTGTTTAGCTAAATTAATTAAATCTATTTATTTAGATTTTAATTAATTGGTCCAGCTAAACCGTTCTTGATTTCTGGTTTAATCCTAAACCGAAATCGGTCTAATATGGTTTAATCCAAAACCGGATTTTATCTCTCTCATGATTCCTCTATATGATTCCATCCGTTTTACTCAACCTTTAGTGTGTGACCGAGCCAATCACATGTAACTCCTTATGAGGGATAAATCATAAGGGATAAATCCCGTCCGTATGAGGGATAAATCCTTCAGCGATCTATTGAGTCAGCTCATGTAACTCTTGACCGAGCCAATCACAGTCGTTATTGTAACCCTTTTACAGGAGACGTTAGACTGAGTCAAACTCGTCACTCATTACATAGTGACCTCAATGATCCTTCCGTCTGAGGATGTGATTTCTTGTGCCGACATATGAGTATGTTCATGACTGTGTCTATGTAACATACTCATGACCGGGTTGTCCTATATCACCCCAGTCTGGTGATACTATGACCTAACTCTGGCCCCCTTCTGGCCGGGTAGTGCCTTTGTTAAGGGGTCAGCTAGATTATCATGCATTGAAACGTAGCTTATCTCTATTTCGCCTGTATCAACCATCTCTCTAATGATGTGATACTTTCTCTCGACGTGTTTGGTCCTGTTGTGAAATCTGGGCTCTTTAGCGAGTGATATGGCCCCCGTGTTCTCTCGACTATGATGAATTCTTTAGCTCACGGGATCAGACGTTCGCGGTAGTACATCTAATCCAGTCAAGAAGCTCCTGACCCACACAGCCTCCTTAGCTGCCTCTGACGTAGCTATGTATTCCACCTCCGTGGTGGAGTTGGCTATTGTCACTTCATTGAAGCTTTTCGAACTGAAAGCTCCCCCGTTCAACATGAACACATACCCTTCTTGAGACTTGAAGTCATCTGGGTCTGTCTGAAAACTAGCATCAACATATCCAGTGACGCTCAGTTCTCCTTCTATCCCGTCATACACTAAGAAGGCGTCATTTGTTCTCTTCAGATGCTTGAGGATACACTTGACGGCAGTCCAATGATCTTGGCCTAGGTTAGACTGAAATCTGCTGGCACAACTGAGGGCAAACGATACGTCAGGCCTCGTACAGATCATGGCATACATAATGGATCCCACTGCCAAAGTATACAAGATTCCCTCCATCTTCTTCAGCTCATCAGGTGTTCTAGGACACTGACTCTTGCTGAGCTTGGTGGCATGTCTTACTAGGAGGTTCCCTTTCTTAGAGTCAAGCATTCAGAATCTTCCCAACACTTTATCTATGTAGGTGCTCTGACTTAGGCCCAAAATTCTCTTGGATCGATCTTTATAGATCATGATCCCATAATGTAAGTGACCTCTCCTAAGTCCTTCATGGAGAAACACTTCCCTCACCAAGCTTTGGTGTCAAGCAAGGTTGGGACGTTATTTCCCATGACCAGTATGTCGTCAACATACAGCACCATGAACACTATGTTACTCCCACTGCTCTTCTTGTAGATACAGGGTTCAACTGGATTCCTGATAAACCTGAACTCTTCTACGGCTTCATCGAACTGTAAGTTCCAACTCCTAGAAGCTTGCTTCAATCCATAAATGGATCGTTGCAGCTTACTCACCTTTTCGGGATGATCTGGATCGACAAAACCTTCTGGCTGGGTCATATAGACATCCTCCTGCAAATTCCCGTTAAGGAACGCGGTTTTGACGTCCATTTGCCATATCTCGTAATCGAAATATGCTGCAATGGCTAACATCATCCGAATTGACTTAATCATGGCTATTGGCGAAAAGGTCTCATCATAGTCCATGCCTTGGACTTGACGATAACCTTTTGCAACCAGTCTTGCCTTGTAAGTTTGAGGCTTTCCGTCCATATTTGTCTTTAACTTAAATATCCACTTGCACCCTATGAGTTTTATCCCAGGTGTGTTGTCTACTAAGTTCCATACCTGATTTTCTTTCATGGACTTCATTTCCTCATCCATGGCATTCTGCCATTCTGCCATTCTTTAGAGTTGGGACTGGACAAGGCTTGCTGAACTGTTGCGGGATCATCCTGATCCACAACGATCAAGTCATTACCCTCTGTGGCTAAGAAGCCATATCGGACGGGGTTTTGACAAGATATTTCATACCTCCCTGGTCCTACAGGAGTTTCTGTTAGAATAGGACTCTGATCATTTACCTCATCGGGTACTTCTACATCCTCTGTATGTTGTTTTATGTCTTCTCAAATTTCTTCAAGAAGCACAAGACTCCCACTAGGATTCTTGGATAAGAATTCTCTTTCCAAGAAAACCCCACCTCGAGCAACAAAAACCTTGTTCTCTTCGGGTTTATAGAAGTAGTACCCCATAGTTCCTTTGGGGTACCCTACAAAGACACACTTATCTGCATTGGGTTCGAGTTGATCACCAAGCATCCGCTTGACGTAAACGTCGCACCCCCAGATTTTGAGGAAAGACAACTTGGGAGCTTTCCCTTGCCAAACCTCAAACGGAGTGGTCTCCACTTCCTTTGTAGGTGCCCGATTCAAAATGAATGCAACCGTTTCTAGGGCATGGCCCCAAAAAGATACTGGAAGATCGGCGTGAATCATCATGGAACGAACCATGTCAAGCAAGGTTCTATTCCTCCGTTCGGAAACACCATTCAACTGAGGGGTTCCTGGCGGAGTTAGTTCCGAGAGAATACCATTATCCCTTAGATGACTGAGAAACTCTTGATCTAAATACTCGCCACCTCGATCAGAACGAAGTGTCTTTATACTTTTACCAAGCTGGTTCTGTACTTCATTCTGGAATTCTTTGAATTTATCAAAGGACTCCGACTTATGTCTCATTAAATAGACATACCCATATCTACTGAAATCGTCGGTAAAGGTTATGAAGTATCTGAAACCTCTCCTGGCTTGTGTGCTCATAGGCCCACATACGTCTGAATGTATTAGGCCCAGGAGATCACTCGCCCTTTCACCTAAGCTGCCAAAAGGCGCCTTTGTCATCTTTCAAAGGTTCAGATCATCTGAGAATTGCAGCCAAGTCAACCATCTTTCAACGCATGGTCTAATCTGCATGGTTACTATACTAATGCGCACGCACCCGTGCAAGATTGTCCATCTTCTATTAGAACCCATTCCCATGGATCCACGTTAATCGTATCCAGTCATGGGTCTGTGGACTAATCGAAGTGATGAAAAGTGGGCGGTATCTAGCTTGACTTGAAATTACTTGCCGTTTAAGTGTCCATTCTCGCTGATCATTACTTGATCTTAACTTGAAATTATCATCTCCAAATCCATGTAGAGATATTTTCATTCTAGTTTACATGTGTGTGATTAACTCATTATTATTAATCTTTACACATGTGGGTGATGATCTAATAAACATGAACTTATGAAAATTAAATCATACATTCATGAATATAAATGTAAACTTGCTTTAGCTAGCTCGCTAACTCTACTGGAATAAACTAAAACCTATACTAGGTTTTGTCTTTCCTCATTCTTCTGGATTCCCACTGGCTCCACGCCTCCTCGGGATTACCGTCATTCTCTTCGGTTCTTCTCGTCTTGGAATTACGTAATTACATTTAATTTAAAATAAAGTAAATTCCGTGACACGCATGTCACAATTAAATTACAATCCAAAAGCAACTCGCATGTTGCAAACCGAAATTAAATTCTAAATTCGGGCTAACTTAGTAATCATGTTGCAAACACCGTGTTATCGAACAATCATGTTGTCAAATAAACATGTTATCAAGCAAACATATTAATTCCAATTTTATCTTGATTTAAATTATAAAATACGGTTTATCGAAACCGTCATTTTGAACTGGTTAATTTCTGAATTAAATCGGTTCACGCTCTGGTTTATCGAAACCGAACTGGTCTGAAATTTTAATTAACTCTCGCTGAAAATTCTAGATTTTTCTGGTCAGTTCTGACCCGAATCCGTTCCGGTTTGACCGAACCAAAATTGAACCGAGGGTCAATTTAGGTTCGGCCAAACCCTAGCCACCAGGGCTGGCTGCACCATGATCGACCAACCCGTGAGTGTTGGCCATGGCCTTCTCCATGCCGGAGCCGAGAGGCTCGGCCAGATCTGCCACAGGCAGATCTGGTCGGCCTTCCCGTTCCGGCCGGTCGGCCCGTGGCTCGGCCGGGGTTAGCCTCTTGGCTAGCATCGGTCTCCCGTGGGTCTCGACCCGATCTCACTGGATCAAAATTTATTTTCAGCAATCATTAAATAAATTCCAACAATTAATTCATTAACCAAAAAACAGAAAATTTGCAATTTTAATCTCACAACATCGAAATAAATTGCAAAATTAAATCTAGCCTATCATGCTTGAATACAATAATCATGTGTAACCAAGCCTCTGATACCACTGAAGAAATTTTTAGGGTTCCATAGATTTAAATACATGCCCATACAAGAATTTAAACTCAAAAATCCATATTTAATAAGGATCTTACATAATCATTAATTGATCATGAGATCTAGGCTAGAATAAAATTTATAGATTTACCTTGATTCGAAATCCCTTTGTCACTAAATTAGATTCAGTGATCTCTAAAGAACGTCCACACAGGAAGAGCAATCCGAAGATACTCACAACGATTCTTGCTAGAAGATCGAAGCAAGCAAAACGGGAAGGGAGAGGGAGATGAGGCCGGTCGACCAAGGAAGAGAGAGAGAGAGAGAGAGGCTAGGGTTTTTGGAAAAATTTCTTATGATTAAAATCTGAAAATTTCCCTTCTATAACTCTTTTTTAGGCAATAATTAATTAAAGGCCTTAATGGGGTTAAAGCCCAAAACTTTTAATTAATTAATGTAGAGAAGCCCATTCTAGGTTAGCCCATTCTGGGTTAGCCCAATCTGGCTAGGCCTTGCTTAGCTAAATTAATTAAATCTATTTATTTAGATTCTAATTAATTGGTCCAGCTAAACCGTTCTTAATTTCTGGTTTAATCTTAAACCGAAATCGGTCTAATATGCTTTAATGCAAAACCGGATTTTATCTCTCTCATGATTCCTCTATATGATTCCATCCGTTTTACTCAACCGTTAGTGTGTGACCCTCTAGGCTCACGACACGTTGGCGGACTGGTAAAATTACCATTTTACCCTTTCCATCATGAGTGCCCTCTAGCAAGACATCATGATTACCCAACGCTTGTGATTATCGAGATTTCGACTTAACCTTGTCGTACATGAATCTATCCTTTTATCCTCTTGATATCTTGACAACCACGAGGCATAGACAAGTCATCCTCATTCAGTTGTCCTGTTTCTTGATTTGAGTTAACTGAATTGTAACGGATACTCCGTATCGACTGCATGACCATGCTTTTGTATTTCAGTTGTACTCATCGAGTGGCCTAAACAGATATCTGCTCATACGTCCGTATGAGTGATAAATCCTTCAGCGATCTATTGAGTCAACTCATGTAACTCTTGACCGAGCCAATCACAGTTGTTTTTGTAACCCTTTTACAGGAGACGTTAGACTGAGTCAAACTCGTCACTCATTATATAGTGACCTCAATGATCATTCCGTCTGAGGATGTGATTTCCTGTTTCGATATATGAGTATGTTCATGATTGTGTCTATATAGCATACTCATGATCGGGTCGTCTTATATCACCCGAGTCTGGTGATACTATGACCTAACTCTGGCCCCCTTCTGGCCATGATCAGTAGAGCGTGATCATTTAGAGTTAGCCTCATACCGATCACCTCTTATAAAGCTATTCTGATCGGGGACTGCTTAAGTAAACTTTTATCTGATATGTAGATCTAGTATTATGTGTTGACACATCAATGATACAAATTAAATCAAACTTAAGATATTACTACAACACTTAGTAATATAATGCCGATTTTATTTCAACTAATAATCTTATTGCATGAGTAGATTGAAAATAAATTGTGCTAGGGCACAAAATCCCAACAGTATGTGAGCCTCTTTGGGTTCTCCTCCCAGGTAAGGATCATATCTCCCCAACAATGATATCAAAGCCTTGGTTCAATAGACTCTCCTGGTAAAATGGATTGGTTACTCCTATGGGTGGTAAGATCTGGCTCTAAACTCATTGTCATACCTCTCTAAACTCCTTTTTCCAGGCTCGACTATCATACCTGGCTAACTAGCCAAGCCGTTTTTCCTTAATGAGACTAAGAAACTAGGTAAAATCAATACAGAGACAAATCATCGAACAAAAGAAGAGAAAGGAATTCAAAGATCTGAACATGCAGATCTCTACTGCTGGAGACGACGTCGGAGGCGGTTACCGAGAAAAAAACTCGATGTTTTGAACCAAGTCGGTCATTGAAATCCGAGGATAAGCAGATTCAGGAGGAGATGTGTTAGCTGGCGGGGACACAATACCGAGACCTAATCGACTATGATGAATCCTTTATGATGATGAAAGTTTCTTCTATATTGACCCCTTCTCCAAACCAACACCTACCCATTTCTGGAAGTCTCAAGACCAATTCATAAAATCAACACATTCTTCACATACAACTCATCCCCCCCCTTAAATAAATCCTTTCTCTATTCAAATTCTCAGTTCCTTTCAAATATATATTGTAATTAAATCCTTTTGATTTTAACTTTTTCAAAAACATAAAAGAGAGGTTTTTGGCTCAATATAACTTTGGGTTGGATTTGGAGTGTGAGTGTTTCACAATGATGGAGAGGTATGTCGAAATTCAATTTTGTCGATGGGGTGTGTCGAAGTTGTGTTTACCTTAATTTGAATGTTTGCATCTTGAATTAGCTACTTAGGATGCATGTTTAGGAAACTAAACCGATCTCGAGAGGGACGGATAGTTTTGGATCTAGGCATCATAAGGTGTTAGGGGCTCGAAACCGGGTTTTGACACCCCCGAAGTAGCAATTAGCCCACAATTTTCGGACCAATGGAGTCCAAGGATTGATTGGCTTTGTCCTCCTTACACTAGCTTGAGCAACATATTCATTTTCTCTGAGAGATTTTTCATCATCTCTTGCTCCTCGCCTTCATTAGCGGAGGCAGCCACTCGCTTGTTAGGGTCTTTGTCGAAGTCTTCCCATACATAGCTTGTAAGAGCAAATTTCTCCACAACATGAGCTCCTCTCCAAGGACATATTGTGAACACGTGGGAATAAATCGTATTACAAATCCCCAATTATGAATCACTTTTTGGCGGCGCTTCTGGTTTTGCCAAGGACTCTTTTCTCTGCCTCTGCCAATCACAATCCCCAAATACCCACCAAAACTCTCAAATACCAAACCAAATTTTATTTATCACAAACATCAATTTCATGATTCCACTCAGACCCCAAATTGAATGTAAAAAAGACATGATAAACTTTGAATTTGGATGAAAATTGAATGAAAATTTTGATCATTTAAACATGAAAGAATGTTAAATGATAAATATAAGGACATTTTGGTCATTTCTGAAAAATAGAAAAACTAACGGAGTTAGTAATAGTGGGAATATTTTTTAAGCAACTTGTGAAATTTTAAAAAAAGAAGTTAAGTGACCTATTTGAAAATTCAAACTTTTTATATGTACCCAGGCAGAATTATCCATAATTATTAAAAGTTGGGAAGTTTCATTTTCTGTACCTAAATGTAGTTGTTTTTACTTTATTATACTTAATTATGCTTTGGGTTTATGTGATGCCCTAACTATTTTTTAGGAGATCGATCATTGTTAAGCTTCCACTAAGACTGTGATTTTCTTAATTATAGTTCTAATGAGTAGGCAAGACAATTTCATCGCTTCCTCATAATGATGCCACCTTATCATCATCATTCACATATCAACTAGTGTTGTACCGCCGAAGACATAATACACAAGCGCAATAGCGCTGATGTAAAGTGCGGTTGTATACATTGGGTCGAGCTCCACAGCTAAAATGTCAACTTTATTAGTCGAGTTTGCTCCAACCCCGTATATACACCTATTTTATTTCATGCTCGTGTACGCGTGTGACGTATTTTTCTGTTATACTCGTATATGCATGAGCCTTTTATTTCAATAGCTGAAGTCATAGCGCAGATGTCATAACGCACGAGTGTTATAGCGCTGAAACCATAGTCACGTATCTGCTATACCAACAAGTTCAAAATAAATTTTATTACCCAAAGTCAATTTGAATTACTAGTTGCATACTTCAGTTTGAGGGGGCCGTCAAAATATAATAAATACTTTTTATATATTCGTAGAATATTGCCTATTCAAGTTTAATTTAATTGACTGTTAGTTATGATTTCTTATTATTACTAATTTTTCTATTCGACTTAAGTCTACACTATGTATAAAAGGCTCTCTACTCTTATTGCAATCAAGAAACAATAACATTATTATCAATAATATTATTCAGTACACTATTTCTATCACATGTGATGTCTTTATCAAGAAAAATGTTGAATTTTGAACAGTTGTTATGAGTTAAGCAAAATATATTTAGCTTTTGTTGTGTTCTATGTTTGCATAAAGTATATCTCCTTATTATTGAAGCATATAAAGATGCACATCAAAAGAATGTCCAAGTGAGTAACATCCCATCCCTTAAGACTCTTTGTTATCTTCTGGGTGTAGCATGGACTTAATGACCTTCTCGTTAGGCCAAGAAGAAGAGAATGAAAAATGTTTCCCAAAGTCTGGGGATAGGTGAGCAAGATAATTCGACAGCCGTCCCAACCTACCTACTATGATACTCAGTCTGGTGCAATCCGAACGGGTAACAAGTCTAAAAAATGTAACCTGCTAGTATTTGGCCTGGTTGGCCGTTTGGAGATGTATATCCCAATCCAACCCCGTACTCAATCAAATATAGACTCAACTTTGTTAAGAATTTTTAATGTAACAAGCGACCATGTAATATGTGATATTTGAATGTTAGGTTTGTTGTAGATTGTTTTCGTAGTAGTTTAACGTAAGACATTATCTTGGTAAGAAACTGATTTATGATTGGTTTGTATTTGAAATTAAGCTTCCAAATTTGAGTTGGGTAAAACTTCCAATTCGCTCGAATCTAACCCGCCTAACCCGCTAGATACCGTCTCAATTTAGTTGAGCAATGGGCGCTCATATTTGTAATCCGTTCCTCCACATTGGGTCCAATAATTAGTGTGACCCGCTCCTACATGTCCCATGCTCACCCCTATTTAGGGATGCCGCCACGAGGGCTTTGATCAAAATGTTGTTGAGAGCTTCAATTTTGCACATTAGATTGCAAACTTTTATGGTCGGTGGTAATGATACTGTGCATTATCTGTTCAAACTCAACCATACTCATTGTCAAATTTTATCCTTCGTTTTCATGGCTTAATCTTGAATGACTTATTTGGGTATGAGATATGTATCCTGAATGTCTTCAGAGCTTACAAATAGATTACTATTTTATTTTGGGAGTGATATAAGTGTAGTTTTGTTATGGTCATGGCATTTGTTAGACCTTTAGGTACCCCAAATGTTCCAATTCACCCATTGAATTTGAAATCATCACAATCTTGTTTGTTTATCAAGAATGTTTTGGATTTTTTATCAACAACATTGTTAGGGTGAAGCTTGGAATTAATAACCTCATGTTTATTATACGAGACGTTATTCACTTTACTCTCAATCTTTGATAATCAAAATGTTTTGGATTTACATTCTTACACTGTCGGTTCGCATCAAAAACAACATCGTCTCATAGTATCTTACAGTGGTTAAATGTTATGTTAGAAATTACTCAAACTGTCGTTCGTATCAAAAACAACATCGTCTCATAGTATCTTACAGTTAAAACATGTAGTTTAATATAACTCAAAGACAATTACACTCAAATGAAAACAAGTTCGTGTTGACTCTGGTATGTATAATTAATCGACTTTGAGAGATGAGTAGAGAAGCCTTGTGAAGCAGAAGCAAGCGTAAAAACCAACGGTGCCCGTAAGAAGGAAAAATGCTAAAGACACAATGAGCATGGAACCGAAGTAGAGAGCCCCAGAAAGCAGACTCGTGATCTCAAGATACGTGAAGAAGTAAAAAGTAGCATACGAGAAGAGGTACATTGCTGATGATCCTGATGTGAGGCAGGCGCGCCACCACCACCGGTAGTCCTCGCCGCACAGCTGCAAGTAGCACAGCACGATCGCCATCTCCGCGCAAGTGACAACAAGAACGGCAAGAGCCAAGAATAGGAAAGAAGAGACATAGTAGATCTGATGCAGCCACATTGCATTCAAGATGAAGAAGATCTCGACGTAAACTGATCCGAATGGAAGAACGCCACCAATGAGGATGAAAAGGGCAGGGCTCTTGTACCATGCCTTTTCGGGTATTTCCCTCGGGATCTTGCTGGTCTTCACCGGATCCTCAGTTGCTGCTTTCTTGAACCCTACATAGCTGCCTAGAAACACTAGAGGGACTGAGATTATGAACCATAACAAGACCAACCCGAATGGCACTGCCCCTGACGATTTCTTGCTCCAGATGAGACCATTCAGGGCTAACAAAATGGCAGAGATGGTTCCTGGGAACATGATCGCTGTCCTGAGCGCGATCCTCTTCCATTCCACCCCTTTGAAGACTTTATAAAGGCGGGCTGACGCGTAACCAGCAAAGAGGGACATGGAGACAGAGACTAAGAACATGGTTGTCACAAGATCTCCACCACTCATAGGGTACAAGAACCTGAGAACTGCAAAAGTCAGGGTCATCCCGAGGAACTGAACGCCCGTTCCAACATAGACACACAACATATCTGAATTCGCAGGAGTCCTAAAGGCATCCCCGTGGAGAAGCTTCCACCCGGTCTCTTCTTGGGCTTCCTCTTGGTTGTCAACCTCATTGTACCTAGACATGTCACGGCACAGAGTCCTCAGAATTATCATTGCCACCAAGCCAGAGAGGAAGAGAACGATCGCCAAAGAGTAGATGATTGAGAAGCAGTGGATTCGGTCATCCCTCGTTGTAAGATAGGCCTCCCATCTAGATTCCCACTTGACATCACTCTCCTGAACACATGAATTTTCTTAAAGAGAAACAATCAACTTCAATACAAAGAGATATGTATTGAAATATGTGAATGTACCTGGAAGTGGACATCATATGTGAATATAATTTCCTTTTTCTCTACAACCCTCTGAGGAGAGCTGTAGGTTAGAATTCTGTGGGGATCACAGGTATTGAGGTGAGTCTTCGGGCCATTCCACGCCCCTTCGTATTCATGCTGGATACTATATTCATAGCATCACCATCAGAAACTTAGTCTGTGGGATACTATACTAATAGTCTGTGTGAGGGAAGTATTTAACCTAACCTGAACGGCTTGACCTCAAATCCCACGATTCTTGCAGCGTCACTCTGCTGATCCTTATGATATTTCACAGTGAATGCTAAATGGTTGTTGATAAAATACATGTTATCATTGCTCTGCAATACATACAACCAGCCAATATAAGATAAAGAAAACACATCCACATGACAAAGCAAAGATAAAGCCTTGTGTATGTACATACACCAGCATACTGTCCTATGAGCCCGACGCGAAATCCAAGCTGATAAAAAGAGGGAGAATCTTCATCTATCCCTGCTATAGGAACAACTAGAGGAAGCTTATCCAAGTTCCTGTCTCGTTATGATAGATTCAGTTAGCAACAAAATCGTCGATGCAATCGTGACACAATGTAGAAAGAGCCAGTGACTTACATATGAACACGATATTCATCTCCTATCTTCTCCTCAAAATCATTTGCAGTTCTTGCATCGACTGTAATTCGACAGAGGACATTGCACTTCTGTTCATCTAGCATTTTAAACTGAAAAAATTCTACAGTTATAGTCAATAACTAGCTAGACAAACTTATATGCAAAATGATTAGGACTGACCATATAGGGCGAGTTTTCAATACGATCTTCAAGAATCTCTGCACTGTTTAATATTTTGGGCGGGCGACAGTAAGGAAGAGAGTAATAGGAATACGGAAGTTGAGTCTTTGTAGAGGTCAGTTTGTTCACTTTTACCATCAAAGTATCACCCTGCATAAACACAAAATGAACAATCATTTATTATTGGAATGCATTTTAACTGTGCCAATACCATATTTGAAACTAGAACACTGAATGAGATGTTTCTTAAGCAAATTTCATGACATTATTGCACTTCAACGGATCAAAATGAGATGTATAATCCTAAATAAACAGAGAGGCATGGCACTTCAGATTTCCACTTCCAAACGGATCTGATAAGCATGACTTGGTACACTCTCTACCGTTCATAGAAATTCTCCAAAAATACATAGGAGATTGACAAAACACAACACCCAGGAACAAGATATTGTTTTAACATTGAGGTGAATAATTCATTTGCCCTCTTTAAAACATCACCATTTCCACAAAAAATAAAGAAACCAATCAAGATAGGACCTTCAGGAAATCCTCGGGAACAGCGCCAGTGAGGTAGGAGGAGTGGACGGCATGGAGGAGTAGGACGAGAATTGCCAGAGTCAATGCGTGAGCCATGGCAATTCTTCTGAGTGCTGGATCTACAGAAACTATCTTCTGCTGATAGTAATGCACATTTGACTTGGATGGAACCTTCATAGAGGATTCAAATTATAGCATAATATAATAATAATATGCACAGCTGAGACCAAACATAGTGGACTGGCTAACCTCAAGTTCACAAGAATATAATTACAAACAAACCAACATTTGTTGAACTAAATAATATTTACTCGCACTAATTTTGAAAGATTTGCAGGCAAGTCTGGTGAACCAAAAGATTCAGCACAGTGCAATGGTGATTTCCGCACAGGTGACAGTACCTATTATTTTATGAGAGCCAACAACAAGTCAAAAAGGACCACGCTCACATATCATTTCAAAAAAAAACTAAAACGCTTCGAAGATTATTTTAGAACATTTTCCTCAATTGTTTGGCATGATCTGATATGTTCTGAGAACAATCACTAGTCCAAGATGGCTAACTAAGCAATATGTACTTTTGATGTTTGAATATGTAACTCTCATATTGAAGGAGATAATTGCAGACAGGTACACCTAACCAAACACGTTTTGCACGAACCTCAGAAAATTCATTTTCTTTCCACCGATCTCCTGTCGTATAAGCGGGTCATGAATGAAGCCACCAACTTGCTTAGAAAGGTGCAAAAATATGAACTTTAGATGAGCTGAGAAGATAAAAAATGTCAAGTGACTTATGTGCAAAACATGTTTGGTTAGGTGTATTTATCTCTAAATTTAATGGGGCTTCTTCAACCCTACTCTCCCTAAGGCAACCATCCTCGTACCAAGTGACAACTGAAGATCTGCCCTCTCCAATGACGGAGAAGAGTGTATAATTATAATGCCCAAAACGAAAAAATAGAAGCCAAGTGACAAAAATCTGAATTTGTCCTCAATTGATCTTAAGCCATAATTAATCTGTCCTTGAACACAAACGAGAATGTGGGAACTAAACATAAAAAACAATATCTCATAGCAAGCCAGCAATAATGTGACACGGTCGGATCAAACAGTATAAAATTCACACTACTCAAACAATTTTCATCATCTTTTTCAATAACAAGCAAATAAGACTGACAATTGCAGTACAAAATGAAAAGAACAATCATATTCATAGCCTTCCTTAACAACATGTATCAAAAGGTACATTCTGTGCTTAAGAATAAAATAGAGGTTCAATATAACTAATGACAACAGAATTACTTGCTACCTCAAAAAATGAGTACAAAGATTACATTTCAAGACAAGCAGATACCTTAATATCTCCTAAATTTAACCTGCTCGCAGTCAATTGATTTGATTAGTCAATTTTGACAGACGAGTAGATAAGCCTTGTGAACCAAAAGCAAGCATAGAAACCAATGGTGCCAGTGACCACAAAAAATGCATACGAGGCAATCAGCATGTACCCAAAGTACAACGCCCCAGAAACAAGCTTTGTGATCTCAAGCTTGGTGAAGAAGTAGAATGTAGCATACAGGAAGAGATACAGTGCCGAGGAGCCTGATGTAAGGTATGACCTCCACCACCACAGGTAGTCCTCGCTGCACAACTGGAAGTAGCAAAGCACAATGCTAATTTCCGCACAGGTGACAACCAGAATAATGAAAACCAAGAAGAGGAAACCGAAGATGTAGTAGAACTGATTCAGCCAGATGGACGTGAGGATGAAGAATAGTTCGATAAACACTGCTCCAAATGGAAGGATGCCCCCGATGAGGATCGAGAAGATTGGGTTCATGTACCATGCCTGCTCGGGTATTTGCCTTGGGATTTTGTTGGTCTTCACTGGATCCTCGATTGCTGCCTTCTTGAACCCTACATAGCTGCCCACAAACACAAGGGGGACCGAAATTCCAAACCACAAGAAGACCAAGGCAAACATTGTTCCAAATGGCACTGCTCCTGATGATTTCTGGCCCCAGATGAGAGCATTCAAGACAAAGAAAATGACAGAGACACTTCCAGGGAACATGATTGCAGTTCTGAGCGCAATTTTCTTCCATTCTGTCCCTTTGAACATTTTGTAAAGGCGAGCAGACGCATAACCAGCAAACAGGCCCATGAAGACAAAAAGTAAGAGCATGGCTGTCATAAGACCACCACGGTTTGAAGGAGAAAGGAACCCAAGGACTGCAAAAGTCATAAGAACAAGGATCATCCCGAAGAACTGAACTCCAGTTCCCACATACACACACAACAGATCTGAATTTGTTGGAGGCCTAAATGCATCCCCATGGACAAGCTTCCATCCAGTTTCTTCTTGAGCTTCTTCCTGGGTCTCCAGCTCATTGTAACGAGAGATGTCACGGTAAAGAGTCCTCAACATTATCATTGCCACCATACCAGACAGGAATAGAACAATCATCAAAGAATTGACAATTGAGAACCAGTGAATTTGATCATCACTCATTAGAAGATAGGCATCCCATCTGGATGCCCATTTCACATCACTTTCCTGAAATACAATTTTAAGAAAATGATGAGAACTATAGCACACCACTGAAGAGAGAACAAAGTTGATAGTGGATGTCAGTAAGTAATTTTCAGTTCAGCAGGTCAATAAATATAAGCATGATAGAACTAATCATCTATTCATGTGACACATAAAACTGATAGTTCCAAAGTCTTAACGGTTCACAAATTAAACAAGTATTAGGATATGATATCAAGCACAAGAGATTACCTGAAACTCAACATCATATGTGAATATGATTTCCTTTCCCTCTAGAACCTCCTGGGGAGAGTTTGAGCTAACAACTGTCTGCTTAGCATGGGGGTCACATGTCTTCAGTCGAGTCTTCGGGCCATTCCATTCCCCTTCATACTCATGTTTAACACTATATGCACATAACTATCATCAGAAACTGTTGGATACTGATAGTATGCATAAAGCAAACACTTAAATAGATTGATCTAGACGAGCTGACCTGAATGGTTTGACCTCAAATCCCACAATTCTTGCAGCATCTGTTTGCTGGTCTCTATGATACTTCACAGTGAAGGCTAAATGATTGTGGATAAAATACCTTTCATCCTTGCTCTGTATACAACCAGATATAGTAAGGAAAATACATAAAACACCCTAAATAATAAAGACTTATATGCTAATGGACAATGTACATACGCCAGTATATTGTCCTTTGAGCCCAACGTGATATCCAAGCTGATAAACAGTGGGAAAATCCTGATCTAGCCTTTTTATGGGGACAACTAGAGGAAGGTTGTCCAATATCCTGCCATATGAAGGCAGATTCAGTAAGCAATTAATTTACAATGCAATTATGCGAAAAAGTAGAAAGAACTTTAAATCTAAGAAATGAAAAGGCCGCATACATATTGACGCGATATTCATCATCTATCTTCTCCTTAAATTCCTTTGTAGTTTTGGCATCAAGTGTAATTCGACAGAGGGTGTTGCACATCTGTGCATCCCGCATGTTAAACTGACATAGTTCCACACAATCATGAAATTCAGTAACTTGTTGACTAGAACAATCAGAATTAATAAATAATAAAATATATCAGAGTCTTTAAGAAAATATTCAAACTGACCACATAGGGAGAGTTTTCAATACGATCTCCACGGAGTACTTCTCCTAGATTCTCTGCACTGTCCAAAATTTTGTCTGGGCGACAAAAAGGAAGCGAGTAGTACGAATATGGAAGCTGGGTCTTTATTGAGGTCAGCTTGTTCACTTTCACCATCAAATTATCACCCTGCATTCAATCAGAACATGAAAGACCATTTCTCATTAACACCTTAATCATATTTATGCAGTCAGCTAAAAATGCATTTCCCTGAAAATGGCAAGACAGGCAAAAAGTTTTCGTGTTCTATTCAAAAATCCACAATACATAGGACCAGTACACTTCAGATTTTCTCTTTCAAAATTATTGCCCAAATATCCATTCTAAATAGAAGTGATCTGCATGTTCATAATTGAAATCCTGATTCGGCATACTCTAAAAGCACTGAAATGTGATAAAGCACAACACTCTTTAGTCATTGAGATTTCGTAGGGTAACTAGTCAATTTTCTAGTATCCTAAGATAGCACCATTTCACAACAACCCACTTTCAGTACATTATCAACAGAAAAAAAATACTCTTTTTAACAGCAATCCCAAATACAAAATTCCAACAAAGGTGGGAATGTGGGACATTAATTATCCAAATGCGGTCTTAAGGAAAACTCTTTGGAAACACTCACAAAAAAAGCATATGGGCAGTGAGACACCAGATTTATAATCCTTTGTGTACTTGCACTGAAGTTTATCTCAACCACCCACATTGGTCAGCCAGTCAACCTCCAAAGACTATCAGCTCCTTAGCAAACCTCCTTAACCATTCCCCAACCAAAAATAAACTTGAATTGCGTCTATGGAACAGATCATAATTTAAGAGTTCCACTATCAAGCACACACCTGCTATTCCCTGGGGTCTTTTCAAGGAAAGGGTCCTAAACTGACTGTTTTCTCCATTTAGATAGTTCTCAAGTACAAGATCTAGCTAAAACTACCTAGCGATTCATTGCAATCATTATTTAAGCCAATATTACCAAATAAATATGTAATGACTCAAGTTAATTTGCACAAACTAGCTTCAATTGCTTAGGGTGAGCATTCAGAGCTGAACAAACCATCAAGTCGGCAAATCCCCAGTTCCATTGATTCATTGAAGGTTTCTAGGACAGTGACAGTTCATCTGTTGGAATAGTTCTAACAGCAAATTTATTACTAAATTGGAATTAAAAAAAAAAAACAACTGCAGCTTCCCATCAACATTGCCACAGAAAAATACTCTTCCCAGGTCGATAAAATGTAGCAAGAACGAAGGAAATCAAAACAAAGAAAACAGATCGTC
Organism: Geranium rotundifolium; assembly: GCA_963920655.1. Taxonomy (NCBI): domain Eukaryota; kingdom Viridiplantae; phylum Streptophyta; class Magnoliopsida; order Geraniales; family Geraniaceae; genus Geranium; species Geranium rotundifolium. Next base: position 21,455,149 of record OY987321.1, read on the forward strand.
CACAGAACCAACCAGATCTCAGGAAATGAAACATGAGATCAACAAAAAGGCCTCGAGCATCACAGATCCAATAAGCCGAAAGAAACAGTCAATACGTAAGAGTAAAAAGCAGAAGAAGAAAAGAGCAGACCTTTTGGAAGTCCTCGGGAGCGACGCCGGGGAGGTAGAAGGAGTGGACGCCATGGATGAGGAGCAGGAGAATTGCAGAGATCGTTAGCGTCAATGCTTTAGCCATGACGATGGCTAGAGACAATATCTAGATTAGATCTAGAGAGAGAAACAGAGAGCTCTTCTTCTTCTTCTTCCTCTTCCCGATTAGGTTCTGTTTGGGTTATAACAAGAACGAGCAGCGAAACTGAAACTGGGGATGAATAGATCGAGCCGGTCCGGTCCAATTGAACCCGGTCCGATCCCGTGGATCTGTGACTGTGGCTGTGGGTACGGTGACTGTCGGTAACGTTATTAGATATGGGACACGTGTCAGATCTGATCCTGTTTTCAACAGTCCTAATTATCGTTAACGATATGCCATTAATGACTAATCACTGTATTTATGGCAAAGGCATGTAATGTATTCTTTTTGCACACCTTTCATTTACTTATTATTTATTATTTTGCCATTTGAATTGATGAATAATGCATCACATGCTCTATAAAAATATGCTAAATTTTTTTAATTCAGTGGCAAATTTATCGACATTTAATGAGCAATGTTGACCGTGTATCTTCCACAATTGTAACACACCACCTTACCTTTAATTTAGTCTACTCTATTTCAACAATTTATTATATTGAAATCATTTTTACGAGAACATAAATGTTAAAGCACGCTCATGTTTAGATTAAAATTCTTAATTTAATTTATATGTATGATGCATATATCATGTCATGTGTATGGTAAAACATGTTAAAGTTTGATCAAATTAACTTACATAAGGAAATAGAAAACTTTGTGTTTATTTTGTTTTTTTGAAGGAAATTTTGTGTTTCTTAAGACGAGAAAAAAGGGAAATGATAGATAGAGTCGGCATCTCTGCTTGTTTTTTGCTCGTAGATCTTGTAACATAGTGGCTCACGAATTGGTCAAGTATGCTTTAACTAATTATAGGTTAGATTATGATGAGGGGTATGTCTTATCAATCATAGCCTTAACTGTCTGGCTCGATGTCGAATTAGTTGTTATTTATTAAATAAAATCTGATGTTACTTCAAAAAAATATATATTCGAATCGTGGGTTGTTCCGAAAATTACGGGAAAAGCAAGCAACACCAACTATTGTTTTTTTAGGTCTAAGGTTAGTGCTAAGCTAAATAAAGAATGGTTGGTCGGTCGGTCCAGCTTTGTTAGCAAAAAAAGGAAAGATATGCATATTTTCTCCTCCAATGCAGCCTCCATATATGCATATTTTCTCTTCCAATGCAGCCTTCATATATGCATATGCATATGCAAAACTTTGCATACTGCTATAGAAAGTCTCCAAATTTGGAGATTCGGGTCATCTCCAAAGATATATCCATGTATGCAAAAATTATTACCAATGATTGAGTCTCTATATCCATTTCTCTTCAACCCAATCTCCAAAACTATATTTATTTGTCACATCAAATATTATTTTTTATTATTTAATAATTTTACATATTATATTTATATAATTTACTAAAAATAAAGGTCATATAATAATCAAAATTTTATATAATAAAATTTTCTCTCCAACACCAACCAAGAAGCATAATTTTCTATTAAAATGCTAGGCGTTAATCGGGTGGACAACATCCCGGAAAGATTAATTGGGGATTAATCGAATTAGTCGGGGATTAATCGGATTTGTATTTTCTTATTTATTTTTAATATTTAAATAATAATAAAATACAAATTAAAATAAATAGAAGGAATTAAATTATTTAAAAAAAATTAAATCAACCATTGCCACTCATTTCTTATAATATCCCGGAAAAATTACCTATTTTGTATGTTCTTCTGATTTTGCAAAAAAAGAAAAAGTAAAAGCATTTGTCAACAAAAAACTGATTATATTGTTTAGATATTGCTACAGTGTATCTCCAAATTTGGAGATGTATTGTAGCAAATATGCATTTTTGCATATGCATATGAATATATATGGATACCTGCGTTGGAGATGGCCTAACTGTAGCAGTCTCTAGACATTAAACCCAATATTTTAATCTGCGTTTTCTTTTTCATTTTACAAAAGTTGATTATAAGTTTTTTTATATAAATTTTGTAAAGTATAAGTATGCCCTTAATTTTGTAAATTTTATTTGATATTTTTTTCAAAATATAATTTAACTCGAACACAACAAATTTTAAATAAAAACCTGATAACAAACACCGATTTTCAATAACAAAAATATATAAACGAACAGGTAAATTATATAATATTTAGTTTTTAGTAAATTAAATAAATTATTCAATCATGTTATGAATATTTCATTTAGAACAATTTATTAATAATATTATTATAAAAATAAATATGCAAAATTATTTTTTTATTAAAATAATAAAAAATAATATTTAACATGACAAATAGATATATTTTTGAAGATTAGATTGCAGTAGAATAAAGATATGGATTTATGAGTTGGAGATCGGGTTAAAATGCTAAAATAGGTACAAGTAAGATGGGGGACATATCAGTGCACTCAAGTTTGCACTTCTTTTAGTTTAGTACATTAGTTTTCATTTATATTTTTACAAATACTTTGACTTTTATTTCTTTACACATAAAATAACTTTGACTTTTATTTTGTTACACATAAAATAACAAAAATTGAATTTAACATAAAATATTTGTATGAGCTAATTACAAATGCACATGCACATGTACATGTATATAAGTTCTATTTTCAAATAAATGCAAAATATAATGAAATTGTTAACACTTTACTACAATTTTAAGGAAGTTGAAAAGAAATTTGCAGTAACCACTCACGTGAGATGCATATGGGAAGCCAATTTTCTTGAAGTGCCTGAAACACCTTTAAATTTTCTTATTCCTTCTAATGCACAACGAAGGACCACTTTAGCCTCAAATACTTGCTCGAGCAGCGTATTACCACCCCCACATCAAAAATGGTTAAGTAAGCTATTCGAGGTCAATTCCGAGTTGAATACAGAGCTGATCGTGAAAATATCGTGGCAGATGCCCTCTCTCTCGTCGTAATGAGGACGTGGGGTTCAATTGTGCTTTGTCCATGCCACAAACTGATTTGTTATTCCAACTAGTACATGAGAACCTCCATTGCCAACAACTGTTGGGCCGGACAAATGACAGAAAAATTCAAGACAAGACGGCCAAATTTAAGGGAAGCGTGTTTGTGCCAGCAACCTCTCCCCTTATTCTGACGATCCTCTCGCCTTTTCACGACTGAACACACGAAAGGTTCTAGAAAACGGTGCATCAGATAGCCGCTGATTTTTTCTGGCACAGACTCAAAACCACGGTATGGGATTATGTGGCTTTTCAGTTGGTTACATTTGTTGGTACAAGTCATTGTTTCCACAACATGTGAAGTTCACAATCACTACCGCATAAAGCGATTTTTTTTTTCTTATGACTTTTAGATGTTAATTTGCTCAATATGATAAAATCTAAGGGTAATGACAGTTGAGTACACCCAACTATGTCACGTTTCAAATTTAATACCCTAACTTCAAAATTTTTATTTGAGATACCCAAAAATTAAATAAGCGACACTTAGCCGAACGTCTGTTAAATCTAATTGATTTGGTCTGTCAAAAAGTCTAAAATGCCCTCAATGGTTTTGGTCTGTTAAACCAGTCTGATTGGTTCAATTGATATGATTATGAAATGACTATTTTACCCCTAATTGAATACCCAATTTAATAGTTAAATTGAGGGCAAATATGACTTTTCACTTACAAAAATAATAATGATAATTTTTTAATATTTAAATAAATAAATATAATATTATTAATAATTATATTATTAATTATTTAATATTTAATTATATTAACGAAACCCTCCGCCTGCTCCGACTGCCGCAACTCCAAACTCATGCGCCCGTCTTCGGCCGCGACTCCGACATTCGTCTCCGCCTCGAGCACGACGTCTCAGGCGCTCTCTGCAGATCTGGTTGAAGAAACCAGACTCGCTGTCGTGCACGACCGTATTCATTACCACCATCCGCGCATCTGTCTCTGGTTGCAACTCCGACCTCCTACGCCCGTCTCCAGCCGCGATTCCGACATCCGTCTCCGGCCTCGAGCACGACGTTCCAGATCCGGCGCTCTCTGTAGATCTGGTTGTCGGCCCGCTCAGCGGAGGACGCCACCGAGGCCTACGACGCCGCCGCGCTCAGCCTCTGCCGCCGCTCTCTGCAATTGACAGTGGTGCTCCATCGCCAGATCTGCTTCGCGTTCTTGCCTCGAGCACGACGTTCCAGATCGAGGTCGGAGTTGCGGCCGGAGACGGATGCGCGATGGTTACGGCGAATACGGTTATGCGCGTAATGAACAATCTGGTTTCTTCAACCAGATCTGCAGAGAGCGTCGGAGACGTCTTGCTCGAGGCCGGAGACGGATGTTGGAGTCACGGCCAGAGACAGGCGCATGAGTTCAAAGTTGTAGCGGTCGGAGGTGGCGGTCGGAACAGGCGGTCGGAGACGGGAGTGGTGGCAGAGGGTTTTCGTTAATATAATTAAATATTAATTGATTAATAATACAATTAACCATCGCCAGATCTGCTTCGCGTTCTTGCCTCGAGCACGACGTTCCAGATCGAGGTCGGAGTGATGCGCGATGGTTACGGCGAATACGGTTATGCGCGTAATGAACAATCTGGTTTCTTCAACCAGATCTGCAGAGAGCGTCGGAGACGTCTTGCTCGAGGCCGGAGACGGATGTTGGAGTCACGGCCAGAGACAGGCGCATGAGTTCAGAGTTGCGGCGGTCGAAGGCGGCGGTCGGAACAGGCGGCCGAAGACGGGAGTGGTGGCAGAGGGTTTCGTTAATATAATTAAATATTAATTGATTAATAATACAATTAATAATATATAATTAATAATATTAATAATATTTAAATATTAAAGAATTATAATTATTATTTGTGTAAGTGAAAAGTCAGATTTGCCCTCAATTTATTAGTTAAATTGAGTATTCAATTAGGGGTAAAATAGTAATTTCATAATCATATCAATTGAACCAATCAGACCAAAACTATTGAGGGCATTTTAGACTTTTTAATAGACCAATTCAGTTAAAATTAACAGACGTTAGGTTAAGTTGAGGTATGTCATTCGAAAAACTGAAAGTTGGGGTATTAAATTTGAAACGTGACATAGTTGGATGTAGTCAACTGCCATTGCCCCTAAAATCTAAAGTTTTCACTACATTCAGCATTACCCTCATATACTACATGGTGTAGTGATTGTAAACTTCTACTGCAGAGAAACAAATTCTATAACATTTCGTCAACTACACAACTTACATAAATCACTTTCACGTAAATGAAAATTTACCATAAGAACTGTGATAGATTCAAGACCATATTCTTCACACTTCACTCAACTACATGCCTTGTGGCTTGTGTACACTAACTTAATCCTACTGCAAACAAATTTCAACCCCATGATATCATGAACAGAAAGATCAAAACTCCAAGACACACTTCCATCGGGAGCCAATCCAGCCATGCATTGCAACTTCATAGCTATACCCTAATGAGTGACAAGATCCTTTCCTGGTATACGCCGTGAAATGAGCCTTGCAGTGTCTTTCCACCATGAAAGTTCCCGCTCCTTCTCTTGGAGCTTCTGCTGAAAACACTTTAAAGCAGCTTCTAACTCTTGTATGTGTTCTTCCTGTCTTGCTTCTAGTAGTTCGTGCAGCCTCCTCTCCAGTACATAAGGAGGAACTCCATCATAGTACTCTTCCGTACCGCCCTCTTGGGGATCATTTACTTCTCCCCCGCTCGTGCTATGGCTTTCTATAGGAACATTGTTTTCATTAACTGTTACCTGCAGTTCATTACATATGGAAGCTTACATTATCCATCTAATTATTTCACAATACTTCAATCATGAGCAGAAATGGAAACACATTAGCAATAACTATAACCAGAGACAGAACTCCACTCTAAGCATCCACATCACATTATAAATCAAACCTCATTTCAAATGAGTCATTCACAGATATTATAGTCGAAACATAAACAATCAACACAAAGGCACATGTGATTTGACATTGTTAGAATACTAATATCTTTCCTATTCTAGTTATTCCTATTTGAGTTTAGGCTTATTGCCAATTACTTAGGATTCTTTCCTATTCTAACAGACATAGAACATGTCAATCACCAAAACGTAAGCTTTCAAGCAAACTTATTTGAGTATAAAATCATCTGTCAGGAAACTAAAACATAATAACGACAGAATCCAAATACCTCAATCCTTTCCAGCTGTGGATGCTCTAACAAAGTTTCTGTTTCCAAGTGAAGTTGCAAGCATTCTAACTCAGCTTCAAGTTCTTCTTCAAGCTGATCCCTTCCTTCCACAGAGTATTCCAATTTTGGCGAATCACGTCTAGAGGATTGATCGCATTCCAAAATGGGCTCTGATTCTGGTACAGCATACGATGTTGCACTAAACTGAACTGAAAAATTGCTGTTACAGTTTGAACCTTCCGGAATATCAGTGGTTGAGTAGGCAACACTTTTCCATTTGTTAGAAAGTACTTCTTTCTTGTGAAACTCCTCTTCGGCAAGTTGAAGAAAATTTTCCATTTGTGCCCTTAACTCAGCCATCTTGTTGAGCTCATTTTTACTGTTAGCTATGAGGTATAATAGACTAAACCCAACTCCTATGTTGAAAGAGGCCTCTTTCGCACATGATCCTGTATCCATTAATAGCAAAAAAAGGATTTAAAACTCAAATTGTGAATTAATGCCAGCCACAATCTAAAACAACTTACAAACATCAATTTATACCAAACTAGCATTGCAACAGCATGATCGAGTTATGAGCAGGCATGCTTATTCAGCATCAACAAATTACCAACAAACATAAACTTAGTTTCTCTTTTTCTATATGTCAATATTTTCCTAATCATTCAAATATGATAGAATATCATCCTTAAACCCCTCTCACACATGTAAACTCTTATACATATGCTGGTGTACATTGCAAGTCATGCCACAATTATGTAAGGAGTTCATATGTTGGTACAGCTAATATTGAGATATACGGTATCACCAATTGTATACATGTGTCTTTAGTTAATAGATATGTATTAGTAAATAGTTGTGACTATTGATAATTGTATGTATAAATATAGTATCAATGATCAATGAAGAACAACACTTAATTCATTTCAAGATTTAACGACTCCTTATCTTTGAATGATTACATGTCTTAACACTCCAACCCAGAACTAACAAAATACCCAGAAACAAACAATCAAACAACACAATTCAAAAAACAGAATCAACCCCAATCAATCTCAGAAACACATGAAACATCCATTTTTATTACCTGACGCCTCCGACCCATCATTCGATTCCTTGAAACCCAAACCCAACGCACCCCCACCAGTGGGGCAATTCGTCGAACACCTGGTGGGCACCAACCCACCACCCAAATCGTCCCTCTCCTTCTTCCCTCTTCCACTCCCCGCCGCAACCTTCTTCTCCCTCAGCCGCTTCAGCCACCGCGCAATAACCCTCCTCGGCGACCAGTAGTCGACGCCACCGACGCACCCACCTCCCATCAAACCCTTATCTTCGTCCATAGACACTCCGCAATCCAAATTGCCTTCGTCTTCGTCGAGGAGCAAAATGTCCGCGACCCGCAAGCGACGAGGCTCGTTGGGTTTGTAGCAATACTCGGAAATATACAAATTGCTCGTCATGTAAATTTATGGGGACGAAGACAGAGAATCAAATACAGTGTGATCAGTAAATGCGATGCAGAACCATTCAACTCATCCAAACCGAAATGCTCTATTTTTAAATTTGGGGAAGAAATTGAAAATAGGAGGGAGTTTTTGAATTTTATTTATTTATTTCTTTTGCACTGTCATCATAATGATTTATTAGGGTGTCTTTATGAGTAGCCAACATATTCCATAAATGCTGACAATATATATTTTTTCTAATTTAATAATTTTCTTTAAAAATAACCATATGCTTAAAATAATTTGAATTTTTTGTTAATGGGAAACACTAACGAATTTCTCTTTTGAATAATTGGTTGGTGGTTTAAGAATATTATATATTGGGTAATTACATGTCAGTACTTTAACTTTGTCTTATTTTCAAATCAGTATCTTAAGTTTAAAAAGTTTTTGTTGTTACCCCAAGTTTAGTTAGTTGCAGATAAATACCTAATATGTTAAATCTAACATAATTAGAATGTGAAAAGACCAAAATGCCCCTAATACTTATAATAATTAATATTAAATTGAAAATTTCGAATTTAATAACTCTCTCATACGACCTCCGTTTCAGGGTCATAGTATATCAAATCGAAGAAAATCGAAAAATAAACAATTTTGAAGAATATTAATAATTAAATAAAAAATTATTAATTATTAATAATTAAATAATATTAATAATTAATAATTAAATAATATTAATTATGATTTTAATTTAGTTATTAATATTATTTTTCAAAATTGTTTATCTTCTGATTCTCTTCGATTTGATATTTTATGAGCCCGGAGTTGAAGTCGTGTGAGAGAGTTATTCCATTCAAAAGTTTTAATATAATATTAATTATTATAAATATTAAGAGCATTTTAGTTTTTCACATCTCAATTATGTTAAATTTAACATATTATGTACTTATCTGCAATTAATTAAACTTGGGGTACCTGCAAAACACTTTTCAAACTTGAGATACTGATTTGAAAATGAGGTAAATTTGCGGTACTAACATGTAATTACCCTTTATATATTTGGTGTTTAAATTATGTAAGTGACAAACATGAAAGCACAGGAAACAAAACAAGAAAACTGAATTTGATTGAAGCTTAGCCTTTTAATGGAAATTTGAGGAATATGTCCTACTTGATCCACCAATAATAACTTTTATGCAATGTTATGTGTCACTTCAATTTAACAACAGCTGAGATTATGGTGAGAGGTCCCTCCCATCATCTATAGTTTCAGCTGTCTGGCTTGATGGTCTGTCTCATCATCTATAGTTTCAGTTGTCCAGCTTGATGTCGAGTTAGTTGCTATTTAATTAATAAAATTCAATTTTCCTTCAAAAAAATTAAATGAGAGAATTTTTTAGCAAGTAAAGCATTTTCCTTACTTTATCTATTAAACTTTCTCATTTTATGCGCCAAACTAAATTGATTACACAACCTTCCATTTAAAAAGTGTGGGCATAAGACGTTTGAGATGTGAGATGTCAGCTTGAGAACAAAGAACATTCCATTACTTTTACAAAATATTTTGTTGTTAGTATTAGATTACTACTACCCGCAATGCAATAATCTTATGGGCTAAGTTATTAATAATTGGAATACATTATTTAATAGTTTTGTTAAACGGTCATAATCTCTAGGGAAGAGTTCTGATACAAACCATGTATTTAGTGCAAATTTTAGAACGACTGTCAGCCGTAGATGTAGATATAAACATGGAACGAATGAAATGTTATTAAATATGGATAATTGCCGCATAATTTAGTCAACAAGGGTAAATCAAGAAACATGGATATAATTAAATAAACACGATCCATAAATCACGGAGACGATAGACGTTAATCATTTTTAAATGGGATTTGAATACGCTTTTGATTTGAAAACATGAATCGACAGTCGGCGGCCATGGCAGGACAGAGCTCAGCATCAAGACCTGAAGGTGAATCACATGCTGCGTTCTACTAATCATATCAACTAACTATGTAGGTGATCGATCGAATATGATGACTGATTTGAACGATTTCCCGGACGACGATAACGGTATGTAAACCTTTGTAAATGATTATTTTGCAAATCTGCTATGCTAATGATATGAACCATTTCCGATGAGTTAGATCCGGTGCTGTTATCGACGACAAATAACGAAGGAGAGAGTGGCTAAACAATGCCATTAGGTAACTACTGGAAAAAAATTTTGGTCATGTTGAAGAAATTCAAATATATATAAATTTCATAGAATTTGCTCATATACAGGTTTAATATGGAGAACAATACTGACGAGTGAATATTGTATCTTAAAAGATCCATCACATAATAATGATGATGAAAAATTGGGCATGACGTCAATCCAGATTCGATGAATATGGGTATTGTTACACTATTTCAATGATTTTCAGTGACATACTACAATCTCAATTTGCAATTGAACTAACTAAATTAATTAATAACACAACACATGACAATGGTTGGGTTATAGATGTGAATGAGGATTGCATACCGACTTGCCCGTATGAGTTGAAACCAGAAATAGGAATGACATTCTCGGATCTTAAAACAAGCATGGATTTCTACAAAAAAAATATGGGCAGTATCATGGGTTCATGACACGGCGCGGCACAAAAAAAAGCAGATTGAGGATCACTTTAAAATATGTCACGTGTTCGAGAGAGGGGGAATACACACCAAAACATGATGAGGAGTATGAGGAATTCGAGCAATATGGTAAGAAGCGGTGTGTGACAACAAGAACGGGGTGTAGAGTTATGGTTTCTTTTAAATCTACTCCGACCGGTGGTTACATCATCGTGAAGTTCAATGAGGTGCACAACCGCCCATTTTACGGACTAGAAAACTTCCAGGGCCTGCGAGGCAATACAGAATTAAATGACAAACAACGTCAATTCATTATGGATTACCGAAAGGCAAACATAGGAGCAACAACTACATAAAGTTTTTGTAGCGCAATAGTAGGTGGTACAGATCATGTTGAGGCAACAATGAATGATTTTTGAACTGCCAACGAGATCTGAAAGTGTACATAGCAAACACCGATATGCAGATAGTGATTAACGAGTTCATTAAGAAAGAAGAAAGCGATCCTGACTTATTTTACGCGTATGATTAAGACAGCCAAAATAGACTTACGCGTGTTTTCTGGGCAGACAGAATATCACAAATGAATTACGCAAGACTTGGGGATTGTATCACCTTCGACTCAACATACGGGACGAACAAGTATATGTGCATACTGTTTTAATGTCATGTTTCATATGTTATAAGCGTTCTGTTAACATGTAGGTAACAACTTTTGAATGACCATGTTGTAGGTACTCAATGATCTTCTGCCCAATAATGGGAGTAGACAACCATGACCGATGTGTTACTTTCGGAGCAACATTAATTTCTAATGAAAACATCTCATCCTTCGTTTGGGTGTTCATGTCGTTCTTACATGCCATGGCAAACAAGCAACCAAAATGCATAATCACAAATCATGATTATGCAATGAGGAATGCAATCAGACGGGTGTTCACAGAAACAAACCACCGATTATGCATGTGGCAAATAATGAGGAAGGTGCCAGACAAGGTAATGATTAAGTCAATGAAATTTTTTGTCAAATTTAATATATTTAATCTACCAGTACCAACACTAATGAAATGAAATAAAAAACGCCAGGTCCGAGACACAGTACCCCAAAACAGTCCATTCCATGCTCGTCTAAATTCAATAGTATGGTCGGAGACAATAAGCACTACTGAATTTGAGACATAGTGGATATCACTAATGGAGGAGTATGGTTTAGAAGGTAACAACCCCATGACAACTTTGTTTGATATACGCCAAGCATGAGTTCCGGCATATTTCAGAGACTTGCCAATGTGTATGCTACTCCGAACCACATCCCGTTCTGAAATCCAAAACAGTACCTTTGGTTTCAATGCAAGAAAGGTACTGACCCTACAAGAATTCATATTGGGATTCAATGGTGTGGTGAAGGCTCAGCGTAGGCAACACATGAAATTGGTAACACAATACGCTGTAGCGGCTCGGCCAGCTATGAAATCAATTTCTAAACTAGAATTGGATGTGCGGAATCTATTCACACGGCTGTTGTACAACAAAATACGACGCGACATAATGAATGGAATATTCTCATGCGCGGTTGGTGATGTGGATAAGAAAGACAGGTTTACAATTTACAAGGTTTCGGGTGATGATGGAAAAGAATATGAAGTTGTCATGGATGACATGACAAAGCATTGCTCGTGCACTTGCAAAAGCCTCGAGGGTAAGGGTCTCATATACACGCACATATTCAAGGTCCCAAATGTAGCTAACGTGAAGCGCCTCCCACGTAGCATGGTGAATAAGCGATGGTGTCGCGACCCGCCTTCTGGATTTGGTGTAGTAAACGGTTCGAGCGCAACAGACCAACAACTGAAAAATATAAAACACATTGAGATATTGTCCACAGTTCATATCAAATAAGTGGATGCAATCGCTCAACTGAAGATCTTGATAGTTTTTTAGCAGTCCTCAAGAAACATCTATCCTCGAGGACAGAAGGGTCAAGTCATCATTCCATATCGTAGAAAAAAACAATGGCACAACTTACAGGTATTACTAGACCACCCTCGGTTACTGTTTACATGCATGTTGTATGTAAGAATAAAGGTTCACGAAGACGGATGCAAAGCCAACGGGAGAAGGTCATTAACATGCAACAAGCAAAGTCAGCACGCAAATGTGGATATTGTAAGAGAATTGGCCACACCAAAACAACATGCACACTGAGTCGGAGCAAAAGCCAGACCCACCATCCGAATACAACGACGATTCGAACATGGAAGACCAATATCCTCCCGGTCTGTGGCCACCTGAGCCAGAGTCGGAGAATTTGGATACCTCGAAGTCTGACTCAAGCGACAAAGACAACTCTGAAGATGAAGATGAGTCAAACAACGAGTGTGGAGATTCACGTGATGAGTGAAGAGGATAGAATCTTGTTTATTTGTTGAAGACTGTCAGTTTCATTTACTGTGTTTTGAATGTTGAAACAAAAAATAAATATCGTACTGTCAGATTCGATTTTTATTAAAATCTCAATTTCTGCCAATTGATTGACTAGTTTTATGCACTTGAGTTCGTGTTCTTCCAATGATTTTAAGTATTATTCCAAAAAAACATGAAGCTACTGTAAATTGTTAATACATAAATATGCGTCTTAGTTTCTGTGCTATTGTTGGGCCAAAATGTGACGTGATAACGTCGCACGATAGTTTCCACGTGCAAGTGCACACGGGTCGCAAGTAATAATATTTATATGATCCGGTAAGATACCGAGTCGGTCCACAGGGGTTAATATGGGGTTTACGATTAGTTAATAAACGTGTAGCAATTATGACACATATAACAGAGTGCGATAGTGATAACGAATGGATTAAAACGCCTAGGGTGCTAGACAATCATCAAGTGAACAAGTTCGAGAAATACACAATCTCTTGAATGGAAGGTCGGTTGAGCCTATGTCTTAAGTGCCGACCTCGCCTTTCGGTAATGAGGTTAGCCTAATCTCGAGTGTTCCCGTGCCCTTTGGGTATTAAGAAAACTCGAGATCGCATACAATCGACAATAAAAGGCTAAGGGTTACGAGAAGGTGCCAAGGCACGGTCTTGAGCCTACAACCCTCGGTGGATGCTAAGTCTGGGTTCTAATCCTTCCCTTTCGATATCGGATAGAACTCCTCAAATATACATTGTAAAACGCCACTTAAACAACGCATGCATTTCAACAACAATCCACATAACACATTTATCATTCAATAAATCGATAATCTCAACAAACTTAGTATTCACATTTCATATTGTCTAGCACCCATGGCTAAGGGATTTAGCCCTCAACCATGGTGCTCAAGCTTAGCAACAACATGGTGGAAACACAAATATACATGAAGAACATGAAGAACATAAAGTAAAAGGATAGAAAATGCTCTTGGATTCCCGAGCAAGATGCTTCTTCGATGTGTGATGAAGAACGGTAGAACTTGCTATGTCGTCGGTGTCGAGGAAGATGAAGAACACTTGAGAAATCACGAAGAACGCTCAAGAACGCTTGAAGAAATGCTGAAAATCACCTTGGTCTCGTTTCTCTCTCCACTTTTCTTCCTCCCCCACAAAAATGTGGCTGCAACCCTTTTATAGATTTCTGATTCCGAGGGAAATCACGATCGTGACTAGCAAGGCACGATCGTGCCTCAGTCTGGGCCACGATCGTGTGCTGGAAATGGCACGATCGTGACTTGGTCATGGGGGCGATCGTGGCTTCTTCGGGCACGATCGTGACTCGTGGCAGGTAAGATATTTTTGAATCGCCTCGATCCTTTTCCCCTTAAAGCCACGATCGTGGCTCTTGAAGGGGCGATCGTGCCTCATGGGGTCACGATCGTGGCTCCGTCGTAACTGAGATCGGGGGAGCCCACTGTAAGTTAGGATTTAATCCACCATTTAATCTTCAATGGGAGGCACGATCGTGGCTGGCACAGGGGCGATCGTGCCTCCATTGGTCACTATCGTGGCTAAAGGGCTCTGCCCGGCCTTTTGGTCAACTCCCTTTGACTTTTTGCTCGGTGCCTCGTTTTTGACCCTTTTTCCTCCCGTTCCTGCGTATGCACCTCAAAACACCAAAAAGCATAAAACAAGTCCTCCCGGGCCTGACTTGGCCACTATCAGACACAAATGCACCGAATTGTGAGGTTAAACGGTCTCGAAACGAGACCTTTTGACCCCACAACAACTATATAGGACATAAATTCTGAATGTGATATTACCCAATACACCTGACATTATATACATGACAGAAATAAAAAATGACACGTAACACTACTAGTATTGTGGGATGAAACATGACATTATCTAGGTGATTATGAAAATTTATCGATGAGACATTGAGAATTTTTTTGTTGTGGACTTATTTCACTACAAATGGGCTTCTGTTAATTCTACAATTGACCAATATATGAGCAGGGATGAACTAGAGTACAAATGTTAGAACAACTAATATCCATTAGATTAGTTTCAATCAATGGTTTATATTAATGATACTAATTACTAAATGAAACAAATAGAAAAAAATAAAAAAGGGTATATTGGTCTATCTTTCTATTATATATATATAACCTCATTTTCAGAAACCCTACCTCCCCACACAATTTCATCCGCCTTCTTCTCACAAGACCCCTACCCACAATTTCATCCACCTCCTTCCTAAATCCATACACGAATCGACGATTGGCGGTGGCGATGATTCACGACGGCAACGATTCACGACAATTGCCAGACGAGGAGGCGGGGTGATTATCAGACGAAACGGCGACGATTATTTGAAATTTCCAGATCACGATCTCTTGTTTCCGCCGCTGCAATCGCCGCTCACTTCTATCAAGAACACCGAGTCGAGGCGGCGGCGATTCTCTGGAGGCTTTGGTGCTGGTCATGTCCGTCATGCTCCTAATTGCACCGACGTTCGTGTCGCGCCCTACATCGATGATTCGACAGCTCCAGGAGCAAGCCAGCCTCGTCCCGATGTCTCGGTTGTTTTGTACTCCGCAAAGCAGGCGGCGGCGGGTCTGTAATCGTCCACCACAAAGAATGTCGCGTCAGATTCGTCCTCTGCAAAAGCAATCTTGTCCTGATGGCGATAATTCCCAAATCTATAAGTTTTGCTATAAATATTTGTGTTTTTTATTTGGGTTTTTTTCTTGCGAATTTGAAACCAAGCTTTTGATTTGGGACTGCATCTGAAACTATGAGTTTATATGATCCATTTTTTTTATTTGGGTTTTTTTCCTGGAAATTTGAAACCAAGCTATTGATTTGGGACTCCATCTGATTTGTTTGAATTCATATGATACACTTTTGTTGATACTGAATTTGACTATACTTTTGCATTTGGGCGCAGGTCAATTCACGAGTTGGGATGTACCGATTCAGGGGTTATACTAATTTACTACTAGTTTTGTGAACTTTTAAGATGTCGTCTGTATGAAATAGTTTTTGCATAAAACTATCTCATTTGGGTGTGATTTCCATTGAGATAGTTGCTTCATTCACTGTATTCAGATTATAACTTGACGAAATTGATGAAGTAGATCTTAAAACTTGACAAATTGACCAATGACACATGAAGAATTGAATAATGACACATGACGAACTGAACAAATTGACCAATGACACATGACGAATTGAATAATGACACATGACGAATTGGACAAATTGACTAATGACACATGACGAATTGAATAATGACACGTGACGAATTGAACAATGACACATGTTGGATGAAACTTGACGAATAAACTGAAATTGATTTCATGAAACTTGATTTGGTAATAAATTGATGAAAACAATCTGATTTCATAAGTAATTTATGAACGATTTCATAAGGAAATATTATACAATTAATTAATTTATAAATAAGGAAGTATTATACAATTAAGTAATTTATAAATAAGGAAATTAAGTGTTTGTATAAAAATACAAATTTACCCTTCTTATGGTGTAGATTGACTAAAATAAATATACAATTAATTCATAATCACGTTGGTATGCCATTGATGAGTCAGCATGAATCTCATCCATTGATTATAAGATCTAACGATTGAGATATATTCTAACATTTGTATGCTATCACCTAGTTTTTACTCTAGTGCAACCCTATATGAGCATGCAACAGATTAAAATACATATCATTCTAACATAAAAATGTATCATTCTAACATAAAAATGGATTCAACAAATCAAACTCTTAATGTTGTCATATATTAGCATATATTGGCATAACACGACAACCAGTTCACAATAATAAAACGATATTGTAGAAACATCTCAAACTTATTCATATCATGATAAGTTCGGGTGAACCCAGCACACAAAATGTAGCAACCAAAACCAAATGGTTCCAAAAACTAACATGGAAAAGACCCATCACTAAGTATGGGCAACAAAAGTAAGACAATACTAATAATCTGAACTGAATATTCTAGAAGTTTAACAATCGAAACGACGACGATCATCAATCTTGAGCGACCCACCATTCTTCTCATAGAGTTCAGCACCCAAGTCATACACAACATCCCACGCAAGGTTGCGACGAGATGCAATTAGCTTGAAAATCATCTGAACCCTACGCCTGACAATCTGCTTACCCTGGATATTAACAAAGAATGTTTCATACACAAGCAAGTTTAATAAATATGTCAAAATATATTATAATGATCATATAGTAACTATATAACCCAAAAACAGCATGACTGATGTAGTTGACATGTACTCCCACACATTAAAGGAATAGAATAAGAAATCCATCATCAGATTACACACAACATAATAACTACACCAAATAACACATTATCGTTTTTATTTAGACGATGACATATATCACATATACCATACTACTTGAGGCATGCCATAGTGTAAACATATTATTAGACATGTAAAATCTATTAACAAAAATTGGGTGAAAAACATGAGAATTGCAACTTATAGAGTTTTTTCCAAGCTCAGCTTTCCATCTAGTCAACCCCATGTAGTTTTCAGCGTGCCACATTGCGAACAGCCCGGAATCGACCTCAGCATTTTCGCGGAACCGTGGTAGCTTCACAATCCCAATCTTGGCATTCATGATTGTTGTGGGGTCAAAATGTCTCGTTTTGAGACCGTTTAACCACACCGTAGTGGCCAGTTAAGGCCTGGGAGTACACGTTTTATGCTTTTTGGTGTTTTGAGGTGCATACGCAGGAATGGTAGGAAAAAGGGTAGAAAACGAGGCACCGAGCAAAAGTCAAGGCGAGTTGACCAAAGGGTCGGACAGAACCCTTTAGGCATGATCGTGCCTCATTGGGCACGATCGCCCCCTTTCCAGTCACGATCGTGCCCCCCTTGAAGATTAAATCGAGCAATTTATTCCAACTTACAGTGGGCTCCCGCGATTTCAGTCACGACGGAGACACGATCGTCACCCACAGAGAGTCACGATCGCCCCCTTGATAGTCACGATCGTGGCTTTCGAGGCAAAAAGGTGTAATCGTCCCGAGGAAATTTGAAAATATCTTACCTGCTACGAGTCACGATCATGCCCTCCGAGAGCACGATCGCCCCCATGACCAAGTCACGATCGTGCCTATTCCAGCACACGATCGTGGCCCAGACTGAGGCACGATCGTGCCATACAAGTCACGATCGTGCCATACAAGTCACGATCGTGGCCTTCCACGGATTCAGAAAACTATAAAAGGGGTTCACTCATATTTTCAAGAGGAGAAAGAATAGAAGAGAGAGAAAACGAGACCAAAGCTTTTTCAGCATTTCTTGAAGTGTTCTTGAGCGTTCTTCGTCATTTCTCGCGTGTTCTTCACCTTTATAGACACCAAGGCCAACAAGAGTTCCACCGTTCTTCATCAAACTTGAAGAAGCACCTTGCTCGGGCATCCAAGACCATTTCTACCCATTTGCTTTATTTACTTTATATTGTTCATGTGTATTCTTGCTTCTACCATGATGTTGCTAAACTTGAGCACCATGGTTGAGGGCTAAATCCCTTAGCCATGGGTGCTAGACAATATGAAATGTGATTATAAAGTTTGTTGAGATTTGATTTATTGAATGATGAATGTGTTGTGTGGATTGTTGTTTGAATGCATGTGTTGTTTAGTTGACGCTTTACAATATGTGTTTTAGGAGTTTTATCCGATACCGAAAGGGAAGGAATATAACCCGGACCTAGCATCCACCGAGGGTTATAGGCTCAAGACCGTGTCTTAGCACCTTTTAATAGCCCTTAGCCTATAATTGTCAATTGTATGCGATCTCGAGTTATTCTCAATACCTAAAGGGCATGAGGTGACTCGGGATTAGGCTAACCTCATTACCGAAAGGCGAGGTTGGCACTTAAGACAGAGGCTCAACAAACCTTTCATTCAATAGATTGTATATCTCGCGAACTATTTCCCTTGATGATTGTCTAGCACCCTAGGCGTTTTAATCCGTCTGTTATCACTATCGCAATCTGTTATCTGTGTCATAATTGCAAACACGTTCGTTGATTAATCGTAGACCCCATATTAATCCCTGTGGACCGACTCGGTATCTTACTGGATCTTATAAATATTATTACTTGCGACCCGTTTGCACTTGCACGTGGAAACCATTGTGCGACGTTATCACGTTACATTTTGGCCCAACAATGATGCGTCGAGCAATGTTGGTGTCATAATCGGCAATGATTGGGGAAATTAAACGTTGTTGTTGATGATACATAATGTCAGTTTTGAATCGATATTATTAGCCCCTAAAATAAACGAACATGCCAACTAAAACTCACAATGTTCTCTAGCATTGCTCCATATTTGAGAGCATCAGTTTTGCACATAACAAAAAATACTTTCCCAACACTGGCAGCAACAGTAATCTGGGCAGAGATGTAATGGTATTGTAAGTTACTTAACATGATAATCTTGTGATGATACTGGAAACCTATACTAAGTACATTTATCGTAACAAGTTGTGATTGCATACTTACCACATCAGCCTTCATGAACGGCACATCTGCACGTTGTATCTCAACCATCACAAACTCCTTGAAGTCCTTTATCCCTTGCTTGTCCACAGGCTCCACGTGTCCAAGAACGCTCTGGACCTAAAACGGGTTAGAGCAAGCAAATGAATGATTAATAAGCAAACACACAATACAAAAATGAGAAACAAACTGTGGCGTTCGTTGTTATGAAGATTCTGGAAGGGCCTTCTAGATCACGTTTTTTTTTCAACATCATTGAGGTATCTCATCCAACAATCAACAACTTTTTTCATGCACATACCGACCAATAGTCGTCGTTTGAGCCTCATTCAGTAGCATTGGGAATTAGTCGTTATCCTCCAAATACACCGCGTTGCTGACATGAGGTAATAAGTTAAAAACTTAAATAATCACCATGTTCATCTTATACGATACTTGCATATAAATAACATCAACTCACTTTAATGGAGACTTCTTGCACGCCATAAAGAAGGAGAAGAACTTGGTCTCATATAACTTTAAACCAGTCTTAAAATCGGTGCGTCTCTTGGCATATAGCGACAACAACACCCTAGGAAGTCTTCGGGATAGTCTAGCACGGCCACGAGTGAGCATTTGTTGGTCATCATCAGTCTTCGATCCATCTTCAGACTGGTCTTCTTCAGCAAATCTCCCTCCAAAATGCGTGGAAGAATTGGAGAAACAAATGAAGCATGCTTACCTTTGGCTGTAGTTGGCTCATCTGCTATGACATTGGTGTTGTGTTGTGGTGTTGTAGTATGCCCAACATCAAATTGCGATTCTTGAGTCAAACCAATCAAGAATGAAGACAAGTCATCAGCATCATATTGCAATTGGTTGGACTGGTTTCCAGACTCATTCCCATCAATTGGTCTAGTGGAATGGTCGCCATTTGCTTATTACCTATTAGGGTCCTAATTATCAGGATGTGTGGGTTCCAGGGGCCCTTCACTATTTGCTTCTTCGTTAGCAAGTTCCTGATTCTCAGTATTAGTGGTGTCCTGGACACCGTCCTCATCTTGGACTTGCCCATTAGTAATGTGCACATTGTTAATACCTTGGTATAGACCAACATAGTCTTCTTTCTTTAAATTGTCCCATATGCGGTCGCAAGCCTCCATGACAATCGGATCAAACCAGTAAGGATCAACAAGAGGGCTGACATTAGCAAGTTCGGCCTTAGTCTGGACTGCAGGCTCTCATTCTTCATCTTCCCCTACTCCAAAACAAGATAGCGCGGTTGCAACCAAGTTGCTTAACTCCATCATATTCGACCCAATACTCTTCTTCAACGAGTGTATCTGCCGAGTAACGGCCTTTATCTTTGGTAATGAAAAGCAACAGACGACATAAGCAACTGAACAAACAAAATTTCAATATGATTAACTGGAAACAAATACCTTGGTGTTTGCAAGGACATGACTATCCCTTGGAGTGTACATCCCACCACCATTGAAACCAACTACATCTTCAGATTTAGAAGAGGGTATGGCAACCCTGTTAACAAGCAAGTAACCTTTACCAAATGCATTGTCCTCTTTGTCCTTGTCGATCATTTCTTGAACCTTGAGGTCAGTCCACCCGGTTAACGTTGGGAACACGGATTCAATAGTATATCTCTGAAACTGAAATCGGTCCAGATACATCAACTGAAAGAGGAAATGTGCAAGAAGTCAATATATGCATTGTAGTATATATGAAATAATAACGACGTTATAAACCAAAATTACCAGTAGAAAGGTGATAGGGCCATAGAACCAGCTCTTGATATCTCCTATGTGATCACTCCATTCACCCTTAGTTACCTTTAGGCTATCCACGATTGGGGCGCACCAGTTAAACTCGAAAGTCACATATGGGTCCTCAATAGCATGTCAATAATTTTGGTTAGCAAAAACACTAACCAAAATCAATCATAATTGTTGAGAACATAACCAGGAATTTCTGTCTGAAAAGAACACCTCCGTCACGTTGCTCCCGCATCTTACGATATATAACATGAGGGACTATGATGCCATTCTTAGTCCCATACTGAGCCCTCCATGCAATAGGCCACTATATTTGCGGCTCGATTTCTTAGCAACCAAATTCCTTGATCCACGAGAAATCTCCAAGGTGCATTGCACATCCTCCTCCGTAATATGCAGCTTGTGCCCAGACAGCATTATGATAGACATACTTGCATTGTCAAAATGGTCAACTAGCCAGAAACCGATGGTCTTTGGTATTTTGCTGACCCTAAGTTTCAGGAAATGACCAAACCCTATAGCTGAAATGTCTTCCCTTTGAGCCACCGTCATTTTCCAGATACATGTCCATAAGTCAAACGGCGATGACCGGGTATGCAGCTTAGGTATTACCATGTTTGGCATCAGCAACTGGTGGAATGAGTTGGTGGGTGGACCTCGTGGAGCTACCAGACTTGACATTCAGCTTAGCGGGCATGCGTAACTTCATACTCAGTGCATTCTTCACAAATGTTGAAGTTCTTCTCGACGAACGCCGAGTGGTGCCAACTTGACGGGCATTGTTGGACACCGCCTTGAGCTTATTAAGACGATTGATAAGAGTCTCATGATCATCTATATTTGACTCATCCAACAACATCCTGAGTGGAGTATCTGATCAAGAACATACAACACATAAATAGTCTTACCAGAACTGTACAATCATGTAAAATACATGCATACATGAATGTGACTGTAATAAACTGAGTTGAATTTATAAGCACAATGTATATAAATATGGATCATATCGTGCGATGACACATAACATATAAATAATAAAGAAATGACATATTAACAATTGCAAATGAGACATGGCACATAACCTATTAACATATGCAAATGACGTATTACTAATTGGATATGAGATAATGACATATGACATATACCTCTGAGCGGTGACACATGAAACATAGCATATGAGAAAATGCATATGACATGTTAACAATTACAAATAATAAATGTCACAAAACATATTCAGAAGACCAGATGACATATTACTAGTTGCATATGCGACAATGACAGTTGAGATATAAACATGAGTGATGCCACACGCCTTATAAACAATTGCATATGACGTATTAACAGTATCAGATGAAAAACGACGGTATCATATAAAAAATCACAAAAAACCCAGACTGTTGTATATTTTTTTTGGAGTCAGGGCATCTTGTTTAAATACTACTCAATCAATTAAGAACGTCGAGAAGTCTAATTTAATCAACCACATCAATATCAACAACAACACCACATACCAAACCTACCATTTACACATGCGGGTTTTACTAAGAGACCAATTATACACATGACATATTATCAATATGATTTACCAACAAAATCAACAACACCAACTGCGTACGTAATGAAACATTACAAATGTTGAATGATACATAACCATAAAAAAAGCAACAACTGAACATATATGCATAACATATACACAATACACAATGAATAATATTCATATATCATATTGAGAAGATGACCTTCAAGGATAAAACAATGACGGAGAACATGATATTCAAGCATCATCCCCCATTGCACAACATTATACACTTATCTACCATTAAAACAGAACATTAAATATAATACTGATAAAGGAGAAATTAGAAAATCGTACACAAAATTATCTTGTGATGGACAGATCGTCGATTTCAAACAATAAAACAAACATGCAACAACGATATAATATCAAAAATACAATCACAATCAACCATTCAAATACACAAACCTTGAAAACATAATCCAAAAATTGATCATTTTCAAAACCAATAGATCTACTTCTACTGAGACAAAAAAAAACTAGGGGTAATCATCAGACCAACTTACCAGACTTACTATTCTTCGAGCAATTCGAAACCTTTTGAGAACGGGAGGAAGGGGACGACATATCACCCAGCTATTTGAGAAGCAGAGGACAGTAAGACAGATGGAGTAAGGCAGTGATTTGATTCACCAAAACCCAGAAATATATATAGTGGAAGCTGTGGAATCAATTGAGATCTTCAGGGTTTGCAAGTGATAAAGACGGAATCTTGTTTGAATGAAAATGGGGTTTGATAATGATTTGCTGGAGATAATGACGTGAGCTGAGATAAATATGATTAGCTACAACCTCTATGATTAGCTACAATCTCTCCAATATTAAAATTCAAAAAAGTCAAATCAAACGTTGAATTACAACAATACCCTTTATGCAGTTGATAATGTCGGTGCTATCCTCGCGAATTAAGATAATTACATAATCTGCCACTCGGACAACCGCATGAATGTTGAGCGTCAGATTTGTAATCCAATGGCCAGCAGTCGTTCTAAAATTTGTACAAGAAATTGTTGTTTGCTACCAATCAGAACCTCAATCTCTATACGAGATAACAATACACCACTATTTTTTACTATACTCATTTTGCACATTAATACCTTTAATTTTAAAATATGTTTTTCTATTCCCTCAACTACTGTTTCTTCTAAAGAGGTTAACGGTGTTAACTTTTATATGAAAAGACTAAATTTTCTCTTGCATAACCATTATATATATTTCACTTTTTTTATCTTTCTACTAATGTTTTGACGAAAAATTATTACTGTTGATTCATAGATATGAGTTGACTTTTGTTGTCCCTCTGTTAAAATCGTGTTGTGTCACAACCAATTTTGAGAGAGAATGAGAGAGAGAGGACAAGGATACAATGGCCATTTGCTATTTTATTTTTAATTTCATTAAAGTTTTATTTTGTTTATATGAAAAGATAAATTTACTCTTAAACTATAATTTGAAAGTGTTATTTAATGGATGGTAAAGTTATCATTTCATGTTTATTAAATAATTATATTTTTTAAAAATTATAGAATGAGTGTATTTTGAAAAGGATGAGTATATTTTAAACTTTTTATAAACCAATCGTATTACATTTAATTAAAGTTATCTTAAATGTGACAAAAGACAGTCAACTATCTTGATGTCATTTGCAAAAATGAAATGAAAAGTGAAAATGATCATCTTTCATTTGAAAGTGTTATTTAATGGATGTCATATGCATCTTTCATTATAGATGTCATTTGCAGATAATTACATTATAAATAAATAAATGATCATGTTAATATGACGTCATTCTTTCTCATTTTTGTGACCATCTTTCTAATTTAGTTGGTCATAAGCTTTTTGTGTGTTACTAGGTCTGCAAGTCGGTCATAAGCTTTTTGTGTGTAAGTGGGTCTGCGAGTCGGTCATAAGCTAAAAATCAAGTGAGTTTGAGTTAAGCAAAGATCGAGCGAGGCCGAGTCAATATCTGGTCGAAAACTGACATCACAAGTGAGGATCAATGTTAAAAACTAATTTTTAAGATAATATCTAATTCTTGTATGACTAGATTTTACAAATCGGGTCGAACTCCACAACTAAAACTTTAAGTTTATTAATTACATTTGAATGTTCTCTTTACATACAACTATTTTAATTTTAATTCTTTTTTCATGTAGATTAACTTAACATATTTCTCTCATGCTCATTTATGCGCGGGGTTTTTTTTTTTCATTTTACGCTCATGTACGCATGGACTATTAATTCAACTGTTCTCGGTGCATCTTCCTCAACCTTGCTGGTGACACGTGAACATAGATGGTGAAGTTTTCAAGTCGTCCGTGTTAATTTTTTATCTTAAAGATTTTGAAAGCGGTACCCAATGGTCAAAGGATCTTGTGCCAGTTATTCAATTTTCATATTAAAGGAAAAAACATCATTCTTATTGGTGTGTAATGTGACTCAAACTCCAAAAATTAGTTGAACATTAGGATGAACAGAAAATATAATAGTCGGGATTTATAAAACATGTACCGTTAACCATTATATTTTCCCCTTTCTGTCATATTTATATGGGAAAATTTTACTTAGATACCCTGAAAAATACAACTTTTGCACTTAACTAACCTGAATTTTCAATTTGGTTTGAGAGACACATAAACTTTCCTAATGTGACACTTCAGTTTGACAGTGTTAAATTAATGGTGAAAAGTCCAAAATACCCTCAACTAACCATTAAATTTTCAAAATTTACCATTTATTCTCTCTCTCTCCATTTATTTTTTTCCTCCCTTCAAGCCTCTCCCTCACAATTACTCATAGTGCTCTTCAGGAGAGTTTCTCTCATTTTCTCATCATTCTCACCAGTCACCATAACCACTGTCGTCGCTAATCAGTCCTCGCTCTCGAAGACGTCTGCAGTGAGAGAAACATCGTGATCTTCGGCTGGTTCTCGAGGCACTCGCGATTGGTGGGATCAGTGAGGGGTTGAGGGTATGGAGATGGAGGAGAAGTTTGGGTGAGAGAGTTTGGGGAAGAAGGGTAATTTTGGCATTTTTTGAAATTGTAGCCTCACGTGATGGAAACGTGATCCCATTTTCTCCAAAATTATAACTCGATTAGCTGAAGTGCCACATTAGGGAAGTTCAGGTGTCTCTCAAGTCAAATTGAAAAGGCATGCTAGCTAAGTGCAAAAGTTTTATTCTTCAGGGTATTTAAATAAAATTTTACCTATTTATATAGTATGATGGAGGAGTTTAATGATTTTTAAAAATAAATTACCTACCAAAACATTAAGTCATTATTAATGTGAGTGGATCCATGAGGATGAAGCTATATATACACACACTTTCTTCTTAAGAATACAATTGCGCCAAAAATTCAAATACGGGAAAACGACTACTTCAACCGTAAGATAGGCGTACATTTAATTGAAATGAAGGCACCACCACATCAATATAGCCTATATAGGTTTTGTCCTACTCTTTTTAAGGTCTTGGATGAGGCAATTTTACTTCAAATCAAACTTTTATTCATGGAGGTGAAATGAAATTTATTGGGGTTCATTGTCCATCATTCTAGTGTAGTTAGCCCACTTCCACCTTCAATGTAAGAGATTAATTTATAGTATTTGTAACCATGAAGAGTCAAATGACTCAAATGGTAAAATCATTTTATCAAAAAATAATAGAGTGAATTGTGGATACATATCTCACAAATTGACCATTTTCATTTAGGTTAATTATTTATTTTGTTAGTTGATTACCATTATAAAATTTTCTGAGACATTGTCTAATCTATATGCATTCTTATATAAAATGAAAGTTTTACCCATTACCAGACTTTAAAGTTTCGAGTGACAGGTTTAGTGCCATGCAATGAAGTTAAAGAACTAGCAGGGGTGCATTAAAGACATATTTTCATATTCTTGAAAGTTTAAAGGATCATGTGATAAAATTTTAGGAAGGTGCAAGTAGTTTTATGTGTAAGTCCATAAATTGAAGTTGTAATTGTGTTGTGTGGAAAATTGAATCAAATGGGTATATGCAATTTGTCCAAAATAATATGTTTAAGAAGAAATTCTGCTTTATCATTTTGCAACTTCTATACTTTGTATTGCACAACCTATTAAAATGGGTGGAATCCATTAAATTTAAAGTTAATGGTATACAAAATGATAAAATGCTCTTACTTTTAACAATAGTTTACGACAAAAATTGGTCAACGCTTAAACTTTGTTCCATTAATCTCATAAAGCAAATCTCAAGCAAGAAGCGGAGGAAGAAGTATTCAACTTGGTAATTGGGTCATAAAGATGTGTATTCACTGTATAATTCATTATCATGTCATTTTATATAGTATTTGAGTTTGAACCAAAGATGGCAATGGTTCGGGTTTGACCAAACCCGCAACCGTACCCGAAAAATTTGAACGAATACTCTACATGAAATAACCAGCTCAAAGTGAGCAGATACTCGTCCCGCTAAAGACCCATCAGGTAAGAAACTTGATCTAAAAACTATTCAAAATACAATTTCTTTTACAATGTCCAGAATTTAAAACAAGGAATAATATATGTAATTGTTTATATATTATGAAATTCTGATTAGACGCAGTATGTCAGTAGCAAGATGTCAAACATATGTCAGTGACTTTGTAATTTCTTGTTTCTGCTGGGTCTTGAAGATCTTTCTCAATTCTACTCAGTTTTGGTGGTTCAGCTGAACGTACGGGTCACCGAGAAAAACGTGCGAGACGTGTGTTTTCCTTTTTCTTTGCAGACTGCGATTTTTTCTTCTATTTAGGAGTCTGCAAACTTGGTGACACCTCAGCACACCTTTGTTGGAATGCACGTGGCAGTGGGAATTTCTCACGACCCGTGTGTTTTGGGTCTTGAGGGGTATTCTTGGGCTTTACGAATTCATCGTATTTTAGATCGAAAATCTGTATTATGCAAGATAAAACTCGAAAAGGCTATGAAGTACAAAAATGGATAAATATGGGTATTTTAGTGTTAAATGGGAATGAAAGTAAGTTAAAATATGGATTAAATATGCTCAAACACATGGTAAGATATTTACGCATCAACTGACACGTTGTTGCATCGTTACACAAAACTAGAAGACATTTTTTCTCTCATCAAATAATTAACATGTGCCATTGAAATTTTGAATCCCCAATTTACCCTTTCATATGTCTTCTTTGCTTCCTTACTCTCTCACATACTACATTGGCTCAATTAGGGATGGACACTTTTTGCCCACGACTGAATTCAAACCGGAATTTGAACCATAAAATCGAGAACTATGGATAATGGGTCGAATTTGTGTCTGAAAATCGAGTACCGAATCAATTCGATTCGAGTCCAGTTCCGAGAGAGTAGAACGGTCAATCAACCGGTTCAAGAAGTTTTACTTATTATTTTTTGTATTTCTAATTTGAAGTTCTTGCCTAAAAATAGGTTTAAGTGTATAATTTTTCACATAAATTGAACAATGTAAGATCACATTAATTAGGTCTAATGTTAGAGTTGTGCTCTATCCCAATATAATAAGTCATCTATATTTTAATTTTTTTATCATTTTTGGAATAAATAAAACTGGCACTATATAACCAATGTGTTGTAGTTATATGTTAAATGTGTCTTGATCTATATCATTATGTGTATCAGCAATAATAGTAGAATTATAGATCAGAGATAGTCACATTTAATGAGTCTCTGGTCAAGTATACTTCATCACAAGCGACCAGTATGAGGATAACTCTATATGATCACGCTCTACTGATCATGGCAAGACGAGTGTCAGAGCTAAATCATAAATATCATTCGGGGAATGATATTGGACGACCCGAAGGTGAGTATGTAGCATAGATGCTGTCACGAGCATACTCATATATCGTAGCTTTTCAACATATCCTTAGACCAAGGAGCCTTTGTAGTTACTATATAGTTGTAGTTGAGTTTGACGTTGCTTAACGTTACCTATAAAACGGTAATCATAAGGTCTCTGATTGGCTCAGTAACGGATTACATGAGTGAACGAGTAAGACGGCTAAGGGATTTATTCCTCATGCTCCGGCATGAGTATGATATCTGTTTGGGCTACTTGATGAGTATGACTGAAAGGAAACGCATGGACATGCAAGGATATACGTAGTATCAAGGTTTTCAGTAATCTCACAGATCAAGAAACGGTGATTGATAAACAAGAATGACGACTATATGCCTTGTGATCAATCTGGATATCGTGTGATAAAGGGATAGTGACATAGACGATATGAGGTTAAATCGAATTATCGATAATCATGAACGTTGGGTAATCATAATGTCTGACTAGAGGCCACTTATGATGGAAAGGGAAAACTAGTAATTTGCGCCAATTTGCCAACGTGTCGTGAGCCTAGAGGGTCACACACTTAAAGCGATAAGTATGACAAATATGAGAATTAGGAAAAATTCACTTTCCTGTTTTAGATAGACCGGAACGGTCTAAACTAAACTGGAATGGATTAGACAATTTCCGGTGTAAGTGATAAACCGGACGGTTAAGAAAATTAGTTTAAGTGAATTATGGGTTGATCTAAATTAAGTCATTTAATTATAATCGTAAGTCTTATTGGGTTTTACAAGATTTAGTTAAATGGGCTTAAGTGATTGGGTTTGAGAACTTTTATGGGTTTTAACTATAATTATAATTAAAACAAAACTTAAAAGGGAAATGATTGGATTAGGGATATATTATAAATATACCCTAAACCACTCCCCTCTACCCTCTCGAACCCTAGCTGGCCGAACCCCCCTCCTCTCTCTCTCTTCTTCTCTTTTGTCTCCTTCAAGTAAGAACTAGTAAGTCTTTCTTGAAGGTCTTGATCCCGAGATCATTACATCACTTGTGTGGACTTGATAGAGAAAACATCATTTTGGTTTTGTTTTGACAGGATTCAAAAACACCAAGGTACTATTTAATTCATGTATGACCTTATGTCGAATCAATCTGCATGAAAATCTTAAATTACAAGGATCTATAGTTTAATTATGCTTCCGTTGCATGAAATTAATTGATTGGACCTCATGAAATTTCTTTAGTGGTACTAGAGGGTGGTTGTATGCATGATTCTTTTGAGCATGAATTACATGAATTAATTGCATGATTAGATTGCTAGATAATTTATTTATCGCTTTGGGAACTAATCGCATGAAATTGAAAAAATTAAAATTAAAATTAATTTATTCTTAAAAAATTAGGGTTCCGGGCTGATCATGGGAGAGTCATGATCAGCAAAGGTTGAGACCCTGGGCGACTATGGAAAGCCGTCGGGCCAACCATGGTCGGCGCCAAAGGTCGACCAGGTCGTGTCGTGGGCGACCACGGTTAGCCCTCGGCTCGAACATGAAATGGCCCGTGGGCTGTCCATGGGCGACGTCAGGGGCAGATCACCAGGTCGCGCCGTGGGCAACCACAGTCAGCCCACGGCTCGACCATGGAATGGCCTGCAGGCTGTCCATGGGTGACACCAGGGGAAGATCAGGTCGAGCCCTAGGGTCAACCATGGCAGCCCTCAGGCTGGGCATGGGCGATGCTCAGGCCAACCAGGCCGGTCCTCGCGGGCGACCACGATCGCCCATGGGCGATGCGTGGTCGGGTAGTTGTGGTCGGGCCGGTCTCAGGTTTGAACCGGTCAAATCTTTGACGGTTCGCGAGAAATTTTGGAAACCCTAAAATTTTAAATTTTAGATTCTGTTCGGTTTCGATAAACCGGGGAAAACTGGTTTAATTTCCAAATCAGTTTAAACCGTCCAGTTTCGATAAACCGGATAATTTTTCCACACTTAAGCAAGATAAAATTGGAATTAATAATGTTGTTTGATAACATATTGTTTGACAACATGTTGTTTTCCACATGATGTATAGCTAAAAGCCCTCTAGATATGTATGATCGGTTCATTTAATTTTCAAGTTTTGCAACCTACGTGTTGCTTTATTTTGAGATTGTAATTAAATACGAATTGCGTGTCGTGATGTTTATAATTATATTATTTATTTTGTAATTACCAAGAACGACTCAAGAAACAAGTCAAGAGGGAAACTTGGAGCCGGTGGGAGTCTCGAAGCCAATGGGAGTCCACAAGTAGCAAGCAAGCGAAGGTCTTGAAGGCTTAATCTTTAGGATTTGTTGTGTTGCTAGTATCCTAGGATCATATAGGATGGGTTTAGCTATGCATATTATTTACGTTTATATGTTTATGAATGTATTAATGTATGGTTAGTTTAAATACATCAATTGTAGTTTAGACTATCGCCCACATGCATAGATTAAAACCGGAAATATCACCCATGCATGTAATACAGACTTGGAGTTGTCTTTGCATCGAATGTAGTCGATGACTCCAAATTAAGATTGTGTCAAAAACAATCAGAGTTTTAAACTCAGAATCGTAAATAATAACAAGTCAAGCGAGATATCATCCAAGTCTCGACACTCAGAAAGACTTTAACCTATGAGTGTATGCGCCTCCACGGAGCATTCATAGGGAGAAAGGCACATGAGTTGGAAAGTTTGATGTGGGTGTGTGCGCCTCCGTGTAGTAGCCACATCAGTTCTGGGTCATAGTCGAAACTTGGTAGACTTGTCTACGATTGTCAGTTAGGGCTGACCTAGGATATCAGATAGAGTATGTCGTGTACTTTAATGTAAATACCCTAGCCATGAATTACATCAAATGTAATTGGATGAGTTATCCTGCCTTGGTAGCTCGGTTGGAGCAGTGAGCCTCCGTTCACTTCAATCGAGTGTATGCAAGGATCCTGGTTCAGATTCTCAAAGTTTTCTTCTTCTTTTAATCAAACTGTTGTTTTAAATCTCGATCTCCAAACTTAATTTAAATAATAGTTTTAAATTTATATTTCGTAAAGCAAAATCAAAACACACATTGAGTCGCAGAGGTATATCCTTGAAAGGATAAGATCTCTGGACTGCACTGAATTTGAGAATGTTTCTCAAATGTACACAAAAATAAATTTTTCTTGACCAACCTATCCCTATGGAATCAACTATTAACACCACTTGAGCTCTTAGAGATGCATTCAGGAAGCACTCTAACACTCTGGATGATGTGGGTTATGAAAGTTGGGTTGAAAAGAGATGTAATCTCTAAAGGCAGCAGATGATTATGGATGCATATGGAACGATTGACCATCTCTATGAGAAGGCAAGAATCGAAAGATTCTCTCCAATCAAGGATTTGCATTCCTGCGATTGTAAGCAGGAAATTCCGTAAATAATAATTTTATGTTGTATGATGGGATCATTTTAATGACTCAAGCATGTGCAACATGGAATTGACCGTCTCAGATTTGCTTGGAATGCTTCAAACAGCTAAGAGGAACATTCAAAACTAGATTCAGGATGTTCCAAAGGTCAACAAAAGGATAATATTTAAGAAAAATGATGCTAACAAGGGTGTGGCCCTTAAACAAGGTTGAAGAAGATTGAGAGACACCCATGGTCCAAAAGAACAATGCTAATTCGAAACACATGGATGTTGTATGGTTTCTTCAAATGGGATGGTCATAAGAAAATAGATTGTATGAGATACCAAGATGAGTTAAGGGAGAATGTGGAGGATCCACATTTTTCAAGAACTTATGTTACAAATCTGTCTACTTATGAATCATGAGTATGGAATAATGCATGACACATTGAATACGTTGGATTTCAAAAGTAGAAGAGAATTGATCGAGGGAGAGATGATCCTACGAGTAATCAATCCTAATGGGAGTTGTTGTACTGACCGAATTGACTATGCCCAATGGGCTTAGTCTTAGCATATGATAATTGTATATATGTACCTGGTTTTGACAGGAACATAATTTCGATTCTTGTTGAACAATATGATATCTTGTTGTTTATTAATTGCATTTATGATATCGACCGAAATGACATTTATTATGCAAGTACTCCAAAAGGTTAGTAGTCACTATGTGTAAGACGTAGTTGATACTAATGAAAGATCAATATGTAACATAAATAGGAAACGGTTAAACCCGATGGTTCGAACCAGATTATAATCTGGCATCGTTGTTTAGGCCACACAAATAAGAAGCGCACATCAACATTTTATGAGTGTGGACTTTTAGGTTCAATTGAATTCAAGTCAATTTGATGATGCGGAACTTGTTTAATGGATAACATCCAAATAAGAAGCGCATATCAACACCTTATCAGTGTGGAATTTAGGTCCAATTGAATTGAATTCAATTTGATGATGCAAAGCTTGTTTAGTGGGTAAAATGACATATACGCTCTTCCCAAGTAGAGGTGAAAGGGCGAGTGACCTATAAGGTCTAATACATTCCGATGTGTTGAGATCTCTAAGTTCACACGGCCAGAACAGTCAACTTGGAAATAGGTGTTAAAAGCATTTGGATTGAATCTGAATGGCTAAGTACCTAATCAAGTCGAAATCAATCATCTTGGGGATTATGAGATCATGTCATGGTAGAATCCGCCTCGAACGCCATTTTAAATGGTGTGTCTAAACGCGGAAAGCGAACCCTAGAAGATACGATTCGTTCCATGATGAACCT
Source organism: Geranium rotundifolium (assembly GCA_963920655.1). Lineage (NCBI taxonomy): Eukaryota > Viridiplantae > Streptophyta > Magnoliopsida > Geraniales > Geraniaceae > Geranium > Geranium rotundifolium. The sequence goes on from OY987321.1 coordinate 21,488,542, forward strand.
AATGATTCACACAATCTTATTCAGATCTCGTACTTTAGGGTCAGCTATATTCAAGATGAATAAGGCTCTAATGAAGACAAAATTGTATACCATTTGACACTCATCTAGATTCTCTGACCCGTGGGTGGGTGTGCCTCCGCGTAGCATTCATGGGGATGTAGGTTAGATGAGATGGTCGGTTTTATTTGGATTCGTGCGCCTTCGCGTAGTAGCCAGATAAGAACGGGACCATAGTTAGACATGGTATAGGAAATATCCCAACATGGGGTTTTCCAAATGGTTTGGGATGGCTGTGTTGTTTGCATCCAAATCAGATTAGAATGTCTTCGTGGAGAAATTCAAGAAGGTATAATACAACCTGAAGAAATTTTGGTACCTCAGAGATTCCTGAAAGTCCAATAGGTTTGAAAGAACATGTCAGGTAGGGTGTGCAGAAAACCCGAAACCGACCAACCCGATCCGAACCGAGACCGAGACCGAAGGAAACGGTCACCAAACCGATCGGTTCGGTTTTGGCAGTTCGATTTTGGCCGAACCGAAACACCGACAATTTCTCTCAAAAATCAAGTGCATATAAGGTGACTTGAACCTGGAATTGAAGCAAGACAGGAGCACCACACTACCACTGCGCTGCCCATATGTTTGTGTTTTACAATACATATTAAATCATACATACAAATAGTGGACACTCACCCAAACCCTAATCCCATTCTATTATAAATACATCTCTTACTCTTGCAACTTCATTTCCACCACAATTTGTAAACCCTAGCAGAGCAAATAGGGTTCATCGACGGCGGCGATCCTGAACCACTTAACCCATCCTCTTCTGAAGCTTCTCTCCTCTGCCGCCGTCAAGGTATTGTTCTCTCACTACCTAACCATTTTTTTTCTGCCGATTGGATTTGATTCAGTTTCGATCTACTGCTCTGTTGACTCCTTCACTTAACTGTTCATGTGCTTTGATTTTGCAGACCAAGCTGACCATCTACGGAGGAGGCGACGGCCCCGAGTTTGCCGATGGAGATGTTTTGGTTCTTCCTGATATGGTCTAGCACAGGTAAACCATGAGATTTGGGCCGAATTACAAGCCTTATGGTTTCGTTACATGATTGTTAAGGGTTTGAGTTTAAGATTATCTTTTCTTAGAAATTGTTTATTGATATCATGTAGTCAAGTGTTTGAGTAGATTTTCATAATTTGTAATTTTAACTATATGGATGAATCTTTTCGGTTCAATGTGTTGTCCCAATAACTTGAGCAGGAGAGGTAATTCTTTGTGTGTTGAGAAACATGAAAATCAAATATTAGGACTATTTGTTAGAGTTGAAGTATCAGAAAAGTATAATTTTTTTCTTTCTGTTCCACAGGTGCTTGAGTTTTATTTGGTTTTGTGAGCACTTGACAGTTGACACTGTTGGTCTGTTACTATCCCACTAGCTACTTTCTATATTGTTTTTTTAATCATGATCCATTTGCTTCTTATTGTATCTCTTGAATTTACTGAATTTTTGAAGCCAACAACAATAAATTGCATAAAAATGCCATTTTATTTTGTGACATTGGTGATTAATAGATTATTTGAGTCTCTCCAACGGTTAATTTGCAGAGGACGACATGGAGTTATCTACAGATATCAAAGTACCTATATTAAGATAGTTTCATCGTCACATATACGATACTGACTGGAAATTTTCATGTGAGTGTCCACCATATCTTGTAGCATCAAATGCTTGTTTCCTCTGTGAATCCTCTATTTTTGAACATTTTCCTTTTAATTAAATCTTGTGTTTTCTTATGTGAGTATGTTTCTTTTCCTTGCAGAGAACGATCGGGCTTTGACTTGCTATACTGTGTGGCGTTTCTGGTCATGGACAAACTATGCTTGGAAAAAACGCTACATATATGGAATTCAATGTAAGAATCTCTGCCTTGTCTAAAATTTTAATCATGTATTTCCTGTTCTATACATATTCTATACATAATGATGCTAGAGAACAAAAATTATCTCTTAGTGTATCTATTAATGCATCTAATAAGTTGGAAAATGATCTAATAGACCTAAGTCTTAATGTTTTATTCGAACTTAATGTTATTTTATGTATATTTCATTTAATATCTGTTATTGTATATTTCTATTGTTGCTGAATTTTGATAAAATTAAAATATTAAAAACTAAAAAGTTTCCATGGAAAGTAAAAACATTGTTGAGCTGAGACTGTTGCTTAGCTTTACAGTCATGTGCTCGAAAGTATGGATCATTTTCGCAACGAGAATCATGGAGAGTAGACTTTTGCGTAATCTAAATATTATTGCATTTGATTTCCCATTCTCGTTGGTTTTGATATCCCATGGTATGAAATTGAAATAAGCCTTTCTTGTAGCATTTGGTTTAAACTTGCATGAGTTTTAAGCTACTGTTTTGATCAGTTTATGTTAAATTTATAAGTTAGCTACTTGCTTTTGTTCTTGTCATTCTTACATTTTTGAGCTACTGTTTTGAAAAGTTGGTTATTTCAATAGGTTCACTTGAACTTAATATTAAGCTACTGTTTTACTTGAAGTTGAAGATATTAAGCTACTTTTTTATGTTTCCAAGCATTAATCTGTTATACATATTGATGCTACTGTTTGGTAATATTTGGTAATGTTACTTTTGGAATGTTCTTACTTATTGATGCTTCTGTATTCTTGTGGTAATTTTCAGGAAATGTTGATGCCTCTACCCCTGCTTCTCCCCATGTTTTTGCCTTGCTGCTTTATTTCATTTGTATACTTTAGGGCTTGACATGTTGGATTTGGGACTGTTATATTTGAATATTTTGGGATTGTTTGGACTGTTATATTTGGAATTTGAACTGTTGTAGTATTAATTTTACTAGACAATATTTATATTTATGCTGTTGTTTGGTTGAGATTCAAAAACAGAAGTAGAATTATTAGAATTATTTAAATATGTAGAGTATGTATGTAAAAGTGTGTAGGAAACTAAGAATTGTGCCATAAGACCCAAATTTGAGGTTGTCTCTGTTGGGCCGATGAGGCCCAAAAATAGGCCCATTCACTCTCGGTCACCGACAGAACCGATCGAACCAAACCGATCGTTTGGTCGGTTATAACCGAACCGACCGACCAGCCATCGGTCCAGTCTTCGGTTTTGAAGTCCAAATAACCGAGCCGGTCGGTTCAGTTATTGTCGGTTCGGTTCTGTTAGAGAACAGTGAACACCCCTAATGTCAGGTACCCGTTATATACAGATTCATGGTGTCTGAGAGTAATGACATGGTATTTATGGATTTCAATAATCTAGCAATCTTTCAAGAGACAATGGACATTCCCGAATCTGAATAATGGCTAGGGAGCCATAAGAGAAGAAAAACCAATCCATGTAGGATAACCAAGTTGGAAACTTGATTAAACCAACTGATGTGTGTAAAAGCCATTGGTTGTGAGTAAGTCTTTAAGGTCAAGACATACATGAATAATGAAATCAATCCGGAATTCTTTAAAAGGGGATTACTGGAAAGATTTTAAGCTGTGGAAATCCATTTATGGATTAAAGCAGGCTTCTCAGAGATTGGAACCTTGTGTACACAAGAAGGCTAGTGGGAGTGAGATTGTTCTCAATGCACAGTTACAAGAAAGGATTCTTGCCCACACTACATGACATAAACGACTCAGCAAAAATTAGTGTCATATGACACTGATGAGCTACTCAGAAAGAATCAGTGTCCTATGACACTGATGATCTGAACCAGATGATGCCATATACTTTTTATAGTGGGTCAATCATATGTGTCATGACATGCACAAGACTGGATGTCTTGTTTTGCCCTATCTTGTACCAGGAAGTTACAAATTAACCCCGGTGGGCTTCACTGGACAACGATTAAAAATACCCTCATGTACTTCAGAGGCACTGAGGATATTATCCAGACCGACAATGATCACTATATCATAGTATGGATATGTGTGGGGTTTTAGTGGCGCTTATAAGCTGGAATGATTCTAGGCTAGCCAGTATTATTGATTTTGCAAAACGAAGGCTGAGTATATAGCTGCTGGGGAAGCAGCTAAGGGTGGCCGTATGGATTAAAAGCTTATGGCTGGACTGGATGTGATGACACGAACGTCCAATCCGGTAAGCTTGTTTTGTGATAACACTAATGACCATAGTGCATACTAATGAGTCAAGATCACGAAAATCCAAACATATACTCATATAGTATCACCTTATCAAAAAGGTAATTGCTAACGGTGATGTGGAGATCATGTACGTTCCGACTGATGATGATACGGTTGATCCCTTGACGAAGGCTTTACCGTATCCTAAGCATGAGTAACATGTGAGGTCTATGGGAGTAGAATGGAACTTAGATTGGGACTAGGGGCAAGTGGGAGATTGTAAGAGTTGTGCCCTAGCCCAATATAATAAGTCATCTATATTGTAATGTTTTATCATTTTTGGAATAAATAAAACTGACATTATATTACTAGTATATTGTAGTGATATATTAAATGTGTCTTGATCTATATCATTATGTGTATCCGCAATAATAGTAGTACTATAGATCAGAGAGAGTCACATTTAACGAGTCCCTGATCAAATATGCTTCATCAGAAGCGACCAGTATGATGATAACTCTATATGATCACGCTCTACTGATCATGGCGAGGCGAGTGTCGTAGTTAGATCATAAATATCATTCGGGGAATGATATTGGACGACCCGATGGTGAGTATGTAGCATAGATGTTGTCATGATCATACTCATATATCGTAGCTTGTTAACGTATCCTTAGACCGATGAGTCCTTGTAGTTACTATGTAGTTGGTAGTTGATTTTGATGTTGCCTAACGTTACCTGTAAAAGGGTAATCATAAGGGCTCTAATTGGCTCAGTAACGGATTGCATGAGTGAACGAGTAAGACGGTTCAGGGATTTATCCATCATGCTCCGGCATGAGTATGATATCTGTTTGGACCACTTGACGAGTATGACTGAAAGGAAACGCACGGCCATGCCAGAACATACGAAGTATCAAGGTTTTCAGTCATCTCACAAATCAAGAAACGGTGATTGATAAACAAGGATGACGGCTCTATACCTTGTGATCGATTTGGATATCGTGTGATAAAGGGATAGTGACATAGACGATATGAGGTTAAATCAAATCATCGATAATCACGAACGTTGGGTAATTATAATGTTTGACTAGAGGCCACTTATGATGAAAATGGCAAACTGGTAATTTGCACCGATCTGTCAACGTGTCGTGAGCCTAGAGGGTCACACACTTAAAGTGATAAGTATGGAAAATATGAGAAATATGAGAATTAGGAAAAATTCACTTTCTAGTTTTAGTTAGACTGGAACAGTCTAGACTAAACCGGAACAGATTAGACAATTTCCAGTCTAGGTGATAAACAGGATAGTTAAGGAAATTGGTCTAAGTGAATTATGAGCTGATCTAAATTAAGTCATTTAATTATAATCCTAAGTCTTATTGGGCTTTACAAGATTTTATTAAATCAGCTTAACTGATTGGGCTTGAGGCCTTTTATGGGTTTTAATCATAATTATAATTAAAACAAAACCGAGAAAGGAAATGATTGGATTAAGAAATATATCATAAATATACCCTAAACCACTCCCCTCTACCCTCACGAACCCTAGCCGGCCGAACCCTCCTCCTCTCTCTCTTCTTCTTCTTATCTCTTGCCTCCTTCAACTAAGAACTAGTAAGTCTTGCTTGAAGGCCTTGATCCCGAGATCATTTCATCGCTTGTGTGGACTTGATAGAGAGCACATCCTTTTGGTTTGTTTTGTCAGGATTCGAAAACACCAAGATACTATTTAATTCATGTACGACCTTATGTCGAATCAATCTGCATGAAAATCTTAAATTAAAAGGATCCATGGTTTAATTATGCTTCCGATGCATGAAACTAATTGATTGGATCCCATAGAATTCCTTCATCTAATTGGGAAGAACCAGAAAATCAGATTGGAGAACCAAACCCTAAATATCACAATTATTAATCTGGTCTAATTGACGGAACCTGAAACCAGACTAGAGAACATGATTCAGAACCAAACCGTTTTTCAGGTTTTGGGTCTAAACTTAAATATTTCAAATAGAGAACTGGTTGATTCGGTTCGGTCTGATTCTAGCCGGTTCAGGCCAGTTCCAGACCCATGTCCAGCCCTAGGCTCAACATTGTTGATTATCTCCCTTTTGGAAGTAATCCACTTATTCTAAGTGAATTTTAAAACGAAAGATCTAATTTGATCGAACTAACCACTTTAGTATTTATTTGTCACAGAATATATTTTTCACGAGAATGATAGTGTAGGGTTGTAAATGAGGCGAGTGGAGCCTTATTTTTGGTTAGGCTGGGCTCGTGGAAAAAGTGTTCGGCTCAAGCTTGAGCGAGTTTATGCAACTAAGCTCGAGTTCAGCTTGAAATAAAATAGCCAAGCTCGAGATTCGGTTCGTTTAAATTTCAATACAAACATTCATTAAAAATTAAATAAATTATAAATGAGCCAACTTAATATTGTCTCGACTGGATTCGGCTCGTCTATTTCAAATATAAATATTTATTAAAGTGTTAAAATATATTAATATAAATATATAATTAATTAAATAATAAACGAGACGGCTCGCGAGCCTATCAAGCTTAAAAGGTTAGGCTCGAGCTCGACTCATTTATTAAACGAGCCCAATCTTAAGCCGAATTCGGTTGGATTTTGATTATAATGAGCCCGAATCGAATATTTAATAAGCTGAGCTCGAATGGCATGTTAAAAGCTCGGCTCATTTACACCCAATACAATAACTGTCTCTTTGTACAACCTTAAAACTAATATAACGAAGGTTAAGACAACAATATCTAATTGTGTTCATCTTTCCATTTCTTCATTTGCCCAAGCATTGTCCCAACTTCCAACTAAACTCATTAACTTGTTTCACTTCTTCCTCCCATTTCCTTCTCTTCGTGATCTGAAAAGAAAAGTCCATATCAAGGCTAAGGAACAGATTGATCATTGACAACGTATAATTCTGTATGCTAATGAATTGCCCACAACCAGGCCTGAATCACACTGTAAGGACAGATTTTTAGTGCAGAGGTATTTTTCCATCCATCCATCTTTATTTTTGCTCTATCAATTTTGTTTCATTTGGATGTGACAAAATGTTTTGTTGATGAAGGTTGGTTTTTCCGATATGGATATCGCTGATGATCATGTTGCAAGTGAGGTACCCGGTATGGAGGCGAAAGACGGGCTTCCTATGGAAGCATTTGCCAAAGTGCAGGAGTGCCAAACTCACGGTAAGAGTCCTCTGCCTCCTCAGAGTAACGGACCACCTGCTGCACCACCGGTTAAAGCTCACAAGGACGTAGCTTATGGGATGACACACAAAAGGCTGGTTCCAAGTATGAGATTAACACCACCATTTATAAGGAAGCAGCCATGTTTAATTCCTTCCTAGACACAAGGTATAGTAATGCATCATTGTTAACATTTTTGTCCCTAACCAGTCTTGCCTCTGTCAACCTCTATTCTATTCTTGAGTGTCTGTTTATTGCTTGGCCTCGCTAGCATAATATGGTGTCATTTTTTCATAAACAATTTGTTTGTGATAGAAATAAGAGAGTGATTTATTGAATTGATATGTATTGTGAATTACAAGAGACCTATAGTTATTGAATCTAATATAGAGAGAAATGGAAAAATAGGGAATAGGTAACCCTAATACACATGGGAAAAGGAAACTAGAATATAATTTAACAGCCCCCCTCAAACTCAATGCAGTGAAACAATAATTGAGTTTGAAACTTGATAATATTGAGTTGTGGCGAGGGTTGCGGCTGCCGAGGATGATATCGAGATGATACGAAAAGGATTGTGGATGGAGGATGCGCGCAGCTCACAGCTGATGGTGGATGCCTGATGCCCGTGTGTGTTGAATGATGCATGATGGCTGATGGCTGATGGCAAGATAGCATATGTCCAATGATTGTCAGATGCCTGATAGCTGATGGCAAGATAGCAGCTGCCCAATGATTGCCACATGGCTGATGGTGAGATAGCAGTTACCCGATGATTGCCAGATGCCTGATGGCTGATGGCGAGATAGCAACTGCCCGATGATTGCCATATGCCTGATGGCTGATGGCGAGATAGCAACTGCCCGATGATTGCCATATGCCTGATGACTGATGGCGAGATAGCAGCTGCCCGATGATTGCCAGATGCCTGATGGCTGATGGCAAGATAGCAGCTGCCCGATGATTGCCAGATGTCTGATGGCTGATGGCGAGACTGGAAGAAGACGGTGCGTGAGCACGTGGCGGCGGCACGTGGATTGAAAGAGTTTGGTTGATGAGTTGGTTGGTCAATCAATTAAGAACGATGATGATGGAGTTGATTGTTTGCGGAAGCGAAAGGCTAGAGATTGAGATTTGAATTGTCTCGCCCACCCGTCAGAATCACGAATCATTGACGAGTTGGCAAAGCGATAAACTCATAGAGATTTGACCAAGGATCGATTATGCCTCTGATACCATGATAGAAATAAGAGAGGGATTTATTGAATTGATGTGTATTGTGAATTACAAGAGACGTATATTTATAGAATCTAATGTAGAGAGAAAGGGAAGGAGATGGAATAGGTAACCCTAATACATATAGGAAAAGGAAAATAGAATATAATCTAACAGTTTGGTAGGCCCAAACGAATTTGGCTTTCACGCCTCGCTATTATAAATATCTATGATGAGTTTAAGAGTTTATAATTTTGATTGGACAAACACAATTTGACACAAATATCTACGAGATGTAAATAAGGTTTCTATCTCTTTCATCGATTAAGTTTAAACATTCAATAGATTCTTGTTAAAGAACGTGGTTAAAAAATTTGTGATTTGTTTTCTGCCGCGTGTATGAAGTTACATATTCCCCAATAGTATCAGTTGGTAGTTTCAAGATATAATAATTGACAATCATGTATAAAGGGTGTTTCGACACTTAAGAGAGGCAATGGAAATTTTCTATTGTACTCATGTTAACCCCGCAATTCCAATATAGGATTTAAATACAAGTTGCAATTACTATTAGTTTCACTCTATGAATTGCACCAATGGCAAACCTAAACTCATAAGTTAGATCAATTATCAAGACAGTTAAGATAATAAAGCATTAATCTCAATTAATTAAAAATTCTCTTACTCGGTATTATGGGCACGTAAAACCGATTAAAATATCTTTACACTACCAATTTAACTCATAGCTCTTAGTTACTAATGGCAAAGGTATACATATTCATCATAAGATAAACCAATTATTCATAAGAACAAGAAGGAAAATAGAAAGATAAAACCCAATATAAACTTGATCTTCATAAAATACTCATGTCTTGATGAACATTATACATAAATCCTTAAAATATTTACTCTTAAAATATCTCTCTCATACAATTAATAGAGCTCTCTCACAACGTAAATAAATCTGAAAATCTCTAAAAAAAACTTATATCTAGGTCAGAAACTGAAAGGGTATTTATAGGATAAAATTGTACGGTTCGTGCATTTTTCACGTGATACCATATGTTTCTGTAATTTTTTGTTTCTACTACATTTTGAAGTTCTTTCTCAATTCTACTCATTTCTAGCGGTTTAGTTGAACGCACAAGTCAGTTGGGAAAACGCGCGAGACCATGCGTTTTTCTTTTTCCTTACAGACCACGATTTCCTCTAATGTTTGGGAGTTTGCCAGATTGGTGAAACCTCAGCACGCCTTTGTTTGGACGCACGGGGTAGTAGGAATTTCCCACAGCCAGTGTGTTTTCTTTGTTTAGGCTTCGTGTAGCTTGGGTTTGGAGGGATATTTTTGGGCTTCACGAATTCGCTGTATTTTAGATAAAAAAAACACATGCATTTTGCAAGAGAAAACTTGAAAAACCCGTGAAGTACGGAGATTGATAAATGTGGGCATCTTAGTGCCAAATGGAAACGAAAGTAGTTCAAATATGAAGCAAATGTGCTCAAGTACATGGTAAGATATTCACATATCAACTGACATGTTGTTTCGTTGCACAAAAACCCAAATTGGAAGACATTTTTTTCTCTCATCACATGATTTACACGTGCCATTGAAATTTGAATTCCCAAATTACCCTTGTCGTATGTCTCCCTAATCTTGCTTCCTTACTCTCTCTCTCACTACACAGGCTCAACTAGGGGTGGACAATTTTTGCCCAAAACCAAATATGAACTGGAATTCCAACTTAATATGAACCATCAAACTGAGAACCGTTAGTATTAGGCTGATTTGTATATGAAAATTGAGAACTGAATTAATTCGGTTTGGGTCCGGTTCAATTTGAAGTTTTTGCCTACAAAAAGATTTAATTGTGTAAATTTTTCCTATAAACATAATAATTTAAGAATATCACATTGATTAGATCTAATTGGGCAGAATCAAAAAATAAGATTGGAGAACCGAACCCTAAATCTCACAATTAATCATTTAATAAGATCTAATTGAGAAGAATCTAAAATCGGACCAGAGAACCAGACCCATAATCAGACCGTTTTTCACATATTGGGTCTTTAACATAAAGAACTGGTTGATTCAGTTCAGTCTTATTCTAGCCAGTTCAGACTCGCGCCAAGTCCTAAGCTCAACATTGTTGAGTACCTCCCTTTTGAAAGTAATCCCTTACTTTAAGTGATTTTTAAAAGAGAAGATGAAAAAATATTGTAATAATTGATAGTCTCGCATAGAAAATGCATGTCTTGTACTTAAAGGTTTATAGCTAATGTGAACTTACTAACCATTTTTATATTTACTTGTCACGAGAATATATTTTTACGAGAATAATACGATGTAAGGATATAAACGAGTTGAATTGAGCTTTACTTTGGATGGGATGAGTTTATGAAAAAAATATTCGACTCGGACTCAAACGAACTTATGCAACTAATCTCGAATTTGCTCGAAATAAAATAACCAAGCTCGAGCTCGACTCGCTTAAATTTCAATAAAAATATACATCAAAAATTAAATAAATAATAAACGAGCCAACTTCATATCGTCTCGACTTGATTCAACTCGTCTATTTCTATTATAAATATTTATTAAAATGTTAAAATATATTAATATAAATATATAATTAATTAAATAATAAATGAGCCGGCTCGCAAGCCTATCGAGCCTTAAAAGATTAAGTTCGAGTTCGACTTGTTTATTAAACGAGTCTAATTTTAAACTCGAATCAATTATAATGAGCCCAAACCAAATATTTAACAAGATAAGCTCGAGCAGCTCATTAAAAACTCAGCTTGTTTCCAGCACTAATATACTAACCGTTGCTTTGTACAACCTTGAAACTAATATGATGAAGGCTTAGACAGCAATATCTCATGGAGATCTCAAGAAAAATGATATACATGAGACAACATGAGAGTTCTATAGCACCTGAACAAGAAAGGAGCGCATGAATGTTAGTAAAGTCCTTATATGGACTTAAACAAGCTCAAAAACAATAGCACGAATTTTTCTACAATTACATGTAGTCAAAGTCGTTCAGAACCTACAAAAGTGACAAAAGCAATATGTTAAGAAAATGGCACGTGATTGTGTTCATCTTTCCATTTCTTCATTTGCCTGAGCATTTTTCCAACTTAACCCATTAACTTGTTTCACTTCTTCCTCCCATTTCCTTCTCTTCGTGATCTGAAAAGAAAAGTCCATATCAAGGCTAAGGAACAGATTGATCATTGACAACATATAATTCTGAATACTCATGAATTCCCCATAACCAGTATAAAGATTTTAATTTTAAAATAAAATAAAATGGTCATTTTATACTGATATTTATAACTCCAAAATTTGAACTCATACCATCACTTACGCACCAGCGTCCGGTTCCCCCACTGCAACATGAAATCAGTGGTCAGCTTCAAAATACTCCCCTTCCCATCTCCCTTGGCTCCTTGACCATTTTGTGTATGTACACCTGTTATCACATGTACAAAATGAATTATATATATTAAAAACAAAAAAAAAAATGCTTTTAAGAGGAAATTTATGTCATGTTCTTGACTGAAATTTGGTTTGTGTTTTCTGGGATTTTGAATCTTAATCTGATAAATTACTCCACAATGAAATTCATTTGAGCCTGAATCAATTTGGAAGAAATCGGAGAAGCAGGAAACAATTTGAAAGGTAGATTCAGGTCCAGGTTACTCAATCCACAACAAAAACTTTACTTTCAAAGTCAGTAACTGCAAGCCTCGACTTGAGAGTATGAGGAAGGACTTGTGTCAAATTTTAGAAAAATGAGAGATTGTATACAGGAGTATTGAGGAAGAAGGGCATTTTAAAAATTTAAGAAACTTAAGCCTCATGTGCAAGTCACATAATGATAGAGGTTAAAATCCGTTACTTTCGTAGGGCGGCGGTAAGTGTTCAATCAGATGGGGTATTATCACCGTGAGCTATACATTTTGTTTCGATTTAGTCCATGAATTTTGTTAAGCTTCAATTTGGTCCCCAACTATACATTTAACCTCTCAACTATATGTGTGGTGCTAACATGACAAGGACAATATTGGAACAATTTGGATAGTTGGGACTGTTGGGATCAAATGAAATTCATCTGAATTGGAACGAATCAATGTTCAGTTGTTCATGACTACATCTACATCAGAACAAAAGGATGTTTTACTTTAGAAACTATTTTGGAACATTTTCCTTCAAATGAAAACCCACCCATGCAGTTTTTACAATACAAGACCCATAGTGGGCATTAAATGATTCAGTATTAGCGCCATCCAACCTTTTTTATCAGCAATAATACAGGGAAATCCTACTATAATACCTAATCTAGTGTTTGTACCAAAATTCAAACTCAGAACCTCACATATGTTAGAGTGAGCTCCTCGCCACTTGGCCCAACTTATGTTGGTATCCATCTTTTGTGTGTATGAACTTCCATTGAAGAAATTGTGAGGAAAGTAGATTACAAATTCGATTAAATTGAAATGCAAAACTGATTTGATTTTTTATTATATTTTTTTTATCAGCATTGACTTTTCATTATATGAATGTAGAAGTAGAATATTACCTTCTTTTCTTATGAAGCCCTATCATAACAGAGAGAGAACTTGGATTGTTTTTCCAAGTGGCAAGTACCAAGTTAATTATGTGACATGGTTAATCAAGCAGACATATAAAGCAGAAATAAAACTTATAGGCTTCAAAAGCAATTAATTAAAAAAAGTCCAATCAATATGATTAGATATAACTTACTTCTCCTATTCGTGTCCACCAAGGAGGACGCTTAGCTGATCCTCTGCGTTTCTTATGAGAGACCCTAAGGGAAAATCAAATTGTTAAATATCATAATACCATACACCGACAATCAGAATCATATGATCATATAATAGTTGTAAATGCATTTAAGGGACTTGGTGAAAAAAAAATAATTGTATAAAAACTAATCACTGATCCTATATAAGAAATTCAAAAGAGGTGCAACTATTGGTAGTAGAGTTGCAAAAAGGGACAAATGCATATGTATAGACTATAGTACATGATATTAATGCAAACAAACCAACTACATATTGTATCCAAGTAGATGTTTACCTAGATTGATCCAATGTCAAGCATATTAACATTATCTACCGCATTACTACATTCACATCATTGGCAAAACAAAATTCTAAAACATTTTTTATCATTTCTCTCCTCTCCATTCTCTATTATACGAAAGCAACAAAAAAGTGCAGAAATCAGTACAAGTAGTTGAAGACAAGCACTGACTTTTAGCATTTAACATAGCATAAATTACATATTACATTTTTTATAGAACAGGACCATGGTTAAGCATATTAATATTACCTTCCATATTAATATCATTGGGAAACTAAGATTCTACAACTTTTTTGTTGATAGGGAAACAAAGCAAAAATACAAATGAAAAGGTGCAGAAAAACAGAGACACTGTCCATTTCAAAGATAAGTTATCGTGAACATTTTTCGAAGTGCTTACCATGATTTGTCACTGTGTACCATCACATTATTCCCCAGCATAACCTTGAGAGAAACAAGACTTGGCCTGATGGAAATTGCTTCACAGTCTTTACATTCACCAAAACTTTTAACACTTCTTGTATCTGGATTATAACAAACTATAAAACAACCATTCTGAAACATCAGTATTTCACCGTTATGCAAATACTTAATTAGTTCAATATTTCGCGCAAAACGCGCACCATCGGCCCTCGGAATGGAAAATTCTGTGAACCAGGAACTCTCAACACCATATTTTCTCATAAACCAAACTTCAACATAATCTTCAACGGAACAATTTATGTAAAGACAATCCCCAAATACACCCACACCAGTAAAAACACTATTCCTCTCCATAGCCCGAAAGTGAGGTGGGTTTATTTTACCAAACTGCTCGTTGTCAAGATCAAAAGTAACTATATCATTGGGGAAATGTGAACACCAGTGAAGAACTCCTTCATATAACGTAGGATTTTCAGGCAAGTTTACAGCAGGGCAATTGCCAACCTTCTTCCAAGACCCACCTTCACCAAAAGTGTATATGTCACCGACCAAGGGATCAACATTATAATTCTTCTGGCAAAACAGCCTCAAGAGCTTAAACCTATTAACTTTGGGGCTGAACCCAAACCCATAAAAGACACGCTCTATTTTAATAGTCTGGTAGTCCTTCCTATTAGGGCCAGGAATAGTAATATATTCGCCCGTAATTGGATTGCAAATTATAGCAAACCTTCTGCTAACTGGTCCACCACAATAACACACCAATCCATTGCAAGTATTGACCAAAGTGAGTTTGCCCCTTAAGACTGAAATTAAGGTCATTTTTAGGTCTGACACTAAACCAAGGGAGGTCAAGCAAAACCCTAAACTTCATATCAATTTCAATATAAGAAAAGACCTGGTAGATGACCTTGTCGAGATCGACCTCATCGATGGCCTCATCGATGGCCTCGGCAATGTAAAGGATCGTCGAGAACGAATCCTCTTCCTCCCGATGGCTGCGAAGCAGGAGCTCTGTGGGTGCTCTTTCCGAGTGCAACTTGGTGAAATAGGAATCGGAGACGAGATCTAGCAGTGACTTGCAAACACACCTGATAGTCATGACGGTCTTAATCGGCAATCTGGAAATGATGTCCATCAGAATCAGGCTCGGAAGATATTCAATGGCCGATGAAGAAACCGATTCATCTTCCTCTCTGGCTCTATTTCTCTTTGGACGACGATTCATCTTCAATGGCGAGTGAGTGAGTAATTTGGGAAAACTCAATTTAGGGTTTTGGCTATTTTCCTTCAGGAGAGAGATTTAGGCGGGAAAATGACTTATGCGCGCTAAAGCTATATAGAGTTTTTGTTGTTGTTGTTGTTGTTGGTAAATGAATGTGTCAAAGAAAGTACAGTAGTTGAATGGACTCCAACTCTAATTTAATTCACTTAATAAATGAACTGAGATTTTAACTTACTATATGAAAACTTATCTGAGTCGATCATTTGTCTGCTAATTTTTTTTTAAAGCAAACCAAAATTTTGTATTTCAATAGACTCTTAATGAGCCATACAAACACCATGATAAGCTTGCTTTTCGGTCCATCTCGTCTTGAGTTTTCACAGTTCTGTGCGTAATTATGTCATGCTCACACGGTTTCAGACCGAGTGATGCAATCACTGGCATTCCACTGCGGAAAACAACCCGACCACTAGAATCTACAATCACTAAACACGCAAAACACAAAAGTAAAACAACACAAAACCAAATAACAAAACAAGCAATACACCAATCAAGGACAACGTCTTGAACACTCTGGACCAAGCCAGTAAGCGATACCATGTCTTCCACCATGGGTCCAACTCATGCACGTCTCCAGCACCGGGAGTCTTTTGTCGACTAGCAGAGCCCCGGCCCAACCCAGACACCCCAAGAAAGTCCAGTCATATCTCAGATCTGGAAAGCCTCCACAAGACCTAAAACCTCCGCCCCCACGACTCCACCACTCCAAGGCCGACGTACACTCCGGAAACACCTTCACGCCATGAGAGTCGAGATTCCAAACCAGATCTGAGAAAACCTCTCCCTCCAATCACTCAAAACCTGCATGAGATTCCTCCATAAAAATCGCCCTCACAAAATCCCCTTAGGTAAAAGGATAAGGACAAACGGTCGTACCAGAGGCCGGCGCCGTCGACGGTGACCCAAAGGAATCATAGACAGAAGAGAGAGTAGAAAGGTGAGAGAATTTTAGTTCAGAGAGAAAAAAAAAAGTTTTTTTTCTGTCAATTATTAGGTTGATTTTTTGGTTGAGTGAGTTCTCTAATATGGTATTTGATGAAGTACCTTGTGGACACATTTATTTAGAAGATAAGTTGTAAATGAGTTGAGCACTTAATGAGTCACCCGAACACAATTCATTAGGTACATGACTTACACTCGTTATAATTAGGCTCGAGTCAAATTAGAGCCTAATATTGTGTCTTTAGTAAACGAGTCAGAGTTGAGCCCAATCTATCATCGGTCGATAGGCCCGTGAACTGATTCCTTCAATATTTAGTTATTTATGATATTTGATTAATATTTTTTGTTTTAAAAGTATATAACAAAAACTAAACAAATCGACTCGAGCTGAATTCGAGTTTGACTATATTTGTTTTCATAATTCAACTCGAACCACTCCTTCATTTTCAGTAGGGATAATTTCACCCAACACCCCCTAAAATAAGCAAAATCTCACATAACACCCCCTAGAATTATTGTTCTCACATGTACCCCATTAATTTGGCTATTATCGCACTTGAGCATTTTTCGTTAGATTCCGCTCATCTCCATCTAATATTGACGTTAAAATGACAAAAGTGCCCTTACTTTTGTTTTAAATTTTCAAGTGTTGCCATTTTTTTCACACTTCACCATTTCTCTCTATTCTTCCCCAACCATCTATTTAATCTCACACTCTTCCATTTCTCCACCTCCATCAATGAATATCTAAATCAAGACCTCTCACTAACAAATCAAGACTAAAAAAATCAAAACTCATATGCAAAAATCCCTAAAAAAGAACACACGTCATTAGATATGCATATCGCCAATGTGTTTCATGAGAAGATTAGGAAGATTAAAGAGGAGTTAGAGGCTTAAGCTCGCTTATAAATGAGGAGATTGGGAGAGAACCCGGAGCAAACAAAAAAACCCTAAAATATGAATGATAAACTAAGCAAGTAGATCTCCTAAAACATGTAATTATAACATTGCAGTTGCGGAAGGAAATGCAATCAAAAATCCATATGTCGACATGTATCATTTTGGTTATGGTCATCCTTCAGGGGAAGCTCCATGTATTACATTTGACATTTTTGTTGGATAATTTGTAAAATTTGTTGTATTTATACATTTTTGGATTCAAGACGTTGTTATTTAATTTATTGCTTGAACTTCCTTGGTATGTTTTAATTGATTATATGTTTTTCGATTTACAAGATTCTAGACTTAACATATGGGATAATCTCACCTAATACGGTAAACTTTAAACATTTCTCACCTAACTACAGTTGATTAGAAAAATTTGTTGAGAGGTCAGCTAAGAATTTTTTCTAACTCAACTACATTATGTTAATTTTCAATCAATTTTATGCAAAATGATCAAAATATCCTTACGTCATCGAACTTTTTCCCCTCTCTCTTTTCCCTCTCCCTTTCATGCCCAATTAAACTTACACCTTTTTTTTCTCTCAATCTATTTCCCACTTCTTTAGTTTGTAAATCAATCATATAATTAATGTTACACTTTATTTTTGTTTCTTTTGCGATTATGACGAGTAGTTTAATTCATTTTAACTTATGGAGTCCTTTGCCTATCCCTACAATCAGGAGAAGGGGTGTCCATAATTTTGTCATCTTTGTTGACGATTATACTCGTTTTACTTGAATTTATTTTATGTATCAAAAATCCAATCTTAATAATGTCTACTCTAAATTTACTATTATGCTTCAAACTCAGTTTTCATAAGTTAAGATATTTCATACTGATAATAATATGGAATTCAAAGAATATTCATTCTTTACCATCCTTGAAACTCACGGAATTATGATGCAAAAGTCTTGTCCTGTTACTTCTGAGCAAAACAGTCGAGATAAGCGTAAACATCGTCGTATTCTTAACTTTAGTTATCTGCGCATCTTGCCTTGAACGTTTTCGGGGTGAACCTCCTCTCACGCTTGTCTACACTATTAACATGGTACCCTCTCCGGTCATAAAGTAATGAAACTCTCTATGAATGTCTTTATGGGTGTTCCCCTAATTATGATATTTTCGTGTTTATGGGTGTGCCTATTTTGTTACTTACAAATGTTCAGAATGTGAGCCTCGTTCTCGTATATGTTATTTCATCGGGTATGAGATCGAACATATTGTTACATTTGTTATTGACTTTACTTTTAGGCAATACGAAAGATGTTCCTAAAAAATAGCCAAAGGGGGAGATTGTTGTTATGTTTTTATTGGCTTTATTTTTAGGTAATACGAAAGATGTCGAACATCTAGTCAGGAAAGATGTCAAACAGTTACTCTCAACATCATGCGTGACATTTGTGGATCGCAACATTGGAAATTTTCTTTAATTAAGAGAAATATTGCGATTGGAAAGATCCAGCTGTGTACAAGGCTTTTGGTAAGTCTTGATTGAGTCATGATTCTGGAAAGCTTCCTGCCGTGATAGAGACTCTTAAAAGGTATCGGCGTTAAGGATTTGGGAAACTTAAATCGACTAGGATTATGGCAACCCTAATAAGGTCCGGAATTAGTTTTGCAGCTGCTATAAAAGTTTAGACTCCACCATTAGCCACGTGCGACTCCTGGTAGTTTCTTCGGTGAATACATAGAGCTCTTAGACGTGCAGGATTGGCGGGCTAAGAGGCTGTGTGTTTCCTGAAGGACGATTTTGTATCACTACCAGAATCAGAAGATCAAGTGTGAGTGATTAAGGGTTTTATGTGAAGGTGTGATTGAAGGTTCACACATAAGAGCTTAACAACGACCTGTAAACATTCGGGCAGTGCGAGGCTCGTAGAGTGGAATCAAGTTGGAGGCTTGGATTCAGGGGGAGTCCCTGAGATATATTTGTACTAGGAAGAGTAGCATAAAGTAATGGTTTGTGTGATAATCACCGATACTTGTATGTTTTGACTGGTTCCATTATAGTGAAATATTTCCACTAGCAAAGCGCCCCCAGATGTAGGTGAGTTGCACCGAACTGGGTTAACAATCTTGTGTGTCGCTATTTGCTCTTTATTCCTTATATTGTGTTTGTTCGAATCTGTTTGCTGACAAGTTGTTAAGAACATTGTCTTAACTTTGTTCTCGACACTGTTCTTGACATCTTGTCTAACTGTTATAATCAGAATTCCTAAACATAAAGGGTGGAGATGAGATGTTGGGATCCTATCTCCAAACGTCTTCGTGTGTCTTCCCATATCACCTTCTAGGAACACATATGTTCTCATATATGTCTTCCTTCCACGTGTTATCCCTGGCCTCATATTTTTCGAATCCTGATATTGATCATTTTCATGATGTTGTTCGGGGATCTTCCACTGAGCTAACACATATAGGTCTCATGCTTCCCCCTTCCAACCTAACTACTCCCCATTCCCCTGCTCCATTACAAGATCATGTCCCGCCAGAAGATATTGTACTTACCTCATTCCCTGCACGTCAAACTAAAACCAAACTCTCATCTCACCTTAAAGATTATCAAGTAACCCTTCTAAAATCTCCTCAGGTTGCGTCCAAAGTTCTTTCTATTTATTAGCCTCTAACAAATCGCGAGTCATGCATTAACCCTTGTGGCATCAAGCTTCAAGCGATGACTAAGGAACTACAAATAGGGGTGTTAAAAAAACCAAACCGGTCAGTTCTAAGTAAAACTGATTAATGTTTGGTTCGGTTCAAAGAGAGAATTGATCAATTAACCAAACCGACCGACCATGGTCCAAAACCTGAGGTATAATAATTAAACAAGAATCAAACCAGTAATATTTAGAAATAAATACATAATCACCAACAACAAGTTCAAACTTGTCACCCAATGTAGCATGGACAAGCTCCCAACCATTAAGTTGTGTTGATTTTTGAGTGCATGACCACTTTGTTTTCTATACATTATTTAATAATAACAAAAATTTCTCACAAACTGCAATAACATAAAGTTCCATTTTGTTAGCAGAGAAACTTTTCTACCAATTTCCCACAAACTGCAATAACATAAAGTCCCATATTGTTAGCAGAGAAACTTTTCAACCATGTATGGGTTTATACAAGTTGTTCTCTCAGAATGAGAACTGAAATCTTATTTATGTTAATAATTTTATTTTAAAATTAGATCATTGATGTTTTATTTTATTATTTATATTAATAATCTAATCTTAGATTTAGGTTATTAATATTTTAATTAATAACATGGCCTAAAAGTGTATAATTTGGGTCGATCATAATGGTCTCAAACGAGGTTTTAGTTTGGTCGGTTCAAATTAATAACTGATTGACAATTTGTGTTGGTTTTGAAAAAATTGGTTGAATTTATTTGGTTTGGTTTTTTTTCGGTTCTCTTTATTGAAGAATTGGGCCAGTCAGTTTGATTTGGTTTTTGAACTGTGAACAACCCTAATTACAAGCCCTTGAAAATGTCTTGTGTATGAGAACTTGTTCCTTTCCCTGAGGACAAAGCAATGGTAATTTCTAAATGAGTTTATAAGGTTAAGACCAAAACCAATGAGACCGTTAAATGTTACGAGACTCGTTTAGTAGCCCGTGGGGAGGAGGGATAAACAATAGTATGAAATCGACTATGAGAAAATATTTTCTCCTGTTGCTAAACTTATTTCACTTCATAGTTTATTAGTAGTTTCCGATGGAAGAAAGTAGGATCTTTTCCAAACATGGATGTCAATAGCGTTTTTCTCAACGAAGATTTTAATGAGGAAGTATATATGAAACCTCCTCTTGGTTATAACCATCCCCAAACACATTGTAGGGTCTCAGGCAAGCTCTGTGAGCATAGTTTTTCAAATTTAATGAACAAAATATTGATCTTGGGTTTACCTCTAGTCCCTACGACACAACTCTCTTCCTCATATAGACCTCCCAAGGATATACATGGATTATGTCAAATGTGAATGACATGATTATCACTAGAGATGATGCTCAAGACATCCATGATCTCAAACATCACCTCAGTCGAAAATCTTAGATCAAAGACTTAGGTACTCATACTTATTTTCTCAAAATTGAAATCTCTCATATATCGCATGGCTATCATCTGTATCAAGCAAAATACACAGATAACCTTATATGTCGGGCAGACTTAATGGATTTTAACACTGCCTATACTCTAATTGAAGTTAATGACAACTTCCCCCCTTAGACGACAAGTTACTTTTGGATGTCATCCTTATCGACAACTCGTTGGAAGTCTGGTTTATCTCATTGTCACTCGTCTAAACATTTCCTATGTAGTTCACATTGTGATTCAGTTCATGTGTGCTCCTCACACTACTCACTATGAGATTGTTCTTCACATTTTGAGATATGTTCAAGGAACACTATCCCAAGGCTTATACTTCTCATATAATACTTATATGGTGCTACATGTCTATTCAGATGTTGATTGGGTTGATGAACCTACTAACCGTCGCTCTACGGGCTACTGCTTCTTTCTCGCCGACTCTTTTATCTCTTGTCGGGCAATTGTGGCTCGGTCAAGTACATATGTTGAATATCGAGCTCTTGCTAATATAACCCCAGAACTCTTGTGATCAAGATGGCTTCTACATGGCATGGGTGTTGTTCACAATTCCGCTACTCCTATATATTGTGACAGTTGAAGTGTCAACCAAATTTCTCGCAATAACATCTTCCATGAACAAATCAAGCGCATCGAAAATGATTGTCACTTCGTACGATGTCATCTCACTTAAGGCACCATCACTCTCCAATATGTCTCATCTGAACCAATACTTTTGGTAAGCCACTAATTCATGGAGGGGTAGTGTTAAAGATATGATTGTTTCAATAAGATTGTAAGAAAGTTAACTGTGAGATTATCCCATTTATTATATCTCGCCTGGATATGTATATTGGCTAGATGATGACAAACCATGCACATGATATAGTGTTAAAAATATGATTATTTCCTATTTATGTTTATTAATCGACTATATTTATGTTTACATGCATATTTTTAGTTTGAGAAAGTATATCCTAATCGACTATATTAATTCACTATATATAATTATGATGTTTAGAATAAATCAGAAATCAATCAATAAAATTGCAAGAAAGTTAATTGTGAGATTATCCAATTTATTATATCTCGCCTAGATATGTTTTCTGGCTAGATGATAACAAACCATGCACATAATATACACTTCAAGTCATTTATCACCATGCACATAATATACACTTAAAAAAATTAAAAATTGGAAACGCACACGTTTCACGAAGTATAACAAAATATGAAATCCAATTTTTTGCCTTGGAAAGTTATCAGAATGAAATTAATTTTCCCAGAGAAGAAGAAATAGGAGACGACACATAAGTTTGATCATCATCGCCATCGAGCTAAACGTTATAGCACGAAACGCACCTTACAGAGGAAGAAACAAACCCCAGGTTTTTGGATTCAATTTCCTCTCCCTTAATCCCCAGTGCCACCATCATATCCCTCAACATTGTACCCATTTTCTAGAACCCTACCCCTCTCTCTCTCTCTCTCCACCATTGTTGATTCAAAGCCAAGTCACGTTCTCCAACCCATCCACCATAAGCCAAGTGTGAATGTGAAG
The DNA here is from genome assembly GCA_963920655.1 of Geranium rotundifolium. NCBI lineage: Eukaryota > Viridiplantae > Streptophyta > Magnoliopsida > Geraniales > Geraniaceae > Geranium > Geranium rotundifolium. Next base: position 21,511,458 of record OY987321.1, read on the forward strand.
ACGCCAAAAGATAAAACACAGCATTTGTATGATACCCACCAAGTGTTCCTTGAAGACCCATCAAAATTGATGGCCTCTGGTTCCTGAAATTACACTCCCTCGTGTACCCACATGGTTCTTTTTGGGTTGCCAGCTTTTCCCTCTATTATCTCGAGGCGGGGTTGTGCTTTCTGTGTGAATTGTGATGTTGGGTTTATGAGCAGAACTGGAGCTTTGTTCTGTTTTGGAGATGTGGGTAGAACCCAAGCATTTATAGGAGCTGGGCTCTGTGGATCTTGAGGGCTAATGGCCTTGCTCCGGAAGTTCTTTAACAAGAAACGGCCGGACGGGCTATTGGAGATATCTGAAAGGATTTTTGGTATGTTTTGTTTACCTTTTTTCACATATCATATCCTTGGAGAGTTGTGTTTATGTGCTCTTAGCATGCTCTTGAAAATTTGAAGTGGGCAATGCATTGTCTTTCTGAATGTTCATAGATTTTTGTTTATAATTTTCTTTGTTTCGATAATGCAATACTGTTAAGAGTCTTAAACTGGTTAACTTGTTCTGAATGTTCATGGGTTTATGCTGAACTCTAGTTTCTCACATTATATATAAATATATAATGCCATGTTAATAAAGTCTTAGACAATAGTTTTTCAATTCCATATAAGTTGTCTATAATGTGCTAGTTTAGGGATGCATACTTGCCCAGTAATATTTGCAATATTGGTGCCTTAAAGGCACCGGGATCAGAAATAGATAGATATTACTCCAAACCATACTGTAAGGCTGAGACTGGACCACCTTGATAGCTTTTGTCGGGAAAGCATTTGTAGAAACTGTTTTCCCCCGAATCAAAAGGGTTTGATAGATGAGAACTTAGCCCTTGATGTTCTTTCACCATAACTATATTTTCCAGCTATCTTCAAGTAATCATAACCGTTCTTTGAAAATGAATGTAGTAGTCCTTGGGCCCAACATTCATAGCCAAGACTTTCAACATTGGAGAAACATCATGCGGCAAATCCTCTCAGGATCCATAGTTGGAAAACCATCGTAGACCCATTCCATTAGCTGGTTTTCTTTCAGTTTGGCTCTTTGACAATTTCAGTATAATTCACAATAGTGATACAGTTGTGATGTGTGCATGCATGTTTTCTTCTTTCTAATTAAATAAAGTAAAATGCATTGGATTGTTTAAAGATAGTGATCAGAAAGCCAATTTTCATATTTCGTATAAATACACCGAAATATCTAATTTATATGGTGGTAGTTACTGTGTCGTGTACATGCGTAGTCTTCAGGTACTGCTTTACCACCAACCTCTTGGACGACGATGAATACAAAATCTATATACAAGGTATTGTGGGTCGACTCCATCATTTCTTCCCCCAGGCTTCATATATGGTGTTTAATTTCCGAGAGGGAATGAACCAAACCCTGATTGCTAACATATTGTCCGAGTATGATATGACTGTAGTGGATTATCCTCGACTCTATTTTGGCTGCCCTTTGCTTGCATTGGAGACTATCTACCACTTTCTAAAATCAAGTGACAGCTGGCTTTCACTCGGGAGCCAAAATATGCTGCTGATGAATTGTGAACGAGGTGGATGGCCAGTCTTGGCTTTCATGTTGTCTTGCCTCTTGACATACAGGAAGCATAACACAGATGAACAGAGAACTCTGGATATGATTTATAGGCACGCACCCAGCGAGATTTTGCCGCAGATGTCACCATTGAATCCGATCCCATCACAAGTCAGGTACCTTCAGTACGTCTCAAAAGGCAATATCTCGCAATGGCTGTCATTGGATCAGCCGCTTACGTTGGATTGTGTAATTCTTAGAGTCATACCTGATTTTGATGGAGAGGGTGGTTGCCGCCCAATATTTAGGATATATGGACAAGATCCATTGATGGTTGACAATCGGACTCCTAAAGTTCTGTTTTCATCACCGAAGAAGAGCAAATTTGTTCGGCATATCAAGCAGGTGGCTCAAAGTCTCTTTACTTCCATTTGTATGGTTTCTTTCTCAGTACTATATGTTTCCTAGTGGATAAAAAAGAATACTTTTCTTCATCAATTATTCATGTTCACACATATATTAGGAATATTTTAGTTTTCCTCCTTTCTTTAGAAGATATCTTAAGTTGGGTGTTGTTCATAATTTTTACAGTAGCACAAATGACCCGTGGGATAGGTTTTGTTGTTTATTTTTTTTATTTTGTTGGCAAAGAAAATAATATTATTAAATAACAGTATTACATGTGTACATGGTTTCATTGGGGAAAACAAAAGCAAGGAACGGGCATGGACATAGCTATCAACTATTTGTGTATAAGTCATAAGAGAATTTACCCCACTCCCATTTCGTTTTTTATTCGATAGCGCAGTTACAACTTTCCTCGGCTTACTATATATCTTATTCTTCTTCTCTTAGCTTTGGTCATATATTGTTTCAGGCAGATTGTGAGCTAGTTAAGATTGACATCCGTTGCTATATTCAAGGTGATGTAGTAATTGAATGTATTAGTTTGGATGATGATTTAGAAGGTGAGAAGATGATGTTCCGAGTCATGTTCAATACAGCATTTATAAAAGCTAATATTCTGATGCTGAGCCGTGATGAGATTGACATGTTATGGAACTGTAAGGACCGATTTTCGAAGGAATTTAGTGCAGAGGTATTTTTCCATACTTCCATCTTTTTTGCTCTTTAAATTTTGTTTCATTTAGACGTGACTGAATGTTTTCTTGATGAAGGTTCTTTTTTCCGATATGGATATTGCCGATGATCATGTTGCAAATGAGGTGCATGGTATGGAGGAGAAAGACGGTCTTCCTATGGAAGCATTTGCCAAAGTTCAAGAATTCTTCAGCAATGTGGATTGGCTAGATACAAAGACAGATGTAGCTCTAGATGTACTCCAGCAAATTGTGACATCAAATGTTCTCCAAGAAAAACTGGAAGCCAGTTCTCCCATTAGGGTAGGAAAAGGAAAAACTTTGCGGAAACTTGGTCCTGAAAATCACAAAACTGAACCAACATTAGAAGCTCCAGAAAATCACAGTCAAAATCCCGGAGCCAAGGCTGAACAGGGACAATTTGTGCCCACTGTGAAGGTATCTGCAGATTTGAATTCTTCAGGAGATAAGGTTGAACCCCAAGAACAGCAGGTTGCTGATCAGCAGGTTGCTGATCAGCAATCTGCTCAGTCTAAAGTCATTTCCCAGCGATCTGCTCAACCAGAAGTTGGCATTTCAACTTTGTTGCCTGATCACGGTGCATCGAATGGTGAAGAAGTCATTCATCAACCTAAGCTAAGTATGCCCATTGCTAAGCCGCCCGCTCCACCACATCCTCCATCAGAACCAACTTCTTCAGGAACCTCTTCTGTTGTCAATGATTCACCGGCTACTCCTCTTCCTCCTCGACCTCTTCCCTCGGGAAGAGCTCCATCTTCAACACCCGTGCCTCCTCCTCCACCCCCTCTTTCAGCTCCCCCTCCCCCTCCTCCACCTTCATTGCCTACAAGTTCTGCTAATTGTGCTCCACCACCTCCACCTCCACCTATCACATCTTCAGCTCCTGGTCCGCCACCCCCTCCTCCTCCTGGTATGAGTTCTAGTCCCGGTCCGCCGCCTCCTCCTCCTCCTGGAATAAGTTCTGGTCCCGGTCCGCCTCCTCCTCCTCCTCCTGGAATGGGTTCTGGTCCCGGTCTGCCTCCTCCTCCTCCTCCTGGAATGAGTTCTGGTCCAGGTCCAGGTCCGCCGCCTCCTCCTCCTCCTGGAATGAGTTCTGGATCAGGACCGCCTCCCCCTCCTCCTCCCGGTACGAGTTCTGGTCCTGGTCCACCGCCTCCTCCGGGTCCAAGAGGTCCGAGTAATGGACCTGGTCCACCTGGACCACCCCCATTGCTTACAAGGGGAAAGGCCATATCACGTTCAAACGCAATGAACCAGACTAAAAAGTCCAACCTGAAGCCATATCACTGGTTAAAGCTGACAAGGGCTGCACAAGGTAGCTTATGGGATGAGACACAAAAAACTGGCTCTAAGTATGTGTCATGGGTGAATAATGGTGTGCTCTTGTTCGAATACTGGTTTTGGGTTTTTATGTTTTTTCTTTCTGTTTACCCCATGACAGTGCTCCTCCGATTGATATGTCAGAACTTGAAAGTCTTTTCTCAATAGCTTCTCCAGCAGGAGCGAAACAAAGTAAGCCCAAAGCACCTAAACCGGAAAAAGTTCAGCTGGTAATTTCTTCAGCAATTAAAAATGTTGTTTATTTTTCTCCAATCCCTGACCATGGTTCTTTCTATAAAGATCATATTATGCTATTCTCCTTCAGAACCTAAAAAGCATTATCATGATACAATTATGAGAATAATGAATCTTACTTATAATGATTTTTTTCATATTCTTTTGTTAGACATCCGTAGAGGTATTTCTGCTATTGACATGAATTGAAGCCTGGGAGGATTTACTTTTCCTTAATGTCAATATAGCTTAAAAGTTTTTTCTCTTTCATTTTTAATTGAGAACTTCAACATTTTATTTATTTTATTATGCCATATCCCTGTATTCTGGGTCTATCTATCCATTCACCTTCTTCACTGCTTAGACTCGTCGATTCTTCAGCAGTACCTTCAAGCTTGGACAATCGACCCCATGTCTCGCGACCCTTGATTCTTACTTCCCTAACCTCTGTGTTGGCTCTTGGATTGGCTTTGCTTAGTTTTGTTTTGGGCAAGCTTAATCAACTCACCTCAACCATTACAAATTGAACAATTAAGAAATGTACTACAAAGGGGTACTCCTTTTCAACCAAAGTTAGTGGAGACTGTAATATGTATATATTTAATTGCTTCCTCCGTGTATATATTTTTCAAAATTCAGTTTGTCAATGTATGCCGGCTGTTAATCTCATTGGGCTTTTATATCTACATGACGGGCCTATACATATGAGATTAACACCCCCTCAAATTGATGTCGGTTACTGACATTTATAAGGAAACATCCATATTTAATTCCTTCCTAGACACAGGGTATTGCAATGCATCATTATTAACATTTTTGTCCCTAACCAGTCTTGCCTCCGTCAATCTTTATTCTATTCTTGGGTGTCTGATGGTATAGTATGAGAGTATTTATTGCTTGGCCTCTCTAGCATAATATGGTGTCTTTATTTGCCATCTAATGAAAATTTACCGTTCTTGCAGATTGATCTTAGACGGGCATACAATTGTGAAATTATGCTTTCAAAAGTTATAATCCCTTTGTCTGAACTAGTGGTAAGCTACAAAATTAAAATCACTGTGAAATTATGCTTATCAAAGGTTGTGGGTGAAGTGGCAGAGACCTCATATAATAAGAATGAGGTCGATGGTTCCAAACCCCTTTTGGCAATATGCTATTCAATTCTAGCTGATAAAAAAATTGTGAATTATGTTTTTCATTTTCTTTGCCCTTCACCAATTTAACAATCTTATAACCCATTATCTTACAGTATCAACGATACTTGTCTAGTTACACATGATTTGACCAGTTTGATATGACTAGATGCAAACCTTAAGTTAGTTATGACAATCTCTGAAATTGGTATTATATTTGATTTGTTTGATGAGATTACAAGAGAAGCTCTTCTTATATAGGAAGAGATAGAATAATCTAGAATAATAACATTATAGATATGGTCTCTAGGAATAGTGGAATACTCTAGATACAAGCCTTAAGAACATTCTAGATATAAGTCTTAGGAATATTCTAAATACGAGCCTTAGGATTAACAAGTTGTAACCAAATTTATTGGGGTCTCTTTGGATATCTAATTGTACTAATGTCATTACCTCCAAAATCAGGCCACATTGTTCGATTCATATTTCTAAAGTAGAGCATGACTAATTGGTCTCTCTTATTAGCGACTCCTCCATGGTCTCTCTTTGTGATTCTTACCACTTTACCCTGGTTCACAGATCATCTGCTCTACCGTTGTAAAAAGATTTGCTTATAATTTGGTGGAAAAAATTCATCTTTTACATTCTTTTCACCAGGTCCCAGTTTAGGATAGAGGGTTTTCCTTCTCAATACCTTACGTGGTAAAAATCAGCCCACCAGTCATAAGCTCCCGCACTTAATTTGTTTGCTATTAGTTTCACCTTTTGCTCAAATGGAACCTTAATATATTTAAAGCAACAATTTATTGTTGCAATCCAGTCAATTAAATCTCTAGTACTGAACTCTCCATTAAAATAAGGGATATCTACCTCCAGTTCTTCATCGTAGACCGGTTGTCAATGATTATTGTTTACAGTAATTAGTTTCTAAACGTCTTCGCCTCAATCACTCTCTACCCTTGGTTGCACCATATCAACACACCTTCTCTCATGGCAATGCTCCAAATGCAACAAGTTCAGTGATAAGCTAATCAAAGGGTTGATCCGCCTTTTGAGCCCGAACTCGGATTTGCAAAACTTTCATACTCTAATATTCGTCAATAGTATGACCACTTCCTGAGTTGGTGTTAGCCACCACCAGATCATAAACGAAACTTGCTCGTATACCACCTGACACAACGAGTTCACGTGGATAAACGTGGTTGAGATCACCACACAAGTTTCAATCCAAAAGCTTAACACAAACTCAAAAGTTTGAAAGAAAATTAGTTTATTAAGATAAAATTTGACTCTCCAATGAAAGCAAAAGATTTCTTAAATATTACTATTTTAACCTAACCCTAAATAACCCAAACTCAATCCAAAAAGAAGAGAAACATCATAACCCAACTTATTGTAGTCGATTCAACTTTGATTGCTTGCTTATGAATTACATAGAGGAGGTTTTTTTATATAGGGAACAATAGTAATATAAACCAAATTAAGAAACCATGATACTCAAACCTAAACCCTAATGGGTTTTCCATAATATTAGCTCTAGTGGGCCTAACATAATACTAACCCTAATTTACCATGATTGACAAATAGAAAATATTAAAACATATTTAAAACTCTTAATTAATTAAAGCCAAAATCTTATAGACTTGTTTGGGCCATTAAACATTTTTTTTCACAGTCCCAAACTTATCGTATTTGAAATAGATTCGCCTGGGTCTCTTACGAGCCTGATTCCGAGCTCGTATACAAAAGTTATGGTTAATTGAAGTTGAGATGCTTGTTTGAGTTTCTTTATTTGATTTCATTTTATTCGTCTCTGACCGGTACATAAAATTCTCAAAATTTGTGTCTCATCACTCTCTCAAATTGATGTGTGTTGTTTAACCAACATCTGTTTGACTACAAAAGGCTGATACAACAGTGGCACATGGTGGCTATGGCGAAGGAGTTACGATGACTTCGGGATTTGAACTCGGAATTGGAGATTTTGGGACTTGAATCCATAACTCGGAGACGAAAACCGAAGCTTGGAGACTTTGGAAATTTATACCCTACTTGAAGCTTGGAGACCTTGGGGATCAGATCCCATTTGAAAACTTTGGGGATAACTTGGAAACGAAGATTGGAGCTGGTGCCCTATGACTTCAACACATGTTCTCACACGCAAGAGAGAAGGGCTAATAATAGAGAAAAAAAATAAACAAATATCTGAACGCAACACTCAAACCATGTCAATCGGAAAAATTGAATGCAAACTAGGAAATCTTACATACTAATAATTGGTAACCCTAGGAAACCCTGATTGACAAAATGAAATACTGATTTTCCTCTTACATATACATTTTTCCTTTAAGCATGCAAGGAGCTCTCTCCCATTTGGGAAATCAAAGTGCTAAACTTGGTGCATCTATCTACGGAAGTTCTTTTATTGGTTCTTGTTGAATTTTTAAAATAGAATTGTATTATTGATGAATAACTTGATTATGAATTACAATAGGAGGTTCCTTTATATAAGGAACAATAGGAAATAAACCAAACTAGGAAACATAATACGAATAGGAAACCCTAATTAATTAACTATTCTAACAGTTCCCTAATACTTTACCTTGCTTTCTAATTTCTACAGGATGCAGTCCTTGCCTTGGATGAATCAACATTAGATATTGATCAGATTGAAAACCTTATCAAGTTCTCCCCCACAAAAGAAGAGATGGAAACCCTGAATGTATTGACCTCCTTTTCTTCCCTTTCATTTCATTTTCTCCAGTTTTCCAATCCATTTTGATATGCATAAACACAGTCTTTTGTTTCTGTTGGCATTCTTGTTGTTTTATCTCAAAGTTAATAGTACTTTATGTTCAGAATTACACTGGTGATAGAGAAAAACTGGGGAAATGTGAGCTGGTAAGTGTTCTCTTTCTCAAATATACCTCTTCTATTTGTTACTACCATACTAAATTGCTAAGTCTAAATTTTTTTATCATGCTTGGCTGCTTGCTTTGTGCTTTAACTTATGATTAGGGTAACAAGTGAAAGAAGGGAAGGGTACTGACAACAATTTGTCGTCTTATTTCTTTTAGTTGCGAACTTTTTTACCCTACACTGAAACTTGGGTTGTATATAGTAATATATAGTAGGATTTCATATACTGATCGTGTTGATAACCTTCGTAACAATCTAAATGCTGCCATATTTTCGTTGTATTATAGTTAACACCAGTGCGTATGTGTGACAGTTCTTCCTTGAACTGATGAGGGTGCCACGAGTGGAGTCCAAGTTAAGAGTTTTCTCATTTAAGATGCAGTTCATAACCCAGGTCTGAATACAGTTTGTTCATTTGGTTAATTCACATGCTTATGCTATTGATCCAATTGCCAATTTGGTTTTGTGCTTGCATTTCTCTCAGGCTTTTGACCTTAGAAATAATTTGACTGTTGTAAATTCTGCAGCTCAAGAGGCAAGTTACTGCGTATTTATATTTTGCTACAGAAAAAAGTTGTTTCTTCGAATTATGGCATTAGAACTTGTAACATTTCATCTGTTATGTGCTTATCAGGTGAAGAATTCCCCAAAGTTGAAAAGAGTTATGAAAACTATTCTTTCCTTGGGAAATGCTTTGAACGCTGGAACTGCAAGGGGTGAGGACAACTTGTCCTTATTGTTTGTGGCAAGAATGCCCCTTTTTATGCTTCAGTTTTGTGTAGAAGGATTAGTATCTTTCTTCGGTCGGTTTTATGTGGCTTACAATTTTTATAATTTAGGATCTGCTGTTGGATTTAAGTTGGACAGCCTCCCTAAATTGACTGATACACGAGCTAAGAATGGCAGGATGACTCTCATGCACTATCTTTGTAAGGTACAATCTCTCTCTCTCACACACACACACCAAACTTCACTGTGATTTTCATGCCAACTTTCTCATTCAACTAGCATATGCTCACTAACTCTTTTACATTTTGTTTCTCCGATATACATGGTTTAAGGAACAAGAACCAAACTTACCTTTATTTGTGCAAAAGGATATCTGATTTCTAATGGAGTCCATCTCTTAAATCAATTTGTGTATTAGGCTAAAAGTATACTATTACGTAAATGTGTTTCAACTTGCCAGTTAGGTATCAAGCTTCAATTTTCTTGGTATCAATAGGTTCTATGCTATACAACAATAGTTACTATTTTATTCATATTGGCACTGGGTCAACCATTTTTTAATGTCAAATGGGGAAGGAAAATCGTGTGGTATGAGAGTTTTAGTGTTTATGCATGAAATCATAGTTGATCTATCCATGAACCTTTAATGAGAGACGTGATACACAAGCCCGACTTAAATAACAAATTTGGGTCTTCACCTATCAATTTGGGCTTTTAGGTAGGTTGGGCTTTCACAATTTTGGAAGCCTATTATGATTGGTATAAATATAAGGGAAAAACAGATAACAATCCCCAACTGTATATCATTTGCACTTAGCTACACCTAATTAGGTTTTTGGTCTTTCAGATTTACACAAGTCCTATTTTTTCCAAAGCCATTTGAATTTGGATAGGAAATATTAAAATGTGCAGTGAAAAGACAAAACTGCTTTTGACAAATTCTCAATTTTTCAAAATATGCCATCAATTGGGTTTTGAATTCTCAAGACGATTTGTTTTGTTTCTTATATTGAAAATTTGTCAAGGGCATTTTTTCTTTTTACTATACAATTTAATATTGAGTGTGGGAGGACCTCCTGGGTTTGGGTAGAGTGTGAGAGCTGGAGTGGGTGAGAGGACCTCACATATGTTAGTGAATAGTGTGAGCTCTTACCACTTGGCCCAACTTGGAGCCTTGGCTGGTTGTGACGTGACGGATGCTAGGATGGCGCTCGCCGGAAAGGGTACGACCATCGAAGGAGGTTATGACTGTTAGGGCTTCTGTGACTGAAAAAGAGCACAAGACCTAACCTCTTTCCTCTGCTCGTCGTAAATCTGGCAATGTCGGCGCTCAGAGGTTTCCTAGGTTGAAAGAAAATTGAGAGGAGTTTGGCAATATTGAGGTTGGTGGGTAAGTTACAGAAGAAGTGGCGGGCTGAGGCGAGGAGCTACGCTGAGAGGTGGTGAGGGGTAGAGGGTTGAGGAGCTGGTCGGCATCGGGTTGCCGGGGGTAGGCCGAGGGGTCTGCGACGGGTACGGTGAGAGATTGGTTGAGGGAGGGGGTTGGATCGACGATTGGGAGCTGGGAGGGCCGGATAGTATCGGGGTGTGTCGCATTAGGGTTTTGAATTTGGATGGAGAATTACTGAGCTCGCCTCTGCAGGGTTATAATTTACAATTCATGTGGCTGACATCTAGTAGTACTAGCAATACTATTGGCGGCAGAGAAGATGAACATCCATGCAGAATAAGCGGCGTGACAGATATGAAAAAACACGAGGTGGCCAACCTAGTCCTACAACCCAACATATAGTGTACAGATGAGGAGCTAATTGTGCAGCGTTATCATGCATGACAATTGTTTGAGTCCATGAGTTAACTGATTCATTGCTAAAACGAACATTGAGTGAATATGCTTTCAATATCTTATTTTAATAACCTTATCCATAGAGGTTTTGCAACCAAAAGTATTTCAAAGCTTATGCAAAATAACTTATGGAATTAGATAATTTTGAACAGGACATGCTTACAAATACGGTCATCTCTTAGGGAATTTTAATAGTGAATCTAATCTCTTGACAACTGATCTTAATTGAGATATGATTTTAATTTGGACACATATGACTTCACTGTCTCACTGCAATACTGTCTTAACTGAGACATGGTCTTAATTTTGACCCATAGGACCTCACCATCTCACTGTAATACTGTCTTTTTCCTGCATGCTTTTGTATGTAAAATTGCCAATTCTTGTGATCCAATCCAATCTCTGAGTTCTGGCATGTAAAACTTTAAAACATGAAATAAATTATTACTGAATTGCTTGATTGAAATACAATATAACTCTTCGGGATTTTGAAATAGTGCTAAATAAGGGAATGACCAATCCAACCCTAATTGACCTATAATTTATCTTGATTGATTCTGTAAATCAAGGAAATAATTCTTGATTTACATTACCATTCATTGCACTCCCCCTCACGTGCAAACTGAATAACATATCGGGTTTTGCACGTGAAATAAACTTTTTGAAGAAAAACACACAAGACGATACCACCTTGAACCCCCACCCTGAACCCTAACCCGTTGAACAGTTCTGTTGAATCCCAAAATATATTGGTATTATTATGAATAACTTAACTTAAATTACAATGGCAAGTTCCTTTATATAGGGAATAATAGAAAACTAACTAGATTTCGGAAACCTAACCAAACTCCAACTATAATTATTCTAACACCCCCCCCTCAAGCTGGAGCATACAAATCATATGCACCAAGCTTGTTACAAATATAACTTATACGGGGTTCTCACAAAGATTTTGTGAAGACATCTGCTAGCTGATCACTAGAGTTGACAAAACTGGTTGTGATGCATCGACATAATCTTCTCTTTAATAAAGTGACAATCAATTTCTATATGTTTGGTTCTTTCATGAAACACCGGATTGGACGCAATGTGCAATGCTGCTCGATTGTCACATATTAGTTTCATCGGGGTAATTTTTGCAATTTTGAGTTCTTCAAGTAGCTGTCTTAACCAGATGAGCTCACATGTTGCCAAAGCCATAACTCGATATTCAGCTTCTGTACTAGATCTTGCAACCACAACTTGCTTTTTACTCTTCCAAGATATTAGATTACCACCCATCAATACACAATAACCCGAGGTAGATCGTCTATCTGTAGGAGATCCTGCTCAATCTCCATCTGAGTATGCAATTATATATGTGTGTCATTTGTCTTCATAATCAACTCTTGTCCTGGGGATCCCTTGATATACCTCAAGATACGCACCAGTGCATCCCAATGACTATCACATGGAGACCGAAGAAACTGACTCACCACACTCACGGCAAATGAGATGTCTGAACGAGTGATCATAAGATAATTAAGTTTTCCAACAATTCTGCAATATCTTCCAGGATCTTCTAAAGGCTCCCCTGTCCTGGAAGAAGTTTAGAATTCGGATCCATAGGAGTATAACATGGTCGACAGTCAAGCATCTTTGTTTCCTCAAGGATATCTAAAGCGTATTTTCGCTGCCAAATAACAATTGCATTACTTGCTTGTGCAACTTCTATCCCCAAAAAATACTTGAGCGGACCCAAATTTTTAGTTTGAAAATGTTGGAATAGATGCTCTTTTAATTTATGGATCCCCTCTTCATCATCACCTGTAATGACTATATCATCGACATAAACTAGTAGATAAAGACATCCTTTGGGGGTATGAAGATAGAATACATAATGGTCAGCCATACTACGAAGCATGCCAAATTGTTGGAGAATAGTACTGAATCTACTAAACCATGATCGAGGTGATTGTTTGAGACCATAAATAGAACGACTAAGATTACATACCAAGCCTGGCTCCCCCTTTGCTATAAAACCTGGTGGTTGCTCCATATAGATCTCTTCCTCAAGATCACCATGTAGAAATGCATTTTTAATATCCAGTTGATGAAGAGGCCAGTGACGTACCGCGACAATTAAGATGAATAGACGAACCGAAGCAATTTTGGCAACGGGAGAAAATGTATCTCCATGATCAAGACCATAAGTCTGAGTTTAACTTTTAGCCACTAGTCGGGCCTTAAGGCGATCCACTTGACCATATGGCCCCACTTTGACAGTATACACCCAACGACATTCAATTGTAGATTTTCCCGAAGGGAGAAGCACTAACTCCCAAGTGCCTTGTGATTGCATAGCATTCATTTCATCAATCATAGCTTGTTGCCAACCTCTGTCTAAAAGAGTCTCATTAGTAGATGTAGGGACTGAAATAGTAGACAAGGAGGACACAAAAGCATAATACGAGGGTGGTAAACGGTGATAACTCAAAAATGAATAAAGAGGATGAGGATTTCGAGTTGATCGAGTACCACGTCTAACAGCTGAAGGCATTTCATCAGTTGGAGGTAGAATCGTAGTAGGTGGAGACGATGGAGGAAGATCTGAGTCACCAGAAGTATCTATAGGACCTTCAGGAAAAGGATCGTGTGCACGGCGAGAATACACATGTAATGGGGGGAGGGTAGCAGGTGGTAACGGTGATTGTGACATAGAGGACTCTGGAATGTTCATGATAGATGGGATGGGCAAGACATCACATATGTTGTTGTTATTAGAATCTGATGAAGAAAAATAAGGCGTAGACTCAAAAAAATGCGACATCAACAAAGATAAAATAACGAATTGTATTAGGATAATAACATTTATACTCTTTTTGGAGCCGAGAGTATCCTTAGAAAATACATTTTATGAACTTTGCAGACAACTTATTTTCCCAGGAGTTTTATCATGAACAAAACAAGTACACCCAAAAGTGCGAAGAGGCATCTTATAAAAAGATTGTGTAGGGAATAAGATAGAATGAGAAATTTGATTTTGTTGGACAGATGATAACATGCGATTAATCAAATATCCTGCAGTAAGAACAACACCAGCCGAAAAACGACGGGGGACATTATGATGAAGAATAAGAGTCCGAGCAGTTTCAACAAGATGACGATTCTTGGGTTCAGCATAAACTTCTTGAAAAATAGAGAACAACTCATAATGATTTTTCATCATGAATAACCAAGTACAACGGGAATGATCATCGATAAATGTCACAAAATAGTAAAAACCCAAAGTGGAAGAAACCCGACTAGGCCCCCACACATCAGTATGAACTAAATCAAAAGGAGATGCGACCCTATTATTACGACGCTTGGGATAAGAAGACTGAGAGTGTTTACCTAATTGACCTGACTCACATTCGAGAGATTGTAATTTGGAAAGGCTTGAAATTATTTGTTGAAGTTTTGATAGACTGGGATGTCCGAGACGGTTGTGAATAGTCATGGGAGATTCAGTCGAACTGCAGACAACCGGTGTTGAATACAAGGTAAGATAATACAATCCATGAGACTCATACCTCTTTCCAATCATCGTTTTCGTACCACGGTCCTGCAAGGTAACATAATCAGCATCAAAAGTAACCGAACAATTTAACGCTCGAGTTATCTTGCTGATTGAAATAAAGATTAAATGGAGATTTGGGAATATAAAGAACTGAATCAAAAGATAAAGACAGAGATGGTTGGGTACTGCCTCTGATACCATGTTGAATCCCAAAATATATTTGTATTATTATGAATAACTTAACTTAAATTACAATAGCAAGTTCTTTTATATAGGGAATAGTAGGAAACTAACTAGACTTAGGAAACCTAACCAAATTCCAACTAAAATTATTCTAATAAGTTCAATACAACCCTGAACCCAAATTCTACCCTGAACGCGTTGAACAGTTCAATACATCCCTGAACCCTGAACCCAAATTCCACACTGAACCTGTTGAACCTGTACAATACAACCCTTAACCCTTAAACTCTCTTGATGCGTGTATTCTACCAATAATCTGAATCATCGTAAGTTTCAGAACTGGCAATGGAATCAATATAAGGTGATGAAAATTGATTGCTAGATGGTGACCGGAGCACTTTATCCTTCCCAGAAAAGTTGACTGGTCGCTGAAAATTCTTTAAATAGAGCCTTTAATACTAATAGCTCACAAACAGAAGATCAAAAGAATATTGCCTCGCCCACCCGCTAAACTATGAACGAGTGGGCAAAACCACACACAACAAACATAAAGAAACTTATGAATTCTGTATTACAACCGTTTAACTAATATCTCACCTAAACCTCTGATACCATGTAAAACTCTAAAATACGAAATATATTATTATTGAATTGCTTGATTGAAATACAATATGACTCCCTTATATATGGATTCTGAAATAGTGCTAAATAAGGGAATGACCAATTCAACCCTAATTGACCTATAATTCATCTTGATTTATTCTGTAAATCAAGGAAAAAATCCTTGATTTACATCACCATTCATTGCATGGCATATTACAATGGGAAGAGGTGATTATTTAAGATTGAAGAAAGATAATGAATGGAATGTGCGGATAAAGAAATGATTATGGCATGTAATCCCTGCTTCTGCTTCTGCTGTATCTGTATAGATTTTAAGCTTGTCCCGTTCTCTTAGAGAAAATTTAATTAGTCTATTTGGTATTCTTATTTTACCTAACATGCTATAGGTGATTGCTGAAAAGTTGCCAGAACTTCTTGACTTTCCTAAAGACCTTGTCAGTTTGGAAGGTGCAACCAAGGTATTTTCTGGTAGAGTTGTCTTGACAATAATATTATGTAGTCGGTGCTGTTCAGGTAGATGTTTAATTATGATGCAGGTACAACTGAAATTTTTGGCAGAGGAAATGCAAGCAATCAGTAAAGGGCTGGAGAAAGTTGTGCAAGAATTGAAAAACTCAGAAAAAGATGGTGCTATATCAGAAGAGTTTTGTAAGGTACTTTATCAGCTATTTACGCGTTTATTCATTTGCAACTTTACACCAGTGTGTGTAACATATGATACTTTTGATGATGCCCTTTGTCTTAAAGACGCATATGAAGTGCCCTTTAATTTAGACATTAGAAGCTTGAACCTGAAGCAATGGGGTCAAGCCGATTAGTGGATCATTTTACACTCAAAATGATAAAGATTGGCAATCATATGCATTTATTCTCATCAACATATTCTAACTACTGTTTCAAAACTCACACTCTTATGTTTGGAAAATTGATCTGTTTTCTTTCTAAAATTGGAAGTTCTTTTTGCCCGACTTTTGATTATTGATGCTATTGTTTTTATTTGGAGATATTCAGCATTTAAGGGAGTTTCTTGGTTCTGCTGAAGCTGAAGTGAGTTCTTTGACTTCAATTTATGCTGCTGTGGTATGTATCAGTTTTTGTTTTATGAATTGCTTTTACGAATTTTCTTAAAAAATAAGTCCTATTCGATCCACATGAGGCCGCACATATTTATGACTCTTGTGATTTTAGGGTAGAAGTGCAGACGGATTGGCTGTTTATTTTGGAGAGGATCCTGCTCGCTGCCCATTTGAACAAGGTATTTTCTCTTGTGATATGTTATATTTTCTCCTGATGATTTATCTTTTATGCTTGTACTGGTTCGATTAGTTTTCTTTTTTTTGATGTTGTAAATAATCTCGGTATGTAAATAAGTAAGGGATGACAAAGGAATGAAGTTCAAACAAGAACTCAAGTTCAAGTGCTTTAGCCGTCGGTGACGATAAGTATGTAGTTAGGAGAGAAAACTATGCAAAGTTGTGTGTTTGACTATATTTGGAATTTGTGTTGTAGTTGTCACTACTCTTCTCAGCTTCGCAAGGACATTCGAGCGGGCTCACCAAGAAAACTTGAAGGAGGCTGAAGCGGAAAAGAAGAAAGCACTGAAGGAGGCTCAAGAGAAGAAGAAGAATGATGCTATCAAAGCAGAGAAGAAGAAGAAGGAGGCCATTGAGGAAGAGAAGATGAAGAAGAGTGCTAATGACGAGTCAGCGAATAAGGATGCTCAAAATGAGAAGGATGCTAACGATGAGTCAGCAAAAACCGAGGAGACGAAGAAGGGTGGTAACGATGAGTCAGCCAAAGATGCTCAAACCGAGAAGACGAACAAGGGTGGTAACGATGAGTCAGCTCAAACTGAGAAGATGAACAAGGGTGGTAACGACGAGTCAGCACAGGACAAGCAAGCAGAGTCCAATCCCTAGTGACAACTAGATTGATCATTTAGTTTAGCGCCACGATCTATCCATGAACAGGAGCTGTTCTCGAGAAGAAGAACAAACAAACAAACAGAAATAACTTGACTCAACGACAGATTGACGTGGAAGTAGAGATTAGGAGTAAGCAACGATTAACAGCAACCAGTAGTAGGCAGGGCAGAGCAGATCAGAACAGAACAGAACAGGAATACATACATAGTTATTATAAAGAGTAAGTAGTTTCCACCCGCCCGGCTTGATGACTTAACGAGATCCGAATCCGAATCCTAGAACTTGTTCCTCTCTGATACGGTTCTGTGCTTTTGGAGGGGTTGGTGCTTCTAACCATTTAGTTGTAAAGATAGGCTTAGGTTGTAACAGGGTTAGGTTTTGTCCGTTTGTGTATATGTACGTACATAGGAATGTAAATGTTTCTATTTGGTTGTATGTACATTTCAATCGTAGCAATTTTGGAATGGATGCAAACGTAATCTTCATTTTTGCTGTCAACTTGTACCCAAGTTATACAGCCCACCATCGTTAGTGGTTAAGAATTGAACTTTCACAATAGGGTGTTGTGTTATCTTCTTCACCGGATTCGACCGGAAAAAAAGAAGCAAATGACATCATTCATAAAATTTGAAACACATATAGGGGTATTATGGTATTTTCATACTTACAATTAAGGGGTAATTACATATCAGTACACATGTCGAAACTTCATTCCAAGATTGGTACCCCAAGTTTGAAACTTTTTTTCTCGGTCCCCCAGGTTTAAAAAGTTAACACTTTAGTCCAAATTTTGTTAAATTTTTTTTAATACCCAAAATGCCCTTGAGTGGGTATAATTTATAAATGGGTTAATTATTCTCTAAATATGAAATGACCATTTTACTCTCAATTAGAATACAAAGTTGAACTCATGTTGTTAGGGTATTTTTGTCTTTTCAGATAACAAAATTAAAAATTAATTAAATTATAATTTTGTTGTAAAATGACTGTTTTGCCCTCGTCTTCAACCTCCTCCTCTCTCTCCTCTTTCTCTCTACTTTTTACTCAGTGAGTTCAAGCCTCTTCCAAACCCACCACCACAATAACCCAAACCCACCAAAACCAAAATCTAAAATTGGAAATTGAGATTGAATCTAAAACAAAAATCCCAAATTGGGATTGAATCGTCGAAGCTGGAGTGGTCGAGGAGGTGGCGGTAGAGAGAAGAGCTCGACGGCCGGAGATCATGCTACTTCAACGCGGGGTGGTGGCTGATCTGGTGGGGGTTCTGAGACGCGCAAAGGTGCGTGGCGGAGCAGGTTGATCGCCAGATCTGGGTCCCAATAACTTTCCCAATCCGTTGCGAATCGAAACGAACCCACCACAAAGAGCATCGATACAGGGGCGTTGACACAGTCGCCGACGGCGTATGGGTTCTCTTTCGGAGCTCGCCATCGTCTGAAGCCTAATCAACAGCGTATGGGTTTTGGTTTCTCCGTCACAGCCTCCGCCGTCGACGTCCGAGCCTCCGTCGTCGATGTCCGAGCCTCAACCGTCAAAGTTCGAGCTTCCGCCGTCGACAACCTCGCCCTCCGTCGTCCATGTCTGAGACAGTGCATGGAGAAGATGAAGGGGGTAGTTTAGGGTTTTTACAATTTTTATTTTTGTAATTTTGTTTTATTCATATGAAATTACTAATATGTCCTTATTCCGTTAGTTGAAATTGTTATTTATTTGAGGGTGAAATGATCATTTCATATTTATTAAATAATTACCCCAAAAGATATATATATATATATATATATATATATATATATATATATATATATAGGGTATTTTAGACTTTTTACCAAAACTTATGTTAGATTTAACAGAATTTAGACTTAAGTGTTAGCTTTTTAAACCTGGGGGACCGAGAAAAAAAGTTTCAAACTTGGGGTACCAATCCTGAAATGAGGTTTCGACG
Organism: Geranium rotundifolium; assembly: GCA_963920655.1. Classification (NCBI taxonomy): domain Eukaryota; kingdom Viridiplantae; phylum Streptophyta; class Magnoliopsida; order Geraniales; family Geraniaceae; genus Geranium; species Geranium rotundifolium. Next base: position 21,530,553 of record OY987321.1, read on the forward strand.
GGTGTATTGATATGTAATTACCCATACAATTAACTGAGAATGATGTTGTAGTTAAGTGAAAAAAGAATTCTCATCGCACCTCTCATACGAAAATATTAGTCAGTCATAATTAAGTGAAAAATGTGTCAAGTCAGCTGTATTTATGTGAGGTCATCCTTAAAAACAATTATCATTGGTCATTCATTAAAAAATATATATATAGAAAAATCTTACCCAATTTTATTAAAAGTAAAATAAAATAAAATGCATATGTATCATCACCTTCTCTACACATATTTCAAGTGTGTTAATGTAACTAATTTGAGGGATAATGGTCAAAACATGATAACTAATTTCAAGAGGGTCTTTTGTATTTTGTTGATAGCAAAAATGTGTTGTAAATATTGAAATTTTGATCAAGTAGTTGTGCAAGATGTCACACACGATGTTATGTATAATGTTGTAACACAGTGTATGACAACTTGTGTAGATGAAGTAGGAAAGTAAATATCAAAATGTAATAAACAACGACACAGTAAATTGGTTACCCAGTTCAGTGCAACGTCACCTACGTCTGGGGGCTCTCAGCCTAGTGGAAATGTTTCACTATCAGTAATTCGTCAAAACATACAAGTACCTATGATCATCCCAAGATCCATACTTTATGCTAATATTACAAGTGCAACCTATCTCAGGGTCTCCCCCTGAATCCAAGACTCCGTCTTGATTCCACTCTTCGAGCAATCGCCTTGCTCTGTTGGTTCAAGTTGTCGTTGAACGCTGTGGTTTGCGTGCAATCTTTACTCACGCGATCAGGAAACCCTCAATCACCTAACTCTCTCTAGTTAAGGTGATACACAATATCCTCAGCACAATCTACAACCTCTCAGCCCACAAACCTTCACGTCTAAGAGATTTGTAAATTATTGCTAGGAAACAATAAAAGAACCACACGATTGCTAAGGGTGGCCTAAACTTTTATAGCAATCGAGTATAAGTACTAACCCTAATGGGTTTCCTCTTTATCACCGTCTTTCTTCTTTCCAGAATCGGAGACGCGCTGAAACTTTTACAAGTCCTAATTATAGTCGTACTTCATGAAGAGCAGAGACTTTAATGATTTTCGTCGAACAGGATGTTTGCCGAGATGTCGCCAACAATGTCATACAAGATGTCGCATACGATGTTTCGACATTCTTTATGACATCTTTTCTAATTCCTTAAAAAAATAAGCCAATCACCAAAACGTCGTAACTACAATCTCCCCCTTTGGCTGTCTTTAAGGTCAGCATTCTTCGTCGCATTCTGCGTCGCATTTTTCGTCAGCTTTTCTTGTAGTGATCGGCAGTCGTCGTCAAGTCTTGTTCGCGCGTTGATCGTTTTTATTCCAAGTCTTACTCCCCCTTGTTGGCTTAAATAGAGCCAAATTTAAAGAAAAATTTCGAACAATAGGGCAGGGAATAATAAAACACAAACTTAACTCACACCCTTCTCGATCAGCAGTTGAGAATATGTATGAAACATGTTCAGAGCAAATTTAAAATAAAGAGTCGTTCAGTTTTTAAAGGATCCATAAAGTACTTAAAATCAAACAGAACTGCTGCTGGAACTAGCAGTATCTTCTTCGGTAGTATTGGCAGAGGTATCTTTGGTGGTGTCTTCAATAGTATTTGGTAGGGAGGAGGAACCATTGTTGTCAGATTCTTGAGGAGGCATCGTCTTTAGCAGGTTAGCACAGTGGAATCTACGCTGGGACCAGTGCTTCACCGCCATCTTCAGGTTGATGATGTCCTCGTCAAGTACATCTATCTCTCTCTCGAGCATTATTGCATCTCTGCTGGTGGTCTTTGTTGGTGGGGCAGCACTGTTGGCTCGAGTGGTTGTCGCCTTAGATGGTTTGACTTGTTTCCTGACAATGCTTGCCCTCGAACAACTTGTGGCTCACCACAATCATTCCTCTGCGCTTTCCTGCCTTATCGGTTGACTTCAACACGCCAGGGTGTTGGTGCACTAGTAGCTCCGATATGAGGGAGGGAAAAGCAATAGGTATCTTCACAGCTTGTGATCTGGCATGTCTAATAAGGTGGTCAATAACAAATTGGCCAAAATCAAGTGTGGAACCCGTACCTATTTGGAAGATGAGAACTGTCAGCTCCGGTTTGATGGAGGATGCATGTGTGGACGGTGCCCAATTGGCTACTCTGATGCGGAACAGTATGGAGTATTTTGAAGTGAGATATGAGGCCGCCACGGTTCCCTTTGTAGGCCATACTCTGTTCTTATCACCCGTTATTTCTTTGAGGACTTTGTTCAGATCAGGTGGTGGTGCAGAGCAGACACACTTCCTCCCCAGATGTTGAAGTGTAAGCCTCTGACATAAACCTTCTCACAGTCAGGATCATCCGGAGAACCAAAACCAGCAGGCAAGTTTGCAATAAACTCTTTAACCAACAGAGGATAGTGATTACCTATGTCGGTGACAGTATTCATGAGTTCCGCCTTTTGCAGAAGCTTGATGATGGCTTTTAGTCCGAGGATCTCCGAGGACAATGTTTTTTCGGGATAAGCTGTCCTTAGGAACACAAATTCCCACCGAGTTGCACTTGCAGCCGAATGAAATGACACATTGTCTAATGGGACACTTGGAGTGTTCTTGGCATGCTTTTGGCTCACTACCTTCTTTGCCTTTTTATGGTTGCTGCTTCTGTATCATCATCACTTTCTTCATCCACAAGACTCCTTTTGGAGAAAACCTTCTTTTCTTTGTCCTTCGCAAACACCTTCTTCTTCTTGCTGGATCCTCCAGCATCCTTCCTCTTTTTGTTTTCCTTCATTTTCCCACCATTACTGCAAGACTCTCATGCTCTTCTAATACTTTCTTCTTCAGGGATGAGAGCACTGTGTGTGCTGTTTCAGTGGCATCCTCTGTGGTATCTCCTCTGACAACCAGAGGCGCTTCTTCCATGACATTCGCTGCGGCGTCTTCAGAAACAGATTATGTGGCAGCAATTGTTACAACATCTGCTACACCATCTGTAGTAGCAGTACCCTTGGCAATTCCTGCATCATCTGCAGGGTTGTTTTCCTTCTCAACTCCTTCTAGATCGGTTTCCTCGTCTCCAGTCTCCTCTTTCTCAAAATTACTTTTGTCACCAGTTTCTTCCCCAACTTCTTCAGAGGCAACAACTTCTTCTTCTTCTTCGATCACAGCTTCTTTTGTGGGTACAGGAACAACATCTTTCACACCTTCTTCTCCACCATCTTCTTCTGCGATCCTCTCTAACCCATGACTGACCGGGGTCAAGTCATTCTTTTCCCCTTTAATGTTTATCAGATCCTCAACCACTCCTTCTCGAGAAGGGTCCTGATTTTCTAGTAGTGCCTCTAACAAGTCACTGTTCCTAGATGTATCAGTATTCGACATGACAGAAGAATTGATACCTGGAAAAATTGCAGAAACTGGCGTAAGGATGATTTGCATGGAGGCTTCTTGACTTCCTTGGCCACCGCAGTCCCTCGTTGCGGGCCTGTAAGTACTGTCATCGTGAATGCAGAGCTTCCTGTTCGAGTTTTCTTCGGAACTTGGGAGAAAACGGGTATTGGTGCTTCTTCTGGTGGGATTTCTCTGGAGGAACCCTCGACATCCTTCTTTGGCTTCAGTCCTTTGATTCCTACCCCATATTTGTTTGTGCCGGGTTTACTGTTTTTGGGGCTCTTTGCCTCGGTCTTCTTGGGTTTGGTTTTTCGTCCGTTAGTGGCTTTCTTCGGCGCCAGATTGCTCCTGGTTTTCACCATTTTTTCCGAGAGTGATAGTGTTTTGCGCAAGAGTTTGAGAGATGGGAGCGAAATACCCAAACAGAGGCAGACTAGGTTTTTGAAAAAAAAGAATCAAATCTGTAGGTAACAGATCATATCTCGCGACCTTTCCTCTTTTTATGTGGGTTTGGGCTTTTGGTATACTTGGTCCAATAGCATGTGTTGGGATTTTTGGACCGGTTCATGAAGAGGTACCAACTAACTCTTCTCAACCGTTTAGCAACTTTCGATTATTTGCTGATGGTGCAGAGTCCGAGTGACGACCTGAGGTACTCGAATCTGACCGCATCTAATGGCTTGGTAAAGATGTCAGCTAGTTGCTTCTTTGTATGGATGTGCTCTAAGACGATCTTATTGTCTTCGACCAGCTCACGAATGAAGTGATGTCTAATGTCAATATGCTTGGTTTTACTGTGTTGAACCGGATTTTATGAGATGTTGATTGCACTGACATTATCACAATACAAAGTCATGGCTTCTTGTCTAACATTGTATTCGACTAACATTTGCTTCATCCATAGTAATTTAGTGCAGCTACTCCCAGCAGCGATATACTCTGATTCAGCAATGGACAAGACAACACAATTTTGTTTTTTACTAAACTATGATATGAGGTTGTTTCCAAGGAAGAAGCATCCTCTAGATGTGATCTTCCTATCTGCTATGTTTCCAGCCCAATCAGCATCACAATACCCCACCAGGATAGAGGATGTGTCGAATGAGTACAATAAACCCATGTCTGTAGTCCCAGAGATATATCTTATAATTCTTTTAGCTTGGGATAGATGACTAACCTTAGGATTAGCTTGATATCGTGCACATACTCCCACATAGTAGGCAATATCAGGCCGACTCGCAGTAAGGTAGAGTAGACTACCGATAATGCTTCTGTATAGGTGTTGGTCGATGGCTTCTCCTGTATCATCTTTAGTTAGCTTGATATGTGTAGCTGCAGGTGTCCGTTTATGTGAAGCTTTCTCTAGCCCAAATTTCTTGACAATATTCTTTGCATATTTGCTCTGAGAGATGAAGATGCTATCTTTTAGCTGTTTGATTTGGAAGCCTAGGAAATAGGTAAGCTCTCCCACCATGCTCATATCGAAATCTGATTGCATTTGTTGGATGAATTGCTCTACCATCTTTCTTGACATTCCTCCAAAGACAATGTTATCGACATATATTTGGGCGATCATCAGATTTTCATCCTCATTCTTCACAAATAGAGTTTTGTCGACTCCCCATCTAGTGTAGCCAATTTGAATCAGGAATTTTGTGAGTCTTTCATACCAAGCCCTTGGAACTTGTTTCAATCCATAGAGTGTCTTCTTGAGTTTATACACATGATCAGGGGAGTGAGGATCAACAAATCCTTTTAGGTTGTGACACATAAACTTCTTCGTTGAGATCTCCATTTAGGAATGCACTTATGACATCCATCTGGTAAAGCTTCATCTGTAGATGGCATGATATCCCTAGTAGGAGTCGGATTGCTTCAAGCCTTGCTACAGGGGCAAAGGTCTCATCGAAGTCTACTCCCTCAATTCGAGTGTACCCTTGAGCTACTAACCTTGCTTTATTGCGAGTGATGTTACCAAGCTCATCAGGCTTATTTTTGAAGATCCATTTTGAGCCAATGACATTTCCTTCACTTGACTTGGGCACTAGTTCCCATACCTGGTTCTTCTCAAATTGAATCAGTTCCTCTTGCATAACATTGACCCAATACTCATCGTTGATGACTTCGTTGACATTCTTAGGTTCAATCTTGAAGACGGAGCATATATTTCCTATCATCTCGTTGTAATTTACGGGAGCTTTTTTCTGAGTTCGTATGCCTTCATTTAGATCTCCAATTACCAGAGACAAGATGATTAGCTTGAATTCTTCGTGAGGTGTTCTTGTTGCTGGCTCCAGGAACTGCCTTATCGTTATTGACACTTGAACCATCATTATTGTCTTCTAACTTGTTGCTAGCATCTTCACTGACATCAGTAGCAGCATCCTTCATGACATTGTTGGGATAAACTCCAGTTAGGACTCCTTCTTCGTCTGTTGCATCTTCACAATCATCATCAACAACAACATTGATTGATTCCATCATAGTCTTGGTTCGTTTGTTGAAGACTCGGAACGCACGACTATTCCTTGAGTAGCCAAGGAAGATGCCTTCATCACTCTTTGGATCAAGTTTCCGACGAGGTTCTCTATCAGCTAGAATATAACAGGTGGACCCAAAGATATGGAAGTACTTAACATTAGGCTTTCTCCCCCTCCATATTCCATAATGAGTTACTGACATACCTAGTCAGAGAGTGACTCGATTTTGGATATGGCAAGCAGTGTTAAGTGTTTCTGCCCAGCAGTGAGTTGGTATGTCCTTGGCCATCATCATAACTCTAGCCATCTCCTGTAGAGTCCTGTTTTTGCGCTCAACAATGCCATTTTGTTAGGGGTGATTGGTGGTGAGAACTCATGGGTTATCCCTTCTTAGTTGCATAATTCTGCAAATTTACTGTTTTCGAACTCTCGACCATGATCACTGCGAAGACGAATTATTTTGCCAATTGTCTCCCCTTTTTCTCGTTGGACCTGGATGCATAGAGTCTTGAAGATTGAAAGAGTATCCGATTTGTCACGAGGGAAATCAACCCATGTGTATCGTGAGTAATCGTCTACACACAAAAATACGTAGCGTTTTCCTCCAAGGCTTTCAACTTGCATTGGCCCCATGGATAAACGTGTATTAGTTCAAGTACTCGTGAGGTGGTGATATGCTGCAGCTTTTTGTGTGACATCTTTGTTTGCTTTCCAATTTGGCATTCTCCGCAAATCTTTCCTTCCACAATTTTTAGGTTTGGAATTCCAGTAATGGCCTGCTCTGAGATTGCCTTCTGCATGCTCCTAAGGTTTAGATGTCCAAGCTTTCTATACCAAATTTTGGTTTCTTCTGCTTTGGAGACAAGACACTTTGCCGCTTCGATATGTGAATCGGGCGACCAGATGTAACAATTATCCATTGAGCGGATTCCTTGTAGGATAGTGATTTGATCGAAATCCTTTACTAGACAGGCTTCTTTTGTAAATTTTACTTCTGAACCCAGATCATAAATCTGGCTGATGCTAATTAGATTTGCCTTGAGTCCTTCTACAAGTAATGCTTTAGTTAGGCAAGAAGCTCCTGAATGCTTGAGTATTCCTTTTCCAATGATTCAAGCTCGAATCCCTTCTCTAAAAGTAACATAGCAGTTTGTATATAATTTGAGATTGGAAAGAAACTCAAGAGTACATGTCATGTGTCGAGAACATCCACTATCGAGATACCAGTCCTTGTTGGTTGAAGCACTCAAGGAGGTGTATGCAACATTAGCTCGATAGACTAGATTCTTTGGTCTCCATTCAAGGCGGGATATTTTCTGAGGAGTCGAGAGATGACCTTGATATCTCCTTTGATTTTGTGGTAACTGAGCTTGCTTCTTCCCATGGAGTTGAAAGCAGAATGGTCTGATGTGACCTCTTCGACCACAGTAATGACATATCCACTGATATTGATATGCTGGATTTCTGGAATATCGATGTCTGCGTAGAGAATCTCTTTTGGCAGTTGATTGACAAGAACATGTTATAGGAGATGTCATGAAATTTGTTGTAGGTTGTCCTGTAGGATGTGTCGTGTCATCTTGTAGTTTCTTGTCACTCATGGCTTGTTGTGGGACAAACTTTGTGAGTGATGATGAGGAGGTATTATGTGTGTACCCTAGTCCCGTCATATCTTTGGACTGCTTTCCTACTGATAGGATTTTGTCAAGGCTTTATGTGCTAGAATTCATCATCTTTACTGATTTATTCATAAGACTAATTTCTCCATTAAGTCTGACAATTTTGCGTTTTAGCTCAACAATTGTCTCTATGAATCTAGACTTGTCGTTGGTAAGAATGATGATCGTTCTCCTTGTTGATCAAGGATCAGAATTTCCTTGACCCATCTGGTATGTAAGCTTTTGTATGCCTCGACCAGTTGCTCCTTAGTCCAATTCTCGTTCGGAGTTGGATGATGGAGATCATCATTGATATTAGCAGAGTTATCAATGTTACATACAGAAGTGGTAGTAGTGAATGCAACAAAATTTCTTACCTCCTCAGAACCACTATCTTCATTGTCATCATCTAATAAGGTAGCATTATATCCTCGTTTTTGTCGTTTGAGGAAATTTGGACATTCCCTGGCAAGATGACCGAATCCTTCACATTCATGGCACTGAGGTCCTTTGTTGTTGCTGTTTTCCTCTCCGCTTCTGTTCGGTTTTTCAAGACTTCCTCCTGTCAGAGCTTTTTGTGGAGCTTTGTTTCTGGCATCTGTTGTAACATTTCTTCCGTCCACTCGACTGAATCTTCTCATGACTTTGTTGTAATTTTTTGTGAGAAGGGCCATTGTAGCATCGATGTCTTCGTCAGAGTCAGAATCCTCAGATTCTGGTTGCTTGTGTGTTGAGCTTTTGAAAGCAACTCCTTTGTTCCTTTTGTTGATATTGGGCAGAGATAACTCATAGGTCATTAGAGATCTCATCATTTCATCGAATTTTAAGATCTTGAGGTCATGAACTTCCTCAATTGCGGTGATCTTCATATTAAATCTAGGTCTGAGAGCACGCAGGGTTTTTCTAACCAGTTTTTCATCAGACATTGATTCACCCGGAGAATAGGATTCATTGGCTAGATCACGAATATGAACGTTAAATTCAGCGATTGATTCGTCCTTTTTCATGACAAGGGCTTCGAAGTTTGTTGTGAAGTATCGCAGCTGTTGTTCTCGAACCTTGGTTGTTCCTTCATATGCAACAGCCAGGATATCCCATGCGGATTTGGCAGTTTTGCATGTGTTGATTAGTCTGAATACGTTCTTGTCAACACCATTAAAGATAACATTCAGGGCTCGAGAGTTTCTTAGTGATTCCTCGTCTTTGTTATCAGTCCAGTCTTTTTCTGGTTTTGGGCCGATAGGGTTACCATCACTATCACTGAGTTGTGGAGCATTCCAACCATTGATCACATCCTTCCATGTTTTATTATCAAGGGACTTCATGAAGGCACACATGCGAGCATTCCAATAGCCGTAGTTACTTCCATCTAGAACTGGTGATCGGTTGATGGATCCTTCTTCTCTGGTATTGTCCATCTTGACGATCAAAATTTTTGATTAGGAACTCACCTAAAGCTGTAGGTGCCTCCTCTGATACCAATTGAAATTTTGATCAGGTAGTTGTGCAAGATGCCACACACAATGTTATGTATAAGGCTATAACACAGTGTATGACAACTTGCGTAGATGAAGTAGGACAGTAAATATCAAAACGTAATAAACAACGACACAGTAAATTGTTTACCCAGTTCGATGCAACGTCACCTACGTCTGGGGGCTCTCAGCCTAGTGGAAAGGTTTCACTATCAATAATTCGTCAAAACATACAAGTACCTATGATCATCCCAAGATCTATATTTTATGCTACTATTACAAGTGCAACCTATCTCAAGGTCTCCCCCTGAATCCAAGACTCAGTCTTGATTCCACTCTTCGAGCAATCGCCTTGCTTTGTCGGTTCAAGTTGTCGTTGAACGTTGTGGTTTGCGTGCAGTCTTTACTCACTTGATCAGTAAACCCTCAATCACCTAACTCTCTTTAGTTAAGGTGATACACAATATCCTTAGTACAATCTACAACCTCTCAGCCCGCAAACCTTCACGTCTAAGAGCTTTGTAAATTATTGCTAGGAAACAATAAAAGAACCACACGATTGCTAAGGGGGTAGCCTAAGCTTTTATAGCAATCGAGTATAAGTACTAACCCTAAAGGGTTTCCTCTTTATCACCGTCTTTCTTCTTTCCAGAATCGGAGACGCGTTGGAACTTTCACAAGTCCTAATTGTAGTCGTACTTCATGAAGAGCAGGGACTTTCCTGATTTCTGTCGAACATGATGTTTGCCGAGATGTCGCCAACAATGTCATACAAGATGTCGCATACGATGTTTCGACATTCTTTATGGGTGTATTTGTACAAAAATGACGAAATTGTCTAAGAATGATATTTTAAAAATAAATATTTTTATAAGTTTTTTTTGCGTAACAAAGGGTATATTGCAATTAGGGGTGAGCAGAAGTGTCCGGACAACCCAGCTCAACCCGTGAACCCGTTCCAACCCGTCCATTCTTATCCCAACCCAGAGTGACCCGGGCCGGGACGGGCCGGGAACGGGCACCATATAGATATCACAGGCCGGGTTGCGGACATGAAGTGGGGTGTCCGGACTAACCCGGGCCAACCCGCCCTAATGGACTTAACCAACTAACTAACTAAACACACACAACCCACACTAATTTTGAAAGGGTCATTTTAAGTTTGTTTAGCAAATAATTTCGAAAAAACACAATTTTCATATAAACTACTCTAAATGTTATTGACAATATATTTTTGTGGTATTGAAGTATTAGTTTTGCAATATGTTTTTGTGTACATAACTTATCTTTGCAATAAGTTTTTGTGTACAATATGTTATTTTTTAATTTTATGGACGGGCTGGACTAACCCAGAACTCGTCCGGTCTCAACCCGCCCACTTGCTCATCGGACAACACTCTTCATGAGCCGGGAATGGACATAAAAATAGTCAACCCGCTAAGTCTGGGTTGGGCCCAAAAACAAGTCATGGACTGTCCAACCCGGCCCATGCTCACCCCTAATTGCAATAGAACAAGGCAAACCCTATAACTCCCAAGACGGGAGAGAGAATTAAAAACCACAATTACAAATATAATAAATTTGAAGCATTTAATACATTAAATAGATGTAGATGAAAATTGAGGATCAAGAAAGCATGAGAGGATTTCATTACAATCTTGTGGACAAATTAATGTTTTGGGCTTGAAAGTGCTAGGGCATAAAGAACTAGGCTCAAGAAAAAACGATCAGATTGCCAGAGAAAGAGTTGGGACATGTGCACATACTTCTCCATTGGGAAGTGAAATGGGGAATCAAGAAACGTAGAGGACGCACCCGAGGACACAATCCATGAGGCCGCGTGCCTTAAAACGATCACTCTAAGGCACCGCCGACCCCCACATAGGACGGCGAAGCAACGTCACCTGAACCTGAATTTTCGTTGGAAGGAGAAACGACTAGAACCAAGGGAGAAGACACGAACAACGATGACGAACTAGGATTCGAACGACGGAACCCGCGAGCCGCCATACCATCTCCGACGAAACACTGGCAAAGAGAGACCAACACCTCTAGATTTTACCACTTGTGGCTCCAGCCCGCACCCTCGATTTAGAAACCAACGAGTCCGCCACAGAGCACTACCGGTGGGCGAGGATTGACGTTGTCGGCCAACACCGAAAGAGATCACCGGGGAGAGCGCCGAGAGAATAACGTCACCACCACGCAACACCAAACAACCCATCCGTTCCGAAGACTACCCCTTAACCGTAGAAGCCCACCATCACCACACACACAAAGTACCAGGAAACCCCCCCCCCCCCATGAGCTCCACCGCAACTGACCCTAAATCCACTAGATCAGGAAGGGGAACATATATGGGTTGAAATTTTAGTTTCAAATATTCGCAAAACTTGAAGATGAGTTAAGTTCAGAAAATCGGATGAAGCTTGTAAGGGAAGGGAGAACGGCGCCACTTGTGGAAGAAAGGAAGAGGGTGAGAGGGAGATGAAAAAGGGAGTGGAAAAGAAAAAGAATAGTTGTCGCTAGGGCTGTCCATTTTTACCCGGTACCTGACTCACCCGACAACCCAACCCGATCCAAACCCGACTTCAACTGAGTCGGGTCTCGGGTGTGATTTAAAAAACCACCGAGTAACCCGACTCACCCGACCCCCATGGGGTTATTCACCATTTCTATATCCAAGCACAAACCAGCCACGAAGAATAACAAGCAAAGCCCATGCCATATCTTGCTTTTGCTGTCTAATGGAAGAAAGAAGCTTATAAACATTTTAAAACGTTTATACGCTTCCAATGTGGGATGCTAAAGAGGTAAAGAGAGCTGAAGCCTTAAGACGTAGACGTGGCGCCTCCTTCACCGTCCATCGCAAAGCCAAATCAGATCTGAGACGTCCGTTGTTGTAGACGTGGCCGTCTCTCCTCCACCCACGACTTCACCAACACCAACTCACCCTCACGCACACCAACCACATTATCTCTCTTTTCTTTTTTAACCCTTTCAATTTCTCTCTAAGAAACCTAAATTTCCAACCATGTTGTTGCCGCCTCCCCCTCATGCCGCCTCTTCCCTCTCTCGCCAATTACCATGCCTCTCTCTCTCCGTCACAAGATGAACTCGGAGATTTTTGGTTCATACACGAGCAAGCCACTTCGAAGAGGGTAAGTTTCTTTAGATGATTTATGGTTTTAGGGTTTACATATAGGGGCTTGAGATTGCGATGTAGGGTTTCAAATAATGTTTTCTCTGTTTATTTTATTGTTTGATTTTTGGGATCCCGAATTGATGTTTAGAGTTTTTGCATGGTGTTAGATTTTATGGATTAAGTTATGGGTTTTGAATTTTGGCTATTTCTTGGATGGAGATTTGAATCTTTCTTTTCCGTAGTGTTTTGCCTCACATGTCTATCTCATTTTTTTGTGTAGTAGAAATAGAATGCTATATTCCTCATGTCTTTATGATCTGAAAAGCTATGTATGTGACATGAATTATTCGTGTAGAAAGATAGATTGTGTTGAATTTATAATTTTATATGCTTTGTTAAATGGTTAACTCCTGATTCATGATTTTTAATATTGGTAGTGCTCCGTATATTCTTGTTATCTGAAGTAGATTTGTGAATTTCGGTAGGTTCTAAAATGCATTGAAGTTATCTCAGTTAGCTAACATGACCGATACAACTGTGATTTTCTTTTTTAATGCTTTAGCTGTTTTTCTTTTGTCTAAATTGTAGTGTTAGAATGTTGGAACTTGGGAACTTTGTAATAGGTTTTGGTTTTGGGTTTTATAGGTATTGATTATTTGTGTGCCTTTTATGTAAAATGAATCCATTTTCAAGTTTCTGTAATCCAGGTTTCTATGAGAATTGGGTTTTGGTGCTTAAAGTCTGCTTGATCAGATTCTAAAAGTATTGTGCTTTTTGTGAGCTCGTGTTTTAGTTACTATCCTTCTGTAGGCTTTTGGAGCTTTATGGAGATCTTATGTTTACAATCCATTTGCTTTCTATTGGTATTGGTGATGCTTTCTCTCTGTGTTTTTTTTATGGTTTTAGGGATTTTTGTGTTTATTTTTCTTGTGCAAGTTAAGCAACACTTGGTCCAAGGCTCGAGCCTGTCATTTTCCTAAATTTTCATCCAAATTTGCTGACTATTTCTATATTTAAGCATCTCTCATAAATTCATAATTTTTTTAGGATGTGGATGATTTGATGATGCGTAGATTATGGCCCGGTTGTAGTTGTCTATGGCAGTAGGCACAAACACACAAAAGGAAGCTTAGAGGAATTCAAGCGTAAGTTTATGACTTCAAAATTCTATTAGCGGGTTCAGTAGATTATGACTTGTGTTCTATTTCTAGTTATAATCAAAATCATAATGATCGTTGAACTTTCTTAATTCTATTAATGAGTTTTGATAGATTTAGATTTGTGTTTTATTGCTAGCTATAATCAAATTCATAATGATTATTGAACTTTCTTAATTCTATTAATGAGTTTTAGTAGATTTTGACATGTGTACTTTTTTTAGAAGAAGAGAGGGCTTTTTGAGAATAATAGATTTATGGAGTCTAATTTAGAATAAGAGTAGAGCTTTTTTGACAAATATAGAAGAGAGAGTTTATTAGAAATAAATTTTTACATGTCCTGGGATTCGAACTCGTGTCCGCAAGGTACAACCTCTGTCACCATATTAGAAGACCAACTCAACTAAAAGTTTAAGCTGATAGTTGAAGGACCAATTATAGTTTTATACTCTAACACACGCCCTCAGGGACAAGCTCGTTTTGAGGTTTGGACGTGCACTTTTTTAGAAGAAGAGATTAGATTGAGGAGCCCATATGAAGTGAGGGGGATTTTTGAGAAGAAGAGATTTATGAAGGACCATTTTGAATAAGAGTAGAGTTTTTTTTGACAAATTTAGAAGAGAGAGTTTAATAGAAATAAATTTTTGCATGTCCTGGGATTCGAACTCGTGTCCACAAGGTACAAGCTCTGATACCATGTAAAATTGGGTTGTACATATCGGGCCGTGCTCCACAACTAAAAGCTCAAGCTGATAGTTGGGTTTGACCATTTCCTTTATATACAACCATTTAATTTCATATTCTTTCAATGTGGGACTTTATATTTTCAACACTCCCCCTCACGTGTATTATAGTCCGACTCGATATGTGCAACCCAATTTTACATGGTATCAGATCGAGCCGATTTGAGCCTGTATTGGTGGGTCTTGCCTCTCTGTGTCTCCGCTCCCCTGTAAGCCCGATATTGTGGTCTACGTAAGGGGAGAAATAAGCCCGCGTGCATAAGGACACGTTCTACTATGACTCACGTGAGGGGGAGTGAGTTGATAAAAGATTCACGTGTATAATACACGTGAAGGAGAGTGTTGAGAATATAAAATCTCACATTGAAAGAATTGAGATCAAAGGGTTGTACATAAAAGAAATTGTCAAATCCAACTATAAGCTTGAGCTTTTAGTTGGGTTTGACCCTTTTCTTTATATGGCATCAGAGGTAGTTTTACCTCGCGGACATGAGTTCGAATCTCAGGACGTGCAAATTTATTTCTTCTCATTCTCTTATTTCTTATTCTCATAAAAAGCCCCAACTCTCTTCAATAATGGGCTTCTCACAAACTTCTCTTTCAAATGCCCCCTAACTTCTAATGGGCTACTCAATCTACTATTCTAAAAAAAGTGCACGTCCAAACCTCAAAACAGGCTTGTCCAAGAAGGCGTGTTAAAGAAGCAAACTATAATATTGTGTTACTAGCTATAATCAAATTCATAATGATGTGTTTTATCTTTGATACCCGCACGATGTGTTTTGCCTAATTTGGTTAATTTGCTTCTTTTTTCTTTCAGGATTTGTATTTTACACACTTGACAAAATATGTGCCAGGTAATATTTGGATCTTACACTTTTGTCATCCTCAGAAAGAATGATAAATATATATGAATTCACAATTTCAATAATTTATCATCAATTAATTACATTAATTTTGATGTTCTTATAAAGAAATATATATGTTTTACATATTTACATAATCAGATTATAGACATATTTACGTAACTTATAGAAATATATGTTTTACATAATGAGATTTACAAATGGGAGCTACTGGTTGATTTACATGCTTACTTTGTATTGATTTATTTGGTAATGCTTACTTTGATTTAAATTAGTGATGATGATTTACATGCTTGCTTTGACTTAAATCATACCAGCGATGATAATTTACATGCTTACTTTGATTTCAACCATACAAGACTACTAGTGATGATGTTTATGGATTAGTGCCTCTTTGTAAATTGTTAAGCTAACTTGTTTTTTAATTTGTTTCATTATTTGGGAAATGCTGGAGTTTCTGTAAATGGAGGAGCTACCAGAGACATTCTGAAAATTGAGAAGCTGCTGAATTTTATGTTTTTGGTTAATTATTTTTAAGGTTTAGTTTTTACAAGTTCTAATTTTGTAGTCATTGAATCTGTTTTCATAGATAATTATTTTTTTCACATTTATTTGGGCAGATTCAGATTGTATTGTATTAGTATATGTATTAGAGGTGTATTTTGGGCTTGAATTTTGATATTTGAATTGGGCTAAAGTAAAAAGAGTAACTCTGGGCTCACTTATTGGGCTTTTTATTAAGGCCTATCGAGTCTGTTGGGTTTGACCCGACTCACCCGACGCCCGACCGAGTGAAACCCGACAACCCAACCATAAAGTTGGGTCGAGTCTCGAGTACAACCCACTGGACCCGACAGTACCTGAGTCGGGTCTATCCGACCCGACTCGATGAACACCTCTAGTTGTCGGAGGTACAAAGAGTGCCGCCGGCGCCCTAAAAAGGTAGGCCAAGAATAGTTGAGAGAGATTCTTTTTAAAAGTTTTTCTGTTAACTAAAGTCCGTATAATATAAATTTGTAATTTAACTTTTGGTTAATAATTATATTTAAAAATCTTAATTTTTATTTTTATGAACAATTTTTGTCATTTTTGCAAGAGTAGATTTTTTTTTGCATAAAAATACAAAGTTATGGCACATTTTTGTACACAACACTCTCTTGTTAAACGGTCAAAGTATAAAGCATATATTTACAATATTCCCGGTTTCATTAGAGTATTTTGGCCTATTAACTATGCAACTAACGGTCCATTTTTCAGAACTGAGATGATTTTAGTTAATGATTAAATATATTAGTTATGTGAAGAACGTGGACGAGCGTTGCTGTGGTGTAGTGGTTATCACGTCTGCTTTACACGCAGAAGGTCTCCGGTTCGATCCCGGGCAGCAACATGTGTCTAAGAGATTTATGGCCATTGGCGTAGAAATTTTTGCCCTTCTTTCCTTGCACAACTTTATAATCATAGGACAATGGCCTTTTCCATTGGTTTGCCTCGGTTTCTCAAGCTTTCTTGATGTTTGGCTTTCATTTATCTAATTAATCTGTGTACCTTTTCCCTAGGCTATATCATATGTACAAATCCCCTATCAATATTTAAGAGACTGTGTTTCTTGTTCTTTCACTTCATATCCCCCAAGAAAAATAAAGAGAAAATTATGATGAAACTGCAGTTAGACCATACTCTCCATCATTTCTCATGCTGATTGTGGAGTTAAAAATATGGATGGGCATGTTGCTTTTGTGGAGCTTCTAATAGTTAATGATCCATGATTTCGAAGTAGGTTAGCAAGATGTTCATTTGGGATTTGTCTAGGGACATGGATGCATAATGATCATTTCAGAAGTAGGTTAGCAAGATCTTCGTTTGGGATTTGTCTAGGGATATGGATACATAATGGACTTTGTTGTGCCTCCACCTGGATGAGCAAAACATCATCTATATTTCTCGAAAGAATCAAGCCTACAATATGGTTTTGGACTTTTTTTTGGCCATGTGGTGTTGGAGTGTTGCCACATAGGTGTTTCTGTTAGGGTATAAAAATATAAGTGGTCATTCAACAAGTTTTTAGTTGAGTTGATCCTTTAATATGGTATCAGACGTGCAAACTATATTTTTTTTCATTCTCTTATATCTTATTCTCATAAAAAATCCAAACTCTCTTTACTGAACTTCTCTTCTAAATGCCCTCTAAATTCTAATGGGCTCTTCACCCTCTATTCTAATCACGTGAAGAACTCTTGTGAGCTAGAGTTGAATCATGATGCACGGTAGGGTATGCAGGTCTTCCAAAACCAAGTTAAATTTTGGGAACAAAGTGATGCAAGGGAATTAAATAATTTAAGCACATGGACACAACTATTTTTAATTGTCTAATTTATATTTCCTAATATGTAGTTTCTAGAATAAGTGGCTTGTAGCCAAGTAGATCTACTTTTTAAATTGTTATTTCCTAGCTTATTATTTCCTAGTATCCTAGTTTCTAGTTTGTTATTTTCTTTTATAGTTCCTAGTTGTTATTTCCTAATTAGATGTATTTAAAGGGGTTTTGGCTCTTGGAAAAATCAAATTTGAGAGAATAAAAATTATAGCTTTGTGCTTGAGACTTTGTCTTATTTTACTTATCACCTTAGGCCGAAGATCCTAGGTGTGGCGTAAAATCCTTATCTTATCCTATACCCAATAAGTGGCTTGTAGCCCAAGTAGATCTACTTTCCAAATTGTTATTTCCTAGATTATTATTTTCAAATATCCTAGTTTCTAGTTTGTTATTTCCTTTTTTAGTTTCTAGTTGTTATTTCCTAATTACATGTATTTAAAGAGGCTCTGATTCTTGGAAAAATCATATTTGAGAGAATAAAAATTATAGCTTTGTGCTTGAGACTTTGTCTTATTTTACTTATCACCTTAGGCCGAGGATCGTAGGTGTGGCGTAAAAACCTTATCTTAGCCTATACCCGGTTAAATGACGGTTAAACCTTATCTTAATCTATACCCGGCTAAGTGACGATTCTACTCCTCAAACCCTAAACCCATTCTCTACGATATCCTATTTTTCTCATCCATTCCTACACTTTTTTCGATCGAAAACTTCAAACCCAAGAAATTACAAAAATAACTTCAAACTCATCTCGTTCTACTTATTTCTCGTAGCCATCCCCGTATCACAAAGTGACAAAGATGGTATCAAGATTTAGTATAGACTTGATTATTGCGATGCAAGCGTGCTAGTACTCTTTAAACCTGGTGTCAAGCAAGACTATCCTCGCTACAACTGGTAGTCTTTTTCTTCCATGAAGAGTAAGTACGAGTCGTACATCGCCATAGTGTTGATGAGTAAATCCTTGGTGAATTCACTGGTGGATAGCTCTTCATCAAGTCATAAGAGAATTATCTGTTCTATTTTTGTCGCTGAAACTAAGTGTTGGTCGAGCCCAAACGCCATAACACTCTCCAATAGTAGGTCTACTTGGGCTGAATGCTTGTTTAACCGTTTTTGAGAAAAGTGTGTTTGGTTTGAAAAAATGCTAAGTATGGGTTTAGAAGTGGTAGACGAATATTGGGGACTTTATCACTATCAGACTTTAGTAATACTTTCCATGATGCGTAAAGTTTACCATAAACCTAGACAACAAACCGGCGTTCCTGAGGGCCTCGATGTCGGCTTTGGAGCGGTCACATAAGTACACTCACTCCTTGTAGGCGCACTCACTTTCTGAAGATTATAACATGAGCTTCTTTTTTATATTATTTAATCCAACAACACTATTTATATATAATAAATTATTTTAACATCATCATTCATATATAATCATTAAATAAACTACATTATCATAACACGAACTATATTACGAAAACATCTTTCATAGAAATTACATTATTATAAAATAAAATGCATAATTAAATTTTCAATTATAAAATATAAATATATAGAAATATATGATTATAAAATTAAAATACATATAATTACATCATTATCAAATTGAAATACATAATTAAAATCTCAATTATAAAGCTGAAATACTTTGAAGAAAGAAGTACACATAAATAAATAATTTATAGAAATAACATTATTATAAAATTGAAATACATAACTAAAATGTGGAAATCCCCTCTTTCTCTC
Source organism: Geranium rotundifolium (assembly GCA_963920655.1). NCBI lineage: Eukaryota > Viridiplantae > Streptophyta > Magnoliopsida > Geraniales > Geraniaceae > Geranium > Geranium rotundifolium. Next base: position 21,549,609 of record OY987321.1, read on the forward strand.
TCCTACCGCCATGTCATCTCTCTCTCTCTCTCTCCCTTGTATGTTGCAACCTTCGTCTCTCTCTCTCTCTCTCTCTCTCTCCTTCCCTCTCTCACTCCCTTGTATGTTGCAACCTTCGTCGTGGCAGTCCGGGAGTGGGCATTCCCTCCCCTCACTTGTTGTGGCCAGCCTTAGAACCACGGAGATTTATAACCTACAAATGACTCAAGATATAATTAAGATCATCCAATAGATGTTTTTGAGGACCTTAAACGGAGGAAAAATGGGCACTCTAGCCACTAAACACCTCAAGATAGACTGTATCCTCAAAACACCATGATCCATCTTTATTATATCTCAGGTAATTAGTTATTAGGATTTTTGATGTGGAAGTTCAAGTTATGACAACCACGGAGCATATACTTTCATTCACAACCTCGAGACAGGAGACGATCCATTACTCCAATACTTCTCATGAGAATAAGAGTCAAAACTTAACCGTGAAAACTCTAATACCAAAATTACAATCATATAATGGGTACAATGAGGAGAGCGAATCTAGCTAAAAGATTAGAAGTCAGTTGTCTCACCAGTTGTAATAGAATAAATGACTCGCAACGTCAGAAGGTTGAGCTTGACAATTGTATGTTTACACAATCGTTCTTGTAAATTGATATGTGCTTCATTTTGTTATTGGTTTCTTCTTTCTTAGACCATCTCCAACATATACTATATTTGTCTCTCCAATACAAAATATACTATATTAACTCCAACAACATGATATTTTGTATGTTATTTTGGCATATACTATATTTTCAGAGCATATTTGACATATAAATGTAACATATGTTATTTGTCTCTTCAAGAAAAATATTATTTTACGACTACTTTTATCATCCAAACTTTTTACTTTTACCAATTAATCAAATAAAATAATCACAATGATACAGTAAAATAATATATTTCATTTGTTTATTATTAAACTATTAAAATGGCATATAGTGAATAACAAATAACATATATGCTTGAAATAAAATAATATATGAATGCTAAAAAAAGTATATAACATAAATTTTATGTTAAATATAACAAGATGCTCTTAAGCTCAGATCATTTCTTATATATGGCTAAGTTTCTTTTCCTTTTTTGGTGGCATATATGGGGATGTTCAGCTAGTTTTTTGGTTTAAAAGTCGGGGAGGGGATAAGAATTGTTGAGAGGGGGTAGTTATGTTGTGCTTTCCATTTTTTCTTGATTTTAAATTGTTTGAAATTTTCAATTCTATGATTTGGGTATGATTAATTTTTAATTTGTGGTAGCAGTATTGTATCCTTGGCATCGGTGTGTGTTGCAGGTTCCTTTTCTTTTGTTCTCAATTTGGGTTTTGAAGGGACGCTTGTGTCTCTCCTCTTTGAGTTTTGGAGGGATTAGAATGTTTGAAATCTTGGAATAATTTGGAGGTGGAAGTTAAGAGGCAGAGATACAACTTTTACAATACAATCTTCTATTATGTAATTTGATTTTTAGGGGTGCTTATAATTAACTGAGAAATTATATCGACACAAAACTAACAAAATCGTGCACCGTGGTTAATGAACCGCGGATAGTTGATGTGGTTGAGATTTTAAATTGAAGAAACCTGATATAGTTCGGTGTTGTTGAGGTTTTATAATGTTAGAACCGTCAGGTAACCGCAAAATTGGAACGGCATGTGACTTCATCTTATTTACGCGGCTCATAACTTCAATCCCACATTTTCCTTCACTCATTCACTTTCTTTTCTCATTTTCATCTTTTTTTAATATCGAACTTTTACCTATCTATTATGAACAACCGCTTATGTTGGGGCGAAGAATTCTTAGCCTTCTTTGATAAATCTTTCATGGTTTTTTGGCCAATAAAAATAATTTAAAAATCATGTATTAAACATTTTAGCTTAGAAAACGGTAACATATCCATTTGGCCTAGAAATTGGTCTCAAAATGGAACCACATGAGAAGCCCATTGCTCACAGCTAGTGCAGTGAAAACCGCAAACCGATCGAAAAATCGAGCGGATATAATCGTCCATTCTTGTAACTGCAGATGCGGTTATGGTTTTCATTATGCAAAAACCGCAAACGCGAATTGGTTTCTTAAATATTAGAGTGATTGCGGTTAACCGACCATGATCACCCCTATTGATTTTAGTTGCTTCTTATTTTTATGTTAATTTTTACAAACTTTAAATAATATCTCATCTTCAGTGTTTTTTTATAGTATGATATGTTTTTTTGAATTAAATCATATCTTAAATCGAATTCGAAACTGATACCTCTCTTTAAATAATGTGAGACTCAAACTGTTGCAATGTCCCCTCGAAGACATAAAATATGTCTTAATATAAGACATATTGATCTTCTCCAACAAAATAAAAGTTACTACACTATGCAAGAAAAATATTTAGTTAGGTAAATTATACAATTTGGGGGAAGCAAGAAGCCTAATCCTCTTAGGACAGTGTTAACAGGTTGTTTGGTACAGATCAGCGAATGGGGTTGCTAACTTTCTTGTGAGGGTAGCTTTGTTAAGAGCTGGTTGGAAGTCGGGCGAGAATCTTGTCCTCCTCGGGTTTATGCATATATTGTTGAAAGACGTTTTACAAGATATATATTTTGACTGCAACAAAAATATACAATTTGGGTATTTTATATTTTTGTTACTGATGGTTAAAGGAAATTATGGCCAAGTGATTGTAACTATTTCAAATCAAATGACATTTACTATTTATATGTATCACTTGTAAAGTGATTAATGTGCATGACAAATCTCTTTTCAAAAATGTTATTTGAAATTAGATATTAGCGAAGAATTCACTTATCTCACTTGTAATTTGCACGATTTTTACTTAACTCCCTCGTAAAAAAAAGTTTTTTGTGGAGTTCTCGTAGTTTACTAACGTTTTACTTAAGTTTGACGGTGTTAGTTTTTAGTCACGTGACCATTACATGGGTGTTCTTTTTTGTGAAAATGGCAAAAATGCCTTTGGTGTTCAGATATGTGGAGACTCAATCAACACATTACCAATCCTTCCCCATCTTCCTCATGAAGCGAGTTCTTGAGATCTCCGACGAATAGGACGATTTTGGTCACAACGTGTGTGGATGTGGCTCGGTATTTAATGTGGTGCAATCGAAGAAGTCGGTATGCAAAAGCTAGAACACCTGAAGTTATCGCGAAAGTGTCAGATTTGGACAAAAGTCTAGTGTTTTCCGGGCAGAAACGGTGGTCTGAGTCAAATTCATGGCTACGCCATTTGATACAACGGATTTCGGCCATCGGAGATCATCTAGAGTGTCAAAATCACGTTTTATAAGTTTCGCAAAGTTTTTATAATTTTAATAATTTATTTCCTTTTCCAATAAATTTAGGTTTCCTTTTCTGCAATTAGGTTTTGGCTATTTAAGCACTTTTATACATTTATATTATTTTGTTTTTGAAGTTTAATAAAATATCGAGGTTTCCTTCAAATCTATCATCTTCAATATTTTTGCGAATCAACGAATTTTGATAAACAATTCTTCCTAACCACGTACGCTGAATCAATATTTCAATCGTTTCACTTGGATTTTGTTTAATTTGATTTTGTTCTGCTTGGCCTAATCTTATCCCGAATTGATTGAATTTTTTCATCTACTTTTTTATTTTCAAATTGATATTAATGAATCGGATCCACTTTGATGACAAATGAAATGTGATTTTGTTTTTCAACTACTAATTTTGGTTTCTTATTTGGTTTTTGTTTGAGCTTAAAGAGAGAGAGACACAGACAAAACAAGAAATGGAGAGAATAAATGGCACATTTTTGAAAACTTAATCGTTAGTTGAGGGTATTTTGGACTTTTTACTAATAATTTAACACCATTAGAACTAAGTGAAAAGTTAGTCAAGTTCAAAGACTCCATAAAACACATTTTATCTTTGGGGGAGTTAGCTGAAAATCGCGCAAACCATAACGGAGGTAAGTAAATTTTTTGTTTAGATACTATATTCAAAGTTAGATAATGTGTGATTACATCACTCATATAGCATTGCATCAAATTTCAAGAAATTATTCACGAGTCAAAGAAAAAGAATTTTTATTCATCCAAAAGGTAAAATAAAACCCTTGTTGAAAATGAGAATAAAAATATAGATCATTAGAATCATTGTATAATATTCTTCAAATTATTGTATACAATAATTAATATGCAGTGACGGTATATATATGAGAGATCCCGTACAGGGAGCAACACTACAAGGTACAAAGGAATTGATAAAAAAAAGTGAGCCCGAAATCGAGAAGCACACTAACATGTATACAAAAACACGAAAAAATGAAAAAGAAAAGTGGAGGTCTCTACGAGGGAGATGTCGTAGATCCTATAGCAAATATTCAGGCCTCCTAGTCCTCGTTCATGCGTTGAAGCTCGGAGATCTGGTACCAGTTGTTACCGAAGAAGTTTAACAGATATAGTTTGTCACTATATATACTATTGTTCCATACATTAACAAGAAAAAATAATCTATATACATGAATAACAAAGAATTATCATACCACTCTCTTAGGATTTTATTATCTTTCAACCTCAAAAAAGGAGGGAGAATAGATGTTATTATGTGATTATGTCATGGCTATGGATATTATTAAGAAACCAAAATCCATTATTTTGAAATTCATTATTTCTGAGGTCATCTATACTTTCTAACCAATTTTAGCATTATAATTTCATTTACATTTATTATAAAACTATACCCACTAAAAATTAGGATCATACATTTGTAATGCTTTCCAGACCTCTGGAGACCTCTACTCAACCTGGCTTTCCTCTAGACACAACCTAACTGTGGGAGATACAGGTGCTAGGAGTTTCTCGACTGTAGCCTCTGGATTGCATATACTCTCGATGGATACTAATCGGAACTTGATATAATTTTATATAGGTATATATGAAACTACGATATTGCTTTGGCAGTCGTTATAGACGAGAAGAAATGTTTAGCTGAACATTCAGGGAATACTCAAAGGTTTTTCGTAGGATTGTTGGTGGCCAAAGCTTGCCTTTCTTTTACAATGAGGCTCCCTTTATAGTGATCTTCTACCTCATCGCCATCCTATTACATTTCCTGATTTTTACAAAACTGATACACGTGTTCGGTATTCTTGTTCCTTGTTATCCTTTCATAATGTTGATTCTCCTTTTTTCCGGCATTTTTTGTGCTTTTCTTATCTTTCCAAGCTGCTACATATTTCTGTCCTTTCTCTATCTATTATTGTTGGTGTTGTCGTTTCAACTGCTACCTCATTCTTTCTCTTCATATCTGCTACAACTTTGATTATTGGTACTCCATCCATGTGCTTTGTTTTAGCGAGATGTCTACCGTTTTTGTCATCTTCATGGTTTTTCTTCATACTCATGTGATTTATGCCAATAGAATTTTTCCATTCTGGCTTCTTGATAGCCTGCCTTTATTTTCGTCTCTAGCCTTCCATTATGTCTTCTTGGCATATACTACATGAATATTATTTTTCATCTTCTAACTTGCTACTTCCTTATACTAGCTTCTTGGTTAATTGTTCCATGATGCCTTCAAACTTGTAATGTTTTCTACATCTTCATTATTTTTGTCAACAGACATATGGCTTTCTTGAAACTGCTTGTATGTCTATCTTTCTTTTGATGCTTTAGTAGTTTAGTAGCATTCTTTTGGTACCCACCGTTGTCTGTAGTAGTCTTATTTGAAGGTATGCTTTTTGACATCCATGCCATTTGTGTGCGGTAATGTACCGCTTCAATTTTTGCATCCATGTTATTTGTGTGGTAATGTACCATTTTTATTTTTTGCCTCCTTGTCATTTTGTCTGCGGTGATTGCACCATTGTAGTATTTCTTTTTTGGTCTCCACCTCTTAGGCGAAAGGATCCAAAAGATCATATGAGGTCTCTTATTCTTTCTTGCTATTTTCACTGATACTAGGTTTATAAGTGTGCCCCGGATGTCAGTTGACAAATATAATGAAGAAGTTGAAGACATGACAAGTTTGAAGACACCATATAACAACTATCCAAGAAGCTAGTATAAGGAAGTAGCAAATTAGAAGATGAATTTTTTTTTATGTAGTACATACCAAGACATCATAGAAGACTAGAGACGAAGGAAGGATGAAAAAGGGGTAATTCGCCGTTCGAGATCCGACGAGCTCAGGGTGGCGATTCGTCTCTTCACTGTCGACAACCATGGCAGTGGTTCGTCTCTTTACCGACGGCGACGCGAGCTTCGATCTCCCTGCCAGCGGATCGTCTCTTAACCAGCGTACTCCCTAGGCCGTCCTCCCCCAAAGCTCCTCCACTTCCGATGTGAGCGATGCGACCCTTTTCGGCAAGAGCGACCACGCCCACATCACTTTCGGCAACCAGATCTGAGCGACGAACCAGAGCAATGCCGGGAAGAGGAAGAATTAGAGGTGTGACTAGCTTCGACAATGGGTCCAGATTTAAACTAGATGGCAACCCTTTCCGACGACGACCTACTCTCTGACGACGTCGACGATTCTTTCCGGCCAGATCCAGATGTTGTAGCTGCTGAACCTGGCGACGCGTGACCGGTTGGCCCCGATTAACCAATCAAAGCATTCAATTCCTTGAAAGAGATCACCACGGGTTCCAATCGATAAATATCATGCAGCGGACGTTATGTAATCGTGGTGATCGATGCAAGCGCTGATCTTAATGTAAATTCCACATGTTATATGTATATATTAAATCTGAAAATTACCTCTTCTAATCGATGAAAACACAAGCTTAGTGTTTCTCTATTAGGTCTACACAAGCACCACAACCGAAGAAGGTTTTCACTCAAATTTTTGCTATGAATTTTGAGAGAAGCTTGACAACAATGAAGGATGAGAGGGAGAGAGTGATAGGATTAGTTGCTGAAAAACTAGAGAAGATAATGGAAAATATTATGTGATTTTAATTTGAAAATTAAAATTGCATATCTATCCTTCATAATCTCTTATTTGCATTTGTTCCCATTCATAACTTAAATCCCTAAATGGGCTTTAAGCCCGTTTAACTAAAACCCAAATTAAACCCATTAACTTGAGTTCTAATTTCGGTTTAGACAAAACGGCTCAATTTCCTCGAATTGATTTCTTCAACCGTCTGGTTGAAACCTTAGGCCAGAAAACTACTGAATCGTTCTCAATTTTCATCCATAATTGTTGTCATGTATCGTGCTTAATGCGTGTGACCCTCTAGGCTCACGAATAATTGGCAGACTGGTAAAATTACTATTTTACCCTTTCCATCATTAGTGGCCTCTAGCAAGACATTATGATTATCCAATGTTCGTGATTATCGATTATTCGACTTAACCTGTTATCGTACATGTCACTGTCCTTTTATCAAATCGATATCCAGATTGATCAATAGGCATAGAATGATCATCCTAATTTATCAATCACTGTTTCTTGATATCTGAGATGACTGAAAACTAATACTAAGGTATCACCTGCACGGTCGTGCTCTTTCTTCAGTCATACTCATCAAGTGGCCTAAACGGATATCTTTCTCATACCGAAGTATGAGTGATAAATCTCTCAGACGCCTTTCGAGTTCACTAGTGCAATAAATGCCAAAGCCAATCGAAGCCGTTATAGTTACCCTTTTACAGATAACGTTAGACTAGGTCAAACTTAGGTATTTGTTACATAGTGTACACAAAGACTCCTTGGTTTTAGGATATAATGACAAGCTACGATATGTGAGTATCTCATGACTGGATCTATGCAGCATACTCACTATCGGGTTGTCCGATATCATCAACCTGATGGTATCTATGATATAACTCTGGCACATACTTTGCCATGATCAGTAGAGCGTGATCACAAGGAGTTGGTCTCATACTTATCGCTTCTTAAAGAAAGCTTAGCTGATCAGGGACTCATCAAATGTAATTCTTTTTGATCTATAGATCTATTATTAGTGGTTACACACATAATGGCATAGATCAAATTACATTCGATATATTACTACAACACATTAGTAATATATGCCGATTTATTTATTTGGAAAGATGATAAAACATTACATCTGTAGATCACTTATATATTGGACTGGGTTATTCCAATATTATGTGATTTTTTTTCCTCGGTCCTTCTCCAAAATCAATGATATCTTATTTCTTCAAATGATGCAATTGTAAAAAGTAATGATGAATATTATATTCATGAATACTTTGTTTGATTTTTCTAATTTTTTGGTTGAATAAACAAAATGGAACCGAAAAGAAAGAATGAGGAAAATCTGAGACATAGATGGAGAGAGGTTGAAGAAAGGATAAAATAGTATTTTTCTTAAGTTTTTTTAATCTTTATAATTTTATTACATAAGTTTTTTTATAAATTCTTTTTGAAATTACTAATTTATCCTTGAACCTAAGTTAAGTTCGGTATGCAAATAAGGTTGGTAATTTCACATTTACAAGATAATTATACTTTTAACAAACTATATTGGGGGCATTTTTGTCATTAAAAATGTGGATGATAAATTTAACAGAATTGGCCTCAAGTGCTAACATTTTAAACTGGAAGGACCAAGGAAAAAAAATCAAACTTTGGGTACCAATTCTAAAATGAAGTTTCAGCTGGTATACTAATATGTATTTAGCTCATGAAGAAATTTGAATATTTAAAAAAATAATTATATTATTCATACTAGCATCAAATTACATATCATCAGGAAGAAGATAAAGATTACAACCATTTCACAATAGCTCTCAGACGAGCACATGGAGAGATAAAGCTCTACATGCATAAATCACATAAGTGTGGAGAAAGATGATGAAGAAGATAAAAAATGTAGTCATCTCGCTAAAACAAAGCACATGGATGGAGTACCAATAATCAAAGTCATAGCAGACATGAAGAGAAAGGAAGATGTTGCGGTTGAAACGACAACACCAACAATAATAGATGGAGAAAGGACAGAAATCTGTAACATCATGGAAAGATAAGAAATGCCGGCAAAAGAGGGAATCAACATTTTGAAAGGTTAGCAAGGAAAAAAAAGACCTAACAAGTGCATCAATTTTGTAAAAATCAAGAAATGTAATAGGATGATGAAAAGTTAGAGGATCTCCATAAAAGGAGCCTCATTGTAAGAGAAAGGCAAGCTTTGGCCACCAACAATCCTACGAAAAACCTTTGAGTATTCCCTGAATGTTCAGCTAAACATTTCTTCTCGTCTATAACGACTGCCAAAGCAATATCGTAGTTTCATATATACCTATACAAAATTATATCAAGTTCCGATTAGTATCCATCGAGAGTATATACAATCCAAAGGCTATTGTAGAAGCACACATCACCTGCATCTCCCACAGTTAGGTTATGTCTAGAGGAAAGTCTGGTTGAGTAGAGGTCTCTAGAGGTCTGGAAAGCATTACAGGTGTATGATCCTAATTTTTAGTGGGTATAGTTTTATAATAAGTATAAATGAAATTATAAGATTTCTTCCAAAGAATTCCTCGACAGCATTCCTCGGATTTTGATCAACAAGAGAAGGAAGCCCAATGAGATTTGGACTCAGAGACTCTCATTTTACCGACACTATCAACGTTGATACGTGGAAAAAGGCAACAACACGTATAATATAATTGAAACATAGTATTTGTAAATATAAAAACTATTATTGCAAGACTAAATAAGAAAAGAAAAGAAAAGGAAAGAGGAGACGAGAGAAGTCTCACTCTTCTAGTGGGAAAAAAGAAATAAGAGAAGTCCCATTTTATAACTCTATGTATATGTATATGTCAGAAAGGCAGTGAATAATTTGTAGGGTAGCTGCCAAAACCCAATTGTAAGTTCAAACTCCATCATATCTGCAGTTACTGTCAATTAAAAAACTAAGAACTAAAGCAAACATTATAGCCAGACCATAAAAGCTTTAACAGTGTATGATCAGATGAATTTTATAGTAGAAGCAGCAACATAGGAACTTTTGGGTTTTAGACAGTCAAAAGTCCAATCTTCAAAATACCTCAAAACAATTGATCGTCTAATAATTAATGCTAAACATGATTTAAAGTCTCTAATGTTGATTAAAATGGTCTCATCTATTGTCTTTAATATAGGCTAGCATATTAATTTGTATACATACCTGAAATATTGTACTTTTCACCGGAAAATACGCCTAGTTAAGCGCTCTCCATTTCATATTATATATATTATCAACCAGCAAGATCCATTCACTAGCACCGCCTGTGAGAACATTGAAAAAGGAAATGACTTGGAGATAAAGATGAGAAGCAGAATCATTTGCATATACATACTGAATATAATTTTGTCTGAAAATATATAATACAACCATTCCATAGCTAAATTTTGGACTCGATCATTTTTCACAACTTAACTATCGCAAACCCAACATCAAATATATATATATGACAGCTAATAAACACGATTCAAGTAGAAAACACAATTTACTACATGTTGCTACTAAAAGTTCATGTTTTGTGTGTGGATATAATGAACTCTTAAGAACGTAGTCTTCCACGAATACTGTACATTACTCATAGATCCCTAATTAACACATTTCAAAATCTTGACAAGTCTTTACATGTCATTTATAGTTAGGCAGTATTTATTGGGATAAATGGAGAGAGAATAGAATGCATTTTTTTCACCGAGAATTGGAAAAATACGATGTTTGCAATAAGATGTTTCTAGCTAGGCGCACATAATGTAATGTTTATTTCTTTCAACCGAACAAAATGTATAGAACAACTCCTATCTACTTGACGTTTAAAGACACTAATTAATATGTGACATGACTATAATTTTCCAGTCGTTGCATTTTCTCTACCCTACAATTTGTTGAAAACAATGCACGAAATGATTTAGATTACCCATGATGATATACTCACATACAATAGATATAAAATTGGTAAAAAAAAATATGTATGAGGATTTCAAATGCACCCTTTTGTCCTAAAATAACTATATCCATCATCAAAGTACCACAAAGCGGTCATGGATTACCAAAAGAAATAATTTGGAAGGGTTTATACTACACAAGCACTTTAGTTATTTGAAGCACACATGTAGACGTGGAAATTAAATTAATGAGGAACACATAAATCCCCTTCGAAAAGATTCAATGCAAGTATATATATAGAGTAGGTATCAAATACAACTAGGGGAAAATGTCCAAACGTCCAAATTATATAACATGCAGTGCAATGTTGTATAACCATGTAGTGAAATATTATGTTAGACTTGTGTAGTAATGCAATGTAATGTATAACATGTAATGCAATGTTGTATAACTGCCATGTGTCGCAATCTAAAATAACGCGCGTCTCAGATCCGATGGTTATACATTAGTTTGGACGTTTTGAAATTTTGGGTGAGTTTGTATTGGAGTACGCGCATCCATATATATATATATATATATATATATATATATATATATGTATATATGAAAGTTATTATTTGGACGCGATTACATATTACATCACACTTCTATTTTTTTTCTCTAAATTAATAAAAAAGAACGATTTTTAAGTTATTCATTAACATTTGAGTTTTCTTACCAGCAGAATATGATTTCTTAGCAGGTTGATCTTTAAAATGTTATGTATTTTTCTTTTAAAAAACCTTTAAATTATATATATAGAGGTGTTAAACTAAAAAAAACTGTTGATGAAGTATCTTTTCTTACTACTAAATAGCCTAATACTGCACAACATCTCTAATGTGCAACTGTCAAATTGAGCAAAACTAAATTACATAAAAAATCATCCTTTTATATTAAAATAGCTGGAGAGACATGTTAAATGAGAGTTAAATAGATGATTCATAACTTTGTTCTCACATAATCAACAACTGATATTTTCAAAAGTGAGAAACAAAATACAAATGCTTTGGAACAAATAAATAGGATTGCACATTACGATGCAACTAAATGTTAGATCTATAATAACGCACTCATTTAATAGGCGATATACTGCGCATTTCTTATAAAGCATATATGCTTACATATTTTCTCTGTCTCAAAATAAGTATTCAACTTAACCTTAATTATGCATGGCAAGGTTCTAATAAGACTAAGAATTGATAACAAAAATAAGGAGTTTGATAACTCAATGAGGATAATTGGCAAAACTTATTTTGTATTAAATATATATTAGATGTACATATAATCATATATAATTTACATGAAAGAAAAAAATTACAATATTTGTGAAATAATATACTTTCAAACAACTTGTATTATAGAACAATTTCAAAGCATGTGTAAAATATAAAAATCAAATTTGACCAACTTTGATTAAGAACTTTGGCAAATTTTAACAATCGTGAACGAGTTTTGAGATTTGATTCAAGTATTCAACAATATTCGTTGAACTTGATTATACTGAGTTTCATAACACTGCTTCTTGGTGGAGTTACTTAATGTTATCCATATGTTCAAGTGGCATATTTAGCTCAATAAGGTATTGTTGGTAACTCATACTTCCTCATAGTATGTAAAGATTATTCTTTAAGAGATGATATCTTATGAACAATTAATTTCAAATTGATAAAGTGCTTAAGTTGATAGGGCTTTGAAGATTTATATCAAGTAGCCACTCAATCCACATTCTTTAGACGGGGGATTTCAACGCCTCCTTAATAACATGTAGGCCTCACACACATGTCACACTATAGATAAATGATGCAACACAAATAGATCACACAAAAGATCATCACAACATGACCAAACTAACTCTCACACTATGTTTGAACTCAACTCAGCTAAAAGCTCAGCTATAAACCAAGTAGAGTCACTTAATGCACATTCTATAAAATTGACATTTCATCAACACAAATAAATGAAAGAGGGCACTTACTTTAAGTTTATTCATATTGTGGAAACACCAAGGGTGATCATGATTTTGAGATCAGGGTACTCCATTCACCTTTAGAAATGAAAAGAGAGACATTTAGAGACATTTGTTTTCAAGTGTATACGAGACATCATTACATAGAGAAACAAATTAACAGCACAAATAGTTCTATGGCCAAATTGCATATTAATATCATCGTACATGCATATTTGTCTTAAGTAAAATGGTGATAAATAAAAGGAAGGATGGACAACTAAAATAAGGAAAAGAAATTATATCCTTGTTCAATATCATAATGTACCAAAATTTGAGTTTAAAACTTCTCCATCACTAAATACTTTCGTAATGACAACGAACCTTTGGATTGCCGCCATAAGGGAAATATGTATTGTTGTTAATAATAGCGGTGTTTATTATACCACTACTAATGCACCATAATAAATGTGAGGCCATTAATTAAGAATGGCATATAATTTAGTCAATAGTGACGGACAGTGTGACCTATATATGTCGACATTATATAATGGCAACATATCCTAAGCATGATTCACCGTCAATGTAACATAAGGTACTAATTTGTCAATTCAAGTGGTTGACCAATTCGCCAAACAAGTTTTGGTAGGAGAAAATCATATCCTCGTATAACTAAGAAATAAAGGAGGTAGGGATCGAGGAAACAACTCTATCCAAGGAAAACATTAATTAGTGTGGTTTTGTAACAAAAAAAATATACATATCCTAAGAGAAGTTAAAAGATTAAGGAATGACGAAGCAAATGTTGAACATGGCATGAAGTAACAATGGAAGTTATATAAAGAGCTCAATTCTAATTAACATGCAAAGTCTCAAATTCAATTCTGATATAATTATTGATAAAATGAAGTAATTATGTGACTAATTAATTTAGTGATAAGGAACAACCGTGAGTTAATCATAATTAAGAACAACTACAAATTAACAGGATTCTGCCTAGTTTCAAGCAAACTAATAACCACAAAAAATGAGGAAAAACTAGCTCATTTATTATATTGGTGCAGCATACATATAATATCTATGGAGAAGATAAAAATACATTTATAATTGTATATGTGTATGTATACTGATCATATATATATATATATATATATATATATATATATATATATATATATAGATGATAGAGCACAAACCTTGTATATGTGTACTGATCTTTATCAGCACGACGATCGATGACCCATATGTGAGAAAATTGAGTGAAAGAATAATATCTAAAACTGTAATGAAACTCAAGCATGCCCATCAGGAGAAATTAAAGATTAAACAGCTGAAGTATCAATGTTCAAAAAATATAGCCAGAATGAAACAAATAGAAATTAAATCAAATAATAATGATACCAAATAAATAGGGCGTGCGCGAAGAACAAGACTAAATACATGGAGATGCTGGGCTATGTTAATTATTTAACATAGTAAACAAAGAAATGGACGTGATTATATATAGCATGGTCCCATCCCATGCTATTAATTGCACACAGTACAGTAGCCAATCTGATTAGACTCGTTATATATAATATTACATTAATTAGGGAAAAACATCATGAATAGGCACGCTATATATCATAATTTAAAATGGGTAATAGCAATATTAACAGAAAAAGCAAAAATAACTATACGGACTATATATTTAATGAGAAAATGAAGTGAAGAAGAGATATATTTTTTATCAGCAAATCAGGAAACTTCCTGTTCTGAGGAACAGAATAATCGATCTTTCAACCCTTTTGATAGGAAAACCCGCATGAAGATATATATGTGTGTGTGTTGATGAAACAGGAAGGTGATGACAGAAAGAGGAATGAGCACAGAGAAGCAATATTGATGTATATGTAAATTAATAAACCCCTCTCGGTGCTCACTCTCTTCTGTCACTACCTTTGCAACAAACCACATATATAAATATATATATATGTTATGATGAATAATCAACTTACCAAGAAAGAAGCAAACTGGGAACACCAAGAGCCTGATCTCCCTATATCTATATATATATCTCTATCTATGTGGGTGATGGTAACATGTATATATATGAGTATGAGGTTGGGTTGGATCTAGCTAGGGTTTATTGTATATATGTATAAGTGAAGGTGAGTAACAAGAACCACAGAAAGTGAGTGCAGAAGATAAGAGAGAGAGAGATCGAATGATGGAAGAACAAATGGAGATCTGTCATGCATGGAATGGAATACAGGTGTCGTGTCGGCGCCAACACAAGGATAGGAATGGAAGAGAAGGGCAGATGAATAGCCAAAATGCTCCTCTCTCCTATTAATTTATGACTATTCATCTAATTCCAATTGGATGGTTGGGACAGTGTCTGTGCTTTTGCCCGTTCATTTCACCCCTCTTTCCCTGCCGTTGGATCATCATCATCTTCCCCTTCTAAGAATTTGGGCTCTCTCCTTAGAAGAGACACTTTTTTTTTACGGGGGACAACATTTCAACCGATAGATCAGACCATTCGTTAAACCCGGCCCATAAGTTAATTACGGGTTGGGTCATAGTTTAAAATTTTCAATCTTAAGTAATTGTTTTAAGAGATAATTTCATATGATTACATTTGCATATGTCACATTATTATATGACTACACCTAGAATTTTTCGTGTCATGGTAAATACTAAAAAAATTTATTTTTCTCACTGTTACTCATTCGTCCATTTCCGTTAGTTTTTAACATTTTTAACGTGTGAAAAGACTAAAATACCCTTCAGAGACAAATAATTGTTTTAAAATTGAATGAAAAGACTAAGATACCCTTCACTGTTCATTTAATTTTCAAATCTCTCTCTCTCTCTCTCTCTCTCTCTCTCTCTCCCTCCCTCTCTTCCACCACCATTCCCTCCCCGCCCCTCCACCACCAGCACCATCTCCTCCTCCCCCTTCGTCGCCACCTCCTCCACTACTACCGCCACCACCTCCATCACCACAACCGCCACCACCTCCTCCATCACCACCGCCACCTCATCCATCTCCTCCACCACCATCTCATCCGTACAAACTACGTACTAGCTTACATACATCTGAACGTCACTATCATTTTTTTCTCATAGTAACAACGAACAAAGTGTGTCGTTACTAATAGTAACAACGTAAAATTCTTGTTAAATAATATATCGTTATTATCAGTAACAATGTATATCATACGACATGTGTACGGTGACGTACATATGCCGTAGAACTGCATGTGGGTCATTACTATGATAAAGATGTATGAATGTCCATGTGTTGTCACAATGAGAAGATGTCATCAACGTGGGAAACGGCGCATGTTGAGGTGTACACCATTAATATAGTATACATGTACATACGCCGCTACTGATAATTTGGCAGAAATATATATAGAAGAAATCTGCTACAAACCAAATCCAATTGTCCAAAAGTCCGAACTGTAGAATGTGTAGTACAAAATTGTAGAACACCGTAGAACGTGTAGTGCAAAATTGTAGAACGTGATGGACCCGTGTGCTGTAGGTACATTCGGTGCCTAAATCGACTCATCTTTACCCACATTTAGTGCCAAATTTTTCTCGTTATGTGGTTATTTAACGTCTTATGTGCCCCTTTACGCCTTTGGATATGTTTGGTGCAATTCTGCATAATTCAGGTGAAAATGGAGCGCAACGAACTAGAATTGCAGTAGAGGTTTCAAAGAACACAACTTTCTCATATTTAATTTGATGTGACCCAAAGTTATATCAAATTGAAGATAACCCGGTGATCTAAAACTCTCTAGAAGAAATTTTTCTCTAATTATAATGGGAATGAGCTCAAAAATGCATTCAAAGGTATCACAAAAACAGAAAATCTACAGTCTCATAATTGCAGACCAACAGACTTGTGAGCGCCATAACTTCTATATCCAAAGTCCAAATCGAACAAACTTTATTTCTAAATTGAAGAGGACAAAAGGAGCTTCAATTCTCGTTAAAGTAGTTTTTACATTGGAGGTCTAGAAGGGAGCGAAAACCCATGTGACGATTTGTGAGACGATGATGTGACAATCGTCACACAAAAACGTCACATACCCCCCCCCCCACCCCCCCCCCCCCCCCCCCAAAAAAAGAGTGTCTAAAACTAGTGATATTAGTGTGACGATTATGTGATGTTGATGTGACGAACGACACATGACATATGACGGTCGTCACATCGACTTCGTAGGCCCAAATCAGCTATAAACGCAAATTTCAGCCCTAGTTCGAAGATCGATTAGTTTTTACTTCGCCAGCTCTGAACCACCACTTCCAAAGAGAATTACCAACACCCAAGCCCTCCATTGGAGATCATATTTGGTGCTCCAATGGAGGGGCATCATCACCACCACCACGGGTGATGCGGTCGCATCAAATGTACGTTTATGATATCTATTACCCCTATTCTAGGTGTTATTTCACCCTCGATGTGTTAAATTATTGATATTTATTCCACTTTTACGCCTTCGGGTATGTTTCGTGTGAATGTGCAGAATACAGATGAAAATGGTTAAAACCGAGCCAGAATCACAGCAAAATTTTTCAAAGAGCACAACTTCCTCATATTTAATCTGAAGTAAGTCAAAGTTAGATCAAATCGAATATAACTCGGATATCTACAACTCTCTAGAATAAAGTTTTCTCTAAATCTCATGGTAAGAAGCTCAAAACAACACTGAAAGGTAACACTAAAACAGATATCGGGATTGCCAACCAGATGAATTGAAAGTGCTATAACTTCAACATAAGAAGTCCAAATTGAGAAAATGTTATATCTAAATTGAAGAGGACGAAAAGATCTACGATTCTCATGAAGAAAGTTTTTTTATTAGAGGTCTAGAAGAGGGCGGAAATTGTCTAATACTTTCTGGTGGTGTAGAGTTCTCATCCGAAATTCGATTTGGCCCCATAATATGTCAATTCAAAGAGAATTCGAAGACAGAAAGTTGTAACGATAATGCAACGGAGCTGTAACGATGGTTACAAGTCCCAGATGCAGAAAAAAAAATATAAGACAAACACGAATTCTGAAGGAAGGGGCCGAAAATTTGAGTTTTCGCGCGACAATTGAACTGAGCCAGCCACCACGGTTTGGGAGAGCATATAGTAGAACACCATATCAACCAAGGAGAGGATTGGGGACTTCGAGAGGAGCTCGAATCCGATTCAAGTGAGATTCAAGTGCTAAGATCAAGCAAGCTACACAACAACAATTGAGAGGGATTCAACGATTCATTTTCTTCAATCTTTTGGGTTTTAGGGTTCTTCGTTCTTATTCCTTAAACTCGAGTTGTTTATTTATCTTTATGGATTTTGGTTATAGCACCATGATCATGGGCTAAATACCCGTGATCATAGATACTAGCCCTTGAACTTAATTATAATGATTTTATCATAATGAATTGAATTGTTTATGCATACTTTTGGATGATTTAAAATACTTAATGCTTTGTGATTGAGGTTGAAGAATATTGATTGCTTTCTTGAGTTACGTTACCGTGTATGAGAGGGCCGGTGGGTGATAGACATGCTTTAATTTGCCGAGATTCAACTCTTCGGAACCCCGATTCCATTATTGTTGTGCTAATGCAGACTCGTGGTGTCTATATACCCGAGAGGGACGATGAACTTCTCGAGTCTAGGCTGAGACTAATACCGAGAGGGGGTGTCAGTATAATTATTTGCATAAAATTCAAGTGTATGCATGAGAATTCATTCATAAATATCGACATGATTATGATTTAGTTTGGCCTAGCATCCATGGTTTTCTCTATTGAATAGTCTCTCCCAAGCGTTTTTACTTTACATATCTCCAAACCGATTTATAAATCGAGTACTTTGAGTTACACTTGATAGTATAAATTAAATTGAATTAACCTTTATTGGTCCTTGTGGATTCGACATTGTGCTTACCAGGATTTATTACTTATAACGACCGCGTGCACTTGCGCGTTATCGGGTGCTTGTGGACAACTGTTCACGGGATTGGAGAGTTTGTGAGCTCCCACAGTCTTTATAGATGTTGGGTTTGTTTATTCTCTTTCCCGTTCTTGAATCTTGTAATCTCTTGTTGTTGAATGCTTGAACACCATGATTTAGGGCTAAAAACCCTAGGTCATGGGTGATAGACCTTATGACGACTTAACGTTAAGACAAGTTTAGATTTTCAGTTAATTGATGCATGATGAATTTACTCTATTTTGTGCTTATTCTATGGACGTTAAATTGAATTTTTTATGTTTATAATTTGAGTTCGAGGTCGGCTCCGAGAGGTGTGGTTAAGAACAAATCTAATTAGGGTCGAGAGTTCGGTCTCCTAAAGTCGATGCCTCGGTTTGAAAATTGTTGTGCTTATTCTTGTGGAGGGTCAAATATAATTTCAGATAGGGTTTTTCAACGTTAAATTAATTATTACCCAAAGCCAAGAAACAAGTAATGTATTTATAACATACACCAATTTATGCATGTTTAAGTAACTGAATTAATGAACTTGGAATTGTGGACGTGTTGTGATTGATTGTTGTATTATCTATGACATATGAAAGTTTGTTTGAATTTATTTTGTGCTTCACTTTGAATGCTAAGGTCGCTACTTAGGGCTCAAACTTTTAATTTGCGATCGACGTTGAGAGGTGGGATTGAGAGTTGACATAAATAAATTGAGAGAGCTCGGTCTCCTAGAGTCTTTCTCTTGATACGAATATTATTAAATTTAAAGTTTTTGAAGACCGTTTATAAACAATTCCGAGAGGGTAATGTATTTAAAACATTAACTAGGTGAATTGCATGCTAAGACTTAATTATCTATTAATTATGAGAGAGTTTTTGGTTTAGTGCACTTGGTTGTTCGACTTCTTGTGTGCATCCATCCGCTTTATTCTTTTGCACTTCGCTTAATTACCCATTTGAATCGAGACATCCTAAAATGTATTTGTGTCTTTATTTTATTATGTGTTTGTTTCGGGAAAGAAAGCACGAAATGTTCGAGTATGAGACTCTTATTTGGTCCCGGTGGATTCAATTCGGATTTCAGCCGGAATATAAATTTACTTGATAACGATCGCGCTTGGTGCGCGAATCCTTGAGGTTTATGCGGTGCATGTGTGCTTCCCAGCTCATCAAGTTGGCATTGTTCTTGGGGACTAACCGGTTTATTATTTGGTTGATGGTGTTTTCTTTGCCTTGTGTCAAAAATTCTCTGAATATCATTTACTTTGTATCTTGCTTGCATGGGCTTATTGCACTTGTGCCCTAACTCTCTTCCTCTAGTGTTGTCATTACTTCTTAAATTTTAACTAGGTTCAAGTAAGGTAAGCGGAGAGAGCAAATCGTCAAGAAGCAAGATTGGAGAGGTCTTGGACTTCACCACCACGATGGTGAGTCTATATGAAGAGCTTGAAGTGGCCGAAGTATCAAGATTTTCTATATAGGCCAAGAGAGTTCAAGAGGCCAAACAAGAAGACTCTCCAGTGAGCTAAAGTGGCCAAAGCGCCACCAATTGCTAAGATGGCCACAAGAGTTCAAGAGGGAGAGAAGGTGTTACCTCTACACGAAGAAGAACTTGAGATCGACTCTCCTGAAGAGGTCGACAAGGAAGAAAATGTTGCTGAAGTGGTCGGAGTTGAGACTGTCCAGCTCGAGGATGTTAAACAAAGCTCTACTAGGAGGCAACCCCCAAGGTATTTACACTATCAGGAATCAGAGACTTGCAAGATTCTTGTGGTGTGTACCCGAAGTAAACACCACACTAGAGTCTTCTTATTTTTTAGTAAACTTAAGTTCAAGTAAGGCCTTAATTGTAGTGTGTACACCTGTACACACCACAATTGAGTCTGTCAAGTCTGGGCTTAGTCCAGCCCTATAGGTGGTGTGGTGACTTCCCCACACCTCGACGTTGTAAATTAACACATTCATGGAAGTGTTGAGGTACGGAATCGAGAAAAAAATCAAGAAAGACAAGGAAAATCACTTAGGAAGGGAGTGATGAACTTCACATCCAAGGTGAAGATCGTCTCATAAGGAGGAAAAGAAACAGTAGCTTGTGACGACCTTGTGGCAGAGTTGTGACGAAGACGTGACGATTGTCTCATCCTGCAATTCTCGCAGAATAAATAAGCGTTTCGACCCTTATCTCCTCCTCCACACAAGACACCAATCAGGATTCTTCAATCCCGATGTAGGTAACCTTGACACCTACCCCCGATTACGTTTATGCACCTTGCCATGTATGTTTGCGTTTAGATAGAACTGCATGTTAATTTAGGATAACATGCATCATTTTTGTGAGCTTGCCGATTGGCTACCTGAAAGACTTAAGTAGTTTATATGTCATTCAATTGCATTCGAGATTTATTGCATGCTGAAATATCACAGAATTTTTTTTGGATAAGTGTTTGTTAAGGTGGAATGTCTAGCTATTAATATCGAAGTAAGGTTGACTAGTGGAAGTCAAGTATCATGTTTCAACGTTTGTCAAGGGGTCACGATATCATATGTAATGAGATTATTTTGTAAAATTCACACACGCACGTGGCCCCGAAACAAATGTATTTGAATTGATAATGCCAAAAAAGCAGGGACCGGAGTTCAGAAAAATAAGGAGTATGGGAAGTGACAGTGAGAAAAGTAGAGAGTGTGTGCATCCCTCGATCCCCAAACTCGAATATTATTCGGTGTAAAAGGCGAGAAGTTCATGTTGAGTGACATATGTGTATATTGTACTTGATCCCCAAAAATAGGGGGTAAAGAGTGGGAAAATTCTGAGTCAAATTGATGTACACACCAACTTCAACTCAAAGAGTGCTCAGAGGAATGCAAAGAATATCAAATAAGAAACTCCATTGAAGTAAAAGCCAAATCAACTATAAATGAGAGAAGTCAAATGCCAAAATAGTGTTCTGTCGCATCAATTCAGGTACATTCCTCAGGGTTCACATCTAATTTTCACAAGAGTGACACAAAAACCTTGTGTGTGATTAGGAGTCCCCCTTAGTTAAATTATTGAAAGTTTGAGAAAAATATCATAACTGACATACCTGATACTCATGTTAACTAGCTAGGCATTTGGTTTGTGCTAGATTGGTGGGAAAGTAATTATGTGGTCTATCAGCATGTTATTGATTTGAGCTCGATTCTGAACTGATTGTTTGAATATAAATGAACACGTCTGAATGCATATTTTGGCATGAGTGTTCGATTGTGCATGATTAGTTATATAGGGTCATTAAATTCATGTAAATGTCTTTGAATTAGGAAGTGTATGCCTACTTTTGAACTCGTTCTATTTGATACATTGCATGTTCGGAAACATTTTTAAATCCCCCTAGTGTTTCGTGGTTAGAACTAGTGGTTCGATCACACTCGGCTTCGAGCCAAGGACTAGTGACCATGGCATAAGAATCCGTCTGCCATCATTAAAACGTTTAAGCCTAAAAATCTACCTTGACACTTTATCCGTAGTACCCTTTTCCGAGCCAAATAGCTTTTTCATGTGACACAACAATACAAGTCAATGTGCCTTTCTTTTCTATATCCAAACATTAATTTGAACCCGTGCATCATATTGCTTAGTTGCTTCGTTGAGTGTGGGTTCATTATATGGCCTTTTAGATCAATGTATAGGAATGAAAATGTATAAGAGGGTTGGGATAAAAGGGTTTACAAATGACTAGATGAATCGGATTTGATTCATGAGAAAAGAATAATGATCAACTTGAGAAAATGTATCCATATTATGATTTTTGGGTTTGGGGAAAGTATGAAAAAGATGAAGAAAAAAAAAGAGGAATGGCAAATATAAAATTCCAAAACCCAAGAGAAGAACTAAAAGTAGAAAAGAAGGATAATTAGTTTAAGGCAAAAGTTTAAGCAAGTTGATCATGGCACTAATAAGATCTTATGGGGTTCACAAGGAAAATGGGGGGATTGAGTGAGATGAGGGGTGGAAGTTTTAAGGAAAGAACTGTAGGCCACTAATTACGAAAGTAAATGACAAATGATACTATTATGAACATAGTAGATGACATATACGAATTGTACCGAACACGTCTAAAAGACCGAGGTTGTAGATTGCGTAAAAGAACGCCCGAGTCCAGCTGATTGTTGTTTCTTTAAGACAATATTGCTCACTCTGTGGCACTTGAAGGATTAACGAGCAATTGCCTCCAAGATAAAATGGACTAAACCACTAACGAGTGTTACGAATAGTGGAGTTCGGAGAACTAACGATTGATATGTATTTAAGAAGTGGAGAGAAGATGATGAGAATAAGATTTTCATATCCAATTTCAATCCTTTGTATAAGAGAGATGACAATGTTTCGAACAAACACAACCGTTCGTAACATGTATCTTTTGGAAAGGTTACGACCCTTCAACCAAAAGGTGTTTCCTTTCAAAGTCAAATACATTGAATAGTTGAAATGAAAAGATGCGTCCATTGAATGAAAAGATGCATCCATTGAATGAAAATATTATCTAGATTTAATGGTTGGAATGATAATATGCATATTCAAATTACATATTTTACAACAATCACCCACATTGAATGGATATTAACATTATGTTAACAAAATAATTTTTTCTCATACATGTCTCACTTGTTTAAATACAAAGTGAAAAAATTATTGCATCGGGTTAAGTAGCTCGTGGCCTTGAACTTTCCTAGTGACAACCTATTGAACCTACTAGCGAATCAGTAGACTTGATCGTCTTTAAACTGTAAGCTATTAGTGTAAGTCCAACAATAGATAGCACACAATAACTTTCTCGATCAATGTTAGATCTCTGTGTGTGTTCGTTTTGGCCTTGAACACCTGCTTGGCTCATGAATGTGTATGAATATCCGGCCTTACTGATAGTCATTGAAGCGGCCCCACTTCACATTCACAAAGGTGATTCTATAAAGGGTATCCCGCAAATACCCTACTGTGGCCTAAAACATCCACATTATAAACATCATTAAAAGCTTAACTTATCCTAACGCGGCGGTATGTGCACTGGATTATCATAGGAATGGATAAGAAGTCAAGTACTTACCAGTGCCAGAAGTTTGACAATGCTTCGTTGTCCCGTTGAACCTAGATCTTGGGATCTCCGGTCAACTAGGTTGGGTGTCCGCGGAAGTCAAACTTGTATTGAGTTTACGGCCGTAAGCCCATTCACTTCGATAAGATTTCAACTTGCTCTCTAGGTAAACCTTTTGTTAATGGATCTGAAATATTATTCTTGGACCTTACATAGTCCAGTGTGATAATCCCACTCGAGAGTAGTTGTCGTATGGTGTTGTGTCTACGACGCATGTGTCTAGACTTACCATTATACTGGAGACTTTGCGCCCTTCCAATAGCCGATTGACTATCGCAATGTATGCTTATTAGAGGTACATGCTTGCCCCATCCAGGTATATCTTCCGAGAAATTCCGAAGCCACTCAGCTTCTTCTCCAGTTTTATATAATGCAATGAACTCGGATTCCATAGTAGATCTCGCTATACATGTCTGTTTGGAAGATTTCCATGATACTGCTCCACCTCACAAAATGAATACATAACCACTAGTAGATTTTGATTCATTGGATTCAGATATCCAATTTGCATCACAATATCCCTCGACGACCGATGGATATTTAGTGTACTGTATCTTTAAATTTTGGGTGTATTGTAAGTATCCCAATACTCGTATGATGGCTTTCCAGTGATGCTTGCCAGGATTACTTGTAAATCGACTTAGTTTACTTACAGCGTAAGCAATGTCCGGTCTAGTACGATTCATGATATACATGAGACTGCTACTACTATGCAAAGCATATGCAATGAAAATACTGTCCAACGTTTTAAATCTATTTCATTACATCTTGTAAATGGTTTTTACCTTGGCAAGGTACCCCCACATTTTTAGGCAATTATTGGAAGATTCATTTCTTTTTCATAATTTATGCGATATCTTGTATGGTTTTGACTAATCACAAATTCACATTTAGAATCTAAGAATTATGCATTTGTTAACCTACGCAACGCTACGTAGTTAACTTGTCCAATTTTACATGTCATCCATAAATGACTTGTTAAAATAAATATAATAAGCGTCCCTTTTATTTTGGTCATCACTTAGGACTTGCATGAAATGATTTATTCATTCTCCACATGCATCTCTCACTTAGTCAAAACTCATTCCATCCTTACACCATCATAACGCTTTGTGAGCTTAAGAGGTTGCCGGATAGAGTTCTCTTGCGAATGTTCGATACGTGAGTATCATTTCGCAAAACTACTTCTTTTCCAAGAAACAAGGACATTCATCATTTCCTTAAGAGTTCGGTTTTTGAGTTTTGCAATACCGTTAGATTGAGGGGAATATGGTGCCGAAATTTGGTGTATTATACCATTCACTGCACAAAATTCTTTGAAAGGTTGTTCATATTCTCCACCTCTATCGCTTCTTAAGGCTTTTATTTTCGAATAGAAACGAGTTTTCCTTATAAAAAAAATTATAAATAATGTTTTGAATGGAACAGAAAGTTAGAGAAAAAAAATATTATCTTAAGCTTGTAGGTCACTAATTACGAAAGTAAATGACAAATGATACTATTATGAACATAGTAGATGACATATAAGAATTGTACCGAACACGTCTAAGAGACCGAGGTTGTAGATTGCGTGAAAGAATGTCCGAGTCCAGTTGATTGTTGTTTCCTTAAGACAATATTGCTCCCTCTGTGGCACTTGAAGGATTAACGAGCAATTGCCTCCCAAGATAAAACGGACTAAACCACTAACGAGTGTTACGAATAGTGGAGTTTGGCGAACTAACGATTGATATGCATTTAAGAAGTGGAGAGAAGATGATGAGAAGAAGATTTTCATATCCAATTTCAATCCTTTATATAAGAGAGATGGCACCATTTCGAACAAACACAACCGTTCGTAACATGCATCTTTTGGAAAGGTTGCGACCCTTCAACCAAAAGGTGCTTCCATTCAAAGCCAAATACATTGATTGGTTGAAATGAAAAGATGCATCCATTGAATGAAAATATTATCTAGATTCAATGGTTGGAATGATAATATGCATATTCAAATTACATAGTTTCCAACAAGAACATGCTTGGGGTGAGACATGATGTAATTGGGTTTGTGAGGAATGAAGCGACTTTGTGGTAATGCACCTCATTTACACCGTTTTGATCATCTAAACCTCATACCCGAGCCTATTCTTAGCATTACCAGCCATATGAAAGCCCTACACATATGATTTTTACTCACGGCTCTAGTCATGTGATCAATGGGTTTAGGTCTAACTACTAGCCTATGAGCACCAAAGCATTAGGGGAAAGGGACCTTAAGTGGTGCAAAATGTGCAAAGACATGCTTTGTGTGAGATAGATGTGACGTAAAAATTGTACAACGTGCATTGTCGCATGCTTTGATATTTAGATGTTTTCATGAGCTTATGTGCCTTGTTGTGTACATTTGAGCATTTGTGCCGGTAGTTTTGAGAAATTTTTACTATCAACATGATCAACACGAGGCGATGATTATGTGAGATAACAACATTTCTTGTACATTTGTAATTAGCTATCTTCTTGTGTTATTTGAGTGTTTTTCCTTTTGTAAAGTTTCTTGTTATGTTTTCATGATTGTATAGTAAGATCGAGTCTAATCCATTTGCACTTGCATATGCATTTTTTTTCGGGTATGCGTTTTTGGTTGTGGGTGTTGGACTTGAAACTCTCGGGAGAAGCCGAGCTCCCCCCACGTGGAATGGCCACAAGGTGCCCAACTCGACAATTCTTTACATAAGTTTATTTTTTTTATCGAGGACGATAAGGTTTTAAGTGCGGGGTGTTGTTGCGGGCCCGATGTGACCTTGCAATAACACTTCTATCATGCATTTGAGCACTGAATTGTCCTCTTTTGGGCTTTCAAGAGCCATAATTTTGTTCTTTTTGACGAGGGAGATGTCGTAGATTCCATATAAAATATTCAGGCCTCCTAGTCCTCTTTCATGTGTTGAAGCTCGGAGATCTGATACCAGTTCTTACCAAAGATGTTTAACATATATAGTTTATCACTATGTATAATACTGTTTTGTGCGTTAATAAGAAAAAATAATATGCATACATGAATTATCTGAAAGAGATCACCATGGGTTCTAAATGTTAATTTCATGCAGCGGAGCCTTATGTAACCATGGTAATCGAAAGAGACGAAGATCTTAATGAAAAATTCAGCATGTTCTTAACCTTTTCAAATCTGAAAATTACCTTTGTCAATCAATAAAAACACAATATAGTGTTTCTCTATTGAGTCCACACAAGCACAACAACCAAAAACCTTTCTCTCACACTTTTGCTATGAATGTTTTGAGAAGAATTTTGACAAAATCAATGGAGGAATGGGAAGGGAGAGGTTCGGCCAAGAGAGAGAGGGAATGGGGGGAGGTTGCCAAAATTAGAGAGAATTAGGGAGAAAATATTTTGTAATTATTTGAAATTAAAACCAAAAATCTGATTTGAATTTCAAAATAAAATAATTACATATTTTATCCTCTTAAACTCTTAATTGCACTTTTCCCCATTCATCACTTAAAACCCTAAATGGGCTTTAAGCCCGTTTAACTAAAACCCAAATTAAATCCATTAAATTGAGTTATAATTTCGGTTTAGATAAATCGGTTTAATTTCCTCGAATTGATTTCTTCAACCGTCTGGTTAAAACCTTGGGCCAGAAAACTACCGAATCATTTTCAATTTGACTATATTGAAAACCTGATTCTCCCAATTTCCATCCATGATTATTTGTCATGTATCGTGCTTAATGCGTGTGACCCTCTAGGCTCACGAACAGTTGGCAGACTGGTAAAATTACTATTTTACTCTTTCCATCATAAGTGGTCTCTAGCAAGAGATTATGATTACCCAATGTTCGTGATTATCGATTATTCGACTTAACCTGTTATAGTACATTTCACTGTCCTTTTATCAAACCGATATCCAGATTGATCAACATGCATAGAATCGTCATCCTAATTTATCAATCACTGTTTCTTGATATCTGAGATGACTGAAAACTGATACTAAGGTATCACCTGCACGGCCGTGTTATTCCTTCACTCATACTCATCAAGTGGCCTAAACGGATATCTTTCTCATACTGGAGTATGAGTGATAAATCCCTCAGACGTCTTTCGAGTTCACTAATGTAATTCATAACCAAGCCAATCACAGCCGTTATGGCTACCTTTTTACAGGTAACGTTAGACTAGGTCAAACTTATAGATTCATTACACAGTGCACACAAAGACTCTTTGGTCTTAGGATAAATGACAAGCTACGATATGTGAGTATCTCATGACAGTATCTATGTTGCATACTCACAATCGGGTTGTCCAATATCATCGACCTGATGATAACTATGATATAACTCTAGCACATACTTTGCCATGATCAGTAGAGCGTGATCACAAGGAGTTGGTCTCATACTGATCGCTTCTTAAAGAGGCTTAGCTGATCTGAGACTCATCAAATGTAATTCTTTCTGATCTATAGTTCTACTATTAGTGGTTACACACATAATGACATAGATCAAATTACATTCGATATATTACTACAACACATTAGTAATATATGCCAATTTATTTATTCGGAAAGATGATAAAACATTACATTTGTAGATCACTTATATATTGGACTGAGGCATAACTCTAGCATTATCATGCCAATCTCTTAGGATCTCATTATTTTTTAACCTTAAAAGAGGACGGGGAACAAATGATATTGTGTGATTATGTTATGGCTGGTTATGGATATTATAAAGAAAACAAAATCCATTATTTCTGAGTTCATCTATAGTTTCTAACTAATTTTAACATCATAATTTCATTTATATTTATTATAACACTATACCTAGTAAAAATTATGATCATACCTTTGTAATGCTTTCCAGACCTCTGGAGACCTTTACTCAGCCTGGCTTTCCTCTAAACAACCTAATTGTGGGAGATGCAGGTGGTAGAAGCTTCTTGACAGTAGCCTCTGGATTGCATATACTCTAGATGGGTACCAATCACGACATGGTATAATTTTCTATAGATATATATGAAACTACGATGTTGTATTTGGAAGAAACTATAGATGAGAAGTGTTTAGCTGAACATTTAGAGAATACTCAAAGGTTTTTCGTAGGATTGTTGGTGGTCAAAGCTTGCCTTTCTCTTGCAATGAGGTTCCTTTTATAGAGATCCTCTACCTTATCATCATCCTATTACATTTCTTGATTTTTACAAAACTGATAAACGTGTTCGTTCTTGTTTTTCCTTGCTATCCTTTCATCGTGTTTTTATAGAGATCCTCTACCTTATCATCATCCTATTACATTTCTTGATTTTTACAAAACTGATAAACGTGTTCAGACTTCTTTTTCCTTACTATCCTTTCATCATGTCGATTCTCTCTTTTGGACATTTCTTGTGCTTTTCTTATCTTTCCATGCTGCTACAGATTTCTTTCCTTTCTTCATCTATTATTGTAGGTGTTGTCGTTTCAACCGTTACATCCTTCTTTCTCTTCATGTCTGCTACAATTTTGATTATTGGCACTTCATGTGCTTTGTTTTAGAGAGATGACTACCGTTTTTGTCTTCTTCATGGTCTTTCTCCATATTGATGTGATTTATGCCTATAGAGCTTTATCTCTCCATGTGCTCGTTTGAGAGCTGTTGTGAAATGGTTGAATCTTCTTCATGCTGATATGTAATCTGTTCCAAGTATGAATAAAGAAATCTCTTAGTTCCAAACTATACCAAGAGATTCCATAAAGGAATCTTTATGGAATCTTTTTCCATGATGGAATCTCTTAGTTATTTTTCTCCATAATGGAATCTCTTAGTTCAGAACTATACTAAGAGATTTCATCATTATTTATTATTATTACCAATAAAATTTATTATAAGAACAGACAACACACAAGTTAAAATATTTATCACTAATAAAATAAATCTATTTCCAGAGATAAATAAAAGAAGAAAATGACACTAATTTTTTTGTTATGATTTTGTCGTCAAAACTATATCAGGAACTAAGAATGTGTTGGCTGATTTTTAAGATTATGTTAAAGAGGTAAAAAATATAATCATAGAAAATGAGAAATTAATTACAGAAAAATAAATGAGTACTAAGAAAATCATAGATAATCATGGAAAAACTAAATGACCTACTAAAAAATAATCCAAGCATTAAAGGAAAGAACTGAGAAAACCTTACAAAATCCTGCTAGTTTACCACTAACCCCTCCACAGTCTTTTGTGTCCCAATGAGCAAGTATGTCACCTGCCTCTGTGGCTTCCAAAATATCACCTTTAGTATCAATGAGCAGTAAGTTAAAATATTCACCAGAATTAATAAAAGCATATGAATTAATTATCATATTATATGCTTATAAATTTAAGAAACAAATCTTAAGATGTACCAAAATTGATAAGTACCCCAGATACATTTGCTTGGACAGAGCAGAACCGAAAATAGTAGAAATATTATTTGCCTATGGATTTATAGATAAATACTATTTGCAAAGGTATGATCCTAATTTTTATTGGGTATAGTTTTATACTAAGTATAAATGAAATTATGATAATTCCAAAATAATGAATTATGTTTTCTTAATAATATCAATAACTAGCCATAACATAATCTATAATCACATAATTCCATCTATTTTTCGTCCTATTTAAAGTTGAAAAATAATGAGATCCTAAGAGACTGGCATGATAATTCTTTGTTATTCATATATGCAGATTATTTTTTCTTATTAATGTATGGAACAATAGTAAACATAGTGAAAAACTATATATGTTAAACATCTTCGGTAACAATTGTTGTTCATGCGTTGAAGCTCAGAGATGAGCTCTTCCTCATTACCAAGAACGGTAATTAAATCCCAAAGCTAAGATTTCTTCCAAAGGATTCTCGGCAGCCTTCCTCGAATTTTGATCAAAAAGAGAAGGAATCCTAATGAGATTTGGACTCACAGACTCTCTCATCTTACCAAGACTATCAACGCCGATACGTGGAAAAAGGCAACAACGCGTATAATATTATTAAAACATAGTATTTGTAAATATAAAAACTATTATTGCAAGACTAAATAAGAAAAGAAAAGGAAAGGAAAGAGGAGAGAAATCTCAATCTTCTAGTGGGAACAGTTGTTTGTAGTCGAAAGTGTCCTTATATATATTTTATTTTTATTTTTCTAAAATAAAAAATCATTCAATTGCTTAAATATAAAATAAAAATAACAAATTATATTCCAAAAACCCAAAAGTAATATTCAAAATGTGTTACAAATAAAAAAACCTTAAACACTACATATGAGGTAAGTTAGAGTCCAAAAACTTCACTCGGTTGTAGAAAAGCTTGAACGTGTTGTTGACATGGGCGGCTTGCTAGATAGCTTCTTTTACTTGATTGTTTGTTTGATGGACATGAGCTCGAAGCTCCTTGTTCTCACTATGTAGCTCCCTAAATTCCCCCGGGAGAAATGATGAAGATGATCCACGTTTTCTCGGCATCGACGGTTGAGGGTCTTTACTCTCGAAACCCCATATATTCGTCCTCAAGTAAGTTGTTTATATTTTGGCTACACGGATCCACTTGTCACATCCTGAAATTGACCTGGTGTTTACGTGGTCGGGCATCTCCGAAATTTCCGCATTCAGAATTTTCACATCTGCCTTTACCCCGGCGCTTGGCAAATTTTTGCATGTTCACTGTAGCTTTTACCTCATAATTCGCCTCCAGGTGGCCCTCTTGTGGTTCAACTTGTTTTGGCTTTGTCGGATGTGGCTCATATGATCCCCGATATAGTACAAACAAATCTAAAATAAAAATGTAATTAGAAATCAGTAGTGGAAAAATTTGTTATTGCAAAAAACTTGTACCTTATTGTCATCAAAGTGTCGAACTAGCCACTGCCATTGGTCATTCTTTCTTATGAATATTCGCGGAATTCAACTCCTCTTTAAGACTTCGAAGATGTATACTTTGTACAACGCCTTCATATTTGATTTTCTCTTCTTGTAAGCCGGTGCACACACCTCAAACGACCATTCTTTCAGCTCGAGAGTATCATCATAGACATAATAGTTCTAAAATAGGAAAATGACATGTTGTAAATATCCAACGACTAATGTTGTAAGGAATTTATAAAAGTACTAATTAACTATACAATTACCTCAAATGCTTCCCAAAACATTTGGCAATTGGAATTGAGAAGATCCACCCAATTCTCGTAGGCAACTGAACACTCAAAATAAACCTCCCTACCAAGTTCGTCAACATGGCGACTGTCCACGACTTATTCGGATCCGTCACAAAAACGGCGTAAGGTGTATCGTTTTACCACTCCAATCGAACGAGGCCTCTATACCTAACAACATATGTCTCCTCCAAATTGATCGCAACGTCAACTCGCGACCTCTTCGATCGGTTCTTCCAACTCTTGGTGCCCAGACAATCAAATTTGACGAATTCATCAAAATATAAATCAAAGTTGGGTTCCTCTTCGGCATCAAGTTGTAGAAACCCTTACACGGTAAGGGGGATCCAGAACTTGATGTGCCTTCCCTGTCGGCTGAGGTTCCCGCGATGTCACACATATACTGGATGAAGTTGACGACGTCATCCAACGTCATCAGGGAGTCTATATGGCCTGCGTCGGTAAATCGATCACTATATCCCATCTCGGTTGGGCAGGCTAGGTCGGCTCTAAGGGAGCCATGACATAACCATCCTCATTCCTTGCTTGTGGGGATGAGTCCTATGATTGGTCGTCACGCGTTGCGCTAAAATACCTACTGGAACAACTAGTTCACCTAGGTACTTAAGACTTAAGCGTCATTATCTAAAATGGCAGACATAAAAACTTTTTTAAAATACTTACAATATTGATATTTATATTTATATTTATAAGAAAAATTACGAATTACCCTTGCGTGCACCATTTTTTTATTAAATTCCAAGAATACAATTTTCATGTATTTTCTATGAAATTCTGAAAATACCCTTGCCGGGTGTTGGGGGGAAAAGCGGTCTCCCCTTTCTCGCATAACAACACGCGGTCGCGACAAGTACAAATAAACCAGTAAGATATTGAGTCGAATCCACAGGAACTAATGAGGGTCCTAGGTTGTTTTGAGTGTTTGTATTTATTTTAGTAAACTACCAACAAGTAAATAGCAACAACATGATAACAATGGAAGTAAAGCGCCTAGGGTGCTAGACAAATAGTAATGTAAATAAGTTTGCGAGTTTTAATTCCTTTGGATCGAAATTAATGTTGAGCCTATGTCTTAAGTGCCGACCTCGCCTTTCAGTAATGAGGTTAGCCTAATCCCGAGTCTCCTCGTGCCCCTTCGAGTTTGAGAACAACTCGAGACCGCAATGGAACGACAATAATAAGCTAAGGGTTATTACAATGTGCCAAGACACGGTCTTGAGCTTCCAACCCTCGGTGGATGCTAGGTCCGAATTCCCTTCCTTCCCTTTCGGTATCAGATAGAACCCTCAAACATATATTGTAAAGCGTCAATTAAACAATACATGCATTCAAAGAACAATCCACACAACACATCATTCAATCCTAGAACTAATACCTCAATAACTTGATAAACATATTACATAATGTCTAGCACCCATGGCTAAGGGATTTAACCCTCAACCATGGTGTTCAATCCAACTATCATCATACAATCAACAAAAGTAAACAACAACATCAAAATAAACTAGTAAATAGGGATAGAAATTGCTCTTGGTGTTCTTGAGCAAGATGGATCTTCAAGCTCGGTAGATTTGATGGTAGGAATCTCTCCAAACCTTCCTTTCCTAGCTCCAAAGGTTGAGTCTATGGTGGAATCTACTCCAAAACTTCCAAAGTGTCAATAAGAGATGAAGAACTCTTAGTTTGATGAAGAACAAGAGGTTGGAGCTCTCAAACTCAATTCTCTCCTCCTCAACTCGTTTTTGGTCTTTTCTCAACTCCCCACCCCCAAAATATCTGATTTCTACACTTTAAATATCATTTTTGCGCCTTAGTCATGATCTTGCCTTGGTAGGCACGATCGTGCCTCACCTAGGCACGATCGTGACCTAAATCGTGCCTCGCCTCTGTAAGTTTCGAGCAAAAATTGGTAGAAAATTCATTTAGGTACGATCGTGCCTCACCTATGCACGATCGTGACCCCTTGAAATCTTCACCAATGGATTAGATCTTCACAATCTGCTCAAATCGACAAATTATGGGCCCCAATCGGATTTCGGACGAGAAATCTACACCACTCGGAAGTTTCAGCTGTTGTGCAGAACTTTCTTAACCGATTTTCAGCTCCAATTATGCTCTAATTGTGTCTTGCACCTACAAAATGCCAAAAACACCCAAAGAATCAAAAATACCAAATTAATGGCTCTAGAAAGCCGAAACGAGGACAATTCGGTGCTCAAATGCGGGTAAGAATTGTAATTGCGAGGTCACATTCGGACCCGCAACATCGAGTATATTTTATTAAATTTTGAAAATACCCTTTGTTGGAGTTGTGCCCTAGCCCAATGGAATAAGTCATCTACAATGTATTGTTTTATCATCTTTCAGAATAAATAAAACGACATTATATTACTAGTGTGTTGTAATAAAATATTAAATGTGATTTGATCTATGTCATTATGTGTGTCAGCAATAACTGTAGAACTACAGATCGGAAAGAAACACATTTAATGAGTCCTTAGTCACATAAGCTTCATCAGAAGCGACCATTATAAGGATAACTCTACATGATCACGCTCTACTGATCATGGCAAGGTAGTGCCGGAGTTAGATCATGGATATCATTCAAGAATGATATTGGACGATCCGATGGTGAGTATGCAGCATAGATGCTGTCATGAGCATACTCACATATCGTAGCTTGTCAAAATATACTTAGACCAATGAGTCTTTGTAGTTACTATGTGATCAGTATCTGAGTTTGACGTTACCTAGTATTATCTGTAAAAAAAAAAAGGTAGTCATAAGGGCTCTGATTGGCTCAGTTATTGATTACATGAGGAAACACGAAAGACGGCTAATGGATTTATCCCTCATGCTCCGGCATGGGAAAGAAATCTGTTTGGGCCACTTGATAAGACTGATTGAAAGGAAATGCATGGCCATGCTAGAGATATGCAGTATCAGGATTTAGTCATCTCACAGATCAAGAAACAGTGATTGATTAAATAAAGATGACGGCTCTATGCCTTATGATCAATCTGGATATCCAGAGATAAAAGGATAATGACTTGGACGATATGAGTTTAAGTCAAATCGTCGATAATCATGAGCCTTGGGTAATCATAATGCCTTACTAGAGGTCAATTATGATGGGGATGGCAAAATGGTAATTTTGTGCCGATCTGCCAACGTGTCATGAGCCTAGAGGTCACACACTTAAAACGATGAATATAGCAAAATAGGTCTTCAAAAGTTAATATGAGAAGAGATAAGAAATTTGGGAAATTCATTTTCATGTTTAGTTAGACCAGACCGGTCTAAGCTAAACCGGAATGAATTAGACAATTATCAGTCTAGGTTGTATACCGGGCGGTTACGGAAATTGGTCTAAGGAAGTTATGGGATGATTTAATTCAAGTCATTTAATTAATAATCCTAACTGTAGTTGACTTCAAAAAGATTTTAATTAAATGGGCTTGAACTAAAATGGGCTTAAGATTCTTTTAGGATTTGATGAATTATAATAATAATTATTATTATTATTTTAATTCAAAAATAATCCAAGATTAGAAAGGACAAATAAAGGGAAAACATTTGAAAAAATCTTATTTTGGAAAAACCGGAAAAAAGAAAAGTGGAGGATTTTGG